>OX419751.1:7736582-8975748 GCA_948477245.1 Thumatha senex
GCGCTCTTCGGACGTCGAGTCCGCCTACTCTGTTTGCAAACGTCACTATCGACGACGATACTATATGCAACACCACAGATTAGTCAATATGCACAACGCCCGCTGTGTGCGAACCACCAAATTGTTTGCCCAACGTCTCGCACGAAGAGTCGAGCGCTCACCGATAGACGCGGCGCGCGCACCCCGAAGGGCTCGCAACACCGCGTCACAACGGATCGCACAACCGGTCGTCGCTACACAACACGCGTGCGCTAACCATCTCTGTGTTTAACGTGTCGCATGATCATCATTGACGACGTTTTAAGTGTATAAAACTATATTTAAACGGACCGCCGGAACTGTTACCGCCCAACGGAACCGTCAGATGCGCACCGTATTAACGATGCGCAATGTGGCGTTATTATTTTATACAGCCGGCCCTCAGACAGGAGTGGTCCTGGATGTGTCTCCACGGACCGCAATGTGCGTTCGAAATGTCGATGTTCAAATGTGTCCTGCAGTTCACACTATGACGCGCAGTTAACTGCGTTCTTCATCGACCCGCGAGCCAAGTGATCCACCGTCCAGGGTAATAGTTTTTATATTACCCCATAACAAATGCATGGATGTAAAAAAAATAAAAAAAAATAAAAAAATCTTTTCTCCTCATACAACTGCGCCAAGCGCGCGTAGGTATGTGTGAAAAAAAAAAAATGCCGACCAAGCATCGCCCACCGCAGCCGGGGACGCTCGCTCGCAATTCTGTTTTAACGAACACGCTCGAATTAGACTCGTGGTGCGGATTTTTATCAACCAGTCTACGCCTAAACAAAACGAGCACGACGCGAGACAAGGACAACATGAAACGACTGCGCAGGCACGTGTGCCGTGGAATCGTCCCGTCGTCCGGGCCTCTTGGTAATGTTGCAAAAATATACACACAACCACCACGGATATGTATATACGCACGCGCGCTGGCCTACACAGTAGGCACCACGCACACGCGCACTTTTACACGGCGCATGGCAAATGTGAATTTTGCATTTTAACTAGGATATTGTTGGCGTTGAACATCGACGCACAGAGTCGTCTCGCTCAATACACGTTAATGATCCTTCCGCAGGTTCCCCTACGGAAACCTTGTTACGACTTTTACTTCCTCTAAATGATCAAGTTTGGTCAACTTCCCAGCAACGCCGACGGCCGTGAAGCCACCGCGTGTCGGTCCGAAGACCTCACTAAATCATTCAATCGGTAGTAGCGACGGGCGGTGTGTACAAAGGGCAGGGACGTAATCAACGCGAGCTTATGACTCGCGCTTACTAGGAATTCCTCGTTTATGGGGGATAATTGCAAACCCCAATCCCCAGCACGAAGGAGTTTCAGCGGGTTGCCCGGGCCTCTAGGCCAGGGAGAACATGCTGATTCCTTCAGTGTAGCGCGCGTGCGGCCCAGGACATCTAAGGGCATCACAGACCTGTTATTGCTCAATCTCGTGCGGCTCGAAGCCGCCGGTCCCTCTAAGAAGAATTTTAATACGTCGCCAGTGAGTTGCGTGAACGGAGTCGCGCACACCTAACTGACGACACCTATTTAGCAGGCTAGAGTCTCGTTCGTTACCGGAATTAATAATATCAGTTACGCTGATGACATGGTGCTGCTGAGCCCCTCGGCCAGCGGTCTGCGAGGGCTGATAAGTGTTTGTGAGAGATATGCTTTAAAGCATGGTTTGATATATAACGTTAAGAAATCTGAATTAAAGATATTTAGGAGCGGCAAAGGTCCTGAAAAGAATCCGCCTGTTTCCTTATTAAATGAACCTATAAATATTGTGAGTAAAGTTAAGTATCTGGGCCACATCTTATCTGAAACCTTAAGTGACCATGCTGATCTCAAGAGGCAAAGAAGATCCCTGGCCACAAAAAGTAACATGCTGGCAAGGCGCTTCTCGAGAAGCTCTAACCAAGTTAAAATTACCTTATTTAAAGCATATTGTCAGACGTTCTACACCGCCGCCCTCTGGTATAGTCATACTAAAGTCAATTACGATACCTTGCGAGTGCAATACAATAACGCGTTCCGTGCTATGCTAGGGTTACCATGGAGGTGTAGTGCGTCTTGTATGTTTGAAGAACATAATGTAAAGAATTTTCATGCATATATGAAAAGTGTTAGAGTATCCTTTCATAAAAGACTCGAAAAATGTATGAACAATATTGTTGTCGCAGTATTTCGGACCCTGTACGTTTACAGCAAAAGTTATAAAGTACATGTATCTAGGTGTAAGTACCTAAGCTCTGTAGCTATGTATAATAATGAAATTGCTTATTGATATGTATTAATGATTTTAATATTAAATTTACTCTTATAATATAGTTTGACGAAACAGTATTTGTGGATATAATCTTGTATAGGCTATATAAGACTGTAACTAGTTAGGAACTGTGCCTGAAATAAATGATATTTTATTTATTTTATTTTATTTATACAGATGGGTTTAAAATCAGGTCTTTATGTGGACATGCTCATACATACTGCTGGTACAAAATTTGTGAACATGACCGTATTGTTGACAGTTCATACATCGCACTACCTCGAGGTCATCGATAAATCTACAAGTGGCCCAATCAATAAATAATTTTTCCATCGTGGCCACCAAATGATTCCGGCTCTCCGGCTCCAGCTCCAAACCCACCCACGAACGACCGTTAGCTAAACGACGCCTACGAACTATTTTGGAATTCTTAATAAAGTATTCCTCGCTAATTTTTAATTCGTCCTTAATGTTTTGGCGATATAAGGCTCTAATAAAGTCATGGTCTTCCATAGACCCAGGAACATCTTTAACTAGGATTCGCGGTTTACGACCCTTGGGTTTTTCTAAGCGCAAGCCCGCCGATTTGATTGCGTCCACTGACTCTAACTTCTTGAGTTGACTTTAATAATAATAATAACATAAGGCAGGCGTGGATTGCCTGTAGCGGGGGTCCCATTTCCTATTAGATTAAAATTCTCAAAGGGCCTCTGCGTGTTGGACCAATATGTCCCCATGTAAGCCTGCCAAAAAACCGGGTATCTTCATATGAAAAAAAATAGATGATACTCGTGAAGAAGAGACAATAATAATAATCAAACGTCGTTTTTTTGCTAATAATATTTTGAATAATATTATAAATTAATTAAAATTATAGAAGAAACTGTGTAAATATCCACATTAAACGAAAGAAATGTTTATGAATCATAAAATTATACAAAAAGAAATAAAACCTAATTATAAATATAAAATAATGAACGTGTTTTACCTACCAATAAAACACATATTATAGTAGTTTATAATACTGTTGCATAATAAGGGTTCTTATAACATGAGTGTGTTTTAAAAAAACGAGACGTAGGCGAGTTTTTTTTATAGTATCACACGAGTGTTATAAGACCAAGTTATGTACAGTGTCATACACTACTTTATCTACTCTCATACTAGTACGTAAAACTACATAATACGTAAAACAATATTGCAAATAAAATGATGAATATAACAACAAATTTATTTTTTTATTTGTCCAATCAAAATGACATTTAAAAATCAAAATTTTTAAATGTCAAATTGGCGCCAAGGCGCAAACATTGATTGTGCATGCGCTTGCGTCGCGGACTCGATTCATTGAAACCAATGATTGAAACCTTTTTCTTTTAAGTAGTGGTTCTACCTCCTTGGTCCAGCTGGAGGTTGTATAGGTGTATCGTTATGATTAAAAAGTTATGTTATGATACAGGTCTCCATACAAGACCTGTATCGTAATTTTTAATTATATAATATTATTAACTTTTCATCATATAAATTTAATAACTTTTTATTTTTTATTTTTGGGCTGTACGTAATGTTTGTCATAAGAATTTTGTTATCAGTTTTATAATCTTTATATTATAGTATCAGAGTAGATAAAACCACTTACCAGATTCGAAGCATATAAACAATATGAGAGAATGTCGTACTCTTTGCCTCTCTTTCTTTCCTGTTTGTCGAGTGTATGTAGCTGTCTCTGTCACACACCTCCCCTCCACTTGGCCAGGCCGCAACGGCGCTGCGCGCGGTTGGCTTCATCATTGCGCTCATTTGTTTATGCCAGGCAGCAATTTAACTATGCTTCGAATCAGGGAAGTGGGTTAATATGTGTTTTATTGGTAGGTAAAACACGTTCATTAAACCCCTGTACCGTGATTCGAAGCATATAAACAATATGAGAAGTGTTTATTATCGCCTGGCCAGTGGAGGACGCCAATGTGAATTTCAGAATACGTGTATGAGTACATAGTGTGTATACTTCTATGTGATTCCAAATTATTTAATGTAGTGTAGTTGTATTGCTATCAACAGACTGAGTAGTAGTAGACTAGTAGTGAATACTGACTAGGTGCAATTTATAAAGATATTACTGGTGTGCGACTCATCAAAATACCAATTTTAACAGATATATACCTGCCTATGAAGTGTTGTAGTAAGGAAAAAACAGGTAACAGTATAATAATAAAATAATTAATAATTTCATGAATTTGACTTTTATTAATTCAACTTATCCCTAAGATTAGAACAAAATAACCGTCATTTATTCTTCCATGACAATAGTTAATACAAACAAAATCAAACTGCAGTGATTAATTGTAACATGTTTGGTTAATAACAAAAGATTGAGATTAATACATATCAATGCAAATAATTGTAGCTTTATGTTTAGATCACTGAATCAAACAACCCATTGATTGGATTAGGTTGTGATGACATCACCTGGCGTCTATAGAATCTGGAAAAGGTATTGCCTGCCCTCCAATTTCCTCGACTGAGTATCTCGTCTATTGGCAAATTGTTGATCCAACTCGTTGAGGCCACTCGCAGCTCGAATACTCCCAGGAGTAGCTGATACGCCTGCTGATATGAGCAGTGATTTGATCCAACGAGCTATAACAGTTCTAGACGCAGCTTTTGGTTTTCCGCAAGTAGAAAGGAACAAATTAGTTACTTTGGCCAGCTTTCTTCTTTCGGCTGATAACGAAATCAGTTTGTTTATCCAAAATACAGGATCCAAATGCTTGTTTTCATGATTTGCTAAAAATTTCCAGCCAGATTGCCGATATGTAGCTGAATCGGTTTTAGATCCAAACTCTGGCCAGAATATAACATCATTATTACTGAGTGTGCAATGTTCTGAATCTATATGCAGGAGTGTTAAATCATGTACTCTTCTACCAGCACATAGCAGAGGTTTCATAATGGCTTGAAGTGTTGATATTGGCTTTCTTGAGATATTTAACCACAACGTCAGTGTCCCAAATTGGTGGTTTCATTATCTTTGGGTGTTGTAACGCAATAGCCTTCAAAGCATGTTTCACAACGTTATTTTCAGTAAGTTTAGCTGAATTTGAACCACACATAGTAACTACCACTGATTTATGCAGCAGGATTGTATTATAGGCAAGCTTTTCAGTCACTTGGAGGTCTATTAGAAAACGAGCCAGTTCTGGTCCTGTAGGATTGTAGGCACTGATGTTGTTTTTGTTGGCCCACGTGACCCATCTTGTCCATGCAGGTTTGTAAGTACGTAACGTAGAGGGCCTCCATGAACTTTTTAGGAAGTTAAGTTGTTCGCTTGTCCATCCTACTAGTTCCGCTGACCACCCCCACATCTCCATATCTCTAGTGTCATTTCCTTGGTGCTGGGAAGGGGCCGACCGGTCGAGACATCTATCAGGACTTTCTGCGGATCTCGAATTGTGAAGGGTGGGTCTAAAGCTCGACTCTTTATGTCCGGCCTCCAAAACACACGATCCCATCTCGGAGCTACTATCAGGTAAACGCCTTTGGCTTCGTTCAGATGATTCAGCACTCTGGGGATCAGGCATGATGGCGGGAATACCCATGCGAGACGAAAGTCCCATTTGTGGGCAAACGCGTCGTGAAGATACGCTTCTCTGTCATTTACGTCGAGGGTGCAATACGGTTTCACAACGTGCGCCAGCTGTGAGGCAAACAGATCGATGGTTGGTACTCCCCATTTTGCGAAAACTATTTTGGTCACTTCCGGTAGCAGATGCCACTCCGGCGAGATCATCTTTCGTGACAGGTGATCGGCTTCGCTGTTGTATATTCCTGGTATGTGATGAGTGAGGAGACTTATATTGTGACTGTCCAGTAATTGATACACTCTGTAGGTCAGATTCATGAGAGCTTGCGATTTCGTGCCGCCTTCGTTCCGTAAGTACGCGAGGACCGATCTGTTGTCGGATTGTAAGAAAACGGTCTGGTACAAAAGATCGCGATCCTTCAGCTTCAAGACTTTCAACTCTTTGTGATTGCTGTGGAGGTTTTTCTCCTGAGGGAACCACATCCCTGACATCTCTAGATTGTTGAGACGAGCCCCCAAGCTATCCCTGCTGCTAATCGTGCTGTAAAGCGTATCGGTTGTTAGAAAACAGGTCGGTGGGTTGGCATGTATTTTCGACGGGTGTTTGCAGTTCTTTAACCACCATTGTAGCTCTGATGCCACATTGGGAGTCAGGGGGTATTTGCTGTCGTTTTCTGGTAATGTAAGGATGTGTTACTGCAGATGGCGTATGTGCAGACGACCTCGTGGAACAGCAAAGCTTCCAAAATTCAGGAGGCCTACAATGGATAGCCCTTCTGCATTGCTCATTTTTTGGTATTTCAGAACTCTTTGAATGACCTGCATTATGTTTGCAGTCTTCTTTTCTGGTAAACTTTTTATGTTGTTCCAAGCATCCCAGGTTATGCCTAGATACTCGATCTCTTGTTGAGGATCGACGACTGATTTGCTCATGTTTACCTGCCAACCTAAGTGGTGCAGGAGGTAAATCGCATATCGTACTTGATTTATTAGTACTGAACGATTCTGATGCGCTAATAAGAAATCGTGCAAGTACACTATGACCCGAAGACCTTTGTTCCTCAAGATTTGGGCTATCCATGAGGTTATGGAGGCGAATGCGCTTGGTGCTGAGCTCAGTCCGAAAGGTAAACATGTCATTTGCATTACATTTTGGTCGTAATGAGGGTAAGAAACTTTCTGTGAGTTTGACTTACAGGGATGTGGAAATATGCCTGGGAAATATCTATTTTCACTAGCCAGTCCTGATTCTGAAGGAAATCGGGGACTTTGTAGACTGATATGAGACGAAATTTTGGAGTGTAAACATAATCGTTTAGCCTCTTTAGATTGAAAATCGGTCTCCAAGAGCCGTCTCCTTTCGGTCTTAGGAACATCTTGGATATATAGCATGGACCAGTTTGCGCAACCTCCAGAATGTTTTCCGATTCCATTTGGCTTATAATTGAGGTCATTTCTAGGGATATAGGAGTTTGATAAGGCGAGCTGGACAGGTGCGTGGGACGTATTAGCGGTGGTTTTGCTACAAACGGGATGCGATAACTTGCGATCATGTTTATGATGTGCTTTGGTGCTCCGAGCTCCTCCCACCTGTTTATGAAGTGCTGCAGTTGTCCAGCTCTGAATGGCCTCGAGTCAATATTTGCGCCGTTTATGATGTGACTCATGATAGGAAGGTGACCTATTACGTTTGCCTCTTTGCGAAGCATACCTTTGACCTCCTCTTCTACCACGAAAATTACCACGATCGTTAGTGTGAGTTGTGGGTCGGTGGTAGTTTGAGCCGTGACCGTGATTGACATGCCCCTGCGCGGAGCTTGGTTTATGTTCGTGACAACATGAGTGAGATCTAGGCCCCTTGTAACTATCACCTTGCGCAGGTGGATTACTATAATGGGCACAGCCTTGCGTAGGCCGTGGTTTACTGGCATGTTGAGCTTGCGCAGCCATTTTGTTAGGTTGTTTTGGCCAGAAAGTTTTCCTAACACCGCCAACTTTTTCTAGAGCAGTCGTAAGCTGCTCTGTGGCAAACAGGTTGCTACACGAGGGGGGTATCTTCCTTAATATGGTTTTCACTAAAGGGTCCTTAACGTAGGATAGGATTCTGGCTCTCCTTTGTTCTATTAGATCAGCACGACGCCCGCATGCCAACAGCAGAATATCATTTTAAACCTTACAATACTCATCTTTTGTGAAGATATCATTGACCTTCTCGCAAAGTTTATCATGCGTAAGATTCTCAGGGCTGCGCGCCCACGATAACAAGTTACGAAAGCCTTCTTGAAAAGCTTTCTGTTGTTTTACAATTGCCATTGTTAGTGCGGCATAGGACCTCTCAGAGTAGGATAGGTCAGTGGCGATATCGAGAGATGCGATCTCATCGTTACATTCAAGCTGGGTGTAACCCGGCGTGCTAGTATATTGTTTTTGCACCTCAGCAAACCGAATCTCATTCCACTCCGGTGTATTAAATCTTTGCAGTCGATTTAATGTGTTGATGTGACTGGCACTCGCTTTGGGCATTGCGCTGTCCTTTAGCGAAGTACCCACATCTATCGTAAAATCATTTCGGTTTATTTCCGTGACGTCCCCGGTATCACAATCATGGCAAATACTTTCGTTATCGTGTAACTCCAGTATATCGGAATCGCATATTTTTTGTGGCGTATGGGCACGTGCTTGGTTGCGTAATTCACTAACCTGGTTTATTAACGTTTCAAGAAGTGTTTCTTGCCGGTTTTTACGTTTAACCTTTCGCGCACGCTTGCTTTTGGCACGCAGAGGCGGTGATGACGATGGGTCAGACGAGTCTGAAGACGTATAAGTATCCCTGTCTGACCTCTGACTGAGCCCTGCTTGCTCAGATTTGTCCATAGTTAACAGCTAAAGATACATACACATTAATTGTTCAACATAAAACTAAAGATTCAACAATCGAACGGAAAATCCGTTAAGAAAATTTTTAAATTAAATTTAAGCAAAATACTGAATTTCAATAATTCAAATAATTAGGAAAGACTGTGCACTTATAAAAAAATTGTGTAATACCTGCGGAGCAGTTTAGACGTGTGCACGCGGCGAGGCAAAGGACGCCAATGAAAGAGAGGCAAAGAGTACGACATTCTCTCATATTGTTTATATGCTTCGAATCACGGTACAGGGGTTTAATATTTTCATTATGATGGATAGACATGACGTATAATGTCATGTTTTTAAAAGGCTAATCGAAAATACATATTATGCAACGACATGATTACAAGATCCAGGAACAAACTACCAGCACCAGTAACACCTCCGGACTCGTCACACAGCTCCGCCTCGCAGCCCACGGTGAGCACATCAGCTACACCGACTGCTGCTGAGGCGTCGAGTTCTAGTTTCAGTGACGAGTTCTTCTCTCCACCGTCGTCACCACCGAGCGGCGTGGGAGAGGCCGGCCCCCGACTCGCTTGGCGCCCCGAGGCCCACCGGCATCGAATAGGGCTCCCGCTACCGGTGGTGATGTGCGCCGCATGCGATGGACTAATTCTATAAATGAAAACGTCATGCGGGCATATTTTGTGGCTACAGAGGGGGGAATTAACCTTACTGCGTACCGTAGTCGGCTATTAACTGTGTTTCAGGATCTTGAACCAGCTGTTAACGTCTCGGCACAACGATTATCGGATCAGGTGCGGGCTATTCAACGTTGTAAAATGTTGGAGAGTACTGTACTTGAGCGGCTACGTTTTGAGGTACGAAATAACCTTGACTGTCCAACTTCATCACAGGTTACGTGTTCGGGGGTAACAAACACACCAAACATACACAGTGATGAAGTTGTTGCAGTGGAGGCTATATCCGTAAGTATCCAGTGTAATGATAACTTAAGGAGTACATTGGAAGATGCGATGCTGGAATATCGATCAATGAGTCCAGGCTGTAGACCTTGCCTACCGCGTTTGCCTATGCATAAACAAAATATGGCCCTAGTGTGTGCTCTAGATTCACTATTACCTGAATATTTGGATAATAGTGAAGACCTTGGTGATACGCACTCGATTCTATACTGTGCGGCCGTTGCAGCATGTAGACTAGCTGAAGTAAATTTATTTGAAAAGAAACTTGCTTCTTCTAAACCTGCTTTTCCATCTTGGCAGTGTAGAATTGAGCGTCGGATCGCTCGGGCTAGGGCGTTCATTGGGAAGCTAATCTGTTTTAGATCGGGAAACACTCGCCCGAGGGTCATGCGCTTTGTGAAGCAGGCGTTCTCAGGCACTAACATCAAGCCTCAAGAATATATTAGAACGTCATCATTCTCACAAATCAATTGTCACAAACTTTCTGCTTCAGAAAGTCAATGCGCTCCGTGATACCGGAGCGCATTGACTTTCTGAAGCAGAAAGATGCAGTCATGCATGTAAAGAAGGGCAGGATTGTGGAGTTTGAAGGTGTTGAGCTTTCAGATTCCATAAAACTCAGATCTCTCTCCACTACTGAGACCTATAAGTATCTAGGTATATCCAAGGCGTTGGGAATTAACGAATCTGGTGTGAAACAAACATTGAAGGAGCGATTCTTTGGCCGTTTAAATAAAGTACTGAAAAGTCTTTTATCGGGCGGTAATAAGGTGCGTGCCTTCAATGGGTGGGTCATACCAATCCTAATGTATTCCTTTGGTATACTTAGGTGGACTCATGCTGAATTAGACGCCCTGGATAGAAGAGTGCGATCCCTGTTGACCATGTTTCAAATGCATCATCCTCGTTCATCAGTAATGAGGTTGTATATCCCTCGGAAGTTTGGAGGCCTTTTAAATGTCAAGACTTTCCACAACCGTGAGATATGCAACCTAAGAGAATATTTTCTCAATACTGATACGAGGTTGCATTGCGATGTGGTTGCAGTGGATAATGGCCATACCTCGCTCTCGTTGGCTAAAGAGAATTGGCATAAACCTATAGTACTTAGTATTGCTGATCGCAAGGAGGTATGGAAGAGTAAGGAGCTACATGGTCGTTTTTATCAGGCTTTACATAAATCTGATATTGATTGTCTTGGCTACGATTCGGTGATCTCTTCGGAGAAACTGAAGGGCTTGTTTTTGCGATTACTGACGAAGTTGTAATGACGAAGAACTATAGGAAATATATCCTAAAGGATGGTACGGTTGACATCTGTCGGACATGTCATCGTCCCGGTGAGTCCCTTAGGCATATTATTTCTGGTTGTTCAAGTCTTGCAAATGGTGAGTATTTGCATCGACACAATCAAGTAGCCAGGATTATATACCAACAACTTGCTCTTAAATACAATCTTGTTGATTTAGAGGTACCATAGTATAGATATGTGCCCGACCCAGTTCTCGAAAATGGTCGTGTCACATTATACTGGGATCGATCTATTATCACGGATAGGACTGTTGTCGCCAACAAGCCTGACATTGTGGTAATAGATCGATTAGAACGCCGTGCAATGATTGTTAACGTCACCATCCCCCACGACGAGAACCTCATGAAAGCTGAGATAGACAAGCAGAAGAAGTATTTGGACTTAGCTCATAAGGTTGTCGACATGTGGGATGTGGATTCAGCAATCATTGTTCCGATAGTCATATCTGTCCACGGACGTATAGCCAAGAGCCTTGATCAACATCTACAAAGGCTCTCGTTAAGCGGCTGGATCAAGGGCCTGATGCAGAAAGCAGTTCTTCTCGACACGGCACGTATTGTGAGGAAATTCCTTTCTCTGGAGCCCTAACCACCGGTAGCTTGGTCTCTGTACCCGATACCGGTGGGGAACTATTTTTTATATTTTTAAATGTATTATTTTATAGATATATTTAAAAATGTAATCTATATGTTTTGTAAACGAATAAAGGAAATAATAAAAATAATAGCTTAAATCACCAAATCCATTTAACACCCAACCCAATAGCCCATTTCATAGTTAGCACATTTCACAATAGTTTAACTCCCATTGGAGGTTATCCATTACCGTTCTTCTACATAAGGCGGGCGTGGACTATCTGCAGTGAGGGTCCCATTCCCTATTAGATTAAAATTCTCAAAGGGCCTCTGCGTGTTGGACCTATGTCTCCATGTAAGCCTACCAAAAGCTTCAAGAAAAAAAAAGAAGATACCCGAGAAAAGAAGAGACAAAATAATAATAAATCTTTATTCATTTAGGTCACAAAGTAACACTTATGAACGTCAAGAATATTGCTTCTACATGTACTGCCAGATTCGCAAAGCAATAGGTAGAGCCTGAGGAAGAACCTGGCAATAAAACTCATGGCCACTCTTTCTAAACGCCAGTAATTAGATTAGTTTGATTAACATAATATTTGACCAATTATATAGTAATGAATTAAACTAACTAACTATCTTCACGCTGTATCCCTGACGGGGTAGTCAGAGAGGACAGATCGCCAGGCTTCGCGATCCATGCATACTTCTTTCGCTTCTTCGAGATTCATCAATCGTTTCATACACGCACGTCTGGGTATCCGAGTACTTTTGACCTTTCCGTTTTTGAGCAATCTGCTCACGTGGTCTTCATATGTAAGTCTCGGCCTACCCTGACCTCAATTTATACAAACAAAAAAACAAAATCAATGTTGTGTTTAAAATCATATCAAAATTAGAGCGATAATAGTTTCCGGTTCTAAGGGCAGCCTACCCTTTAAGAAGAAGAATCTGGCAAGAAAGTCAATGGATGCCATTTTAAAATGTAGGCATGGCTTACAACATTAAAATTACACTTACATTGTTCCTTTGGATTTTTGTGAGAACAGTCGACTATACTTAAGTTTACCTTAAATATAAATAAGATTATTTGTAATAATTGCTATAACAGCTATGAGCCGACCAGTCCCAACAGACGGCACCCGTTCACGGGTATGACGCATTATATCAGCCATCGCCCTACTCAACCGTATTATAGGGAATAAGGCGACCCGATACATACGCCACCAAGGGGCCAGGACACTTAGGCGAGCATGACATACTTAAAAACTGCACAGCAACTATCATGTCAATTTCAAAATAATAAATAAGTCTACATGGTGCTCACACAACAAGAAAGTCAAATTACATATAATTATGTAGTTATTACCGGGACTAAACGCAGCCATACCTTTAGTTGCCTGGCGTTTCAAATTATTTATACTGTAGTATGTAAAAAAAGGCAGGCTTTCGCTCGCAACACGAAGTACTACACCCGATTTCGCGGTTTTTTTAATGCCTACAATTTGGAAGCCATCGTCACTGGGCTTGATAGCTTTCATAAGTGCCTGTTTAGTCGCGGACGCCGTTGTGAACTCGGTTGAACGATCAGGCGCGGGGTAAGCCACCACACAGGGTCGGGCTGGAAGAGCCTTCACTGCTGCTGGGGCGGGGGCTGATTTAGCTGGCAAACGTAACCTTAGTTTATCAGCATATGACATTTTACCGCGGTAAAGCTATTGCATAGCATTTTTTTATCAATGCAATTATTGGAACGAAGTTCCTTACGGCAGGCTTGGAGGAGACAGGGGTTTTTCTGCTCGCCCGAACTGAAAAAAATGTGATAGTAAAACCGTAAGAAAAACCGTAAGAAAAACCGGAGAAAAAGTCCGTGGAATAAAACCGTTAAATGAGAAGTGCGCAGGCGCGACTGCCGTTTGTTTTGCAAATTGTGTCGATTCTACATTAGCCGAAGGAACTTCGTTCCTACCTGGTGTCCCACGACTCCTCATCTTTTTTAATTTATACTGTACCTATTATTAATAGGTAGGTATATATAAATATATAATATAATTAATATTATTTATACAGCTCGTCTCGATCCGTGCGAGCTGTACGAAGCTCTCACGGATCGAGTCGTAAGCGAACGCTCGGCCGATCTCGGTGAAGCTCGTGTGAGCTCGGGTGTTAGGTTTTTTTCGTTACGGAATTTCTTGATTCGGTCGCCGCCGCCAAAGCCCGCGATAAAAGCTATGCAATAGCTTTAAAAAAAATGTAAAGTAAAGGTATCATTCGATATTGTTTCATATTCAATCATTCGTTTCTGCACTGACAAGAGTTTCAACTCCATCACCTCCATCCGGCTGAAAGAAATATAATTCTTTTAATTAAATTTGATTCACTAGAGATTATAACTACCTACCTATAATAATATTACATTGTATGGTACCGACTGATAAAAGAAGACTTCACTAATAAGTTGTACTTATGGGCATATCTGATTATACGTCTGCTCTGCTCCTCACATCTCACATCATAATATACCGCAATTAAATCGGTATACAGGGAGATGAGATCGAAAAGGGTTTACCCTTCAAAAACCAACAAATGCACCGAAAGAAGTTCCACTTTAATTAATTTGTGCTTTTGTTTACAGGTAGACAAAAAAGAACTTCATAAAAAAGAAGAAAATAATGGGTCTGTACTGTCTACTGCGTGATTCGTATGGCAACCCTGAAACCAAATGTTGGCAAGCCGTTAGAAAGTATTTTTTTGGTAAACTGTTTTAATTGCCGTACTTGTTTAATTCCATTACCTATTTACGTTATAATAATATGTAGACGTTTTGACAGCATTTTATTTAACTGTGTAGCCGCGTAATATAAATATTTAAGACGTTGTTACCAAACCGTATTTTTATGTTCCTACCTGCATATCAGCAACCGTTAGGGGTGGCTCATCATCCCTTAGGACAGTTTCGCCGTCTAATTTTTTTAAGTTAGGTAGTCTTCGTGCAGCTTCAGATCTCCATGTGTCCAACTCACACCCATCGTAGAGGGGATTACCGACGAATAGTAAGTCTTCTAAATGTTGTAATTCCTATGTAAATAGTAACATGATTAGTGGTTTCGTAGCTACGAACGACCATGACAATGATAGAAATTTCAAAAAATAGTTATTGCTAACCTGTAGTTTATTAAATTCACTCCACTCCTTCACAAGATTATTACTCATATACAGGACTTTTAAATTTTTCAGTACATTAATACCTTTTAGTTTTTCTATTAGATTGTAAGATATCCACAATTCTTCTAAAGTTTCTGCAAGACATTCCTAAAACGTTGCCGATATCATTATTAGTTACATAGTACACATTTGTTCTCACCTTGTGGTAAGAACTCAATAATTTTAGCTTTTTATTGAAACATTCATACACAAACGATAGTGGAGTATCGACAGTCTGTAGCGATGCGCGGTCGGAAACGGTCGCGCCTCACTAATGCAGTCTAGTAATTAATTACTAAACAATCATTTCGCGACACGCTCAACTCACGCGTCGCTGCCCTACGCCCGCCGCGATGGCTACCAATAAGGCGATCATCGTAAACGAGCTGCTGGCATTCATCCAGAATGCAATTGATACCATGGATGAGATCAGTATCATGCAGATCTGAAAATCCAACTTTAAGGAGGAGGAGATCTGCAGTGGAAAGGCGTTGCTGTACCAATCGGTCGGTAAGACTGCGCAGATGCCGTCGCGCAGGAGGGATGGAGTGGAGAGAAGTGTGCAGGACATCATCACCCTGCTGAAACAAACCGATCCTGATGACGTGCCCGACTTCGTTGCAAAGGAGCTGCACAAGCTCCCACCTGTGGGATTCGACCACGTCGACGTCACAAGACTACTCAAGGATATCACGTTCCTGAAGTCTAGCCTTGCCAGTGTATTGGCTAAATTAGAGGCCTCTGATAAAACTATCAGTGAACTACAAACGGAATTATTGTTGCTACGTCGCAGTAATTCAGTTAGTAGGTCGCTTAACGTGGCCTCTAATAATGTCAACGTACGGCGAGGCGCGCAAAATGCGTCACTGTGCAGTTTCGAGTTAGCAGAATTTGACTCTCCCGACGCTCCGGTGACCGTGGCGTGTGCCCCGAACACGAGCCCGCGCCCCTTGCCCCCGCCGCCACCTCTTCCCCCGTGAAGGTACCGACTGCTGTCACGTTGCCAGCTCCTCAGCCACGTGACTACGCCGCTGCAACGGCCAGCACCCGTCGGCCGTTCAAACAAAGGGGAGGAAGCAGAGCAGCGTCACTCAACGCAGCACTGCACCTGTTAAGGTTTCACGGAAGGAGCCGTGAGACGCAGAAGGTTTCACGGTAGTGGGGAAGAAGAGGAGGAAGCCGTCCTGCAAGAACAAATGTGGTACTGCTTCAAGGCCTATCGAGCAGCACTTCCGCGCAGAGGTACCAACTACGTTGATCTACGTATCCCGAGTTCACTACAACGTGAACGTCGTAGACGTCGTGGACTACCTCCAGAATAAAACCGGGTTGGATTTGAGGGTGTAGAAGCTGGAATCACGTCACAAAGTGAGTTTTAACTCTTTTGTGGTGAGGGCTCCCACACAACGCATCGCCACCTTCTTGAGTCCCGACTTTTGGCCGACAGGGGTAAAGTTTCGGCGCTTCAAAGGACGCCTGCCAACACGCGACCCCTCGCCCCACGACACATCCACGTCGCGTGTGAAATAGGTAAAGTTTTTATTATATTATGTATTTTTAGTTTTAAGGTATTTATCTATGGGCCGTAGAATAAGTTTATAACACCTGTAACTTTTCTCATGTTGCTTGAAAATAAAGAAATATTATTATTATAGCAGTGTCTACTGACTATCTTTCTGCAATGTCGCAAAACGTTCGCAAGTCTGAACATAACATCATTTAATCTATACTAATATACTCCCTTGACTCCCTGACTCTTGAATCGAGCCACCTTACATTCCCGGGCCTAAAAGCCCAATACACAAAAAATATAATATGAAAAAAGTTAATTTGGACTTGTTTCAACGTAACTCGACTATTTTAATAAACTGTAGTTCAAATTTAGAACAGTGGCACTCTAAATGAATGATGAGTATACCAGCTCCAAAACTGCATCAAAACATTTTCCTTCTACATACATCTTTTATAAGTTACAGTACTCCAAACCAAAAAAATCAAGGTGGCCCGATTTAGGTGTCCGGGAGTCTTATAAAGCTGAAGAGTTTGTATGTTTGATTGAACGCGCATTTATTTTATTGTATTTTTATTTAAGGAAGGCAATAGGCTATTTATCATTACGCTACTACACTGGGGAGCACAGCAGTAGTTATAAATGTCAGGCAATTTTTTATGCATCATTGTAGAATTTATAAGCGACGGGATTAAATAGGTGCGACAGAAGGTCGAAATATTCCACGGGCGAAGCTGTGGGGGGGGGGGGGTCATCTAGTTTAATATAAAATACAAAATGGACTGTCCACTTACCATACCAGCGAATGACTTAATGTAATTTCGGCCGAGCGATAATACTCTAATATTTTTTAGGTTATTCAATCCTGACACTTTTTCTATCATATTTGTTGATAAACTTAACTTTCTATAACAAAAAGAAAACAAATTGTACAATAATGATTTTGAATGAATTTAAAAAACAATGCAACAATCTCCAAATATTTGTCTAAGTCCTCAGAGCATCTAATTAACTTCACTGCCACAGGTTTAATTATCTTGCTAAAACGAGCAAAGAGTGGTATAATCATAATTTCCAGTTACGTCCAAAGTCTTTAGAGCCCGTAGTTCACTCTCTCTCTCTACTTAACACGGACTTAAGTATTCTTTGTAGTGATATCACGAGCACACGAGTCATCCTACACCACGTAAATCACTACTTATTGTAAATGCATTTCCTACTGCTTCCTTGCGAAATCGACTGTCTTTCTTTTGCGGTTTGTCAGCAATATCACGGACATAAAGATTATAACAGATGCAAATATTCCTGATGATTCCTATTATATAAAAACTATATAGACTCGACCCCTTTTATCTATACATTTACACTATCTACACCCTAGTTATTATTGCTCTTACTCGCAGTTTGTGAGGCAAGCCAAAGAGTTGTCCATTTTTTCAATTGGAGGCCATTGAAATATAAGACTGACTTCGGTGGCAGTCGCTGCCTGTAGACCGGACTTGTCTTCCCATCGCTTTATCGCTTCTTTTATAGTCATAGCTTTTGCCATTTTTGTGAAAATAATTATTGTTAAGTAGGTACATCGAATCCCCTGACAACACTATTATCGATAAAACTGAACCTTGGACAAAACCTATTTCGTATATTGAGGATAAGTGAAATAAATACAAAAAATTGTTTACACTTTATTACTGTTTTTAATTTAATGAAATATTTATCTTTTTTTGAAATTTATTACTTATTTTATACATAGTTTGTTCGGGTCTCAACAGTGTTGCTACACTAAAAATAACCAAATAACATTTTGCTGTCAGTTGTCACGAATTCACGAAATGGCGTCGCTTAGACATAAATAAACCACGCCTTGTTCCAAATTCAGCGCATTTGAGCAGATTTAGATAAAAGCTATATTTCTGCATTAATAAGAGAATTAATGCAGAAATATAGCAAGTTGATTGATCACTATTTTTCATTTTGACATTTCAAAAACGCCATTTTTTTTTCATTTTTTTATTTCTTTATTCTTATTTATTTTTAATTAAAATAAAAACAAGCGCCAATCTATTCTCAGTTCAGTGGAAAAGGGAAGATATTTCTTTGGAAAATATTACAGGTATATTGTGTTTATTCGAGTTATTGATTAGTTACTTACATTTGAAGGGTACAGGGGCAAAAGAAGGAATGTCACAAAAAATTCAAATATTAACGAAGTATTGCAACACTTAAGTTTTCGCGCCTATTTTTAAGTAGTATTAGTTAAAAATCATAAAAACAATCATAGTCCTATAAATTTTTAACATTTCTAAACCCTGTACAGGTTTAAAAGTGGGAATGTCCCTAGTGGAACGGAACGTAACATGAAATGTCCAACTGTCAATGTCAGATAAAGAGATTGTTGAGAGTCGGTGTAGTTTACATTATTATTTTCAATCGATTTGTAAAAAAAATGAGTGAAACCGATGAAGATATTAATCAGAATTTAGTAAAAGAGACGAAAAAGCGAAAAAAGACAGGAAGAATACGTGATGTCATGAAAAAATTAAGATTAGCTACCCATGAGACAGGTGGAGATTGTAGGTGCTCAAGATTGAAGTGTTTTGAAAGGATTTCACTAGAAAATCGTTTTAAATTGTTAAGAGAATTCAATAGCTTGAACTCTACAAATGAACAAAATATATTCTTATGTGGGCTGATGAATGTTTGTTCAATAAAAAGAAGGCGTAGTAGGAAAAATGAAATGGATGCCAATTTTCACCAAAGCTATTTCAGTTACAAAGTAAGGATAAAAGAAAACGATCATACACAAGATGTACCTGTGTGCTACAAGGCCTTTTTATCTATTTTTGGTATTAGTAAAGGAAAACTGGAACATCTGCAAAAGTCTTTAAAGGAGACAGGCATTGCACCAAACGATAGAAGGGGAAAAACAAGTTCACACAGAAAATTGGACATGAATACAAAACAATTTATATCTACTCATATTAAATCATTTAAAGGAAGGCAAAGTCACTACAGTATGAAGGATACAAAGAAAGAATATTTACCTGATGACTTGAATATTAAAAAAATGCACAAGTTATATTTGGATGTATATCCTAAGAATAATGTTTCCTACGAAACATACAGGAATATCTTTAATACTGAATTTAACATATCATTTGGTTATCCCCGAACTGATACATGTAGTGCCTGTGATGAATTTAAAATTAAGGCAAAGGCATTGATGGCTGAGGGAAATCAGGATGAGCTAAAAAGATTAACTATACTTAACAATTTGCATAAGAAAAAAGCTCAAACGTTTTATGATAGAAAGAAGAATGCCAGAATAAAGAGTAAAACTAATATTGATTTTCAGGCTATTGCTATGGACTACCAAAAAAATGTGTCTCTACCTAACATCACTACCAATGATGTCTATTATAAAAGACAGTTGTCTATGTATTCGTTTAACATACATGTACTAAGCGATGCTAGTTCCTTATTTTTCACTTACCCTGAGACTTGTGGGCGCAAGGGTTCAGATGAAGTTGTTTCATTTTTATATCACTATTTAAAAAACCATTTAGAAAATCGTGTAAAGTATTTGGAAATATTTTGTGATTCTGCAGGAGGACAAAACAAGAACTATACTGTGACAAGGTTCATTCATTTTGTGGTCCATGTAATGAAAGTTTTGGACTCAATTAAAATAACATACCCTATCAGAGGCCATTCTTATTTGGAATGTGATAAGAATATGGGGCTGATCAATTTAAAAACTTACATGGAAGTTCCATATCAATGGTATGACCTGGTAAAAGTAAGTCGTCAAAGACCCAAACCCTTTGAAGTTATTGAAGTGGGTAAGGGTGAAATTATAAGGAAATTTACAGATTTTTTTCAGGATCAGTACATGAAAAAGTGCTCTTTTCCAATTCAGGCCCAAAGAGAAATAATGAGTGTTCGAGAACATCCTAGGTTTATTCTTCATCGATGCAACTACAATGGTTCATGGGAGAAGTCACCAATATTGAAAAAGCGAAAAGTGGATCAACCTACATGTACCGAATTAAAATTGCCTGGATTTGCCTACCAAGATTACTTGCCAATTAGTGCAGATAAGCACAAAGACCTTATGGACTTAAAAAGGTTTTGCTCTGCTGAAGCACAAGCCTATTTTGAAGGTATTACCCATATATAGTACTAGATTTGGACATTCCCTGTATGGGTTATATAGGACATTCCATGTTTTTAGTAGTTTTTAAAGTTAATTACTTTCTTTTTTTTTAATTTTAATTATTTGTTAATATTTGTCAAAGTATATTTGTATGTAAAACTGATCTCTGTAAGGTAAACTTAAGTTCCTGTCAGTAGGTTCTAAGCAATTAATATGTAAGACAAAGTTATAAACTTTTAAACATTAAAATGTTAATAACACAAAAACCTGTTTTAGTGACAATCCTTCTTTTGCCCCTGTACCTTTATTAGTCACAATTTCAATAAACTTATCTCAAAATGTGCCTCCATGATACCTACCATCCGCCCAATAACTTTTTCTGAGTTCCAACGCCATAGTCAAAGGAGTGGCGTTTCTGAACGCACCTTACTTTGTCTATCTGTCAGTGCTTTTGACATGGACACTGCTTCGCGCCTTTACGAGAGATTAGAATATACTGTGAACGGTCATAACTAGTCTATGAGTTTGCTACTGATAATCTGTAAATAATATTCTTGATGGTAGTCTGTGAAGTTTAAACAGTATACTGCTTGTTCATCTCTGTACCTTTGCACTACGTTGTATACTTGCAATTTATGTACCTACATAAAGTAAACCACACCAAGACCGGACATTTCATTTACCAACCCACTTGCCCCATAAGAAGACTCGCGGTTTGGCGCTAGCTGGAGCGTGACACAAGAACAAAACGGGAGGAAGGAAGGAGCCAAGGTCCTTCCCCCAAAAAGGTTTTCTTTTTATAAAAAGTTATTTTTGACAATTTACAATTTTACATTCCTGCTTTTTCAATTATATTTTGAATCAATCTTGCAATAAGTGCGTCGGATGTCTGTTACAAAATTACTGGACATGGGCTCATTGTCATTCATGCAATCAATGGCAAAATGGTAAACAATGTGTGAGCTGTTGATAAATGAACTTTTTACGAAATCCAAATAAAACCAATAATAGCTTTGTCCAGAGCGACCTAAATAATATCAGGCAGTTTTCGTGTTGAATCCATTTTCTCCAAGTACAATTTTGTTTTACAGATAACTTAATAACAATGTCAGATACTGAGGAAAGATTTGTGAATATATTTGCAACCACTCGAGTCAAGGTAAGTGTGCTTACATTATGGCATAGGTTGCTTTCATGATCATATACACAGAGACATAACCATGATTTTTCTATACTAGTCCCATGAAATACACAGTATTAAGCAAATTGCAGATTATTGAATCTATACATTATGGTTTTACCTATAATTAATACATAAGTCCTGTTTAACAATTTGTACTGTCAAAAATTATCAGTGCATCTTTGACTGCCTCGGTGACACAATGGTAGTCCATGCGACAGCCGCGACAGTGGCCCCGGGTTTGATTTCCGGGTCGGATCAAATATTTGTGTGATCCACAAATGTTTGTTTAGAAGTTTGGGTGTTTCCTGTGTATAATATGTATGTATTTAGAAGTCTGTATGTATGTATATCAGTTGTCTAGATCTCATAACACAAGCTTATATTCGCTAACTTTGGGCTAGTCAACACTGTGTAAAAGAAAAAAAAATGTCCCACAATATTTATTTGTTTATTGTTAATCAGTCAGTCCACCACAGCGCACCTAACTGGCCCCTACAGCTAGAAATGTAAAGGTTGTTCTGTCTTTGTTTTGGCTGGGCTGTTTCCACACTTAATTGATGATTGGGCTATTGTGTACATTGTTCAGTCTATTCTACCAAACTGCAGAGCAATGGGTTAACTTCGAGTCAATTGAATCAAATTTAAAAACTTCAAATTGACTACTTTCAATAACATCTAACAACTTCAATAAAATCTTTAATCACTTTATTACGTGGAACAGAAATACACACGGTGAAAAGTCAACATATAATATGTATGCCTCTGCCTACACTAAAGATATAGTCAACATAGCCAAATGGTTAAGACAGTTGAGAATCTAAAAAGTCTAGAGTCTAAAGTCTAGTCTAAAAATCTAAGAAATCTAAAAAGATGATACATAAATACAAGTATTTTGTAAATAGCATGTCACTTAATAGACAGAGATTGCAACTGATTGACCAGGTAAATATGTATATGTTAGAACTTGATACTGTCGCACAACAGTACAAAACTGATACACATACACATTCAATGTCAGATTGACCGACTTCAAGACTCTTTGAAATCAATTTCATATAAATATGAAACAGCAGAGAAACAGAGTAGGGAACAGGTGTTAGCCATAGGTAAATTAGTAAATTCATGTCATTGTCAAAATGACCAATTGATATCCGCAGGCCATGTTCCCTCCTCACCCTTTAGTTGTGAAAGAATTAGATGCAATGATGAATTTTCACCAATTAAAACTGTGTGCAGTGTGGTTAATAGTATATTAAGTTCAAGTAGTACTTGCGAGGCATCTATAATAGAAAAGTTGCAAATAAAAAGTGATGCAAAGACTCAAAAAAGTCTATTGCGATGAAATAGGTAAAAATTTTGGACATTATTTATTACAGTTAGGTCATTCTGTAATAAATCATACATATCCAGGAGCTTCATACTCTCAAATTATAGATTTTATATTGACTGGTACACACTGCATGCAGTCTACTATAGTGGTGCTGGTTGGTAGAAGAGGCAATATTAATAGTGACAAACTTTTAAAAATTTTTGATATGGTATCAAGTCTGCAAGTAAAGCAAGTAATTTTGTCCACCTTGCCATACAGCACTGCTATGAGCCACAAGGAAAATCACTTAAGACACAAATTAAATATGAAACTACATACCATGGTATCATATTCCAAAAAAATTTAATTGTTCGATTGGAACATAATTTTCAATAATAATAGTTTGTTGACATTAGATAGATATTTTCTATCAAAATTTTTACAACGTAAGGTAGCTCTGTTGCTATCAAATTTTTTAATTTTTCAAGCCAAATTATTGGCAAGTACAACTGCTTTTATTGAGAAGAATAGTTTTTACACTTCACATTTGGAAAATGAAATTCCAAAAAACTAGTTTATAGGACAACAGATAATAAATCTGGCCAGTTGACTTTGGCCCCTGAGAATAATCTTAGTAAAAATATAAATAAATATCCATCACGCCTTATCTCCGAAGGGGTGGCAGAGGCATATTATATGCCCACTTTTCACCGTGTGGATTCCTGTCCCACGTAATAGGTGGTGAGCCCATTGCCGTGTTGAAATAGACGCAGGTTGTGGCTACCTGCTGTTGAAATTTTCAAGCCGCCCATAAGGCCTTCAACCAGGCTTAACGACTGCCATTTTACTGGCAACCGGGACCAACGGCTTAACGTGCCTTCCGAAGCACGGAAACGCTCGCAAATGTAAATACCACAAAGTGGTCACCCATCCGAGGACCAGCCATAGTGAAAGTTGCGTAACTCAGTGATCGTTTACAGAACACTGAGACCGCGGGGCCACGAGCGCTATTGTTAAATATTTTAACTATTATTAAATATTGTTTTTATAAACCTGGTGCACCATAATGTTAGAGGTTTAATAAATGGTAAAGATTTAGAGCTATACATTAATGTAAATTCTATTAATATTTTTTGTGCTACAGAGCACTGGTTAAAAGATCATGAAATCACATTGTTGAACTTCGTAAATCACCAGGTTGCTAGCTCGTTCAATAGAAAACATTCTAAACGTGGAGGCTCTTTAATATCACTACATATTATAAAACAAAGTCGGTTTTCGCTGTCTGTCCCTATGTATGCTTAGATCTTTAAAAATACGAAATGAATTACGATGCATTTTTTTTAATAGTTAGTGTGATTCTTATGTATAATTTGTTAAGATTTTGTATACATTGACCAAACTATAACGATATTTATTGGGGATGTCGGAAAAAATAAGCCGTCTGGGAGCTTTCAATAAAAACGCTGCCTAAACCCTTTGAGATATAACAAAATAATGTACTGTGCAATTGTGTATCTAATGTAGTTCTAAAAAAAAGTCCGCGACGATATATGTCTTTCTCATAAGAATAACATACTATATCCATTTTTATACTTTAAAAAACCATCAAATATAAAACGGTTTTTTGAAGGCCATTTACACAAATATGCTATTAATCCTTATCAATGGCAAAATGAAATAATATTAAATTGTAAATAGGCCATCAAAAAAAAAGCCTTCCTAAGTTTCTTGCCGGTTCTTCTCAGATGGGCCGCGTTCCGAACCGGTGGTCGCTTTAAATATTTTAAATAGTGTATGACATTTTGTAAGCGCCGTTAAAATGGTCTATGCAAAATAAAGATATTTTTATTTATTTTATTTATTTATTTATATCATTTTTACTACGTTAGTTGGCTTCAGCATTTCATGAAGATTATTTTGTCCCTTTACACCTTGCAAATTAAATGAATATCTTAGGAGTTATCGCAGATTCAAAATAAAGCTCAAATAAATTAATGTCGTGACCATAATTCGACTGGCCCGTGCGGGCGGGTAGGTACTGGAGAGCGGTGAAGTACCTAATCAATGAATTTGGAAAATGTTCATACATTATTGTGAAATTGAAATTAAAAAACAACGAGATTAAATGGGTGCCACGGGGTTCGAAGTATGTCACGGGCGAAGCCGGGCGGGACAGCTAGTTAATTAATAAAAACTTAAAATTTAAAGAACGTAAAGACTTAGTAGCCCTCTCCATTGAGCGAGTTATTGAGATTGCCAGTATTGAGTTTGAGCATTTCATCTTGTTAAGCGTATACAGTCCCCCTGATGCTTCTTACATTAAATTTGAAAAAAAGATTGAAGAAGCACTGTTCAAATGCCAATGTTCTAAGAAATCTATAATAGTTTGTGGAGATTTTAATGTTGATATATTAGATACTTCGTTGATATATTAGGTACTTAGTGAGTAATGAAACAACGGTCGGATGCTAACTTACTATAATAACATCTACCGCCTAATACAAAATAATATACTTAACACAAAGTACCTATAAATACCTTACACATCCCACCACCAATTCACCAGATATATAAAATATACATAGCATTAACAATCATAGTTTTCATCAAAGGTATAAATTTATTATTTTTATTGTGATTTTTCTTTAGCCCGTCTGTGAGTTCTCTTACATCTTTCTGAGGCACCTGGCGGCAGAGAGGGTTGTGACTCTGCGAGAACAAATGTTGGATTTTCTGGCATTTTCAAATTTATCGTCTGAATCAACAACATTCACGTCTGGTTCGCTGGGAGTCGCATCCTCCTCACCGCTAGTTTCCCCTGACGTCTTTCTATCCTGCGCCTCCCTCGTGCTAGGCCTCTCAGTATCGACTATCGGTTGTATGCTAGCACGCGACAGGGAGTATCGGTTGTTTCTCTTAAGGGGCCGTTTCGGAGTCGCGTCGCGCAAAGCTGAGGTTTTTAGCGCTACTCACGATACGACGCTATAGTTATATATAACGATCGAGGCTCGCGCACCGCACACGCACACATGTACGTATGCACAGTGGTTCGACGGACTTTGACTTGCCAACTAAATTGTAACTTTGGATTTTGTTACCAAATATAAAAATTGTTATGTTAACAATACATACTAACTGCTGCCCACGACTTTGTTTGAGTGGACACGTTTTTCCGTAAGAATCAGGTGGGAATATTTTCCTCGGTTAAGTGGTTAAATGTGGTACTTTTTTTGCACATTTGATATCAGTCAAAGAAACTCCACAGGGATCGCATCTTTCTAAATTAGATAATTAAAATTACAAACAAGATTTAATTAACCTGTGAACATGACAGTTGCAAATATTATACAATATCTATTTGACACCATAATGACGTACATTCCTGACCAGAGTTACGTGATAAAGGTAGGTATTCGAATGCTAAAAAAAACAGAAACCATAAAGTCTAAAGTATTTATTTCTGAAAGATATTTACATATCATTTGGACACGTCATTCTTTTAAAACTAGGTGCACGTTCCAAATATGCAGTCATACTTCCCAGAGAAGAAGAGCTAAAGAAAAGAGCTAAATTAGCTCTTTTTTAAAAAGACAATTATATATTAAAAAAACCTAACCACTCCGGGAGTGCTGACAGAAGTGAAAACTCAATTTATTAATAATTTATTTATCTAGACGCGTTGGTACATGCATATATGCACACACTATAGCTGCGTATCGTAACGGGGTGTAGCGAGTCCAGAGATTTATCTCATCTAAAAAATTGCGTACCGCGCTAAAAGAAGTTTTTCCTTCAAAAATTGACCGGGATCGACGTTAATGATGATGATGATGAAAAATAAATCTACACTGAAAGACTCCTAATTGATTACACAGCATTATTTAATAAGACCTGTAGATGACCGGAATCAACGTTAGATGATGATGATGATAATGGTCGCGAGTCCAGAGATTTTATCTCATCTAAAAATAAGCGTACCGCGCTAAAAGAATATTCACTTCAAAAATTGACCGGGATGGACGTTAATGATGATGATGAAAAAAAAATTCTACTCTGAAAGAGTCTTAATTGATTACACAATATTATTTAATAAGACCTGTAGATGACCGGGTTCAACATTAGATGATGGTGATGATTATAGTCGCAAATCCAGAGATTTTATCTCCTCTAAAAATATGTGTACCACGCTAAGAGGCGTTTTCACTTAAAAACTCATTCCGTCTTACGCTTTTTCGATCAGGTCACGTGTCCTGACGCGAGTTTAAGATTTTATACCCATTACAGAAAAAGTGCTCAACGCCGCTAAAGAAGTTTTCACTTCAATAATGTGTATTTCAAGTCTATAAAACATCAAATTTTCACTCAGGAGCAAAACAAAATAGCATTATCGAGAAAGATGATAAACGGTTTATTTTTAAGGACATCATATCAACTTTAGCTTGGGGTATTCAATAATATAAAATTGTATTATTATATGCGTGTAAATTAATTATATAAGAATTTGTATTAGACTTTGAGTTAAGGATGACTTTTTGAAGTGAAAACTTCTTTAGCGGCGTTGGGTATAAAATCTTAAACTCGCGTCAGGACACGTGTCCTGATCGAAAAAGCGTAAGATTTTTTATCATCATCATCTTTACGTCGATCCCGGTCAATTTTTGAAGGAAAAACTTCTTTTAGCGCGGTACGCATATTTTTAGATGAGATAAAATCTCTGGACTCGCGACCATAATCATCATCATCATCTAACGTTGATTCCGGTCATCTACAGGTCTTATTAAATAATGCTGTGTAATCAATTAGGACTCTTTCAGTGTAGAATTATTTTTTATCATCATCATCTTTACGTCGATCCCGGTCAATTTTTGAAGGAAAAACTTCTTTTAGCGCGGTACGCATATTTTTAGATGAGATAAAATCTCTGGACTCGCGACCATAATCATCATCATCAAACGTTGATTCCGGTCATCTACAGGTCTTATTAAATAATGCTGTGTAATCAATTAGGACTCTTTCAGTGTAGAATTATTTTTTATCATCATCATCTTTACGTCGATCCCGGTCAATTTTTGAAGGAAAAACTTCTTTTAGCGCGGTACGCATATTTTTAGATGAGATAAAATCTCTGGATTCGCGACCATAATCATCATCATCATCTAACGTTGATTCCGGTCATCTACAGGTCTTATTAAATAATGCTGTGTAATCAATTAGGACTCTTTCAGTGTAGAATTATTTTTTATCATCATCATCTTTACGTCGATCCCGGTCAATTTTTGAAGGAAAAACTTCTTTTAGCGCGGTACGCATATTTTTAGATGAGATAAAATCTCTGGACTCGCGACCATAATCATCATCATCATCAAACGTTGATTCCGGTCATCTACAGGTCTTATTAAATAATGCTGTGTAATCAATTAGGACTCTTTCAGTGTAGAATTATTTTTTATCATCATCATCTTTACGTCGATGCCGGTCAATTTTTGAAGGAAAAACTTCTTTTAGCGCGGTACGCATATTTTTAGATGAGATAAAATCTCTGGACTCGCTACCATAATCATCATCATCATCTAACGTTGATTCCGGTCATCTACAGGTCTTATTAAATAATGCTGTGTAATCAATTAGGACTCTTTCAGTGTAGATTTATTTTTCATCATCATCATCTTTACGTCGATCCCGGTCAATTTTTGAAGGAAAAACTTCTTTTAGCGCGGTACGCAATTTTTTAGATGAAATAAATTTGGACTCGCTACTCCCCGTTACGATACGCAGCTATAGTGTGTGCATATATGCATGTACCAACGCGACTATTCTCACTCACGCAGATATTCGGGTAATTGAAAGAACAATGGGTAAGGCCGTAGATTTTGCCACTTAGTAACATAGAGAAACATAGATGCTTCTATGTTATGGTAACGTACAAGTAACACGAAAGTAACGAAGAATATTAAAGTGTGTAAGGCCGATTTCATACTACCCCCTTTTGGTGTTAATCTTTGTCTTATAATGTACATAGATATTGGATAACATATATTGGGTAACAGTCTTGTTAGTGATAGCAGCAACAAAAACAAATAAAATAAAACTAATTCTTTTATCAAACTAAGTCTTTTATTTTGATTACCTAACAACAAAATTGTTATTGTTCTTCCTTTTTATTTCTTCAAACTTCTCGGGGTTTTTAGTTTTTCAGCTTTTCCCGATATTTTTTTGCTTTTCAGCTGCAGTCATCGGCATCTGTGACATTGTAGATATTTTTAAATTGATAATTAAAATATATATATATATTATAAGTTTCAAGTCTCTAGCACATCGGGAAAATAGTATAAGAACGTTTACTAAATTTTATGGACAAACAACTAAACAAGAAAGCAACCTAATAAAAATGTGTAAAATAGGACTGTTTATCAGAAACTTGATTGTTTTAAGCACGTACTAAAATAATAAAAAATGCGCGAATACATTGTATGTACGAATCTTTACAACACTTAAACGTTACGTAACATACAATTAATGTTACCGGTTACATAGAAGTAACGTAGAAGCGAGATTTTTTATGTTATTTTTGATCATAACTATTTTTGATAACTCGAGCTAAATTTGAAACAAAAAACCACTTCGCACATTCCTTATTCACTTATGCATATTTTTATATAAAATAGGTGTAATAAAAACTGTTATTTACCTTTGAAATCGTATGAATTCCCAAAAAAAATCTCTGACTACACACGTCTGCACTTTTGTTCGACTCCACAGAGTAAACAATATGGCTTCTTTTTTATTATTATTCATCCGCATGGACACTTATTGAAGCCTATGTCAAATACAAAATATAACCATAAAAGTTTAACATTTTTTAGAGGTGAAATAGCGGTAACATACAAAATTGTAACATAGAAGCGAAAATACGGAGACAAACATTTAAATTGCGATAAATTCATGAAATCAGCTTATTTTAAAGATCAAAATAATGATTTAGCGGCTTATTTTTGTGTTATTTATGTTAGTTCTTGTTAATTTGACTTTCAATAGAAAAAACTACAAAAAATTTAGTTCCTTGTGTTTGGATGCATTAAAAAGACGAGTTTTTTTGCTAAATTTGGGTACCTTGCCAAATTAAACTCACTCTAGTTAATAAACTATACAGAGTTTTGTAACTTTGAAATGAAATTGTATGCTTTAGAGAGCTACTAAACATAATAAGAGTGCTATAATTACAAATTACAAGCAACTTTTTCTTTTATATGCAGTCAAAATGTGAGACACTTTTTGGTTTCAAAAAGTGGCAAAATCTACGGCCTTACCCCAATACGAATTAAAACCAAACAAACAAATCTCTTTAAGTAAATTTTACTCACTGAGCTAAATAATTAATTAATAAATAATAATTAAAATTAATTAATTAATTGGCGTCGCGAGACGCAACTGGGACAGACGCTCGGATGATGATGATGATGATGAATTAAAATTAATCACTGTATAATTTACTCGCGCATTAGTGAGCTAGGCCTACTGTTGGTGAACAAAGTAAACTCGCGTCGTGAAGCTTAGTTCATTTATGTACCATCAGATGGCGCTAGTGATTATGCACCAGCTCACGAATGACGTTCCACGTCAATAATATTACAATACACACAATTAATAACAATCACGCTTTATGGTTGCAAATCTTTCGATGCGCTTTGCACCCTTGATTTCCTCTCTTCCATTGATTTAATAATATAAGGCGGATCTCGTATTTGCATGCACCGAGAATGCCGTGGGTCGACCAATTCTGGAAGCATGCAATCGTAATAAAATTTGACTAATTTGGCTTCCATTTTTGTCTTCCAAAATTCGTCATCGCGCTGAATCAAATACACTTTCATAGGTCCAGCTTCACCAAACCAAATGCCAAGCATGCAGACGTCTTTTTGGGTAATATGTAATTGGCCTTGAATTTGGTAATGCCAGTGATGCTGTTTGTTGACTAAATAAGTGTTTGACTTTGAATCTAACTTCCAAAAAGGATGCTTTTTCATAGTATTTTCTAATGAGAGTTTTGCTAAAGAAACTGGGCAAGAATTTGATAACTGTATTTCATTTGCCCAAAATTTTATACAAACACATAGCCCATCCTCCAAGAAAGATCAAGGTCAAGTTTCTAATTGTTCTCACGTCAACGATTGTCCTGACTGTCATCATCATGACAGCCATGACGGTTGCGGTAGCTCTGGCTTAGGCTTTAAATTATCCGTTATTAAAATACCTTAATTTGATGGTACATATTCCAAATGGCTAGAATTTAAAGAAATTTATTGTTCACTGATACATGATAACACAAGAATTAAAAATATACACAAATATCATTACCTGAGTTCATACTTGGAGGGTGAAGCTGCACATGTACTGAGCAACTTAGAAGTGTCTGATAAAAATTACATTGAGGCCTGGTCTATTCTCTGTAGCCGTTATGATAATAAAAGACAACTAATTAACAACCATTTAAAATCTTTGTTGAATATTGAACATGTCCGAGAAACTGATAAAACTTTGAGATACATTATTGATCATGTCAACAAAAACCTCCGTGCCTTGAGCACTCTAGGTTTACCTACAGAAAAGTGGGATGTTCTTATTATTCACATTTTGTCAACAAAATTGGATAACGGTACTAAATTTAAATGGGAGGAGCATAGGAATACCCTGCCTGAAATACCACGTCTTGATGATTTCTTCTCCTTTCTCAAAAATCGCGCTGACGTTATAGAAATAGTAAATAGAAACCGCACTGATGGACCCGATAAGAATAAACAATTAAATTCTACTAATAAATCCCACACTAGGGCTTTTGTAGCAACTTCTGAGCACAAGGAAATTTCTCCTTCTTTCAAAATAAAGGTCAATGTGCCAAGGTAACCACCATATTTACCAATGCATGACCTTCCAGTCAAAGAGCCCTGAAGATAGGAATTCCTTAGCCACTAAATGGAAGTTGTGGAAGAATTGTCTCAGGTACGGTCACTATGCTCAGAATTGTAAGCTGCCTGGTTCCTGCAGACAGTGCCGAAAAAGAAACATAATTCGTTGCTCCATTTACCTGACACTCAAGTGTCACCTACTACTAGTAACGAAATTATAGCTATGTCCACTTTGTCTTCTTCTGAAATATTACTATGTACTGCTATGGTACGCCTAATGAACCCTCAAACCAAGAATGTTATTAGTGTTCGAGCTTTACTTGACAGCGGGAGTCAGTCATCCTTTATTACAGAAAGTGTAAAGAGGCGACTCAATTTGACTCCTTAGCCATCAAATGTTGGTATTGTTGAAATAGGTGATAACCCTATAAATTTGAGCACAGAACGCTGCGCTCTCAAAGTATTCTTCAATACTAGCACTTTCCAAGTGTCAATGCGTTGCCTAGTTTTACAAAGTATAACCAATAATATACCTAAAGTTTCCTTTGATGTCAGCCATCTTAACCTAACTGAGTTTAAGCTAGCAGACCCCAGCTTTAACGTACCTTCCCCTATTGATATGCTCATAGGTGCCGACTTGTTTTGGGATCTAATTGGTAACAAACACCACTCCCTTTGGTCGAGTGCCATTAAATTAAGGAGCTCTAAACTCGGTTGGCTCGTCGCAGGTCACATACCTATTTTAAACTCAAACTCAACTAATAAATCAACTATAAGTAATCTTTCAATAGATCATGAACAGTCTAGTATAGACAATCAGCTGATAAAATTTTGGGAAATAGAAAATGTTCCTAAAGGTCAACCCTATTCTGATGAAGACAATGCTTGTGAAAGGCACTTCATCACTAATACCATTCGTGAAAACGATGGCCGTTTTTGTGTAGGTCTCCCTTTAAGAGACAACCTAGATTGTCTAGGAGAATCTTACTACACAGCCAAGAAGAGGCTTTTTAGTCTAGAAGCTCGCTTCAAGAAAAACCCAGAGCTCAAAAATCTATACTCTAAATTTATTCAGGAGTATTCCGATTGAGGCCATCTTTCCGAGTCTACGGATCCTAGGCCACCTAATTCTTACTTTCTTCCTCACCATCCTGTTATCAAGGAAAGCAGTGAGTCCACTAAACTCAGGGTAGTCTTCAATGCCTCTGGGCCCTCTTCGTCAGGCTTATCGATTAATCAGCTCCAATTGGTAGGCCCAACTATCCAAGATTCACTATTTAATATTCTACTGCGTTTCCGACAATATAAATATGTCTTATCAGGAGACATTGAAAAAATGTTTAGACATGTAAATGTGCGCGAGTCTGATCGTAACCTACAACTAATTCTGTGGCGCGACAGTGATAAGAAGCCTATACGCACCTTAAACTAAACACCGTTACCTATGGTTTCGCTAGTGCAAGCTTTCTGAAGTTTAGATGCATTTGGCAGCTTGGTGAAGAGTGTAAAAACTCAAAAATTAAAGAAATCATACAAAGGGATTTCTATTGTGATGATTTACTCACTGGCAGTGATTCAAAAGATGAACTGCGGTACATTCAACGCTCTGTAGCCACAGAGTTAGCCAAAGGTTGCTTCCCCTCAGGAAATATAGATCCAATTTGCCTAACTTCCTAACGCACACTTCTAATAGTTGTAGTGAAGACTCTAAATTAATTATTAGCAATGCTACTAGCACTTAAGGTGTAGGCTGGTCTCCTGTGTTGGACGAAATACATTTTCCTATCAATTATGCTCCTAATGCTACTTGCACCAAAAGGGCTATTTTATCCACTACCTTTAAGATATTTGACCCTCTTGGGCTAATTTCAATATGTACAATTAAAGCTAAAATCCTCCTACAGTCTCTGTGGATGAAAGGGTTGGAGTGGGACAAACAGGTTCCCCTAGACGTCCAGAATGTTTGGAATAAATTTATTAATCAAATTGTATATTTACAGTCTTTACAAATCCCAAGATGTGTTTTTATTTTTAATCCAATTCATATAGAACTTTACTGTTTTTGTGATGCTTCATAGCAGGCCTATGGTAGCTGCATTTACTTGCGGTCCATAGATGAAGAGAGAAACACATTGGTTCGTTTACTGTGCGCCAAGGCACGCGTGGCTCCTATCAAGGCTTGCACTATTCCTAGATTAGAACTCTGTGGAGCTCTTCTAGGCGCAGAGCTGGCTTACGCCGTCAGTAAGGCACTAACTTGCAACATAAAGCGAGCCATTTATTGGACAGACTCGAACGTGGTTTTGGGTTGGCTTAGGACACCAAAGAGAACTAAAAGTTTTGTTGCCAACAGAGTTGCTGCAATAAACGAGCTCACAGCGACCGCTGAGTGGCGCCACGTCCCTACAGCCGAAAATCCTGCCGATCTTGCCTCGAGAGGCGTAAATTCTTCAGCTGTCCCTAACTTAGATCTGTGGTGGCTTGGGCCCTCGTTTCTCAAACAGCCTGAGTCAGCCTGGCCCGCGTTCTCCAGTCAGTCTGTCGAATTACCCGAATTAAAGGTGATGTCTGTAACAACGTGTTCAGAAGTCTCACCCATACCTAATTTTGATAGATTTTCCAAATTAAGTTTGTTACAGCGAACATGCGCTATGGTTTTAAGGTTTGTACATAACTGTAGAAATCAACAGAAAAAACGTAGTGGTAACTTGAAAGTTCAAGAGCTCAATTATGCACTTACCTATCTTATACAAGTAGCTCAAAATCACTCATTTACAAAGGAAATTAATTTATTAAAGTCTAATCTGCCACTTAAATCTAAAAATCTTCTTTTATCTCTAAACCCATTTCTTGATGACTTGGGCACTTTACGAGTGGGAGGTCGCTTAATTAACTCATCCTATAACTATGACAAAAAACATCCCATCGTTCTAAAGACGGACCACAAATTAACTAAGCTAATTTTCCATAGCGAACACTTACGTCTATTTCATGCAGGTCCCCAACTCCTCTTAGCCTCTATTCGGGAACATTACTGGCCTTTAGGAGGAAGGAAGCTGGCTCGCATTGTGGTAAGAAAATGCCTGGTATGCACCAGGGTCAAGGGTCAGAGTATGTCTAATACAATGGGTAACTTACCCGTTGAACGGGTCGAAACTGATTTCCCCTTTTGTAGTGTTGCCACTGACTTTGCAGGTCCCTTTTTAATAACTGACCGCAATGGCAGAGGTTGCAATATAACCAAATTTTATCTTTGTATCTTTGTGTGTATGCGATATAAATGCATTGATCTTGAGGCTGTGAGTGACCTTACTAAGGATGCTTATATACAAACCCTAAATAGATTTATAGCTCGCAGAGGTATGCCTAGCGTCATTTATAGCGATAATGGTTGTAATTTTGTTGGAGCTGCTAAGGAAATCGGCAATTTTTTAAAAGCATATTTTAATTCTATTGAGGATTTTGCGGCTCGCCGGGGCATTGAGTTCCGCTTTTCCCCTGCGTACGCTTCTCGGTTTAACGGGTTGGCGGAGGCCGGAGTCAAGTCAGCCAAGGCTCACTTACATAGAGTGTTAGGTCAATCTCACCTCACATTCGAAGAGCTGACCACTGTGTTCGCTCAGATAGAAGCCATCCTAAACAGTCGACCTTTATCTCCCCTAAGCCCCTCACCCAACGATTTCCAGACTCTCACCCCGGCTCACTTCTTACTTGGTAGGTCCGCGACGGCGCTGCCTACGTCGAGCTTCGTCGACCTCAACGTGCACCGTCTCTACCGCTACCAGCGACTTGAGCAAGCAAGGCAACACTTTTGGAAACGGTGGGCTTCTGAGTACGTCGCCGAGCTCCAACAACGCACTAAGTGGTGTGTCAAATGTCGCGATCTCAAGATCGATAACCTAGTCTTAATCAAAGAAGAGACGCCTCCTCTATGCTGGCGCATGGGCAGAGTTTGAAAATTATATCCTGGCTCAGACGGAGTACCCAGAGTCGCCGATGTCACTACTGCTAAAGGCATCTGTCGGCGAGCTATCAACCGCCTATGTCTCCTGCCGACTACAGATGAGTAACTGGGTTGAAAGCTGGACGAGCTTTCAACGGCCGGGAGGATGTCTACGCCACGCTCGACCAATGGAGCGACGTCGATATCACCTCATCAGCAGCAGCCAATCACAAGCCACCGCTATCATCGCGCCACCGGCGTGGGAGCGTCGGGCGGCGGCCATTACCAAGAATCCTTTGCGCGGTTGAGACGCAATTATAAATATATAAATGAATATCGCACTACAAGCGTACCTACTAAAAGTAAATGTTTAACCTAATTTATAGTAAACTTAGTCTATTGTAAACGCTAACTTGTTTTGAGTTGAATAAACCCAAGATTATTAAACTAAAGTTAGTTTTTTCTTGTATTTGGCTTAACGGCGCATACACTTGTACTATCATGAATTAAGCTGCGCGATTGGTAAGAAAGTTTTTTACTTATATTTTCGATTGCCTTCATTAGCCCGATAGCAACAAGTTGTGCCATTAGACCAATAGGCTCAGCTCTGCGTTTTCCGGGGACACAAAAGTATTCTTTACAATTTTCGTGGTTGCCAAATACGTGTTGTGGACCATTCAGGATATCTGTGCTCAGATTACTAATTTTCTGCTCTATCGGTAAATTTTGAGAACCCCAGTATTTAATGGCATAATTTACTCCGGTCCGCAAACGCAAATACCTATCCTTTAGAATTATGCGCAGTTCTGGTGGAAATTTGGTGTCCTGAGACAACTTTACCATTGCGTTGCAGAAAAGATGATTTTTGCATTCAATCTTTTCAACAATCAAGTCACCGTATGGTCGAGAATCTATTTTTTTTTTGTATGTGCTGGAATCGCCGTCAGCAACAAATTGATTATAAATTACCCCATGATCCGGCAATGAACGTTTAAACCCCTCAACTAAAATGGTCGATTCCATCCCGGTAGATGAGCAAAAATAATTCTTAAAGCATTGATGCTCTGGGGGCTCGGTTTTCTTTGCAGCTCGTGCACAGACTATGCAATATTTGTTTTTAATGCTTAAATATAAAACTTTTCCAAATTGTAGCCCAAAATTTGCAGCTGCTCCAGATAATGCAGCATAGCCTTTTCCGTATGAGCGTTTGCTCCAAAAGCCATCAATAGCCACTGGAATTAATAGGACTGCATCTTTATTTACGTTACCTACAGATATTGCATATTCCGCTTCTGCCTTGACGGCCTCAGACATGCAATGTGCTGCTGCTGTTTCCCACCAAACACAAACTTGATCATGAACCGAGGAATAGAACTCGGGTGAAATGCTGGGTAAAGCTACGGAAGCAGTAATGGTCTGCAAATGAGAATGACCACTACCAGACGACATAACGCCTGAAACTATTTGGTGATTCACATTCATTTCAGTCTTCTTTTCTTCAACCAGACTTACATCAAATTTCGTTTCACACATACTGCATTTAAATGTAAGGTTTGAGTCCAGACCCTTTCGAAACTCAGATGCAATCTTCAAACACTTGAGATTACATCCAAGAGGACCGAGATCACTTATATCTTGCAGCTGTTTAAAAAAAAAGTCAACGTCGACCAATCTGCGGCCGACAACCAGTTCATTATCATCAGGCTGCAGCTCCGGTTCGATGACTAGTGCCGGAGATTCTCGATTCTGCAATAAATATAAGCTAGTGAAATAAAATGAAGACAGACACGCACACACACACACGCACGCACACACACACTGTAACGTTACTATTTTCCGGGAGGGGAAAAGGGTAAAGTCTAGGAGAAAACTATCACCAGGACTGGAGGAGTCCTGGCTTAAAAGGAAAAGTAAAAGAAAAAGGAGAAAAGGTAAAGTTAATTTAATATAATATAAAATGTTAAAAAATAAAACCAAGGAAAGCCGGGGGTAAATTAATATGTTGATTCTTCCTTTAACAGAGCCAGTTAACAGATCACGCCGCTAAGAAGGAGCCTCAAGTAGGCCTCCACGTTGCTAGGAAGGGGCCTCGAGTAGGCCTCCAAGTCACTAAGAAGGGGCCTCAAGACCCCTCAAGGCCTCCACGTCGCCGACCTCGGAGAAGCAGGTCGCTAATTCAGGCAGGTAGAGGGCTGAAAATAACAAGCCGTCGGCGTCTTTAACAGAGCCGGTTAACAGCACACAACACCGCAGACAATCACTTCACTATTTCTGGAGGGCACAACCCTCTCACTCAGCACTTATTCATCAGCACCTCCTCACAAGGTGAGCGCCAAAAGTAGACTGATCTGACGGCCCCGGTTCCCTTCTTTTACAGAGCATTTCAAAATTTAAACTAGTTTAGAATAAACATAATTTAAGAATATAAATTTATAACACGGTCTAATATTTATACAACCTAACCTACTGGCAGCTCTAACAATAAATTAAAAATAAAATCTAGGCTTGTCATTAACTGACATTAAAAATTACAAAAGGTAAACAAACATTATGAGAGAACTAGAAAATCTAAGTATTTCGAAATATAAAGGCCTAGGAATGTTACAGATAATGGCCATGTAGATAATTTGGAGAGAACGTATAATAAAACATTTAATTAAAAAAGTAAGTAAAAAATGTTACACACACACACACACACACGGTATACTTGACCACAACTGACATTTTCAATTGCGCCAAGAACCACCCTGAAACAAAAAAAATCTTGAGAGGTGTCGAAGGACACCCGGATGGAACGAAGTTGCTTTCGATTAATTAGCGAAGGAATTGTATTTATTATTTACTAGCTGACCCGCCCGGCTTTGCCAGTGTCATACTTCGAACCCCGTGGGACCCATTTAACCCCGTCGTTCATTAATTTCACAATAATGTATGACCATTTTCCAAATTAGTTGATTACTTCTCCGCTCTTCGAACGGCACGGTCGAAAATTAGTATCACAAAATTAATTTTTTATTTGCTCTTTTTTTGATTTTGCCATATCTTCTAAGATATTTATTTAATTTGCAAGGTGTAAAGGGACAAAATAATCTTCATGAAATGCTGAAGCTAACAAACATATTAAAAATGATAAGGATTAATAAAGTATTAGTGTAAATAGCCTTCAAATTATCACTTAATAATTGCTGGTTTTTTTAATATTAAAAAGGTTATAGTATGTTATCCTTAAGAGATAGACATATACCGTCGCGGACTTTTTTGTAGACCTATATTAGATACACAATTCCACTGTACATTATTTTGTTATATCTCAAAGGGTTTAGGCAGCGTTTTCGTTGAATGCTCTTAGACGACTTATATTTTTCCGACACCCCCGACAAATATCGTTATAATTTAGTCAATGTATACAATAACTTAACAAATTATAGATAAAAACTTTCCTTATGAATCACTCTAACTATTTAAAAAAACCGCATTGTAATTTGTTGCGTAGTTTTAAAGATCTAAGCATACATAGGGACAGACGCCGCCCGCACGGCTTACAACTGTAGCAAAAAGTGTCGTGACAACGTTTCGTAAGATTTTTTTCCGTCTAGTCCCCTTTCACAACGCGCGTTAAGGAACTTCGTTCCAAAATATGCATGATATTCGTATGATCACAATAATATTTAATTGCGACTTTTGCCCGCGACTTCGTACCCATGGAATTTAGAATCAAGTACCTACCTATTTTTTTTATTTTAACGTCACCAACCTGACCAACAACACTCATGTCAGGCTATAATTATAATATTCGTCGGATTTGGATTATGAAGTTTACTTACCGTTTGCGTTTTTTTCTCCAATGTACGCTTTTTTTAGACACGAATTTACCTCCGTGCTTGTTACTCGTAGTACTCATTTTGGCTCGACCTGCGGAGATAAATAAGTAGTTACGGTGCCCATTACACCCTGTATAGTCAGTTTAGCCTATCACAATAAGGTGTATTATTATTTTGTGGGAATTTTGTTACAACCTGTATAGTCAGTTGAGTCTATAACCATAATAATGCATTGTTATTATTTTATTTTGTAATATCCTGTATAGTAAAGTCGCTTACGTCTATAGTAATGTTTCATTTATCGTTAAATATCTGGTACGATAAATAAAATCATTTATCTCGGAAACGGTGAGTCGGAGCGAAAAAATAACCAAATTTTTATCCCCTTTTAGACACCACTCAGCTTATATGCCAGATCACATAGAGTGACAATAATTTGACCTTGACCTTCAAAAAAAATTATCCCAATTTTACAATATCGTATTAAGTACTATTGGGGAATTTTGTAACACCCGGTACTCCGGAATAATCGGTATCTATATATAGTCTATCATATTATATTGCATTATTATTGGATGATTTGTAACATCCTGTATAGTCAGCTGAGTCTATTATAATGATGTGCAATATAATTATCTGGGAATTTTTCGCTACAACCTGTAGAGTCAGTTGAGTTTATCTACTACAATAAGATGCATTATCATTGTTCGGGAATATTGTAATATCCTGTACAGTCACTTACGTCTATCGTAATGTTTCATTTACGTGAAATTTCGGGTACGTTAAATAAAATCATTTATCTCGGAAACGGTGAATCGGAGCGAAAAAATAACCAAATTTTTATCCCCTTTTAGAAAGCCCTCAACTTATATGCTAGACCACATAGAATGACCTTAATTAGACACTGACCTTCAAAAAAAAATTGGTTGTCTGTAAATTCGGTTCACTGACGATAGTTGAACGTGACAACGTTGACACGTGATCAAAACATGTAAATGTACTCTAGTATAGCAGCTGTCCACGCAGACGCATCGCTCACTCAAGTAGGAGAGAGACGGATGTCGAACGCTGCCGAACGCAAAGGCCGATTGTGCATCTTTGTCGCTCGTTCCGTGCTCTCGCTTGCACTTCAAGCCTTACATGGAACGCCTCAGAGCGAGGTAACGCCGCATGAGTCATGTTTTTTCGGGGGTGCAGCCGGCTCTATCGAATTATAAGACGTTGTCACGTCAAAAGTTAACTCAAATTTGCAATACCGCAATACTATTGGGGAATTTTGTAACACCCGGTACTCCGGAATAACCGGTATAGTCTATCATATTATATTACATTATTAATATTATTATTAGGTGATTTGTAACATCTTGTAATAGTCGGCTGAGTCTATTATAATGATGTGCAATATGATTTTCTAGGAATTTCGTCAAGATCGAACTGGTAACACTTGATAGGCTGTGTCTACGCCACGCTCGACCAATGGAGCGACGTGGATATCACCTCATCAGCAGCAGCCAATCACAAGCCACCGCTATCATCGCGCCACCGGCGTGGGAGCGTCGGGCGGCGGCCATTACCAAGAATCCTTTGCGCGGTTGAGACGCAATAATAAAATATATAACGAATATCGCACTACAAGCGTACTAAAAGTAAATGTTTAACCTATTTTATAGTAAACTGAGTCTATTGTAAACCCCAACCTGTTTGAGTTGAATAAACCCAAGATTATCAAACGAAAGTCAGTTTTTTCTTGTATGTCGCTTAACGGCGCATACAGGCTGTCAACTGTACAGTTTGCAGACACTTGATGGGCTGTCAACTGTACAGTCAGCAGCACATCAAGTGTAACAGTTACACTACGAAAACTGCCACTATTACGAATGCAATACAGGCGAGCTCAAGGTCGAACTGGTAACACATGATGGGATGTCGACTGTACAGTCAGCAGCACATCTTATAATGATTTTCCCGTGGGAATGAGATATTTTCCCGCGGTAAAAAGTAACCTATGTGTTATTCCAGGTTATGAACTATCTTTGTGCGAATTATTTACTGAATTTTATCGAATAATAAAGTTAAAACTAAACAAGATCTTGAAATCTTCATTTCTTATTTTGTGTAAAAAAATCACAAACTTGCCCAATTTTTTCCGCTCAAAATCTTCATACAAAATTACTACGGGCGGCGCGATTTCTTCAAATACGAGTGCGGACGTTTCCAGTCTTCAGTCGGCCGAGCGCCTTCAAAAAAAGAGCACGCCGCTTTGCGCCGCGACGACAGATGGCGATCGAATCGTGTACTTACACAAATTCAGTGCACGGTGTGTATTGTAATATTATTATATAATTGTCTTTTAGCGCTAAGAGTTTCTTGCCCTTACTAATATTATAAACGAGAAAGTTTGTATTTATTTTATTTTTTACACAAAATATGAATATATTTATTAAGAAATGAAGATTTCAAGATCTTGTTTATAGTTTTAACTTTATTATTCGATAAAATTCATTAAATAATTCTTGATACTTACGACTCAGTTATGGAAATACGGCAGTGCGATTTACACGTTTTTAGTGATTTTCTGTTTTTTTTTTACACTTATCCATATACATTATCTTCAATTCGAATGTTGGAAGACCAAGTAACATTCATTGGCTAGCTGTGTGATTTTTTTCAAGGTTGTGGAGCATCGCTTACTATATAATTCTATGGAAATCCCGACCCAAGATTGGCGAAGAGCGTCCTTAAGTGGAACTATTTGGTCATGGTGCCTACGCCATTCCATCGCGCCTCCCACGTTTACTTTGCACGAAATGTAACTTCTGAAACGTAACCTTTTGCCCACTTATTCCCCGTTTTGGTGTAGTCGCGAGTGAGTACCACATCTCCCGGGGTGAAGTGGGACTGTCTCCCACCGGCGGCTGCCACTTGCTTGTCCTGCGCCGAGCTGACCGCAGTTAGGCCCGCATCGGGTCACAGCGCGTCTAGCCGGCCTCTAATACGACGTCCGAGAAGTGCAACCGCCGGCGCAATACCGGTCGTCGCGTGTTCGCAATTACGATATTGAAACAACCTAAAACAAAACGCTGCCTAAAACCTTTGAAATATAACAAATAATATGTGGTGGAATTGTGTATCTAATATAGGTCTACAAAAAAGTCCGCGACGGTATATGTCTATCTCTAAAGGATACCGTACTATATCCATTTTAATACTTTAAAAAACACAGCAATAATAAAGCGGTGATTTAAAGGCTATATACACAAAAACATTATTAATTCTTATCATTTTTAATGTTAGTTGGCTTCAGCATTTTATGAAGATTATTTTGTCCCTTCACTTTTTCACTTTGCAAATTAAATGAATATCTTAGGCGATATGGCAATATCAAAAAATGCGTAAATAAATTAATTTCGTGTAACAATAATTCGACCGGGCCGTGCGGGCGCGGGCGTAGGTACTTGAGAGCGGAGAAGTAATCAAGTAATTTGGAAAATGTTCACACATTATCGTGAAAACAATAAACGACGGGATTAAATGGGTGCCACGGGGTTCGAAGTATGTCACGGGCGAAGCCGGGTCGAACTGGGGCGAACCGGGTCATCTAGTAATTTAAATTCTTCTGAAAAAAATGGCGGGCCGTTATCGGTCACTAATTCTAACGGGATACCGAACCGAGCAAAAACCGACCTCAATGCTGTAATGGTGTGGCACTCGCTGATGTACCTGCCATTGCTACAGTCTCGATCCACTTTGAGTGCGCATCCACTAAAATCAAATACCTTTTACCGGCGCAATCGAATAAGTCCGCATGTACTCTTTGCCAGGGATGCAGCGAGTACTCCCACGGGTGGAGGGGCGCACGAGACGGCGCGTCGCGTACTGAGCGGCATGCGTCACACGCGCGACACATCTCTTCTATGTCCTTGTCGATGTTTGGCCAGTACACATAGTTACGTGCAATATTCTTCATTTTATTTATTCCGACGTGGCCACTATGGATTTCATTTAAAAGTCCCGCCCGTAACTTAAATGGTATCACTAACCGGTATTTATAAATTAGACAACCACGATCCGTAAACAAATCTTGTTTACGAGCAAAATAAACTTTATCTTCGTCACAAGTGAGCGATAGCGGCCAACCGAACTTTACGTAGCTCAGGACTTTCGAAAGCTGGGTATCTTTTTATGTCTCCCTTGCTACATCCTTAAAATCAATTGTTAAAGATTCTTCTACATAATGTAAATAATCGATATGAGAAGTAAGTGACCGCTCGTGAATCAGTGGCAACCGCGATAACGTATCCGCCGAACCGTTGTCGACCGATCTAACAAATTCAATTGTAAAATCATAGCCCGCTAACCGCGCGGCCCACCTCTGCAACCTGCTAGCTGCCGTTTGAGGTATACCCTTTTTATCCCCAAAAATGTACGTAAGGGGCTTGTGATCTGAACGTAATATGCAATGTCTCCCAAATAAGTATTGGTGATGTTTCATAACGCCAAAGTAAATAGCAAGGGCTTCTTTGTCGAGTTGACTATAGTTGCGTTCAGTGTGTGTGCGCGAGACACAACACACAGGCCGCTCGCTGCCGTCCCCGTACCGATGCGCAAGGAGCGCGCCTACGCCATATGCACTACTGTCCACAGACAGGACGAGCGGCCGCCCCTCCTCATAGTGGGCCAAAACGCGATCACTGAGTAATGCATGTTTCGCCTTTTCGAACGCTTTCTCACAATGCGAATCCCAATTCCACTGAGTGTCATTTTTTAAAAGATTGTGCAGTGGGTGCAGTATTGTACTTAAGTTGGGTATAAATTTACCGTAATAATTTAATAAGCCTAGAAAACTTTTTAACTGGGTGACATCTGTTAGAGTGGGTATTTTGGAAATCGCATCGAGTTTAGTCGGGTCGGGATGCAACCCATTTTCTTCTATTATATAACCTAAGTAGTTTACACTATTTTGTAAAAATGAACATTTTTCTATTTTAACTGTGAGACCCATCTGACGTAATCGTTCGATCTTTACGCGTTACACAAATGTCGAGAAAGACAACCGTACTTGGAACTCCGCGTAAAGTTTCCTCCATCAACTTTTGAAACTGTTCCGGAACACAAGGCAAACCGTATGGTGTTCTACGATAGACAAAAGTACCCACATGAGTGGTAATCGTCGTGAACCTTTGTGAGTCCGGTTCTAATAACACTTGCTCATATGCGTGACGTAGGTCAATTTTAGTAAAAGCATTCCCGTTACTAAAACATGCGAATAGTTCCTCGATACGAGGTAAAGGGTAGTGGTCCCGTTTCAATTTCGGATTGATGGTCATCTTATAGTCCCCGCATATTCTAAGTTCCCCGTTACTGAAATGACCGCGTTGATTACAGTTATCACAATTGTAATTGGTGTACCGACACCTGACTGCCGCGTGGCCCTTGCCGCAGCGCCAACACTCCGTGTTAGGTCGGCCGTCTCCACCTACGCCGGCCCCGTGCCCGCTTCCTGAGCTCGAAGTACCGGCGCTCGTGCCGCCGCTGCCGCCGCCGCCGGCGCGCGCCGTGGGCCGCTGGCGACGGGCGCGCAGCGCGTGAAAGGTGTCGCCCGCACCGCTGTCGCTGCCCGCGCCCGTACTCACCGTCGCAGCCGGACCGGCGCCGCTCGTTTCGGCGTGTCGGTCCGCTGCCTCCAAAGCCAGAGCTAGCTCCACCGCTTTCTGATAGTCTATCGTTTTCTCGGCGAAAATTCGAGATCTTATCACCTCACTAGCGAGACCCGACACGAACTGGTCCCTGAGATCTTCTTCTAGTCGATCACCGAAGTTGCAGGTGACCGCAAGGTGCTTGAGAGCTTGCAAGTACACGGTCAAGGATTCCCCCGGTTTCTGTCTCCTTTGCGGAAAGATGTGCCTTTCCGCGATTTCTGAGCGTTGGAGCTCAAGATGAGCACGAACCAATTCGACTAACTGGTCGTAGGTCTTATCTTCAGGGTGATCCGGTGCACACAAATCACACATCAAACTATAGGTTGCGTCACCCACTACAGTTATTAACATAGGTACTCGTAATTCCGGTTTTAACTCGTTCAGTAAAATGAATTGGTTCACCCGTCTCACATAAGCCGGCCATTGTTTCGAAGTCAGATCGAACGTTTCAATCTTACCGATCGGCATCGCGATTCTTGAACACCTGTATTCAAATCACTATCATCGCCCCTAATACCAAAAAGAAACAATATACAGCCCGAAATACGCGCAGGTTTATCGAAAAATATATAAATTAACACAACTCGTCGCCAGTAGTGAGGAATGAAACAACGGTCGGATGCTAACTAACTATAATTACATCTACCGCCTAAAACAAAATAATATACTTAACACAAAGTACCTATAAATACCTTACAATTAACTCCATCAGAGAGAAATAAAATGAAAAATTTATTTAAATCCTTTAATCTGCATAGTACATTCTTACATACATACATATCATCACGCCTGTCTCCCATCGGGGTAGGCAGAGACTATGGCTTTCCACTTGCTACGATTCTGGCATACAACTTTCGCTTCGTCAAGTTTCATAATTGTTTTCATACACGCTCGCCGATTAAGGGTACTCTTGACCTGGCCTTTTGTCAAAAGATCTTTAATTTGATCGGTATATGTACGTCGAGGTCGACCCTTACCAGTTTGCCCATTTACTCTCACCGCATAAATTTTCTTCGTCAGTCTATTTTCATCCATCCTCTCCACGTGACCAAACCATCTAAGCATCCCTTTTTCTATCTTAGTCACTACGTCTTCTGTCATACCGCAATGTTCCTTTATCACGCTGTTCCTTTCTTTATCTATCAATTTCACTCCAGCTATACTTCTCAGACTCCTCATATCTACTGCATTAATTTTACTCCTATGCTTCTGCCATACCCAACTTTCACTGCCATATGTTAGTGTAGAAACAAGCACTCCTCTATGCACAGCCAGTCTTGCCTTTTTAGACACGTTCTGGGTGCCCATAAAGGTGTACATTGCTCCATTCACTTGAACAAAAAAACCATTACTTTCGTCTTATTTACATTCACTTTCATTCCTTTGCCTTTCAGCGCATCATGCATAATATTAACCATCAATTGCAACTCGTCCGCTGATGATGCAAGTATTACCTGATCATCAGCGTAAAGAAGACATTTGATAGTCAGATCAGTCATTTTTAAACCATACGCACTTTCTTGCAGTTCTTTCAAGCAACTGTCAATGTATAAGTTAAACAGCCACGGTGACGCTACACATCCCTGTCTCACACCTTTTTCGATGTGAAAAAAGTCTGTGCAAGCTCCGTTGATTCTGACACAAGCACTGGATCCCTCATATAGAGATTTCAGTGCTCGTATCAAGTTGCTGCTTACTCCATACATGGACAATGTTGACCACAGTTCATTCCTCACCACTCTATCATAGGCCTTTTCCAAGTCTACGAATGCGCAAAAACTTTTTGACTCTTCGCCAAAAGCTTTTCAATTACGCATCGTAAGGAAAAGACCTGATCCGTGCATCCTCTTCCTTTCATAAATCCTGCTTGCACATCCCACATTTTCCCTTCAGTTTCATTCATCACTCTTTTTATCAAAACTTTCGCATACAATTTGCCGACGATGCTGAGCAAGCTTATGCCGCGGTAGTTTTTGCACTCTTGCTGCGACCCTTTTCCTTTATACAGCGGTACGATGACAGCTTTACACCAATCTTCTGGTACGCTGCCATCCCTCCAGCAAAGATTAAAAAGGCTGTACAGCTGGCAAACTACCACGCCCTGTCCCGCTTTCAGCATCTCGACAGAAATCAAATCAATTCCCGCAGCTTTGCCTAGTTTCATACTATTCAATGCTTCCATAATTTCTTCTATACTTATATCACTTTCATTGCCGCTTTCACTCACTTCCCAGCAATGTGTCTGTGCTTGCATACCCTCTTTTTCAAATAAACTTTCAAATTATTCCTTCCATCGTTTGAGCACACATTCTACACCTTTCACAACACTGCCATCATGGTTTCTGATATGGGTGAGCTGCGATGTTGTCTGTTGAGCTCTCATTGTTCTTATGGATTTCCAAAAGAATTTTATATTTTATATTCTTTTGGAAATCATCAGATAACCTGTTGTCAAAATCATCTCTGTCATCCTTCTTCTTTCTTTTTATCACCTCTTTTGCAACACGCTTAAACCTTTTATATTCATCCTTTGCCATTCTTACATCCTCATCCGTTGCCTTCTGCATTCTTTGATTGACTTTTGTAGTCAGCCAATCCAACCATGCTTTCTTCTTATCGGACTCTTCATGACTTCAGCACACATTCTCTTTACCTTACATCCTTGGCTCCTCTTGTTTACTCCACACACTTCAATTGCAACTTCCACGAGTCCTTCCTTAAACGACTTCCATATTTTTTCCATCTCACATACCTCATCTAAATTTTCAAATTTCTTGCTCATTTTACTTAATTTTTTTTCTTTTATACCTATCTCTTGCAAATTATCGACTTTTATGCGCTCTAGTACACTACAGGGTTCATGCACACGGTGCCGCCACCGTTGAAACATACCTCTTACTCTACTCATAACCAAGAAGTGATCTGTGTCAATACCGGCACCGCGGTATGCCCGGGTGTCTAGCACTTTCTTTCTCAGCCTTGCATCTACAATCACAAAATCAATCGTGCTTCTCTGGCTTCCTTCTTGTCTCGTAAACAAGTGGATATCCTTGTGGTTGAACATGGTGTTGGTTACCACAAGATTCCTCTCCAAACATACTTCAAGCAAGCTTTCTCCATTTTCATTAACTCGTTCATCACCATATTTTCCCAATACACTTTCATATCCATCCACTTCACACCAACCCAACTGTTAAAATCACCTAACATTACTATTCTTTCGCTCTGTTTGCATTTACTCAGAATATTACTCATACTCTCCCAAAATGCCTGCCTCTCGCTTTGGTTTCTTGAAGATCGGTACCACCGCGCATCTTGCGGAGCATAAACTCCTACAACAAAGATGCGGGTGAGTCCAACCTTCAACCTCAACCAGAGGAGTCTTGGGCTCACACATTCATATTCTGTCACACATTCATTCATTCTAGCGGATAGTAGCACACCAACACCCTGGCACGCTGTACTGGTATTGGCTACACCTGACCAGTAGGCGGTATAGGGTCCATGTGTAGTGGTGTCACATCCTTTCCTCTTTGTTTCATTCACACACAAAATATCAAGTCGTCTCTCTCGCATCATCTTGCATACCTCCACTATTTTGTCTCTCATTCCTCCTCTTACATTCAATGTAGCAAAGCGGCTATCCCTAGTCCACTTTTCGCCTCCATGGGAAACGTGACGTGACGGGTCGCGAACCACATCGCCGCCATTTCGGATTTTATTTTTTCTACTTATATCCATAGCGTACCCACGAGAAGCTAGGGAAATTTAGAGTCCGCCTAGACAGAGCCCCGCTTGTCTAGGTAAGGCTAGACAAGCGGGCACGTTTAAAACTAGGCTCGCCCCTAGCCACGCAGCACATCGGCACGGCAACCTTCGCTTGGCGGAGAGAGGATGGGACGAGGACAGGGTAGGAAAAGGATTAGTGGATAAGGAAAAATGAATGAGGTAGGAAAAGGACTAGGATTATGGTATAATAATCTTAACCTTCAGTATTCCAATCCGTAAAAAATCAAACAGCCAGGACAGTTGTTAACACACCTTACATGACCTCTGCAGTCCGAGCATTCTTAGAACATTCTTAGAACCCACTCATATTACAGCCACCAGTGCAAAATGTATTGATAATATTTTTACTGATATTAAACCTATAGATAAAGGTATTGTGGATCCTGTAGAGTCAGATCATCGTGGCCAATGGATAAAGTTTTCTAAAAGTAGTAACAAAGTCTGCAAAAAACAAATTAAATATGTACCAATTAACCAAAGTCGTTTGAATAATTTTAAAGAAAATGTATTAAAGAGATTACCAAATCTACCTAACTTCACTTGTGTAGACCAGTCATATAAACACTTATTTAATTTGATTAATGATGAGTTTGGCAAAGTTTTTACCTCAAAAACACTACAGATTGGTGGTCGTCCTGTTTTCAGTGACTGGGCAACACCAGGTATCTTTAAAAGTATCAATAAATTATTTGAATTATATTCAGAAAAAATCATATAATTTTAGGCAAACCTTTCAGGAATATGTTAAAAATTATTCAAAGATATTTAAACAAACGTGTAATCTTGCTAAGTCAAACTTCAATAAAAATAAAATTTCTAATTCTGTGAATTAAATAAAATGACTTTGAACATCATTAACTCTGAATGCGGTAGATCTTTGGTGACTGAAAGGGATTTCCACTTAAAAGTAAATGGTTACCATGTTACTAGGGACCTGGAAGTGGCGACGGAGTTTGAATATTTTTTTAAAAAATGTACCTATATTGACAACAAAATCTCTCCAAGCGTCTTCCAGTTCCGCTGAACATTTATTAGAAGAATCTGTTCTTTGTTGTAGGGATGCATTTGTATTCACAGATATTTGCGCTCAGGACATTGTAAAGACATTTAAATGTATTGAAATTAAGAAAACCGCGGACCTTTGGGGATTATCGGTCAAAACTGCATCATGTATAATTGAGGTTATTGCGCCCCATCTTGCAACTGTGTTTAATGACTGTGTTTCTAGTGGTACATTTCCTGATTTAATGAAACACAGCAAAGTCGTTCCCTTGTTCAAGGCTGGCAGCGCTACAGACCTAATTTTCGACCAGCGTCGGTGCTGCAAACTTTGAGCAAAGTATTTGAAAAAAAATTTTTGAATCAAATGCTATCCCATTTTAATAGTCATAAAATATTTCATGCGAATCAATTTGGGTTTACGAAAGGGCGCTCAACTTCCGATGCTGGTGTTGAGTTATTAAAATGTATTCATGAAGCCTGGGAAGACAAGCACGATGCATTGGGTATATTTTGCGATCTATCGAAGGCTTTTGATTGCGTTCAACATGAAACGCTGTGCAAAAAATTACACCACTATGGAATAATAGGCAAAGCTCTCGACCTTCTGTCTTCATATTTGAACAATAGAATACAGAGGGTCGATATTAATGGTACACGTTCTGTAGGATCCATGGTTACAAGGCTCGATACTTGGACCATTCTTGTTCCTCATTTATATTAATGATTTACCATTTTATGTAGGGGACAGGAATAGGATTGTTTTGTTTGCAGATGACACCTCATTAAATTTTAAAATTAAAAGACAATTAGATAACTATGACGATGTAAACAATGCAATTGCAAAAGTAGTTCATTGGTTCCGCTCAAATAATCTTTGCCTCAATGAAAATAAAACTAAATGTATAAAATGTACTCTACCAAATGTAAAACAAGTTGCGGCCAATGTTCAACTGAATGGACAAGTATTAGAGTTTGTAGAATCAACTGTGTTCCTCGGTATAACTATTGATGCCAATTTGCAGTGGGGCCCACACATAGAAAAGACAGATTCTAGGTTAAGTTCGGGTGCATACGCTCCAACGATGTGAGCTACATCATTGTAAAAGCGAAAGGTCCTGAAGTCAAAAAGAAGAAAGAAAAGCAACCGAAGAAGGATCGAGAAGAAAAAGTAGAGAAAGCTGCCACTGTTAGAAAGGAAAAGGAGACTGAACCTATTACGTGAGTTCTATTAAATATTATGGGACACTTTTTACACAGCGCCATCTAGCCCAAAGCAAGCTAATAAGCTTGTGTTATAGGATCTAGACTACTGATAAAAGTACTTATATATTTCTAAAAACATACATATTGTACATAGGAAACAGCTAATCTCCAAAACAAACATTTGTAGATCACACAAATATTTTTGTTTCGTTCCAAGACCTCGGTCGCGGCAGTCGCATACACTACTACTGCGCCACCACGGCATCAAAATCAAGTCTATTTATGTTTTACATTACTCTATATCTTACGGTAATGGGCTCATCACCACCTGTTATATGCCTGTGACCCTTGCCTAACCAGGGCAATATTCTACTACTATGAACTACTCTTAAGGGATGGCAAAGGCATATTATAAGCCTCTTAAGGCGACGTAAGGAGCCATCCACCGGCACTTAGCAAAGTTTTGAACGTAAAGAGGTGGATTAATTCGACAGTTTCTAGCAGGTCACGGTGGTGTAGTTGGTAAACGCGTCTGGTGCATTGACCCAGAAGACGCTGGTTCGAGTCCAGCTCGTGACTGAAAAATGTTTCAACTTAAAAAATGAAAATTTTGAAATGTTAGCATACTAATTGCTTTTCAAAATTGTTTTTAATGTAAATAAATAAATAAAATAAATAAATGTACATTCCTGTTCCACATAATGGGTGGTGAGCCGCGTTGAAATAGACAGAGGTAGGTTGTGGGTACCTGCTTTTGAAACTGTTCAAGCCAACCATAAGGCCTTCAACTTGATTTAACGACTGCCATGTTACTGGCAACCGAGATCAAACTGCTCAAAATGCCTTCTGAAGCACAGAAACAGTCATATATAGAAATACTGCAAAGCGGTCACCCATTCGTAACCATCAATAGGGAAAGTTGCTTAACGCAGTGATCATTTACAGAACACTGAGTCAGCGGGGCCACAAGCGCTTCATGCTAATTTGAACTAGATGGCTCTGTGTCTCCAAATTACTAATCAATTCCTCATTGCTTTGACAGTTTTAAGACTTTTAAGACCATATTTTCATGTCTGGTTACAGTTTTTGAGCTAATTCTATCTTGTATCTGTTGGTATAGGGGTCCGTTCGAATGTCTCCAGCCCTCAACCCTGGTAGCTGAGGGCGTCTGCCACCAGATTTTCTTTTCTTGTTGCGAGTACTCCATTCACTTCCGTGATGAACACACTCGGAGAAAGAAAGGTCTTCGCTATCAAGTCTGCGAGAAGCCACTGGCCTGTGCCGGAGATGAACCACTTGCCCCCTTCTGCTGTGAGGTAACTAGGTGAGGCACGTGATTCCGCGATTAATAGGGAGGAGCTTCGGAGTGCCAAACTTAGCACGACTGGGTCCGCTCTTGCCGCATGGCAGGAGCGTTGGGACATATTGGAGAGGGGCGGGAGCTTTATCGGTACTTTCCGGACGTGGAGGCAAGACTCAAGGCGACTTGGGTGGAGCCTGACTAAAACCTCGCAGTTGCTTACCGGCCATGGCTGCTTTAGGGATCGTCTTCATCGTATGAAGCTAGTAGACGTGGGGCACTGCTACTGCTCAGAGAGTGAGGTGGAGGACGTACACCACGCATTGTGGGAGTGCGAACTCTACGGGGAGGAGCGTAGGAATTTACTAGACAATATTACGGTTCTTCAAGTAGGTCCAGTATCAGGATTTGGTCGGATCCGAGTTAAATTTCCGGTTTTACCGTGATTACGCGCGAAGGTGGTTTGAGAAGCGTAGTGGACTGGAGAGGTGAAAAAAAGAAGAATTCGAGACCTAGAAGAGGCAGAAGATAAAAAGTGGAGCTAGCGGTACCACCATACGGTGGGCACACGACGGACTTAAGCACCGAAGGCGTACGTGTGTTGTCACGCCCCAGAAGGGGGAGAGGCTGACCATAGGGACAAGGACAAAGAAATAAACAATTTGTAGCGAGAAATGTGCGTTCCCCGAAAGAGCCACTGTCAAGTAAGGGGGCGCATCTCCCGTGATTCGGCTTGTATAACCAGTAGGTTGGAACAAGCCATGAGGCGAAGGTGGATTTGTCCCTATTTGTTCGTCGCTTGCATTCGTGTGAAACGGACGTGTGTATTTTAATTTCATTTACCCATCTGTCAGTCAATAGTGCCTAGTGTTCGCAATATTGGTCCCTCCTGCTCTCTCTTGGGTAGTTTCCCATAAGAGGCGGCGGCCATATTGCCAGTGCAAGTGAGACACAGGATTGCAGTGTGGTGTCTTGACAAGTGTTTCTCGGTCCCTCTCGTTTCTCCTTGGGTAACCTCCTATAAGGAGCCACGGCCATCTTGGCCTTGCGAGCGGGACAGTGTTATTCTGACGCGAAACTGATGCTTGCGCGACATTGACGCTTTTGGTGGATGACAGGTGCCTTCTGTCTTATCCATAGTGAGTGATATTTGACACTACGACAGTGACGTTTATTTAGTGCGGCAGAGACGCTTATGTCATGTTTGACAGCTGTCAAACTGACAATTAGTTATAGTTCGCGATAGTGACGCTTGGTGCGGTACTGTGGTAGTGCTAGTGTGACAGTGACACTTGGCCATCTGTGGACAAATTACTGCAACTTCGGTAATTTTTGAAGTTCTGAAACTCTGCGGCAGAGGGCGCTGGTGCGCTCGTGCCTATTGGGGCTTCACGTTGTGTCGTGGAGTTACCGGACTTGCACTTGACCAGCTCAAGTGCTCGGTGAGACTAGTTTTTAGGTGCTAGTCACCCTCTGCACGTTGTTCGTGTAACCATATTAAATATGCGAATCTAAAGGAGTTTTATCAGCTTGGGCACGTATTACCAGGATGTTTTAGTCTATTTTTGGGTTGTTAAGGTGACAGTTAAACAATTATCGGGGAACAATCCCCTTCGTGAGTTCGTGTATTAAACTTTGAGAGTGGTTCATGTATTAAGTTACTGGAGTGTTCGTGTATTAGATACTGGTGTGGTTCGTGCGTTAGGCCGTGATTTTGACATGAGTGAGGGGTTGGGGGCGGGTCGGTGAACATTAAAATGGCCCAGGAAACAAAAAGCGCCTTAAAACACGCCATTAACCCCAAGGAAATCGGTGCCACAATAGTCGGAATGCGACCCTGTGGGAATGGAGGAGTTGTGGTCCGGACTGGCTCTAGCACCGCTGCGGAGGCCCTGAAGCGAGCGATCCCGCCAACCTTGAGGGCGGAGGAACCTAAAGACAGGCAACCCCTAATCTCATTGGTCGGAGCGGATGCCAAACAAAAGTTTAAGAACCTTATAGAAGACCTCTGGGACCAAAACCTTAAGGAGTCTAAATGGACCAAGGAAGAGCTGGCCAGCCAGATACGCCCATTATATAAGCGTAACAGACGGGCAAATCGCTGCATGTGGGTGTGCCAGGCGTCGTCTTCTTTACGGAGGGCACTTATTGAACTGGGTCGACTATATATAGGCTGGGAGGTTGTTGAAATCAACGACTTCCTGGGGGTCACATGCTGTCGGAGATGCCAGAACTTTGGCCACCCGGTGAAGTACTGTCGGGCCAAAACGATGACCTGTGGCCAGTGCGGAGAAGACGGCCATAAATCTACAGAATGCCAATCTGAGACTCGATGCTGCGCTACGTGCCGACGATTTAGTAGGAAAGGGGCTGCGGACCATGCAACCAACGCTAGGGAATGTCCCACCAGGAAGCACGCCGAGGAGCGGGACCTCTCAAGGATTATGGATAGAGGCAATCACTTGGCATTGAGGGTAGGCCAAATCAATTTGCAGGGGTCGGCGTTGTGCACGGCGGAGTTCCCTTCCATCGTGAAGGATTCGAGATTGGACCTGGTGCTGGTACAAGAGCCATATTGTGGTGCCCGACTCGACGCACACTCACCCTCAACGTCAAATTTAATCTCTGCGGGAGAAGACCCAATGTGCGGCTTACTCTGCGCAAGGCGGGATTTAGCTGTAACAACATTGTTACACCTCAGCAATCGCCACTGCCTCGTGTATCACATAAAACCGGACGTCTATGTTGTCAGCGCCTACTTTCAATACTGTGACGACATTGCGGTGCATCTGCACCACCTTGGCCTAGTCCTTGATGCTTTGCAGGGAAAGAAGGTGCTAGTAGGCGCTGACACCAACGCTCACTCGCCGTTGTGGTTCTGCCCGGATCGCAACTACATTGGAAGAGGAGCCAACGTCCTGTATCGGCGTCAACAGATGGAAGACTTCATCGCCGGCCGAAGATTGAAAATTATTAACTGCAACGGGCAGCCAGCAACTTTTTCAACAGTTAATGGGGAGTCAAACATAGATTTGACGCTGTCTAGCGGAGGACTGCACGTTTATAACTGGCGCGTACATGAGGATGCTAGCAGCAGTGACCATCGCCTCATCACCTTTGATGTGGGTGGCCTGCGCGAGGTTGCGCGGGTCTCTGAGTCGTCGGGGTTGCCCCTGAGGTTCCGGAAACGCGGTGTGGACTGGGAACGGTTCCAGGCTACAATCCATGAGCGGGTGGGATGCTTGAAATGGAATAAATCAGTGAATGTGGTAAGTAAGGCTTAACGGATTTGATAGTGCGCACGGCGATCGAATGCTGTGGAACAGGCGGCAAAAGGAAACGCGACTCAGGATACGAATGGTAGTCTCCAGCTCTGGATGCCATGCGCAAAAGAACGAACAAAGCAAGTAAGGTGTGGCAGACGACTAGGAAGAGAGACACGGGGGTATGTGAAGAAATTGTGAAAGGTTATTATCTCGAGTGCCGCAGTAGATATAAGGCTATGATGGTGAAGGCACAGACCGACTTCTTTCGGAAACACTGACTCCGGTAATCAGGACCCTTGGGGCTTGGTAAGCCAAGCCCCAAGGGTACTGATTACCGGAGTCAGTCTCAGGCCCGCTAGCCGCTCGGTAAGCCGAGCGGCTAGCGGGCGTATGAGGCCACCTTCTAATATTATCACTGGAATGAAATTCGCTGAGGCCTACGCAGGGGACGTGCAAACCGCTATGAAGGTGCTAGTCAGTGCCCTGTGCCCAGACTGTGCTTAGGGTCGAAAGCAGGAAAATTTCGAAGGAGACTGTTGCCTCCTGGCAACAGACATGGGAAGGTGAGGATAAGGGTAGGGAACTATTTCGTTTCTTCCCGGACGTGATGGCTCGTCTCAAGGCAACTTGGGTCGAGCCGGACTATCAAATCTCTCAGATACTGACAGGCCATGGATGTTTCAAAAAACGTTTGAATGATATGAAGCTCTGTGAGGATAGCCTATGCTACTGCGGGGAAGAGAATGAATGCAGAGACCATATCTTGTGGAGGTGCCCTCTTTACGATGGGATAAGAGATAAAATGTTGAATGGGCTCACGCGCGACATGGAACTCGTGGCTTCGGAGGACAATTTTCGCCTGGCACAAGGCTAGATATAAACTTGAGATGCAAGAAAAGGCTCAGGCGGGCGACGAAGCTGTATCAAGTATTGTAAGTCGCATAAGCGACACAAACTAACACGACAGCGAGCAGCCCCAGAAAGGGGAGAGTGCTCGGGACAGGAAATTGTGGGAATCAAGAAAGTGCACGCCCGAAAGAGCAGTCGCAAGTAAGGTGTGCATCTCCCGACGATTCGGTCCATATAGCCAAGATGGCTGGAGGGACCATGAATTGGTGGAGGGTCCTGTCCCTATCTACTATCTAGCGAAACCACAGTCAAGGGAACGTGAGCTGGGTTTAGACCGTCGTGAGACAGGTTAGTTTTACCCTACTGATGGCTTGTCGTAGCGATAGTAATACTGCTCAGTACGAGAGGAACCGCAGTTTCGGACATTTGGTTCATGCACTCGGCCGAGCGGCCGGTGGTGCGAAGCTACCATCCGCGGGATTATGCCTGAACGCTTCTAAGGCCGAAGCCAGCCTAGCCGAATCCGGCAAGGATATGCTCACTGTGGAGCCTCGAGAGTCGGGAGGCTCTAAACAATGTGACTTTACTAGTCGCGCTTCACCTCTTGAGGTGCGACGTCTAAGCCCATTTGGATCGTGGAGATCGATGCTGTCCTTTTAACGCGTGCATCACGGCTCCGAAGGTCCGAATCTACCTCAGTTCGATGTCGGGGCTCGGAATAGTCTGTAGACGACTTCCGTTGGCGGGGTGTTGTGCTCGGTTGAGCAGCGTCGTGCTGCGATCTGTTGAGACTCAGCCAGACTACGCCAGGTGATTCGTCCGAGGACGATGACTTTTGGTTTAACCGTATAAAGTTTCACGAACTTCATTCTAACGCTGTATTGGGCCTTCTGGCGGTGTGTATTATCTCCACATAAAATAAATACAAGTCCACAAACGTGTGTAGAAAGAACAGACCCCACGGACACGCCAACGGAGTCAAATTTTCGTTTCGTTTTCGACGACGACGGCGGCTTCTGGTGCTGCGCGATCGATCGCCGGCCGACGTGTGTTATTACACGAACCGCCGATGGTTGCCATTTATAATACTGTTTCGAAATGGCAATTGTCTTATTTTATTTGGCCGGATGCATTAAAATTTGTGACAAAAATGTTGAGTACCCTATGTTTTAAATATATATAAAAGGTTATAATAATTATACTTACAATGTGCCTGAGTTCATTTTAAAGATGTGACTTTCCAGTAGTTGAAAACATCTTTGGGTTGGTCTGGCTTCTGTCTGCGGGTGTATGTTGTACCAACAAGTATATATTCCATTGTGGAATTTATACTGCAAATAAAAGCATCATTCAACATTGTAGTTATTTTGTTATTTGTTAAAGTAATAGGTTATATTTAGTATTGGTTTTTATTGTAACTTACTGTTTTCTAAATATTACGTCTATATAGTAAGTCTTTGGCTTTGCGACGGCAACCGTCGGCGGCGAATCTTAGAGTGTTTGCTGAGTGTCATCCATAATGCAGGCACAGCATGTTTATATTTTCGCATTTTGCCTAATAACACGCGCTGCCAAGTAGTAATTTCCAATATTTAAAATATATTCTAGGTAGGTAGGTGAATAATATGATAAGTGTGGCAAAATTTGACACTTGGTGACGAGGACAATAAAGACATTATTTGTCTTCGCCCACCTTGGGCAGGCATATGAAACTCCCATATACAGCCTTGTTGTCAGAGTGGTAATTTTATTTTTTTTATATTATCTGTAAAGTATGTTGCGCAATCGCAATAAAATATTTTCCTTTTTTTCCTCTTTATTAGGCATTAGTGGAGTTTTATAATAAAAGCGCTCGTGGCCCCGCGGTCTCAGTGTTCTGTAAACGATCACTGAGTTACGCAACTTTCACTATGGCTGGTCCTCGGATGGGTGACCACTTTGTGGCATTTACATTTGGGAGCGTTTCCGTGCTTCGGAAGGCACGTTAAGCCGTTGGTCCCGGTTGCCAGTAAAATGGCAGTCGTTAAGCCTGGTTGAATGCCTTATGGGCGGCTTGAAAAATTTCAACAGCAGGTAGCCACTACCTGCGTCTGTCTATTTCAACACGGCCATGGGCTCACCATCTATTACGTGGGACAGGAATCCACACGGTGAAAAGTGGGCATATAATATGCCTCTGCCACCCCTTCGGGGATAAGGCGTGATGGATATTTATTTATTTTATATAATAAATAAATAATAACAATAATTAAATATTGTGGGACACTTTTCACACAGCGCCATCTAGCCCAAAGTAAACTTATATTAGCTTGTGTTATGGGATTTAGATAACTGATAAACACACTTATATATTTCTAAATACATACATATACGAGTATACGGCGTAAGGAAACATCTAAACTCCGAAACACACATTTGTGGATCACGCAAATATTTGTTCCGACCCAGGAATCGAACCCGGGACCTCTTGCGTAGCAGTAGGATACACTCCCACCGTGCCACGGAGGCAGTCAATACGATATCAGAGCACGATTTATATAATGGGTAGGTTTGGTAAATTGTTATGTTCTTAATTGAAATATAGTACTGTGTGTATGTGTATATCTTGCCTTTATATGTGTATGTACGTTTGCGAGTATAAATATATATGTGTGTTTGTGTGTGTGTGTGTGTGTGTGTGTGTGTTTGTGTCAGTTTACTTGCGTAGGTTTGTGCATGCATGGGTACACAGACGAAAAGCACTCACCACAGCATCATCAGTCGCAACCATATAGGGGTCCAGTTGAAAACCAGCGTCAGGCCCTAACAGGATACATCCTGACTTATGCTAAACTGGGCACCCATTTGGTGCAAGAATAAGGACAGATTAGTTATTAAAATTAGTGTAAGTAAACTAAGTGTACTGTTATAGCAATTATTACAAATAATCTTATTTATATTTAAGGTAAACTTAAGTTTAGTCGACTGTTCTCACATAAATCCAAAATAAATCCAAAGGAACAATGTAAGTGTCATTTTAATGTTGTAAGCCATTCCTACATTTTAAAATGGCATCCATTGACTTTCTTGCCAGATTCTTCTTCTTCAAGGGTAGGCTGCCCTTAGAACCGGCAACTATAATCGCTCTAATTTTGATATGATTTTAAACACAACATTGATTTTGTTTTTATGTTTGTATAAATTCATTACTATATAATTGGTCAAATATCATGTTAATCAAACTAATGTAATTACTGGCGTTTAGAAAAGAGTGGCCATGAGTTTTATTGCCAGGTTCTTCCTCGGGCTCTACCTATTGCTTTGCGAATCTGGCGGTAAATGTAAATGTAGAAGCAATATTCTTGACGTTCATAAGTGTTACTTTGTGACCTAAATGAATAAAGATTTATTATTATTATTATAACGCGTTTTTCTTTTTACTTGGGTCCATACCTGTATAATAAAATTAACCTAACTTGTCCTATTTATGGTTTGTCATACTTTAAGTGCAAGAATACAGTCAGGTCATTTCTCCGAAAGAAATCCTATGATCAAACTGAAGAATTCTTATTGCAATCTATTTAATCAATGTCATACAGTGCAATTATAATATGCAAAATTTATGTTTTACCCCACATTGTTTTTCTATTTTCATTTGTATGATTTTTATTAACTTTGGCATATATCTTATTCTATTACACACATGTATGTATATGGTACGACTGTACGAAGCTCGCACGAATCGAGACAATCTAAATAAATAATATTATATTAAATTTTATCTTTTATATGTACACACACCGGAATTAGCGGAACATAAAAAAAAGGTGAAATAATTAAGAGGTCTGAAGTAGTACCGAATGTGTCTATTGATGATCAACAACTGTATCAAAGATCTGTAGGTCAAGATAATAACAGAGAAATGAGAAGTATTAAATTGCCAGAAAAATATAGTGATTATGAAATATATATGGCATTGTGTAGCATGCACTTTAATAATAATAATAATTTTATTTGTACTAAAGTGATTGTAGTTTACAATAGGCTGTTACCAACTAATAGTTACATCTATTTCTAGGATACAATCCAGCGGGTGTAGCTCTGTTACCCTTGATAGGTTAATTATTAACCTGTAATAAGGATGAACAGTTCCCTCCGTCCGGTATAGTTACATGGTTGCTGCGGGAACGGTAGTTCTTCACAGAGTTATGCCCATAAATAGGACTAGAATTACTTATTTTGATACAACTCCATGTTTGTGTTGTTTTAGTGTGTGTGTGTGTGCATGAGCCAATCTTTGAGTGTATTTTTCGAATTGTATCTATTATTATTATTTTGTATCTATTATAATTATATTTCTCATACAAATGAGAAATGTTTATAATTTTAGTGCGATGTGGGATGGGTAGGCAGACAGGTTTGTTGCTACGTCGACTTCCACTGGGATGCAATATCGTTCGGTGTCTTCTCAGGATTGATTCCAAAATGAAAAGTCGCCGAGCACTTAGTACTTGACAATCGGAGTAGAGCTGCGTTGTTGAGTATCGAAAAGGTTTTTTGATCATAACTTTAAGAACTGCCCATTGAGCTCTCTCTAGATCGATTAAAATCGTTTTAGCGGCTCCACCCCACACCACAATACAGTATCGCAGAACCGATTGGCAGAACGCAATGTACACTTTTGTGAGAAGTTGGAAAGATGACGATTCCCTGAGGTTTTTAAACAAGTGGATCATACTTCTAATCCTTGCAGTCACTTAACTGACTTGTAAGTCCCATCTCAGTTGGTTATCAATTATCACTCCTAGGTACCTTACGTTGTTTGAAGGCAATATAGACTGACAGCTACAACATTGTGTTTTTCCTGAGCATGTATGTATTGTTAGATGAAAGTTTTCGGGTGGTTGGGTGTTATTCCTCATTGAAAAGGTCAGATAATTGGTTTTAGGTATATTCAGAGTAAGTAAGTTATTATTGAGCCATTGAGTTACTTTTGCCAAACAGTTTTCAGCGTTATCATTTACATCCTCCCAGCTACGCCCATATATCGCAATTGCTGTGTCATCTGCATATGTATATATGTTTGCATTGTGTAATTTGATAAATTTTTTTAAGGCAATTATTTGCTAAATTTCTCATAATTTTTTAATAAAGTGGAAAAAGACAATTTGATTCGAGACAGGGATTGAACCTGTGACCTTTGCCTAACCAGGGCAATGTTCTAGTCACCTGAACTACCCGAACCGTATCGAATCAAGTTGAAATTCTCCACCATATTTATATCGTCATTTTAATTTGATTGTGTAATTTGATTTTAAAAGGTTATTTATGTATATTTAAATAGAGTTACCGCTAAAACGCTTCCCTGGGGAACTCCATGGATCACAGTTTGCTCTTCACTGAGGTAAGAACCAATAACGACTTGTTGCGTTCTGTTTGTTAGATAGTCTCTGAACATATCCAATTGCTTCCCTCTAATACCGATACGTTCAAGTCCATCAAGTAGGATAGGGACAGAGACTGTCAAAAGCTTTCGCCATATCGAGAAATATACCAATGCATTTGTTTTTATTGTCAAGTTGTTTTGCTACGAACTGCGTTAAGTCTAATACCGCGTCTTCGGTAGATATTCCTCTTTGGAAGCCATATTGATTTTCGGCTATAATATGGTATTTGTTTAAATAGTTATTTAGTCTTAGATTAATTATTTTTTCTAGAATTTTTGACAAACTTGTCAGCACTGATATAGGCCTATAGTTGTTAACACAGTCTTATTAATATGTAGTGATGCTAGTAGGTACATCGTGCTATTAAAGTAGATTTAGATTGTAATATAGCCTGTTCCTAATAAAGTCTCCGATTTCCTCAGCATAAAACTGATTTCTACTCTTACTCCTTCACAGTGCATGCGGTCAGATTATGGAATTCACTTCCACCCACTGTCAGAGACAGCAAAACTATTTCTACATTTAAAAGGAAAGTCCGTGCATACTATATCTCCACACTGTAAACATATTTATTTATATCTATAAATATATATATTTATATTTAAAATTTATTAATATTTTTTTTTTTTAAAGTGGAAAAATTTTTCAGTCACGAGTTGGACTCGAACCAGCGTCTTCTGGTTCAACGCACCCGACGCGTTACCAACTACACCACCGTGACCTGCTCGTAACTGACGAATTAATCCACCTCTCTACGTCTTAAGGCGACGTAAGGCGCCATCTACCGGCACTTAGCAAAGTTGCACGGTACTAATGTATAGTGCGACATAAAAGAGTTGACAATAAATGAGGGCGTCACTATCGCTTTTGTATCTTGCATGTAGCAACAGTTAGTAAGAAACAAACGTTTTTGATACTTGTATTATTTTTGCAAGTATAATATTTGTAAGACACGAATTCTCATTTAAACAGAATGAAATAAGTATCTATAAATGATATAATTATAGTATGTAAAGGGCAATTCAGAAAGGGCATGGAAATCCGAAAAGAGGTCAGTGTACCCATCAATACGACTACTTTGCTATTTGAACATTATGCTATCCTTCCAGCTCTTTAGACGTTTTCCTAAGTCGACGTTTGATCGTGAGCGCAACTTTTACAATAGCATCAACCAAAACAATGAGAACATTGATATAAAATATTAAAATATAAATCAGCGTCGTACATACACCCACACAAACTTTCGCAATTCAAAATATTGTTCTTTTACTCATTATTTTACCTACTATATTTCATTTCTAAAATATGCAATTTGTATGCATATATTACTTCTATACAAATTCTTCTTTATTTATTTATATGCTTATTTCTTACTTGCATTATTCATTGAGTGAAAACAAGTATCAAATGCAGTAGTCGCGCTATAAATACTTTTTTTTGGTGTTGCCTGTAAGAGTGACTAGTTAGTTCTTAAATAATTAATTTCTACTCTTTTATGTCGCACTGTACAGAATTGCATCTATAATCATTCGATTTGTGATGACACCTGCCTAAACATTAGAAACAATTTTGAAAAGCAATTAGTATGCTAACTTTTTCTATATTTAATTTTTTTAAAGTGGAAAAATTTTTCAGTCACGAACAGGACTCTAACCAGCGTATTCTGGTTCAACGCACCAGACGCGTTACCAACTACACCACCGTGACCTGCTCGTAACTGACGAATTAATCCACCTCTTTACGTATTAAGGCGACGTAAGGCGCCATCTACCGGCACTTAGAAAAAAAAATCCACTAAAAAATAAAAAATAAAAATTTAATATAGAAAAAGGTAGCATACTAATTGCTTTTCAAAATTGTTTATATATATAGTCAATATTTATTATAGTTTTACGTATTTATGTATGTATGATATTCACTTTGTTATAATTTTACTATTTTTATTATTTTTGTATGTGTGTTAGTTTTTTTTTGTTCAGTTTTTCATTGACACACTTTTGTTTATTCAGTTCCTAGTTGTTCACATTCTCCTCTCGCGGGGCTGCTGGGAGATATTTCTTTTAGAAATAAGCAGTACCCTTGTACCTATGTTTCTTTCAACTATTTCTATTAAATTCTAAGTGTGTACATAAATAAAAAAATAAAGTGTGGCACTGGGGACTGCCGCGGTAAAGCTTTTTTTAATTGGGACTAATCCCACCCACATTCCCATTACTGTGACTCCTGTAAACCAGGATCTACAGCAATGACCAAAACACCAGAAAAGTTACACCGAGCTCGATCCCAGGAGAAGTTAGCATGTCTTGGAACCCGCAACGAAATTAATCAGAAGATAATGTGAGGAAGTAAGAAAAGAACGTAATGCCTCTTCTCTCCTTTGCAAAGCGGGAGACCTGGAAAGCAACTAGGTGTAAATCCTATATAAATAGGGAAGCACCACGGTAATAGTATATTACGGGTCCTATGTGAGCTATGTTTGATTCCAGTAATATGTATGGCAGAAACGTTTAAAAGCACGAAAATTCACCCTCGATGTCACGAGATCCGAACTACTCCCGACGTTACTTGTAAACAATTAAGCATATTATATCGCTCATTTTGCCAAATGCTACACTCCCAAAGTATATGATGGGCGGTCTGATCATATTTGGCGTCAGCAGTTGAACACTTACAGAACGGTGACTCAACCAGCTTTAACGAATGTAATTTGCTTCTAAAGTTACCATGTCCCGTAAGAAATTGAGCAACACAGTGATCAACCTTTAGCTAGGACATTCCCAGGCGTTCACGAACGTCTGGGAAAAACTGGTAGTGGTGGCGCCCTTTGATGGAAGTGTTCCAACGCAGCTGCCATTCGTCTAAAAGTTCTTCACGTACATTATCACGATACAGTCTAGCAATATAGGCAATTCTATGGCGATCTCTTTCTAACAAAAACCTATCATCCATGCCATCCTTAGCCGAATAGTATAAAGCCGCGCGTCTCTGAATTTCGAGGTCAACCGGGAGATACCCCTGCCATCACCGGCAGAGCCTCCGTGCTAACCGTCCTGTAGGCCTTGCATAAAAATATCAATGCAAGGCGTTGACTTTGCCTTATCTGCCCATACCGGCGCCCCGTAACACATACAGCCTAGACAAGTGGCCCCGTAAACGATCTTCAGTGTTTTGAACGAAAGTCCCCAATGTAGCAGTAGATATTCTCGACAACGCATAAAAGCTATTTTTAGCCTTTTCACCTACAGTTTTTATGTGCTCAACGAATGCAAAATTTCGCTCTAAAATCAATCCTAAATAGCAAACCGAAGTTTTATTTTTAATGTAAACGTTATTGAATTTAATGCGCGGTGGTACTTTCAAACTTCCTTTTAAAAGCAACTGAAATGTTTTGTTGGGTGCAAAAAATAACCTGTTTCGTACGCCCCACTCCGCAACGACGCGCAAACACGTGTGGGCCAAGCTTTCGAGTCCCGCACGAGTATTCGACTGAACGAGCAACATACCGTCATCGGCGTATCCTGTCATTGAACAGCCCTCCGGTAATGGTAAACTGAAAAAGTCATCAAATCCTAAGTTCCACAAGTGTGGGCCTAGCACAGACCCCTGAGGACAGCCTATTGTTAACGTTTTGGTAGCAGAATAATGACCTAATTTTAAAGTGGCTGTACCTTGTGAAAAATATAAATAAATAAGAGAGTAAATATTTCTATAGATGTTTTATCGTCACCCAACGCCTTACCTATGGACAACGACCTAACAATTTCGAGAAACTCATCAGAAGTTGGTAGGTCTGACTGGGGTGAGTATGGTGGCTCAAGAGCCCACTGTCTTATCTGTCGGTGATAATCACTATCGTTCTCCGAGCAGTCGTCGGGTATAAGAGAATCCAAGAGGTAATCCGCGGTTTCCTTCAGACCTATAGTATACAAGTTGTTAATTTTGATATTTCGTACAAAGGCAAGATCAACAGAACGGTTAGCCCTAAACTCATGGTATATAGGTGACCACGGACCCTCAGCTTCCAGCCCATGCACTAGTTTACGTAGCAAATTACCCTTTGATTTTTCAACAGCCGCCCTGTAATGGGACCTGGCAACTCTAAGAGCAAGTAAAGCGCTATTGTATTCCGCACCGTCACTAATTTTATGCTTATTAAAATAATTTTCTACGAGCTCTCCGGAAACGCCTTCGAAGCTCCGCTAAACGATCACTCCACCAATCGCATCTCCGAGTGTTGTTAATAGATCTACGACCAATGGCCACGTCGGCACAGTAGGTAAAAGTTTCTGACATTAACGAAGCACTCTCTTCGACAGGCAGGTTACCACGACCAAAATCTTTAGCGTGAGCCGCAAAAACAGAGAACCGAAGAGCTCCCAGTTTGCGCCCCTACTTTTATATTTGAAATTACAAGTAGTACTTTGCGCCTCTCGTGCATCACCGGGTAAGAGCTTGTAAACGATTAGACGATGGTCACTACAGGACGCATCCGGGAGGCCACAAAGCATCACGTCAATAGAAGACTCACCCATAGGGCCGCAAAAAGTAGGTGGTGCATTAGAACAATTGTGTATAGATAAATTCATTTCTGCAATGAATTTTTCGACGGCACAGCGCCGGTCCGTATCGAATACACGTAGTTTGCCATACCATAATGTAGAAGAGGCATAGACATCAGCGCCTATGATTATTCTTTGACCCGCAAGAGACTGCAGGACGTGACGAAGATGGTATAAGTGAGGATCGATATGATGTGAATATTGAAAGTAGCAGCTCACAACAGATACCCTATAGGCCGAGGAAGTAACCTCAGCTGGTTTGGCAAACTGGTTGCTCAAAGATGTTACAATATAACTAATTGAATCGGGCGTTACATGGCGGAAATCCATCGTAGAACGATAATAAAGGAGGGGAGGAGGATCCCACCACACACCCTCGATTCGTCAATCCTAACGCACAACGGTCAAGGACAACCTCCACCAATTGTAACGGAGGAATGACGAACCGAACTCCTCAAGGAAAAGGATGTAGGATCCTCCTCCCCTCCTTTATTATCGTTCAAAGATGTTACAGTAAAATTTGTACTAGAAACATAAATCCCAGCTCGTGCCTTGGCATGTGATTGTATCACTCTGTTACGCAGGTGGGCGCTCTGATATTGTTCCTGTAAGAGGACAATGTCTTATTTGTTCTCTATTACTAGGCGGTCCAGTTCCGCCGTGGCTGCCCTATCGTTGTGTAAATTAAGCTGTCCTATAATTAGATTTTTCATGTTCCAAGATTTTTTTTTTATAAATGAAACAACTACAGGTAGTTTGTGCTCAGAATGAGCTGCTGCAGCCTATGCTTATAGGTATGACACTCCCGAGAGCCGCAACGGTGGTCATGGGGCTTTTTAAACCTTTTGCAGGTTATACAGATGGGTTTAAAATCAGGACTGTCTTTATGTGGACATGCTCGTGTATCATGTTCCTCGCCGCAATTTACACAGCTGGGTGACTTGCTGGTACAAAATTTTTGAACATGACCGTATTGTTGACAGTTCATACAACGCACTACCTCGAGGTCATCGATAAATCTACAAGCGGCCCAATCAATATATAATTTATCCATCGCGCATCGTGGCCACCAAATGATTCCGGATCTCCGGCTCCAGCTCCAAACCCACCCACAAACGACCGTTAGCTAAATGACGCCTACGAACTATTTTGGAATTCTTAATAAAGTCCTCCTCGCTAATTTTTAATTCGTCCTTAATGTTTTGGCGATATAAGGCTCTAATAAAGTCATGGTCTTCCATAGACTCAGGAACATCTTTAACTAGGATTCGCGGTTTACGACCCTTGGGTTTTTCTAAGCGCAAGCCCGCCGATTTGATTGCGTCCACTGACTCCAACTTCTTGAGTTGGCTTTAATAATAATAGTAATAATAACCACCGGTTAGGATTTAATGGCCTAACGGGAGAGCAGTGAGAGTGCTTCTCCCGGGAGTGCAGCAAATCTCAACTCTGACTTGCCTTAATTGGCCGGTCTGAGGGAGGGAGCCAGAGCTATATGCTCGGGGGTGGAAGTGTCATTTTCAAGGGCATAACTACGGGGAAGCCCGCTCCAGGCCAGTCCCGCGAAGGTGAAACCGGCGCCGCACCGCTCGACACCCCAAGCCGCTCACACCTGTGTTGCCCTCTATCGCCTTACAGGCTTATCATGCCTATGGTGATTGTATAGGGGGCCCATCTAGTGAGTTGGCGAGTCACCGTCTGCCAATAGTTTAATAATAATATATTAAAAAGGCAGACGCCGTTTTCATCAATAGCTTAAATCACCCAATCCATTTAACACCCAACCCAATAGCCCATTTCATAGTTAGCACATTTCACAATAGTTTAACTCCCATTGGAGGAGATCCATTACCGTTCTTCTACATAAGGCGGGCGTGGACTATCTGCAGTGAGGGTCCCAATTCCTATTAGATTAAAATTCTCAAAGGGCCTCTGTGTGTTGGACCTATGTCTCCATGTAAGCCTACCAAAAGCCCGGGTATCTTCAAGAAAAAAAAAAGAAGATACCCGAGAAAAGAAGAGACATAATAATAATAATAATAAAAACCCTCGAGGACAGTCGTTATCTTTTATAGGAATAACGCAACCCTATGATAGTAGATTCGCTTTTTGAGTCATCCACTTTAAGATATCAACAAAAAAATGTATCAGAAAGTTATTGAAAAGCTCACTTCCGCAGGGCAGCTTGTGGCGAGCTGAATGTGTGTGGCTACACATCGGTCCCGATTCCTCTGAGTTTTGTTGCCCTTCTGCACCGGTTAGGATTTAATGGCCTAGAGGGAGAGCAGTGAGAGTGCTACTCCCGGGAGTGCAGCAAATCTCAACTCTGGATTGCCTTAATTGGCCGGTCAGAGGGAGGGAGCCAGAGCTACATGCTCGGGGGTGGAAGTGTCATTTTCAAGGGCATAACTACGGGGAAGCCCGCTCCGGGCCTGTCCCGCGAAGGTGAAACCGGCGCTGCACCGCTCGACACCCCAAGCCGCTCACACCGGTTGTAATTAACATTTTTTACTTACTCTTTTAATTAAATGTTTTATTATACGTTCTCTCCAAATTATCTGCATGGCCATTATCTGTAACATTCCTAGGCCTTTATATTTCGAAAGTTTTTTATGTTCTCTTAATGTTTGTTTACCTTTTGTAATTTGTAATGTCAGTTAATGACAAGCCTAGGTTTTATTTTTAATTTATTGCTAGAGCTGCCAGTAGGTTGGGTTGTATAGATATTAGACCTTGTTATAAATTTATATTCTAAAATATGTCTAGAATAATATTGTTTAAATTTTGAAATACTCTGTAAAAGAAGGAAGCCGGGGCCGTCAGATCAGTCTACTTTTGGTGCTCACCTTGAGAGGAGGTGCTGATGAATAAGTGCTGAGTGTGAGGGTTGTGCCCTCCAGAAATAGTGAAGTGATTGTCTGCGGTGTTGTGTACTGTTAACCGGCTCTGTTAAAGACGCCGACCGCTCGTTATTTTCAGCCCTCTACCTGCCTGAATTCGCGACCAGCTTCTCCGAGGTCGGCGACGTGGAGGCCTTGAGGGGACTTGAGGCCCCTTCTTAGCGACGTGGAGGCCTTACTTGAGGTCCCTTAGCAACGTGGAGGCCTACGCGAGGCCCCCTTCTTAGCTACTAGTGCTGCTAACCGGCTCTTTTAAATAAACAATCAAGAACGTATTTACCCCCGGCTTTCTCTGGTTTTATTTTTAACATTTTTATATTATATTAAATTAACTTGACCTTTTCTCCTTTTTCTTTTACTTTTCCTTTTAAGCCAGGACTCCTCCAGTCCTGGTGACAGTTTTCTTCTAAACTTTACTTTTTCCCCTCCCGGAAAATAGTAACGTTACAGTCTGGCGCCTAACGTGGGGCTAACCCCCCCCCCCCCTCCCCTTTTAATTATTTTCAGGTTCTCTAAATTCTAAAACAAACTTGTTCAAGAGATTTTTATTTGGTAAGCTTATATTTTCATCACCTTATCCACCTCAACCTTTACAATACTTCTTTACACTCTACTTATACATCACTATACTGCATCCCACACACTTGCACACCACGGCGGTTACCCAATGGTAATTGTCATCCATTCTTCGCTTGCAAGTGTTCTTAAAACCATTCGTGGTCACTTACAAGTTGGGGTTTGGATTCTCTACGACGTACTAAGAATATCCTATAGTATCCATATCCGTAATAACAATATCCTATAGTCGTTATCACCTAGGCACATTATAACACTCTACTAATACATCATTATACTGCATCCCACACACTTGCACACCTCTGCGGTTACCCTCTGGTAATCGTACCCAGTCTTCGCTAGTGAGTGTTCTTTAAACCATTCGTGGTCTCTTACTAGTTGGGGGCTGGGACACTTCACGACGGCTGCAGGACAATATCCTGTGGTTGTTTATACAAAACTTTACATAAATCAACACTTTAAACATTAATTCATTTAGTTTTGCTTTGTTTCCACGTCTAGTGCAACCTGTATTAAGATTACTTGAAAATTTATATAAACCTAGATTAAACTAATAAACTCGTTTAATATTTTAAAATCTTAATCATAGAGAGACCAATAAATACTCGTACCTAAAATAAACGAACACATCGGTTTTTCAGTGCAGACTAATTTTTATTTATTTGACACATAACAGATAAATGTTTAGTTACCATAGCAACACACTATATTTCGCTAGTGTCTATATAAACCTAGATTAAACTAATAAACTCGTTTAATAATTTTTAAATCTTAATCATGGAGAGACCAATAAAATACTCATACCTAAATAAACTTGAACTTGAATACGAAGTGTCCATCAGAGCTGAAAGACCTGCTGAAACTTTGACGAATCTGAGAGATCAGATGACTAAACTATGTCATGTTCTATCACATAACATAAAATCCTCACCTATACCTCTTCAACTTGATCTGTCACAAGCTGAAACTACTCTCAACTATATTGAGAGTAAAATTTCGCATATTGAATTATCTAGGGATCGTAGTAGTTTAAAAAAGATAGAGTCGTTTATAAATCATCTTTATTATCGTCTAGAACGTATAAGTGCTGTTCCACCATTGATCTAGTTGTGCTCAAATCTTAGATCTCGGTTTTACTTACTCCAAAAACGATTTGAAGTTCTTGTTTTGAATCATATTGAAACTGAGGACGTGTTGGTGGAAGTATACAACCCTCCTACTCTAAACCAATCTAACCCTCCTGCTCAGAATCAAGCTGACCTTCTCTTCAGGCCTCGAATTTTCCGAACCTTCTGAGGTTCTCGCTTCTTCTCAACCGATTCCATATCCCGCTGCGGTTTGGAGTATGCTGCAATATTCCTTGGTAGACCAGAATTGTCACTCGCCGTACAATTTTGTTAAAGATTTTAAAAGGTTTTCATATGATGGTAAAACATGTCCTAGGTCTTTCCTGCAAAAGTTAGAGGAATTCCGGATCTCTAGGAATATATCAGAAGTAACTTTGGTTAAACATGCCTTTGAAATTTTTGTCGGAGATGCACTACATTGGTTTAGATTTCAACATGGTCGAAATCCCTTGTTGACTTGGAACCAGATCCATATTCTACTTATTAAAGATTTTGGAATTCAGGACTATGATTACAAATTATTAGAAGCTATTAGGAATCGCACTCAAGGGGCTACTGAGACTATCATTTTCTATGTGTCTATTATGTTCGGTATGTTCAATCGTCTTTCCAAGAAACTTGGAGAAAGCGACAAATTAGAAATTTTACTTCACAACATAAAACCTTGTTATTCCGTTTTCGTTGCGCTTAAAGAGATTAATTCAATCGATTCCTTGATCTCAACCTGTCAGAGCTATGAAAGGATTTCAGAAAGAGATCTAAATTTTCTTGAACCCAGATATTCAGAAACCCCTTCTTGCGCTGCGGAGTTCGCTTATCGGCCGTTGACTCTTAAAGATAATTCTAACCTTAGTCACTCTAACACGATATACAACAAGCAACCACATTTTACTTCGAAATTGCCCTATTCCTCGCAAACTCCTTCGTATCCAAGTCAAGATAATCCCAAAGAAGATTTTTGTTGGCGTTGTCGGGTTAAGGGTCATTCTTTGAGAATGTGTACTCAACCGAGGTATTTGATCTGTTTCAAGTGTGGTCTGAAAGGAGTGAAAATTTCAAATTGTCCTAAATGTACACCGGATTCTCAAACAAAAAACTAAATAGTGACTTTAATAGTTTTAAGACTCAAAATTTTAACCTTAGCGATTGGAATCAATGGTTAAACACTATCCGAAATTTTATGTTTTATTATAAAACAACTATGCAATCTATGACAACGAAAGGGACTATAATAGACCTTTTATTAACGTTTCTATTAACAATGTAAGTTTTTCAGGTCTTTTAGATAGCGGAAGCTGTTTTACTATTTTAGGAAATAATTCTCATGAGAATATTCAAAAGCTAGGGTTTAAGCTATTCAAGTCATTAGCTCAAGTTATGGTTGCTAATAAACAAAAATCATCGTCTTCTGGTTATTTTCATTTACCGTTGAGTTTGAATAATCAAACTCGTATCATTAAAGCTTATGTTTTTCCGGAGATATATCCATCTTTGATTCTTGGCTGGGACTTCTGGAAAGAATTTGATCTGTGTCCTAAGTTAATTTCGCTTAAACTTAATCTTGATTGTAGAGATTTTAAGAACAGTGCTATTGAAAATAAAATCATGTCTTTCGATCACCTTTCCAATAACCAAACTAATATTGCTAGGGTTATGATTGAACGTTTTAAAGACATTTCTTTTGAACAGAAAGGTAAATTAGGTCTTACTAGTCTAATTTGTCATCGAATTAATACCGGTAATGCTTTGCCTATTAAGCAACGTTGTTATCGTCTCTCTCCTGAAATCAAAAGATTCTTATTGATGAAGTCGATAAAATGCTTGAATTAAAGGTCATTGAAAAATGCGAAAGTCCTTGGTTATCTCCTGTTCTTATAACCCCTAAGTCGAATGGAGAATGGCGTTCCTGCGTTGATAGTAGGAAATTAAATTCAATTACTTGTAAAGACGCTTATATTCTTCCTTTTATTTCTGAAATACTTGATAATCTTAAAGGCTGTAAGTATTTGTCTAGCATAGATATTGCCAAAGCATTTTGGGAAATCCCTTTACATCCTGAAGATAGAGATAAAACTGGTTTCTATGTGCCTGGCAGAGGTTCTTATAGGTTTACGGTAATGCCGTTCGGTCTAACTAACAGTCCTGCGACCCAACAAAGACTCATGGATCACTTATTTACTCCTGAATTCGATAATAAAGTATTCTGTTACTTAGATGATATTATAATCATCAGTTCCACATTTGAGGAACATATCTCTCTGTTACTTAAAGCTCATGAAAAGCTTTCTTATGCTGGGCTTACTATTAACTTTGCGAAAAGTAAGTTTTTTCGTAAAGAACTTAAATACCTTGGCTATGTAGTTGACGAGCTAGGACTACGAGCTGATCCTAGTAAAATTGAAGCTATTTTAGCTTATCCTATTCCTACGTCTAAAAAAGAGGTAAGGCAATTTTTGGGTACATGTAGTTGGTTCCGTCGTTTCATTCCCAATTTTAGTTCTATTGCCTCGCCTCTTTGCAAATTAACTGCTGCTGGGAAGAATTCTCCAAAATTTGTTTGGAATCCGGACGCAGACTTCAGTTTTACCAAACTGAAAGAATGTTTGACTTCGACCCCGATTCTAGCTTGCCCTGACTTTGACCTTCCTTACTTTGTTCACTGTGACGCTTCTAATTATGGTATAGGAGCTATGTTGACTCAAGAACAAAACAATGTTGCAGTGGTTATTGCTTATATGAGCAGAACTCTTAGTAAACATGAGCAAAATTATTCTACTACTGAACGCGAAACATTAGCTGTTATAGCTGCACTTGAACATTGGCGTTGTTATCTTGATAATGGTAAACGATTTACGGTTTACACTGATCATGCTGCATTGAAATGCTTTCAAAATGCATCTAATCCTTCTGGGAGATTAGCACGTTGGACTCTTCGTTTGTCATGTTTTGATTTTGATCTGAAATATAAGAAAGGTAAAGATAATGTAGTCCCAGACTTACTTTCTCGTTATAAGGGCCCTGATACAGAAATTTTAGAAGGGGTTGCCCCTGTGTCTAGAGACAACGCGTCTGAGTTAAAACATTTCAATAAACTTTTGATGATTATCCTAACTATAAAATCCGCGAAAATAAGTTATATCGCTATTCTAACACAATAGATGATCTTAATGAAGATTTTTCATGGAAGGAAGTTCCTCCTCCCTCTGAGAGGCTTGACCTTATCAAATCTTGCCATGGCTTGATAACTAATAATCCTCACATTGGTATCTTTAAAACTTTCAAAAAACTTTCCTTAAGATACTACTAGTCTGGTATGTTTAGAGAAGTGGCAAAAGTGTGTTCTACGTGCGAAACATGTCTTGCTTATAAACATTCGAATCATTCATCCTATCGCCTTATGGGCCTCGAACTAATATGGCCAAAAATTTGTTTGAGGCCTTTCCAGAATGTAGGGGGTGCGACCTGCGTGGTACCTAATGGGGTTCGTACGCTACTAATTTAAAACCACTTTAGTAACTTTAAAGATTTATTGCTAAGTTTACAGTAAAGGATATGCTAAGCTATTGCTAAAACTAGTAAAAGATGGAAATGAATGCACCCGGTCGCTTTCCGTTATGCACTGAGCTCGCGGCGCACTTAGTGCGGCCGTATCGTATCGCTGGGTCAGCAAAAACGTGATCGATGGCAATTATTGCCTCGAACATGCTCCCGACCGGAAGAGAAGAGATGATGAGATAAGCTATATAAAATAAAGAGTTACGTGAGTGTAGACTTAAACGCTAAAGAGTTAGGACAAAGTTTGATGATAGATGATTGACAAGATGATAAAACAATTAAGTATATCTAAAAATACATCTATGATATTTGTTTAAACGGGTGAATCATCAACGGAGAACACCGATTTCTTTTTGGCTAAGGGAGACGTTGACATGTCTCGCCTCTTTAAACGTAAACTAGACCACTTTGTAGAAAAATAAGATACGCGCGCACTGTCACTTACACTTGGCCCCTGCTCGGACAGGGGTTGAATTCGCGCACTTGCACTAGAACTAGAGCCTTGCTCTTGCTCAGATCGATTTATGCACACACTCACACTTGCTGGAACGTTCTCGTTTCGCCCTTGGATGGACGAACCACGGCTTCGCTGACACCTTCTTCTCAGAAACCACAGGACCGCTGCGATAGCTGCTGTTAATAGACTATACGACAACGCATACTGATGTACGTCATGTGTCGTTAAGTTCCCTGTTTGTTGGGTTGCTGCTTTCAGAGATATTATTTGTTCACCGAGATGGTTTAGCGAATCGTTAATCGGTGTAATATCCTCGTTGACCTTATAGTCTTGGAAATTTTGGATAGGTAGCGTAAGATTACTGATCAAACGATTTATTGGGCTTAATTTAGTTTCGATTATATTTGGCTTAAGATTGAGTGTGTTCTCTAGTTGCTGATGAGAATAAAGAGTCACGTCATTACCCTTTACAATGCATTGCTTAGTTAGTTGAATAAGTCCAGCCTTGCTGACTTCGCTCGTTTGTAGGTCGTCGTCGCATATGATTCTCACAGAGTATGAGTTACAGCAGAAATACAAATAGGTAGATAAGTCGTGTAATGGAACCCATTTGTTTTCACAGCTAGATTTTATAAACCTGCAAGTAGATAGCTCCTCTTTTTCACAGAATTGTTCACCAGGACGTAAACTCTGAACAGGTTCTCGGAGACGACAAAGGTAGGTTTCTGCTTCATATTCACAACCTTGAAGATCACTGACGCTGGCTGTTAAGTATGAATCTCTTCTCAAGTTGATCGCGATATACTCGGAAGCTAGTTTAACGCTGAGCATACTATTATTAATTTGAATCGGCACTGGTATCAAATAGTATAGCTGGAACGTATCTCTGCTAATTAACGGTAACGTGATTTCAAATATGAAATATTTCTCCGTCATCCTTGCCTTAACCTTTAACAATTTGTAGATCTTATACAGATTAAACTGAATGTCATCAACGGGTAATGCTAACTCCTTAGATATTTGACTGGATACAATCTGTAGCTCCCCACGGAGCTGTTGTGGCGTTAAAAGATGCAGATTTATTTGACCATGATAGATTTCAGTCATCGTGTCAAGGAAGGTATCCTGAATTCGCTTTAGATTTTGAATCATATTAGCAGTCGCTAACGCTGCTAAGGAGAAATCAAGCTGACTAGATATGATGTCAATCTCCTTCTGCAATGTGTTGGAGACGGTGTCTAAATAATTTAAATGTTTATTAATTATCTTATGCTGCCTTTCAATCGTCTCCTCTGTTCTTTTTAAGATATTATACTCCGCTTCTATGACCGATGTCTGATTCCTGTATAGCTGACTAAGATGATTTATATTCCTACGTACGAGGTCAATGTCACGCTTATATTTTTCCGCGAATTCCTGATCCAATACTCCGAACAATGAATTAGCTAAGGAGCCGACAGCGTTGATAAGCCCGCGTCGAGTTCGCGAGCGCACTACGAAGTGCTGATTGAGCAACAGCTGATTATAGTATTGTAGTTCATTGTACTCGTGTCGTATTTGTAGGTTGATAATTTTGCAATGACTCTGCTCTTGAATTTTTTCACATGTTTGTTCGAGATATTCGGAATATTGTTTGACAGCTTTGTCTGCTTGCCAATAAGGAGACATATTATAATAAGTAACGATTTTCCAATTATCACGAATTAGATGCATCTGTCCCAAAGGATCAAAATACAACGTTTGATTGCTATCGAACGCGGTAAGTTTATAAGATGCTTTAGTAGTGCATATAAGGCTCATAAAAAATAGTAATGATAAAGCTATGCTATAGATTGTGGGACAGCCTTTAGACAGCTTTCTAGCTTTGCATTTTTCTGTATTTTGCTTACTGGCTTCCTTTTCTGCTATAGGTAGTATAGAAAGCTTGATAATCGGACGCTTTATGTAACCATTCTTCGTTTTTAGAGTCACCACTCGGACAGCTCCATCTTTTCCTGGATGGATGTCTGCAACCCGACCAACGGGCCATTTTCCAGGGGGTAAGTTGTCGTCATGAATGGTTACCATTTCTCCTATCTCTATATTCTTCTGCGCTTTTAACCACTTGCTACGTATAGATAATTGGCTAAGATACTCTGACTTCCATCGTTTCCATATATCTTGGAAAGTTTTATTAACTAAATACCATCTTGTCCTTGCATCTTGTGCCGTCTCTATGACAGTCAGACCAGCACGCGTAGTTAGAAAATGCGCTGGAGTTAGAAAATCGATGTCGTCGATGTCCTCAGATATGGCACACAGTGGTCTTGAGTTAAGGCACGCTTCAATTTGGGACAAGATTGTGCTGTATTCTTCGAACGTTAAAATTTGTTCCCCTATTACTCTTTTCATATGTTGCTTTAAACTTCTAATATTTCTTTCCCAAATTCCTGCCGCACTGGGCCAGGAAGGGCAGTTCCAATGCCATTCTATGCTCATCTCCGCTATGTATTTGTAAAATATGTCACTAAAAATACGCTCCAAGTGTTGCTGTTCCTCCTGAAGAATATTATTAGCACCTACAAAATTAGTACCGTTATCTGAATAGATATGTTTTGGAGTTCCACGTCGAGCCGACATGCGACGCAATGCTGCAATGAATGACGAACTGCTAAGATCGGAGACCAGTTCTATATGGACCGCTTTAGTAACCATGCAAATGAACAAGGCAATGTACCCTTTAGTTGTTTTAATACCTCTCCCTTTGTTCGATTTTATACGAATAAACCCCGTATAGTCTATTCCAGTATGATAAAATGGAGGAGCTGGGTTAGATCTGCAATCAGGCAGGTCTCCCATTATTTGTTGTAGTTTTCTGGGTTCTTGTTTTCTGCAGGTCACGCAATTTCGAAGTTGCTTTTTGGTAGCTCTGTTTCCCTGAATTATCCAGTATTGGTTTCTTAATAGCGACAAGGTAAGCCGAGCGCCTCCATGGAAGGTGTGCTCATGTGCTTGCTGAATAAGAAGCTCTGTTAATCTCCCGCTATACGGAATTATTATTGGATGTTTCATATCAGGGCTAACGTTGGCATTTTTAAGACGTCCCCCGACTCTTAATATGCCGTTTTCATCTAGAAATGGCTGTAGATTTAACAATTTGCTCCTTAAATTAATTTTATTATGCATCAATCTTTCGATATCGGATACAAATTCACTACGTTGGATGCATTTAATTATAACTAATTTTGCTTTCCTTAGCTCTTGTAATGTGAGATACGACGGCCTTTGTTTACTTGTTCGTATAAGTACGCGTAATAACCATGCAATAATACGATTTACTTTTATGAATGAGCTATGACGATTTAATAAATCTTCAACTATGCTATTTTCAGGATTGCTGTTTTGGATGGTTATAACTTGCCTTTTGATTTCTGCCTCCGTCATATACTCCCCTTGCTCTCGCTTTGGCTTAAACTCGGTTGTCGATAACCAGGCTGGTCCTCGCCACCATAACGTATTCTCCGCCAATTGTACAATCGATAGTCCTCTACTCGCTGAATCGGCAGGATTTTCCTTAGTTGATACGTAATACCAGACGTCAGGTGACGCTACGCTAATAATTTTCTTTACTCTATTCGCTACAAAAGGCTTCCAACGTTCTGGATAGCCTTGTATCCAGCTAAGTGTGACCTGAGAGTCGCTCCAAGCATAGATTTCGTAATCTATGCCGCTTAAGCTAGTGACTACTTTAGTTAATAATCTCGATAATAGCTCCGCTGCACATAGTTCTAACCTTGGAAGCGATACTGTTTTGCTATTCGGCACTAATCTCGTTTTAGCTGTGACTAGTACTACCGATACTTCATTTTTTGTTACAATTCTGGCATATACAACACATGCGTAAGCTTTAAGAGATGCGTCACAAAATCCGTGAAATTGAACAACGTCATTTCGCTTGCTATGCAACCATCGTGGAATTTTAAATTTGGAGATACTTTCCATATTTTCAGTTAATTTGAGCCACTCGTTCTTTATCTCTGTAGAAACTTCATCGTTCCATTGAATTTGATCTTGCCAGACCTTTTGAAATAACAATTTGAATTTGGTAGTCAGTGGTGCTAGCCAACCTAAGGGATCAAATAACCTAGATATTTCGGATAGAAGCAATCTTTTTGTAAGTTTTGTAGTGTCCACTGAAGTAGTATATTGGAAAGTGAATTCATCTGTTTTTGGGTTCCATCTCAGTCCCAAAGTTTTTTCTGTGCTTTTTTCAGTTTTGAAAATAAATTCCTTGTCGTTTTGTTGTGATGAACTTATATCTTCCAAGAGCTTCATCTCATTCGCTGACCACTTTCTCAAAATAAATCCACCGCTGCTTAAGCACGAATTTAATTTTGTTATATTGATTTTCCCTTCGTTTATAGTATGAGCCCCGGATAGTAGATCATCCATATAAAAATCATCTAGTATTATTCTTGCTGCTGTAGGATAATTATGCTTCTCGTCCGCTGCTAATTTTCGTAGGGTCATCATTGCTAAAAAAGGAGCTGAATTCGTGCCATATGTGACAGTCGTTAATTGGTATGCTTTAATAGGCTGTCCAGGTTTAGCTCTCCAAAATATTTGCTGCATTTTTTGATCTTTTTCGCTTACTAGTATCTGCCGATACATTTTTTCAATATCGGCAGTGAATACATATCGATATCGTCTCCACTTAAGTAATAGTGTCTGTAAATCTTGTTGCAAGTTAGGTCCTCGATGCATGACATCATTGAGACTAAGTCCCGAAGAGGTCTTTGCGGACGCATTAAACACAACACGCAACTTCGTAGTGGATGATTCTGCTCGCTGAATCCCATGGTGAGGCAAAAAACACTCTATTCCTTCGCCGTTAAGAGTTGCTAATTTCATATGCCCCAACTCTTCATAATCGCTTAAAAACTGCCTATATTGTAGAGCAAAATATTCTTGCTTACTAAGTTTATTTTCTAGTTTCCTTAATTGCGCTAAAGCTATTTCCTTCGACGATCCCAACTTTTCCTTTGCTTGCTGCTTCATCGGCAATCTAACTTCATAACGACCTCCATCAAGACGTTTTGTCGTTGATAAATAGTACTCGACGCACTGCTGTTCTTCCGCTGATATTTCATTTTGCTCGTGAATATCCTCAATTTGCCAAAATTGATGGATATCCGCTATATTATTTAAGATTACGTTACAATGAAATAGTGACTTTGCGTTTCCGCAGAGTAACCATCCTAGTTGGGTCTGCTGAGCTAAGGGCGAAGACGAATCTGGTCCTCTTATTAAACCATCCAGCATGATAAGAGCATACGCATCTGCTCCGAGCAATAAGTCTACCGGACGACTTGTATTGAACTCTGGATCCGCTAAATTGATATGTTTCAAATGCGACCACGAAGGGTTTTCGAAAGATCGATTAGGTAGATTTTTGATTAAATTTTTCATAATTAAAACTTCCGTATGAAATGTGAATCCAGTATACATAGACTGGCACATAATGCTTAGCTTGCCCGTACAATTAGATTCCTTTTCTGCAATTCCGGAAACTGCCCCATCAAATTGCTGTCTCTTTAAACCCAACTGTTGAGCTGCCTTCTCAGTAATCAAGGAAACTTGTGAGCCTTGATCGATGAGAGCTCTCAGGACAAGCTGCGTACTATCTGCTGCTGTCACCTTCACTAACGCTGTAGCTAATAGAATCTGGTTAAGATTTTGCTGAGATGTGTGAATAACATTGCTGCTATTTTGCATTAAGTTCTCTTCTTGCTTAATATTTTCATAATTATTTTGTTTGCCATCAGCAAAACAATCATGCAATACGGTATGATGCCTGCCGGAACACTTGAAACAGCGTTTCTTGGAATGGCATTTATTACCATTATGATTAAAAACACAATTAATGCAACATATCAGTTGTTTGATGGTTTTGAGTTTCATTTCCTTTGACATTTGAAGAAACCTTTCGCAATTGTATAACTTATGTTCAGCAAAACAATGAGGGCATTTTATTTCCTGCACATGCATTGTTTTGGAGTTATTCGATTTATAATATTTTGATTTGTGGTTCTCATATTTTCGACTGCTACTGCTAGGAAATGATTTTGAAAAATCTGCTTGCGGTTGAAATTGCTGGGATTTTTGCATGATATCTTGTCGCCGACGAGATGTTTCTAGGCTAGTGAACTTATTTTCTAGAAAATCTAAAAAATCTTGCAGGGTTGGTAGCTCTCTAGCATTCTTTAACGACTCTATGTACTCGGAATGAGATTCGCTATCTAACTTTTGGGACAAAATATGCACAAGTAAAGGGTCCCACGTGCTAGTGTCTACGCCTAGGTTTTTAATGGCGTGAAGACTTTCTAACGTGACGTCATGCAATTTTTTAAAAACTGTAAATGATTGATGCTGTATATTGGGTAAATTCAGAAATAAATTAGCGTGTGCTGTAAAGATAAGCTTCTTATTATCAAATCGGTGATTTAGAATCTCCCAACAAACGTTATAGTTATCTGAACTAATTGGAAGGTGCTGAATCAAACGCTCGGCTTCACCTTTTAGCTTGCCTTTCAAGTACTGCATTTTTTGAGCGTTTGATAAGGAGCTGTTCTTGTGGATTGCTTCGCTAAATAAATCTTTGAAAGGCACCCATTGCTGGTAATGACCGGTAAATGCGGGAATATCCATTCGGGGAGTGGATTTCTCCCGATAAGATGTTGACCACATTTTGGAGTTAATAGCTTTTTTCAGGCCATTAAAAGTATGTTCGTGCCTGCCGAAGTGACGCTCATAGTCTTCCGCTAGATCTTCCCCCGACTCACCAACAATCTCCCAATGTAGATTATCAATAGTTGTCCATCGGTTTTGTAGGGTTCGAAGTGAATCTTCGAATTCCCACTTGTCAACCATAGCTTCAATATCAATATTGTCTACTGCTCTAAGAAACGCTTTGAAATTGACCGACTGTTTATGAAGCATATCGTCGAGTTTGCTGTTGGACCCTCTAGACTCGAAGGCCGGAGTTGTAATTGCTGGCGGTTTCGGCTGAATAGCTGAAGCTTCGGCCGCCTCTTTCTGCGTTAATTGAGGACGATACGGTGACTGCACCGTTTGCTGCATCAACTCTTCTTTGCATTGACTAATAAGCCCTTTAGATTTCATATATAGCTGTTTAGTACTGTCAAATTCAGAGTTGATAAAATATTTATGATTCGTTTTTTCGAAGGGAAGGATCTTTTCATGATTCACTTGGAAGTCCTCCCAGTACTTCTCAAGTAACTCAAGTCTACGTTTACAGTAATCTAACGTCTTACGCTCTCCGCTATCCTTTTTGAAATTAACGAGGAGTTTTCTAATACTCTCCGCTATCTCGGATTGAACAAAGAAAGGCTCTCCATCTCGCTATTGGTGTAAGAAAAATTGAACGATCTTACTTGTAAAAATCCTTTGCCGCTGCTAGCCTGACAAGGGTTGCTTCACACGTCGCTGATTTCTTCCTGCCGCTAATGTGAGCTGTGAACTCACTGGTGGTGAAAGGTTATGATCCGAGCACCGCTATTGCTGCTAACGCTGAGTGTATATTGAGTAAATTTAACTCAATAACTATATTACCGCTACAATCACTGGTTAAGCCTTGCTGCTAAGGTTACCACTACAGTCACTGCTAAGCTAAGAAACACTATAATTCCAAGTGTCACTGATACAATTCAAGTTCACTTCACTAGTCGTCCGTCCCGAAAAACTATTACCCGACCGCAAAGTCCTTGTTAAACGCTCGAAGGACCAAAATGTAGGGGGTGCGACCTGCGTGGTACCTAATGGGGCTCGTTACGCTACTAATTTAAAACCATTTTAGTAACTTTAAAGATTTATTGCTAAGTTTACAGTAAAGGATATGCTAAGCTATTGCTAAAACTAGTAAAAGATGGAAATGAATGCACCCGGTCGCTTTCCGTTATGCACTGAGCTCGCGGCGCACTTAGTGTGGCCGTATCGTATCGCTGGGTCAGCAAAAACGTGATCGATGGCAATTATTGCCTCGAACACAGAATATATCTTTGGACCTCATGGGTCTTTTGCCTATGACGAGGCAACGTAATCAATATATTCTCGTAATTACGTGCTCATTTTCAAAGTACTGCCTTATTTTTCCCAATAAACGAGCTACTACTACTATTATTATACGACATCTTGAAAACTTTGTATTTTTAGTAGATGGTATACCACAAACCATTATTATGGATAATGGCTCACAATTTCAATCCAATGAGTTCCAACGATTTTTAAATAATTATAAAATACCCTTTATATTCTATTCGCCTAGATATTGCCCTCAAGTTAATCCAACTGAACGATATAATAGAACGATTATTACGGCGCTATCGCAGTTAGTCGGGGATGATCACCGTTCATGGGACATTCCGTTACAAAAGAGTCAATTAGCACTAAATAGCTCTGTAAATGCTGCGACAGGATTCCCCCCATCTTTTCTTGTCTTTGGCCGTGAAATCATAACATGTGGTTCACTCTATTCTAGTTGCTCTAACCTAGACGAAATAATTTTCCTTCCTCGAGATGTCTATGCCGCTAATATAGGGTTATTATCTGTAACTAACTAACTAACTATCTTCACGCTGTACACAGTACTGTAGGACAGATCGCCAGGCTTCGCGATCCATACATATTTCTTTCGCTTCTTCGAGATTCATCAATCGCTTCATACACGCACGTCTGGGTATCCGAGTACTTTTGACCTTTCCGTTTTTGAGCAATCTGCTCACGTGGTCTTCATATGTAAGTCTCGGCCTACCCTGACTCCTTCTACCCTCTACTTTTGAACAATATATATTCTTCGTCAATCGTTCCTCACTCATTCGTTGGACGTGTCCAAACCAACGGAGCACGCCCTTTTCCAGCTTAACGCTGACACTTTCATTCAAACCTGCCATATTGCGTATCACTTCGTTACGTATTCGGTCGGCCAAGGTAACGCCGCACAATTTTCGAAGTGATCTCATCTCCACAGCAATCAATTTACTTTCATGCATCTGCTGACATACCCAGGTTTCACTACCGTAAAGCAAAGTTGGCACTAGCACTGCGTTATGAATATCCATGCGTGCTTCTTTTACGATGCTTTGTCGCTTTACTAACTGGGACAAAGCACCGTTAACTTTGTTTCCGGCAGCTACTCGCCGTTCTACATCCGAATCACATCTTCCATCCGCGCTAAACATACTTCCTAAATACACAATTTCATTCACTTGCTCTAGACGTTCCTGGTTTACCCTAATCTCGCATTTAGTTCTTACGTCACCTCTTTCAAATACTAGAACCTTAGTTTTACTTGCATTCAAGCGAAGACCCTTACTTTCACACTCCTCTTTCATATTAGTGACTAATGCTTGAAGGTCGGCTTCTGATGAGGCCATGAGCACCGCATCATCAGCGTACAGCAGACAGTTTACTGTAAAGTCACCCAAATTCACACCCATATTAAAATCTTTCAACTTCTGCAGGCAACTGTCCAGATACACTATGAACAGCCAGGCGGACATGACACATCCCTGTTTGACGCCTGTACAGACATCAAAATGTTTGTTTACCTTTTGTAATTTGTAATGTCAGTTAATGACAAGCCTAGGTTTTATTTTTAATTTATTGCTAGAGCTGCCAGCAGGTTAGGTTGTATAGATATTAGACCTTGTTATAAATTTATATTCTAAAATATGTCTAGAATAATATTGTTTAAATTTTGAAATGCTCTGTAAAAGAAGGAAGCCGGGGCCGTCAGATCAGTCTACTTTTGGTGCTCACCTTGAGAGGTGTGATTGTCTGCGGTGTTGTGTACTGTTAACCGGCTCTGTTAAAGACGCCGACCGCTCTTTATTTTCAGCCCTCTACCTGCCAGATTTCGCGACCAGCTTCTCCAAGGTCGGCGACGTGGAGGCCTTGAGGGGACTTGAGGCCCCTTCTTAGCGACGTGGAGGCCTTACTTGAGGTCCCTTAGCAACGTGGAGGCCTACGCGAGGCCCCCTTCTTAGCTACGAGTGCTGCTAACCGGCTCTTTTAAAGAAACAATCAAGAACTTATTTACCCCCGGCTTTCTCTGGTTTTATTTTTAACATTTTTATATTATATTAAATTAACTTTACCTTTTCTCCTTTTTCTTTTACTTTTCCTTTTAAGCCAGGACTCCTCCAGTCCTGGTGACAGTTTTCTTCTAAACTTTACTTTTTCTCCTCCCGGAAAATAGTAACGTTACACGGTGTTGCCCTCTGTCGCATTACAGGCTTATTTTGCCTATGGCGATTGTATAGGGGGCCCATCTAGTGAGTTGGCAAGTCACCGTCTGCCACTATTTTGATAATAATATATTAAAAAGGCAGACGCCGTTTTCATAAATAGCTTAAATCACCCAATCTATTTAACACACAATCCAATAGCCCATTTCATAGTTAGCACATTTCACAATAGTTTAACTCCCATTGGAGGTGATCCATTACCGTTCTTCTACATAAGGCGGGCGTGGACTGCCTGTAGTGGGGGACCCATTTCCTATTAGATTAAAATTCTCAAAGGGCCTCTGCGTGTTGGACCAATATGTCCCCATGTAAGCCTGCCAAAAGACCGGGTATCTTCATAAGAAAAAAAATAGAAGATACCCGTGAAGAAGAGACAATTATAATAATAAATAATAATAATAATAGTATCGGCACATGGTCTGGTTGCCAAGAGCCTCGACCAACATCTCAAGAGGCTCGCGTTAGGCAGTTGGGTCAAGGGCTTGATGCAAAAGGCGGTTCTTCTGGGCACGGCACGTATAGTGCGGAAGTTCTTGTCTCTGCAGCCCTGACCACCGGTAGCTTGGTACCTGATGCCGGCGGGATACTATTTTTTATATTTTTAAAACGATTTTTAACATGTATAATTTATTTAAAAATGTAATTTTTATGTGTATATAATAAATAAAGGAAATAATAAATAAATAATAATAAACGTCGTTTTTTTGCTAATAATATTTTGAATAATATTATAAATTAATTAAAATTATAGAAGAAACTCTGTAAATATCCACATTAAACGAAAGAAATGTTTATGAATCATAAAATTATACAAAAAGGAATAAAACCTAATTATAAATATAAAATAATATTTTCATTATGATGGATAGACATGACGTATAATGTCATGTTTTTATAAGGCTCGAAAATAAATATTGTGCAACGACATGATTACAAGATCCAGGAACAAACTACCAGCACCAGTAACACCTCCGGACTCGTCACACAGCTTCGCCTCGCAGCCCACGGTGAGCACATCAGCTACACGGGAAACTGTATTACCCGGCCCGAGAATTGGACGCCCGATAAAACCCAGCCGCGGAAAACCCGCCCCGAGATTTCATGTACAGTGTACACGAAGTATCGGTACGGCTAATCTCGGGACGGCAATTCCTGCCTGTTACATTTTTTACCGGGCAGGAAAACATAGCCAGTGAATACCCATCCGCGATTACCCATCCCGTGATTCACCGGCCCGAGATTTGGAAGCCATTTGCATAAGTACATGTACATGAATTCCAGGGGTGGTAAGTACACGGACGGATAATCACTGGATGCGCATTCTCGTACCGTACTGAGATTAACCGGCCCAGGAATAACCGGCCAGGAATTGGAATCCATTTCGTTCTTTTTTTATAAGGTCTAGTTCACCATGTGATATTAAAATTTTAACATTTTAGTTTATCTATGGTTGATCATCAACATTATGAAGAAGTAATAGATGCGTTCAAATTATTTCGTATAAGATAATTTTTACATTATAAATTGTGGTCTTTTAGTTGTATTGAATCTTAGACAGAGAAAATACTTTTGCCAATTTTATAATTATTTAATGGCCTGATTACGAATACCTTTTAGCAAAATCTTGTTTTTATATCACATTTCTTCAATTTTATATTCTAATATTTAGTCCTACCTAAGATAAAGAGTATATTCTTTATCTTAGAGTCCTACAATGCTATTATGTTACTTTGACAGTTCATGTCGCTTTTGGTTTGTCCGATACACCACGCTTTGAAAGCAACTAGCATGTTGCGTGAAATTGGTATTACGTATTACAATTCAAGTCGCGTCGTGGCCCCGCGGACGTAGTGTTCTGTAAACGATCACTGCGTTAAGCAATTTTCACTATGGCTGGTCCTCGGATGGGTGACCACTTTGTGGCATTTATATTTGCGAGCGTATCGTAATCGGATAATAACGAGCGGTCGGCGTCTTTAACAGAGCCGGTTAACAGTACACAACACCGCAGACAATCACTTCACTATTTCTGTAGGGCACAACCCTCACACTCAGCACTTATTCATCAGCACCTCCTCTCAAGGTGAGCACCAAAGTAGACTGATCTGACGGCCCCGGCTTCCTTCTTTTACAGAGCATTTCAAAATTATTCTCTGGGGCCTAAGTCTGACAAAACTGGCCAGATTTATTATCTGTTGTCCTACAAACTAGTTTTTTGGAATTTCATTTTCCAAATGTGAAGTGTCAAAATTATCCTGCTCAATAAAAGCAGTTGTACTTGCAAATAATTTGGCTTGAAAAATTAAAAAATGAGATGGCAACAGAGCTACCTTTCGTTGTAAAGTTTTTGATAGAAAATATCTATCTAATGTCAACAGACTATTATTATGAAAAATAATATTCCAATCTAACAATTCAATCCAATCTGACAATATTAGTCGCAGAACCAATAACCGCTGGGGTAGACGTGTTCTGGAGTGTACAACACAGTGCAAGGTAGTAACTGGATGAGAGTAGACTAGCCTAGGATCGTGCTCAGTGGCGTGCGGTTGGAGAGCCCTACGTCCAGCAGTGGATTGCGATAGGCTGATGATGATGTAGTGGGTGCATGGAAATGGAAATTTGCACCCACCAGTATGGTGCCATGGTGCCAACATGCCAAAACTCACCATCTACCCTCTTCCTTCATATTGTTGCAAAAAGTAGTAAGTATCTGATTTACTTAAAACTCTAACTTACCCGGAAACCGAAAGAAAACACATTGATCCCTCTAATACAATTACCTTAATACCCACCCATTATCCTCCTTATTTTCAAACCTTTTTTTTTAGCCAGTATCTCTAAACCTATTCTCTTGTATTTAGTTTCACACGAAACTAGTGTTACGTTACATACAGGGACTCTCTATAAAATCCAAATCACACCGTAGATTATATAATTTAAAAAAAAAAGTAGTTTAATTGAGTCTTAATAATTGTAATAAGTATTTTCACCACTTCTGTAAACCTATGCAGTCCTAAACTATATATGATAATGCATTATAATTTAATGCGTTGGGTGACCGAAGTGACCTTACCTGCTAGTGGTGCACTTACAGACTTCCGAACGAGGCGACTCAGGACTCATGCTGAAAATAAAGGTAAACAATAGCTACTCCTAGCACCAAAATAAAAGTTGACTCCTGGCATTAAATCTATGTAGGGCTTGAAAGCAACTGGGAATACATTTTGATGAAAACAAGATAAGCTGAGGCATTTATATTTACTGTGTTTACACTAAACTGTGACTTTTCAGTAAACTGTCTGCTGTACGCTGATGATGCGGTGCTCATGGCCTCATCAGAAGCCGACCTTCAGGCATTAGTCACTAATATGAAAGAGGAGTGTGAAAGTAAGGGTCTTCGCTTGAATGCAAGTAAGACTACTAGTATTTGAAAGAGATGACGTAAGAACTAAATGCGAGATTAGGGTAAACCAGGAACGTCTAGAGCAAGTGAATGAAATTGTGTATTTAGGGAGTATGTTTAGCGCGGATGGAAGATGTGATTCGGATGTAGAACGGCGAGTAGCTGCCGGAAACAGAGTTAACGGTGCTTTGTCCCAATTAGTAAAGCGACAAAGCATCGTAAAAGAAGCACGACTAGCGATTCATAACACAGTGCTAATGCCAACTTTGCTTTATGGTAGCGAAACCTGGGTATGTCAGCAGATGCATGAAAGTAATTTGAATGCTGTGGAGATGCGATCACTTCGAAAATTGTGCGGCGTTACTTTAGCCGACCGAATACGTAACGAAGTGATACGCAATATGGCAGGTTTGAATGAAAGTGTTAGCGTTAAGCTGGAAAAGGGCGTGCTCCGTTGGTTTGGACACGTCCAACGAATGAGTGAGGAACGATTGACGAAGAATATATATTGTGCGAAAGCAGAGGGTAGAAAAAGTCAGGGTAGGCCGAGACTTACGTCTTCTTCATACTCCAGACTCACATATTTCAGACTCACGTGGTCTTCATATGAAGACCACGTGAGTAGATTGCTCAAAAACGGAAAGGTCAAAAGTACTCGGATACCCAGACTTGCGTGTATGAAGCGATTGATGAATCTTGAAGAAGCGAAAGAAGTATGCATGGATCGCGAAGCCTGGCGATCTGTCCTGTCTGACTACCCCGTCAGGGATACAGCGTGAAGATAGTTAAGTGTTTGATGATGAAAATAATGTGTGAACAAAAACTTGTATGGCGGCCATCTTCCCTGGTATCGTTGTCGGAGGCGACCTCGAAATAAAACTACGAAGGCGTTATTTGTTTTCATTTATTGTCGTATACAGAAAATTAATTAATTCTGACATATTGGTATCAAAAAAATGCTTATGTAATCCATTGAGTTAATATTGTACTACGTACATAGAGAAGCCACCGCCCTATATCGCCAGTGCTCCGTTCAACTATGGTGAAGCTCGGGCGCCTCCTCCCCCAAACCCCGCACCGCAGCGCGTGGCGCACAGATTTTGTTCGCGATGTCTGCTCCATGTACGTAGTACAATATTAACTCAATGATGTAATCTATTATATTTATAAATAGGTTAGATTGATTTCTATGCCCTCATTTAATAGTAAAGTTCGGTAAAAAGATAGATTATTGTAAATCCTGCCGACATTTACAAATTCTATAATATTTTTCAGTGATTCATTTTGAAATGTTAATTGTATTTTACATATAAATATCATCTGCAGATTACTGGCATTTTTTCTGTGATTGCATTTTCGGTGTAGCTTGTATGTCTCTTCTCATTTGTATGTCTTTATACATAGTCTACAATTCATATACTTTGTCATTTTTCTGCAGATGTAACCTGCATTATAAGCAGAACAATAGACTCTGATTTTTTCTTCAATTACCTGACCCATCAGATCACTTTTAATATTCGATGAACAGGATGTTATGTTGAAGTTAGGGCAGACATTTTCCTTATTGTCTATAATTTTACGCTTTACATTGAAAATATGACACAAATTCATTAATGTCTCCCCTTCATCCTGCTCACAGTTTGCAAAACGAGAATGAGGGCGCAACACACTGGAAAGTATCAATGACTTAAAACTATATATATAAATGTATTGGCATTTGAATTAACATTTCTATAATTCAGAGCCCTCAACCGTCCAAAAAAATTTTATAATGGGTCTTAGTTTATATATCTCTGATAATAAAAATTTACATTATTACATTAAATTACATCATTACGTATCAAATAATAGTTTGGAAATCCTCATGAAACTTTCCAGGGTTGTGATCCAGCCTTCCAGGCACGGTACTGATGAAACGAGGTTGTCCACTTTGTGTGGCTGCTTTACTATAATGGTCAATTAATTGAGTGGCTTTTAAAGTTTTTACAGCACAGCTCTAAAAATTTTCATAGGCTGATAGCGTTTTACAGCTTTTCGAATTTTTCCCTTTTGACCACCTCTAGGACAGCCATTTACACTGTCAAATAAGTTGTCTGCGAACTCCACAAACTCTGCTGTGGTTTTCATGGTAGACGAAGGAGACATACCTGTAAAAAGATTGACATCAGAAATGTAATTTCCCATTTCACATAAGGATTGTATTTATTTCTAAAAATCCTGTCCACAGCCTGTCCAAATTCACAACGATAAACCTGCACATTAATGACTATTTCCAGGTCCTTCCGTACCCTACCTTGATGCGGCCTAGACTAGAAACCATTTTTATTAGCTCCTAGGAGTGGGTGTGATGTTACTTTTTACTTTCGGCACTGTTGGAAGCTACTACAGTCTGACCTGCATCTGTGCTGCTCATCAGCAGGTGCACCGCCTAGTAGGCGAAATCACTTGAGCCTCTTACTACTAATAATAAAAACTTTTGACTGCCTCTGTGGCGCGGCGGGAGTGTATCCGACTGCTACGCAAGAGGTTGTGGGTTCGATTCCCACCCAGGATAAAACTTTTAGCACGATGTTTTATTCTGTGTCTGGGTGTTATTTATCTATAATAATAATAATATAATATAATAATATATTGTAGGACACTTTTCACACAGCGCCATCTAGCCCAAAGTAAGCTAATATTAGCTTGTGTTATGGGATCTAGATAACTGATATATATTTTTTTTTTTTTGATGAAATATTTATTTATTACAGCATAATTATATATTACAATCTAGCTGTAAAGCTAATAAGTAACTTAGTTTTAACTTAATTTGCTAAATACTTAAGTGTTAAGAATGTGTCCATTGGCACTTTTCTTATTGTCTTTATTAAAGCGGAGAGTCACTTTCTTCATGTGTACTCTGGGCACTCACTTGTTGTTGTAGCACTCACTGCACTATTATTAATACTAACTAAACTAATTCAAATGGTTTAGTCCTTTTTAACCTTCGTACTAGGTCCGTGGTGTCGAGCAGCTGGATAGCTTCGACATTCACATGTTGATGAAGCCTTTGTTGATGTGCTTCGGCGTATCTTTTTACAACTTTAGCAACAAGGTCCACCCCTAAATCTCGGTGGATATCCTCGTTTCTGATATACCAAGAAGCGTTTACTATACTCCTTAGTATTTTATTTTGAAATCTTTGAATTATTTGTACATTCGTTTGTTTGGTACAACCCCAAAGCTGTATACCATATGTCCATACAGGCATGAGAACTTGCTTGTACAAAAGTACTTTGTTATGCACTGATAAAGTGGAATGTCTGCCAAGCAGCCAGTACATTTTTTTATGGCGTAGGTCTAGTTCTTGGCGTTTTTTTTTAACATGGGCCTTCCAGCGTAACTTTACATCTAGGGTCATGCCCAGGTATTTTGCCGTATTTTCAAAGGGTATTACGTGGTTATTTATGTATATCGGTTCATAGCTAGATTTTTGATTAGTGAAATCTATATGAATCGATTTGGATTCGTTTAATTTTATGCGCCACTTCTTCATCCAACTGATAATAGAATTGACCGCAATTTGTACTTTTTCTACAGCTTCTTTACGAGTTGCTCCAGTTGCCATGATGGCTGTGTCATCAGCAAATGTAGCAATTAAATTGTTTTGCGATTCTGGGATGTCGCAGGTGTATAGCAGATATAAAATTGGGCCAAGGACACTTCCCTGCGGTACTCCAGCTTTTATTTGTTTGAGATTTGAATATGCTGTCTCATGTCTAACTCTGTAGGTTCTTTCTGTTAAATATGATTCTAAAATTTCTGCAAATTGTCTTGGAAGCATTTTTCTTAATTTATATATAAGTCCTGTGTGCCATACTTTATCAAAAGCCTGTGCTACATCTAGGAACATTGCAGAACAAACTTTCTTTTCCTCTAGTGTTTTTTCTATAGTATTTATTATTCTATGTACTTGGTCAACTGTGGAATGATTTTCCCTAAATCCAAATTGGTAGTCGGGAATTAATTTTCTATCTTCTATGATAGGTTTTAATCGCCTCAAAAGAAGTTTTTCTAATAATTTTGATAGTACTGGTAAAAGTGATATTGGTCTATACGACGTTACTTCGTGAGGTGTTTTCCCAGGTTTAGGTATCATGATGACTTCAGCAACTTTCCATACGCTAGGCACATGTTTAAGTCGTATTGTGCCATTGATAAGGGTCGTCAATTTTATTATAGCTCTCCTTGGGAGGTTTTGAAGTATTTCACTAGTGATGAGGTCGTAGCCAGGTGATTTCCTTTTAGCCAACGTTTTGATCATATTCATAACTTCCTTTGGTGTCACAAGCTTAATTTCAACGTCATCCTGACTGTTGTTGCTTAACATTATATCTGTAGTGGTTTCTTCACCGTTTATTTGAAATATTTCCTCTAAATACTCTGCAAACCTCATTGCCTTCTGTTCATTGCTTATGGCCCATTGACCAATTGTTTTAGTTTTAATCGGTGGAACATGCATGATTGGTTTATTTAAGTCTTTAGTAACTTTCCATAGCGAGTAATTTGTCGTACTATTACTATTTAATTTACTGAGATAATTGTTTGTAGATTCCTCATGATAATTTTGAATGGCTTTACTTAAGCGTTTTGTGAGATTATTTAATATTTTTTTATCGGGGGGATATCTAGTTTGTTGCCACTTCTGTCTTTGAACTCTTTTTGTTTTAATTAGGTTTCTTATTTCTAAAGGATATATGTGACTCGTTACTCTTTTTTTAGTATTAGGTGTATTTTTCCAAGCATATCGTTGAATATCGGTGACGAATTTTTCAACTTCTTGATCTAGCTGATGTATGCTTTTTAGTGGTACTTTGAGGTCTATAATGTGGTCTAAGTCACATTTAAATTGTTCCCAGTCTGTATTTTTGTTAACAAGTGTTGGAGTACTTTCTTTTTTTACAACTGTATCCCTTACAGTTAGTATTATGGGTGAATGATCTGAGTTCATATCATACCCCTCTTGTATATCAATAAATGCTGTAGATAGATTTTTATAAATGAAGAAGTCAATAAGATCTGGAAGCTTATGAATATCAGTTGGCCAGTATGTGGGTTTTCCTGTTGAAATCACATTGCTTTTGTTTTCTCTAATGGCACAAAGTAATTCTTTTCCTTTAGTGTTTGTGAGTCTTGACCCCCAATGTGTATTCTTTGCATTGAAGTCACCTCCTAATACAAATTTATTACCTAAAGCATTCAATATGTATCTATATTGCTCTGTTTTCAGATCATATCGTGGTGGGCAATATATAGCTGCCACAGTAATATTATGATGGCTTTTGGTTCTAATGCTAACGGCTACAGTTTGTGCAAAATGTTCTTCACATTTCTGTTCGAAGTGGTGGTAGATATGCTCTTTTATAATAATAGTGCTTCCCCCTCTTGCAGTGTTATTGGGGTGAAGCGCGTGGTATATTTTATAACCTTTAATTTGAATGTAGGATTCTCTGGTAAAGTGGGACTCTGATATAAGGCATATATCAATTTGTTCTGTTTTTAGGACAGCCTGCAACTCGTTCTGATGTTTAAGGAGTCCGTTTGCATTCCACGCCATAATTTTTATTGTGTTTATCATTTTTGTTTTATAATAGGTAGTTGTTTGGCACTACTTTCCAAGTTCTTAAGCCTATTATCAAATGTTGTTAAAAAGTTTAAGATTTTATTTATACTTTCTTCTGTCGTTGGTTGGCTGGGCTGGGCAGATATTTGTGTCTGTGAGTTAGATCTAGATGCCTTTGTTACTTGTGCATAGGAAACATTATTGGTTACTGTTTGGTAAGTAAGGCGTGATGTGTTGCTCTTGTTATAACCAGCAGCTTGTAGATTTTGTTTATTGCCATTTTTTCTATGATTATTTCGGACTTGTTGTAGTTCTTTTGCTACTATACAGCCCCTATAGTTAGCTGGGTTTGGTTCACCACAGTGGATGCATTTTGGTTTTATTTCTGCCGCTTTTGTGCAGTCTTTGGTGAGATGTTTACCAGTGCATTTGACACATCTCGGCTCTTTGGAGCAATATTTTTGTGTGTGACCGTAAGCTTGACACCTTTTACATTGGGGGATCAATTTTGATGTTTTTATAGGCTGTACATCTACTTTACAACCTAGTATGGCTTTGATACTGTATATTTCATCTTTTTCAAATGAAAGTATAAACATGTTAAGTGGCTTTTTAATTCTCCAGCTTAACTTGTTTACGGCTCCTTGAATTTTATAGCCGTTAGCTGAGAGCTCCTCGATTATTCTGTTTGGCAAGCATGACGAGTGTAGATTTTTAACCATAACTCTAATCGGCCTATCCTGCTTGTTCTCATAAGAGTACCAAAGGCTGTTATTTTGTACCAAAAATTTGGTAATGGCTCTATATGAGTCCTCATTTCGGGCATTTATTTTAACGGTGTCACCGGACATCATTTTAACTAAGAATGTATCTATAGTTAAGTTAGTTGAGAGCAGATCATAAAACTTTTGATAGTTTTTAATGTTGTCCACTATGATGGGTGGAGGTGGAGGTATCTTTTTTGATGTAGTCGGCTTAGCAGACGTACTAACCGGATTTTCGCTGGTGCTTTCACCTGGCGCTGTCGGGGACAGTGAGGTGTTCATGTTCAACTTCCTCTTTTTCCTACTTTAAAAGAAGTTTTTATTTATAAATATACAATCGAGTCTGAGAAGTCTAGAACTTTTATTGTAAGAAGACCACTCGTACTCAACATGTATATATGTATAGATTTTTTTTTTATTTAAAAATTATAATAATTTATTGTATACATGTCATAATTCAAAACTAATAATATAATTAAATTGTCAATGTCATCATAAAAAACAAAAGTTTCAGATGAATGGCTACACCCACCTATTCCCTACTGAATAACCCTCCCCTGACCATACCCGATGCGTGGTGCCCAATACACTCGCGGCATTGCCTCGTTGGATAGCAATGGCTATCCTTTGTAACAGGTACGACCGGGCGTGGGAGTCATGAGTCTTTTCCCTCAATCTACGACCAATCTCACAAACAAAAGCCTTAGCCTTGCTCCCACACCAGCCGATCGTTTCCACATATATGTATATTAGAAATAACTTAAGGGCATGGCCATTATTTATAAGTATGTTTATCAATTACCTGTAAACAATAGTACAAGCTGTGCTTAGTTTGGAATCAGATGGCGTTGTGTGAGTTGTCCCAATGATATTTATTTAAACATATTGCTTAAACAATGGCCATAATGTTTGTCGCATGTATGTACATCATACAAATATATAAAATCATACAAATAAGAAAAATTACCTACATATAGCACTGCAGTGCGTGCACTTAATACTTGAGCAGCAATGCTCACTTTAATTTTTTTTTAATTTTCTGCAGATCTATATGATTAGCAGTTAACTTAGGTAGAGCCTTTGTGTGCCCCAAGCTATCCACAGCAAAGATATACTTAATTTCCTTCCATTAGGCAATCTTGTTTTGCCACAAGACATCCTTTGTTAAAAAAAATATTTCTTAAGCTTTTCAGCAATTAAGGTGGGTTAAAAAATACACTTAAATGATGTCCAGCTACTTTGATGGTACCATCTGAAAATAGAATAACATATTATTAGGTCATAGGCGTTAGTATAATTTAATTCATTTACTCCAATATGGTAAGACAAAAAAGTAATGAATGTTAAGGTGTTTGATCGAATTGAATCATTAAACATGTTTTGATCAGAATGATGAGCCTTGATCTGATACCATAGCTATGGGTATGAATGAGCCCAGTTTGAAATACTTTAACAACTACATTCTTCAAATTGCTTGTACATCAGCTATTGTCATAATAATAATAATAATAAAAAAAAACCCCTCGAGGACAGTCGTTAACTTTTATAGGATTAACGCAACCCTATGAGGGCATAGTAGATTCGCTTTTTGATTTATCCACTTTCTGATACCAACAAAAAATGTATCGGTAAGTTATTGAAAAGCTCACATCCGCAGGGCAGCTTGTGGCGAGCTGAATGTGCGTGGCTACACATCGGTCCCGATTCCTTAGAGTTTTGTTGCCCTTCTGCACCGGTTAGGATTTAATGGCCTAACGGGAGAGCAGTGAGAGTACTACTCCCGGGAGTGCAGCAAATCTCAACTCTGGCTTGTCTTAATTGACCGGTCAGAGGGAGGGAGCCAGAGCTATATGCTCGGGGGTGGAAGTGTAATTTTCAAGGGCATAACTACGAAGCCCGCTCCGGGCCTGTCCCGCGAAGGTGAAACCGGCGCCGCACCGCTCGACACCCCAAGCCGCTCACACCGGTGTTGCCCTCTGTCGCCTTACAGGCTTATCATGCCTACGGTGATTGTATAGGGGGCCCATCTAGTGAGTTGGCGAGTCACCGTCTGCCAATAGACTAATAATAATATATTAAAAAGGCAGACGCCGTTTTCATCAATAGCTTAAATCACCCAATCCATTTAACACCCAACCCAATAGCCCATTTCATAGTTAGCACATTTCACAATAGTTTAACTCCCATTGGAGGTGATCCATTACGGCGGCATTATTAAGGCGGGCGTGGACTATCTGCAGTGGGGGTCCCATTCCCTATTAGATTAAAATTCTCAAAGGGCCTCTGCGTGTTGGACCAATATGTCCCCATGTAAGCCTGCCAAAAGACCGGGTATCTTCATAAGAAAAAAAATAGAAGATACCCGTGAAGAAGAGAAATAATAATAAACACTTATGAACGTCAAGAATATTGCTTCTACATTTATATTTACTGCCAGATTCGCAAAGCAATAGGTAGAGCCTGAGGAAGAACCTGGCAATAAAACTCATGGCCACTCCTTTCTAAATATCATAGTGTACCTTGCACAAGATGATACTCTGTGCATTGTCGCCAAGATGCACATATACCTCTTACCATAAAAACTAAGGCATGGTCATAGTACTCCATCTTTTTTGTACCATTAACATCCACAAAACCAATAATCTCTGTAACGTTGTAAAACGTCACATTGAAGTTTCATTGTTAGTCTTGAGATTTAGAGAGAGAGGAGAGTAGATTGTTGACTCTTTCTCACTACTTGTCATCGAATTTACGTTTTGAGTAGGCAGAATGTTTTTGAATGTATAGCCTGTTCTTGGAACGAATGAAATAGAATGGTCTTGTCCACTGGCCAATGTCTTCACAACCATGCCAACAAAAAAGTATTTTAAAAATTGGAACGTCATTCGCCTTTCTATAGATCGACAGAAAAGATGTCTGTCGTAAATATATTTTTTAAACTTTGCTAAAAAGAAGTAATCTTTTATAAATTGTAAATGGAAGTTCACGCCTGTGACTTCTTATCAATGTTTAAATCAGGATAACTATGTATTTCGCTAATTACGAAGCTTGGTGAGGCGTTAATGGAATATTTGCTTGCTCTTCAAGATTTATGGTTTCCTTTAAAAGTGCTGAAAATGCACTTATTTTTATATTAACTTTGTTCTTGGATGAAATTTGCCATAAATGCTGACCATGTGGTTACGGGCTCGCCATTCTAGTGGAGACGACACCTGTCGCGGTCTGCAGATGTGATTTCGAATCCCGTGGTAATGTAGCCACGCCTCGAGGTACTTATTTCAAATTGTTTTTGTGTAGATTAATCTAGTAATGATGCACGACTCAATGAACAGGCCCAAAGACTCATGATTAGGCCCATGTAATGACTCAATGATTTGGCTCATGTTTTAAATCATGTTACGATATATATTTTGACCCCTAGGCTGGCATTAAGCTGGATCTCAATAGTTAATCTTTAGCTTACTAAAACACTGGAATAAATTATACCAATAGTGATAATGTCTATAATGTATATTCAATCAATTCGCCTATAAAAGTATAGAAACTTTCTTCTAGAGATGTATTCTATTGTTTTTGGTTCCTGCTCTTATGATTAGAGGCTCAATCTCTATCGCTGATATCCGTGTGCATAAGGTTGGTAGGACTTATCCTCCTGGCGCCTGAAACAAGTTATATATTTTGTTTGTTTGTTAATTCAAATCTCATCACCCTTATTAAGACAATTGTAACCTTTTATTTTATTATTACAATTGGCGCGTGTGAACAGAGACTTGAAGGATTGATTTGAATATACATTTACTTGTTATTGACTGAGTCGTGCATCTTATAGTGATCTTATGTATTGTTATCATATGTTTTGTACCTGTAACCTGTACGAGCAAACCCGCACATTTATATAGTTTATATTTTATGCTGATGCGCGATTCCTCGCGCTATACATTGTACCTATATAATTAAGTCAATTGACAATACATGTAGTAGTTGCTCTAAGTATTTTGCAGGACAATAAACATTTCCGGCTATCCACATCTATCATTTATATGTACTTCTTCGTACATTTTGGTCCTTCGAGCAAACGTTAACTGACTCTATCAGATGTCCTTTCGGTTCATCCGCGTCGCGTGTGAATGTTATAGTATAGCAGTTAGATACTATAACGTGTCTCACAAGTGAAGTGAACAGCAGTGAGTGTGAGTGTGAGTGTATTGCCAGCAAGAGTGCAGTACGTAGCAGCAGCAGCAATCAGCAGGAATCAGCAGGTTCCGTAGTTGGTGAGCAACAAAGCTCCCGATCAGCACAGATCAAGTAAGATCATTCCTTTTTTATCATTCAAACATCATGTCGTCTTTCGAAGATATTTTAGCACAACAGCAGCAACTACTCCATCAGGTAGAGCAAATCTACACAAACTTCAAAAAGGATAGCTCGGATTGCAAGACCTCCGATTACTTACGACGTAGGTTAGACAATCTGGATGCAAGCTGGCAAGAGTTTCAGTCAAACCACATCCGATTGTGTGAATTCGAATTCGCTAAATCACACACGTACTTCACTTCGAAGCAATACGAAGCAGTGAAGGAGCGTTGTAAAACCATCAAGTCCGTGATACTTAACTATCAGCCAGTTAAAGACAACAAACCAATTCATGCAGGTGCCAGTAGACCAGCTACCCCTGTGACGACATCGAGCACAGCACAGCAAGGTTTAGGCACATTCTCCAAGGGGCAGGGGTCCGAGAGCAAAACGGACGAGATGTTAAGAAAGCAGCAGAGCAATTTTAAGGCTTTGAACACACTATATCAAATATCAATCTCGATTCTGTTACCGAGAAGTGGGAATTCGATCATTTACTGAATACCGTTCGAGCTCGCTGTACCGTCATTCTCGCACAGGAAGCATTCTACGCCCAAAATAGAAATCCCCACGTTCAGCGGCACTTATCACCAATGGACATCCTTTAAAGATTTATTCACTGAGTCTGTGCACAATAATCCGTCACTGTCTGGAGCACAGAAAATGCAATTTCTTAAGACAAAGGTCAAAGGAGAAGCTGAACGACTCATACAGCATTTGCCGATTAGTTCAGACAATTATATCATTAGTTGGGATATCTTGAGTCACCGATACGACAACAGGCGAATGATATTCACTTCCCACATCAATATTTTATTGAATCTTCCTATTTCGCAACAAGCTTCTATCAATCATATCAAACGTAAACACGACACTGCGCATGAAACATTGAACGCAATTCAAAACCTCGGTGTGGATGTCAAATCTTGGGATCCTTTGATTGTACACATCCTGTGTCAAAAGTTGGACTCAGAAACATTCAACGAGTACAACCAAGCTATCAAAAAACCTCGAGAATTACTTGACCTTAAAGAGTTTCTTACATTCCTAGAAGGAAAATTCACGAGCATGGAGGCTAGCAGGAGAAAACAAGAGTCAAACAACCAAAGGCCCTTTTCATCAAATAATAATAAGACAACGGAAAAGGCATTTAACGTTAAACAGTCTTATTCAAGTAGCAAGGTTATTTCGCAACTCCCAAGTGGCCGGAAGGTGCAATATTACAAACAAAATTGTCCAGTCTGCAATGACGCACATGAACTTTACTTTTGCAAACAATTTGCTGATATGAATCCAACAAAGAAAAAACAATTTGTTGCTAACATAAATTATTGCAAGAATTGCTTATATGATCATAAAGGAAAAGAGTGCTCATCAAAAAAGCGATGCCGTGAATGCAACGAATTTCACAATACTCTACTGCATGAGTCGTACAAACAAGGTGCCACATCGCTTACGCAACAATTCAACGAACGCCCTAGTCAAGATCGCATAATTAAGGGAAATACACACGTGACACAACAAAATATGATGCACGAAATTTTGATTTCTACTGCACTATTACAGGTTCAGAAGGCTGATGGAACTCTCTTGACATTACGAGCTCTCATCGATCAGGGTTCACAAACATCACTCATTACTGAAAATGGTGCACAGCAATTAGGTATACAGCGATACAAGTGTAACGGTGTCATTACCAGGATTGGGCAAACAGAAAGTCTTAGCAAAGGAATGATAACTCTAAACTGCATGTCAAAAACAATGTCATATACCTTTACTATAGATGTATTCATTATGACAAATCTCACAAACTTTTTACCTTCTTACTCATTCCCTAAAATACAGTGTCCGTTTCTTGAAAAAATACCGTTAGCCGATCCTGACTACAACATTAGTCGTCCCATAGACATTCTATTGGGAGCAGATGTCTACTCTAATATACTCTTAGCAGGTATGTGTAGGCTCAGCGAAACACTTCCAATTGTGCAGGAGACTCGCCTGGGCTGGATTTTATGTGGAAATTTAAAGCAGAGCTTAATGTGTAATGTAGTACAGATGGATATAGACAAAATCCAACAGTTTTGGGAATTAGAAGATGTTACAGAGGAGAAACCGCTTTCAGATGACGATCAAAAATGTATTCAATACTACCAAAATACAACAAATCGTTTGAATGACGGAAGGTACGAAGTAAGATTACCACTTATACCCCAATTCGAAGAAAAATTAGGCAAGTCAAAAAATAAAGCGACTGCACAGTTTCTACAATTAGAGAAGAGATTACATAACAACGATTCAACTTTTACCGCATATAGATCATTTATCAACGTGTACATTGACCTAGGTCACATGAAACCTTCTATAAGCAACCAAACACCAGAATGTTTCCTACCGCATCACTGCATAGTACGTGACGACAGTGCCACTACTGCGTTACGCGTCGTTTATAACGCATCAGCAAAAACAAGTTCAAAATACAGCTTAAACGACTTGATGTATAGCGGGCCCAATTTGCAGCAAGACCTTCAATCTTTGATTATAAAATGGAGGCAATATAAGTACGCATTTACTGCTGACATAGAAAAGATGTTCAGACAGAATTGGGTGCATTCTGAGGATCAACAACTACAAAAAATTATTTGGCGAAACAACCCTTTAGAAAAATTGCAAGAATTTCAACTCACCACCGTAACATACGGTACAAAATCAGCTCCATTCCTCGCTATGATGACTTTGCGACAGCTGGCAACAGATGAGCGAGGTAAATATCCTGAAGCTGCTAGGGTCATCGAAGATTCATTCTACATGGACGATTTGGTTCATGGAACTAGTTCTTTACAATCAGCAATGAGGTTGCAAGGCGATTTGATCCAATTACTGAAACTAGGCGGATTTAATTTGAGAAAATGGACCTCAAATGACAGTCAATTACTGCATGATACCCAGGATTATAGCCAACAAGATAGCAAGAGTTTCACACAGTCGAATTGCACAAAGACTTTAGGACTACGTTGGAACCCTACGGAAGATAATTTTACATTTATTTCGAAGATCGAATCTTCAAACAGCAAAATAACAAAAAGAAGCATTTTGTCAGATATGCCAAACATATTTGACCCATTAGGTTGGATCGTACCTGTTACAACTAAGTTGAAAATTTTATTTCAACAATTATGGTCGTCTAATCTTAAATGGGATGAACAAGTACCGCAATCAGTCTGTAAGGAGTGGATTAAGATCAAGGAGGAATTACAAAATATCAACAAATTCAATTTACCCCGATGGTACGGAATCGAACCTGTTAGCTATATAGAATTACACGGCTTTTGTGACGCGTCAACAAAGGCATATGCGTGCGTCATATACTGCCGAGTGAATAAATGTAAACAATCAATTGTATTAGTTGCGGTGAAATCAAAGTTAGTTCCTTGCAATAAACAAGTGTCATTACCCCGATTAGAATTATGCTCTGCCCAATTACTGGCAAAACTCATGGCCAAGGTCAAACAATGCTTAGCAGGTCATGATTTGAACATTTTTGGATGGAGCGATTCCACGGCTGTACTGGGATGGCTCCAAGGTAACTCGTCTCGGTGGAAACCATTTGTGGCGAACCGGACAACACAAATAACTACTGTCATTTTCGCAGACCGTTGGCGATATGTCAAATCAAAAGAGAATCCCGCAGACTGTGCTAGCAGAGGATTGACAGTATATCAGTTAGAAGATTATTCATTATGGTGGCAAGGACCCCAGTGGTTATTATCATTTGAAGCAAGCAAATCAAATTTAGCGATATATACAACAGAAGAGGAAGTTAAGAAGCCACAAGAAGTGCATTTTACTTCAAGGCAAGAATCGAGCATTATTACAAATTTATTAGATAAATATTCTTCTTTTAACAAGGTTAGCCGTATTCTAGCATGGGTAATGAAGTTCCTTAGCTACAAAAGAAACGTTCAGCAGAATCAATTATCATTATCAGAAATTAGACACGCAAAACAAAAAATTATTAAGCAAGTACAGCACGAAGAATTTGCAAAAGAAATAAATGATTTAAAGCTAGCGGGCAAGTTACATCTTAAAAACAAGCTGTTAAAATTAAATCCATATTTAGATGAAAATGACGTCTTAAGGGTAGGAGGGAGACTCAACAAAGCTCACATCAGTAATGACATGCAACATCCTATCATCCTTCCCCATAGCGGACGGTTGACAGAGTTAGTAATACTTGATGCACACCACACCATGTTACACGCCGGAGCTCGACTCACTTTGAGTTTCATTAGACAGAAATACTGGATACTAGGAGGAAATGTCGCAACAAAGAAGCAAATACGACGCTGTGTAACATGTAAAAAACACAATCCTGACTATCACCCTCAAATAATGGGACAGCTTCCGGAGTCCAGATATAACCCGTCTCGCCCTTTCACGCATACAGGTGTTGACTTCACTGGGCACATCTTTGTGAAAGCTAGTAAAGGTCGCGGAATCAAGAACACTAAGGGCTATGTTGCTGTGTTTGTATGTATGGCGACAAAGGCAGTGCATTTAGAACTTGTATGTGACTTAAGCACTTCTTCATTCATCGCAGCATTAAGAAGAATGGCAGCACGCAGAGGTTCGCCTAGACACATATATAGCGATAACAGTCGTAATTTTATCGGAGCAAGCAATGTGCTGAAACAAGAATATCAAACGCTAATGAGCATTTTACAGAGCAAAGAAGTAAGAGCAGAAGTATTAGACATGGAAATAGAGTGGAGTTTTAACGCGCCAACCTGGGCTTCGTGTGGTGGCGTCTGGGAGGCGCTGTTCGAAATTTTAAAGGACATTTCAAAAGAGTTATTGGTGACCAAATCTTAACATACGAAGAGTTGTATACCGTCCTAACACAAATAGAGGCATGTCTCAACACGAGACCATTGTGTCCTTTATCAGAAGATCCTGATGACATGGATTTCTTAACACCTGCACATTTTCTAACAGGTGGTTCAAATCTCACTGTACATGACACGGAAACAGACTTAAGAACTCGGTGGCAGTTGACGCAAAGAATTATACAAGATTTTTGGAAGAGGTGGAAGAATGAGTATTTGGTGCAGATAACAGAAAGGAGTAAATGGAGACAAACAGGAAAAAGCATTAAGTTAAACGACATTGTTATGGTTCATGACGACAATCTTCCCCCCGGAAAATGGTTGTTGGGCAGAGTTATCGACCTTCACCCCGGTTCCGACGGTTATGTTCGAGTGGTAACAGTAAAAACAAAACACAGCACTTTAAAACGTCCGGTCACAAAATTATCAATACTCCCGGTATACAACGAACCGCCACAAACCAAGCAAACAAATGTAAGCAAGGCAGACACGAGAGATACTCCACAGCCCTATATTTCCAAGCCTAATTCTCGTTACAGCGTAGCTTCGTTATTTACAGCAATCATATTATTTTTAAGTATCATAACTACATCGCAATGCACTCTCAACGTTACGAAACTTAGAAACAATCAAAATTTGTACTTTGATAAACTTACAAATATGCAGATAATAAGAGATGATTGGAAATTAATAATTTACTACAATATGAAACCTTATTGGGAAGGAATTACAGCTCTCAACAAAAGTATTGTGTCACTTGAAAATTCATGTGCAATTATTGGAACACGAGCACCATGTGATTTAGTATTACTGCAATTACGTCACGGGTGTAATGAACTCGACCACAATAATCGCATTTTATTCAGTCAGCATTTTGATACGCCGTTAAACAGGTGGCGACGCGGTCTTATTGACGGTATCGGTTACGGCGCAAATTATGTGTTCGGCGTACTGGACTCTAGATTCGCAGAACGATATGAAAAGAATATCACCCTTTTACGCTACAATCAAAAACATATAATTTCTCTGTGGCACAATCAAACTTCGGTAGTTGAAGCTGAGTTCAATTTCTTAAAGAGCATTGAAAATACAATGCAAAAGCAACACAAAGTTATACATCAGCAGTTTTCATATTTATCAAACGCCATAGAGAGATTAACGTACAAAACACAGAATATTTCTATGGCAAATGGGATATTGATGGGAGCCGTGGTTACTAGTAATCTACTACATGATTTGAAAGGTTTGCAAAATGCCATAATGGATACTATGACTGACGTATACCATGGACGATTCAACCCACATTTGATAACTGCCCAGCAGTTACAAGATCAGCTGAGTTCTATAGCAGGCCATTTGTCAAATGACATTACCTTGCCTGTAGAAAACACAGACCTTATTCTCATTTTTAAACTCTTAAAGGTCAAAGCCAGAATACTCCAGAGTTACGCAATCTTTGATGTGAAGATTCCATTGATAAGTAGAGATTTTTACGAAATCTTTAACCTAATCCCAGTCCCTGCAGAAACATCGAATGATACCATGGTATCAATTAAACCTGTATCAGACCTCGTTGCGGTAAATCTAAAAAAGGATGCCTACATTATCTTATCTGAAGACACCTTAGATTCGTGCCTAGTGACAAATAGACACTTATGTCACATTCACTCACCTATATATAAATTAAGCAACCATAAGGACTTCTGTCAGGAGTGCCGGCTCCGGTGCAACGTAGTGTCGGTGATACCAGTGTCACGTATCAGTGTGCCAGTGAAAGAGTACAAGTGGCTAGTGCGCGAGTTTTAGACAAGGCCACTTCCCCGATTTTAGGTTCTTAGACTAGTATCGCAAATCTGTGAAATTCGTAATACTTACCTAATAGAGACATTGAGAATTCATTATAAGTACTGTTTAGTATTTTATGATTCTATCTCACTTTCACAATTCAATGTTATACTATCTTCTTCCTGCGGGGGAGCATGTACGAGCAAACCCGCACATTTATATAGTTTATATTTTATGCTGATGCGCGATTCCTCGCGCTATACATTGTACCTATATAATTAAGTCAATTGACAATACATGTAGTAGTTGCTTTAAGTATTTTGCAGGACAATAAACATTTCCGGCTATCCACATCTATCATTTATATGTAGTTCTCCGTACATAACCTATAACTTAACTTTTTAATAATACAAAGTAATTAGTTTGTATACTAATTGTATCTACATATTGGTGTGACTTTCATAACTATTATTTGCTTTTCATGATATTAAGATATGAGTGAATTGTTATAAATAACATAACAATGTTTTTACTAATAACTTGATTTACATAATAATGCATTTTGTGACAAACTTAACTATATAGCCTTACTATTTGTAGGAGCCATGCATCATTAAAGGTTTAATATTTCTACAGCATATTGCTTTACAGCCTATTAATAGGTGATATTAATATAAATAAAACATAACCATTTAAATCAAAATTATTCATCTGAGGTCTTTCTAATCACACTAGCATAACTTTGCAGCGGAGTGTTCGAAGCTTTTGAAACTTGTTTGAATGATAATATTTTGCTTTTTGACAATCATCATCTGAGCGTCAAGGCCTGGTTGTGCTTAATTATAGCAGTGATTGATTTAATTGAGTTTTCAGTGCTTTCTTTGAATTTGTTTTGGCCTTTGAATGTTAATAGCTGACTGCTGACTATTACTATCATCTTACCATTCGGTCTCGGTTGCCTTTGGATATTTTTGCAATTAATTGTTTTAGCTTTTGAATTTCTTTGATCTTTTACTTTTCAACTATGGACAAGAGAAGAAATTTAGTTATGCTCCTGATGCTGCAACTAATGAAAGAGAACGCAGTCATTGGCTAAATTATTCTCCTGATGCTGCAACTAATGAAAGAGAACGCAGTCATTGGCTAAATTATTTAAAAGTTTATTTTATAAACATAAATTCTGCTCCTATTTTGTTTGTTAAAACTAAAGATACTAGACCTTACTTAGAATTTCTTATAAATGATAGAACTTATTCTGGTCATCGATATATACTTTCTGTTGTAGATGTTTTTACTAAATACTGTTGGTTAGTCCCAATGATAAATGCTACTACTAATATAATTTGTAAACTTCTTGAGAAGGAGATTTTCCTTAAGTATGGAACTCCAAAAATATTTGTTTGTGATAATGGAACTCAGTTTACTGCTAGACAGTTTGTAACGTTTCTTAAGGGTTATAATATAAATAAAATATTTTATAATTCCCTGTATGCTCCTCAAAATGGTCCAGTTGAAAGATATAATAAAACCGTTGAGACATGTACCTATTGCATGTTTTGTTAGAGATGATCATAGAACGTGGTCGAAGATTTTACCTCATGTTTAACTAGCTTTGAATAATAGTGTGAATCTTGCGACAGATTTTACTCCTAACTTTTTGATGTTCGGTAGAGAACTTATTTTTGATGCATCTTTGCACCGTGTTAGTACCTCTATTGATAATTTATATCAACTAGAGGTAGGAGATAGAAGTTCTTTTGCAACTTCACTCAATTCACTTAGTGAAATCTTTGTTAAGGTACAATCTTGTTTGTTAAAAGCGTATAAGCGAAATGCTAGTTATTATAATGTAGGGAGGCGAATCATTTCTTTTGGTGTTGATGATATTGTGTGGAGGAGAAGCTTTGTGCAGTCTAATGCTCCTGCATATTTTTCTGCTAAACTTGCACCTAAGTTCGTTAAGTGTACAGTAGTTTCTAAAGTTTCGCCTAACGTTTACCTTTTGGAGGACCTGAATAAAGGTACCACAGGTCGCTACCATGTTAAAGATATAATAAAATATTAAATTATTTTGTTTTGAATTTTATAGAATTTGGTCTTGGTTTTGATTTTGGTTAGGAAGCATCGGTCTTTGTTAGTACGACGTATGAGAGGGAATGACCGTTTGAAAGAGATGTATGTTAGGTTACTTCACAACTTTTTATAGGAATCAAGTTCTGAATCTTTCAAAAATAGAACTTAGGATATAACAAATTGATTAAAAATTTATCAATTTACCCCTTGGAATTATCAAAATTTACCTTTTAGAAATAACACTAACTTTTTCACACAAATAACTGTCATACACATCAGAGGAACTTATCTTTTTGTTTGTTTGTTGGAACCTTTATTAGTTATTAAAACATTATTATTCCACTTATATTATGGAATGATATTGTTCTGCTTGTAGGAAATTTTCCTAGTTTTGTTTGTATGTTTAGATTATTACTCCTAAATTTAAATTTTGTACATATTGTATTCTTATATTGGGATGATGAATCCTTAAGGATAATTTGTTTGTTTGTTAAGTAATTCAAAGTTACCAGGATATGACTTTTGAAATACCTTTTGATGTTGATACTATCTCTTTTGACTATAAGATCACATCTTTATATATGCATTTGTGTTCGGAAAGTCGGTAGGGTTGTGCCGGTCACATTTGTCATATTGTTATGTTACAGCATTTGTGTTCGGAAGTTCGGTGGTGTTGAGCCGATCACATCTGTTTGGTTTTGTTACAACATTTGTGCTCGGAAGTTCGGTGGTATTGAGCCGATCACATCTGTTTGTTTTTTTTACAGCATTTGTGTTCGGAAGTTCGGTGGTGTTGAGCCGATCACATCTGTTTGGTTTTGTTACAACATTTGTGCTCGGAAGTTCGGTGGTGTTGAGCCGATCACATCTGTTTGGTTTTGTTACAGCATTTGTGTTCGGAAGTTCGGTGGTATTGAGCCGATCACATCTGTTTGGTTTTGTTACAGCATTTGTGTTCGGAAGTTCGGTGGTGTTGAACCGATCATATCTGTTTGGTTTTGTTACAGCATTTGTGTTCGGAAGTTCGGTGGTGTTGGGCCGACCACATCTGTTTGGTTTTGTTACAGCATTTGTGCTCGGGAGTTCGGTGGTGTTGAGCCGATCATATCTGTTTGGTTTTGTTACGGCGTTTGTGCTTGGGAGTTCGGTGGTGTTGAGCCGATCACATCTGCTTGGTGTATTTTTTCACAGTATTTTTTGTTGGAATATTTTGCCTGTCACAGTACTATGTGCAGTTACTGTTTGACTTTGTGTCTTTGTTTGTGTGGTGTATTGTTGGCAACACTGTGAATAATTGTCATGTTGTCTGTAAGTAAGGTTATAAAGATCATGATTGTAAAGTTTTACCAAGTGCTGTACTAAACTTAAAATATATAAATTCAAGATCACGTGTCTTATTCTTTTAACTCAAGATATTATACTGGCGACGAGGAAAACAATATTGAAGAAAAGATGGCGTTAATCGGAAATATCGAACAATTTAACGCGGAGAAACATGATTTCTCCGATTATTGTGAACGCATGGAGCAGTTTTTTATTGTAAACGAAATCGAGAAAAACAAGAGAGTGCCGATGCTGATTACACTTATTGGACCAGATACTTATAATGTTATGAAAAACTTAGTATCACCTGATAAACCTTCGACAAAGAACTATGAGGAACTCATGGCGGTGCTGGCAAAACATTTCATTGTACAAAAATCAGCGATCGCCAGTCGCTACGAATTTTACATGACCAAACAAAAAGAAGGACAATGTGTGAACGATTTCCTTGTCGAAATAAAAAAGAAAGCAGCTCTGTGCAATTTTGGGAGCTTTTTAAATGACGCCCTTCGGGATAGGTTGGTGTGCGGAGTTGCTCGGGAACAATTAACAAGAAAACTCTTAACGATGGGTGACGAACTCTCGTTTGAAGAAGCTGTCAAAATAGCGACAGCGTTTGAAAGCGCGGAAAAGGAGGTTAGAAATATACAACCAGATATGTCAGTCCAAGCTGTTCAGCATCATGTGCCGGTACCAGTCCGTCAACCACTGTCGGCTCAAGGTTCCCAAATAGTGCGTAGCAGAGGGGGAAATCATCGGGGTACTACAGGTAGGGAGGGTTGCACCCGGTGTGGAGGCAATCATTTACCAGAACGGTGTTACAAGAAAACATGGGTGTGTTATAATTGCAAAAGACAAGGCCACATTGCATCTAAGTGCCATTTCCGTCCAGAGAAAGGCACAGTGAAACAACTGGGAGAGTTACATGAAATAACTCGAGGAGACTCTGAAGCTGAAGAAATTATGTTAGGCAGTATAAGGCTGATTGCAAGTGAAGAAGAAGCTGCCTGGATACCCTTGTGACTAGGGGATGGGAACATGTTGAAAATGCAAGTGGACACAGGGGCTTGTCAATCAGTCATACATAAAAGAGATGTTGATAAGTATTTTGCAACATATAAGTTATTAAAATGTGATTACAGATTAAAGTCAGTGTCAGGTGAATTTTTAAAAGTATTAGGATCTGTTAAGCTGTGGGTGAGTCAAATAAAAAAAAAGATTTGTATTTAGTTGTATTAGATTGTGAAAAATATTTCGAGCCTTTAGTAGGGCGGAATTGGTTGAGAATATTATTTCCTAAGTGGCAAAATAATTTTGAATTAAAAGTAATAACCAATGTAAGTGAAGATAAGAATAAACTGATCAAAATTATTAAAACTAAATACTGTAAGGTCTTTGCTAAAGATAGGTCATCACACATAATTAATATGAAAGCTAGTCTTCAATTAAAACAAGGGGCAGAACCTATCTTTCATAAAGCCTATACGATTCCCTACTCCAAAAAGGAAGAAGTTGAAAAAGAATTATTGAGCTTACAAAAAGCGGGTATCATTGAAAAGGTTAGACAGTAGATGGGCTAGTCCTATTGTTTTAGCGCAGAAGAGTGACAAAAAATTGCGTGTTTGTGTAGATTACAAAGTGACATTGAATAGGGTTCTAGACACAGAGCATTATCCTCTTCCAATTCCAGAAGATATATTTGCTGAAATGTCTGGTGGTAGTGTTTTTTGTGTACTGGATTTAACAGGTGCTTATCAACAATTGTTATTAGAAGAAGCATCGCGTGAGTATATGACCATTAATACTCATTTAGGATTGTTTAGGCCAACCCGCCTGCAATTTGGTGTGTCTAGTGGTCCATCTGTCTTCCAGTGTGCAATGGATCAGATTCTAGTAGGGCTAAATAATGTAAAATACTACCTGGATGATGTAGTCATAAAAGGGAATTGTATTAAAGATTGTTATGAGCATTTAAATAGGGTTTAGAAAGCTTACAATCCTACAATGTGAAAATAAATGGAGATAAGTGTCAGTTTTTCTCTAAGGAAATAAAGTTTTTAGGACATATAATTTGTAAAGAGGGAATTAAACCATTGCCCGAAAAAGTAGAAGCTATTTTAAAAGCTCCCGCCCCTACATCGGTAACACAACTGCAAGCCTATTTAGGCCTATTAAATTATTATAGTAAATTTTTACCAAGGCTCTCAGAATGTTTAAAGCCATTGCATAGCTTATTAGTAAGTAATACTCCTTTTGTTTGGTCTGAGCGTGCTGAAAAGGCTTTTCAAAATAGTAAACAACTGCTAGTAGAAAATCAATTGTTAGCTCATTATGACAGTAAAAAAGTATTATATTTAACAACCGATGCAAGCAAATATGGGGTGGGTGCAGTACTTAGTCATAAAATTGATGGGGATCCTATCAGCTTTGCATCAGGATCTTTAAATAATTCTCAAAAAAATTATTCGCAAGTAGAAAAGGAAGCTCTAGCAATAATATTTGGTGTGAAAAAGTTTCATAAATTTTTGTATGGGAGAAAATTCATTATAGTTAGTGATCACCAACCTTTAAAATTTATATTTGATCCTTTAAAAAGAATACCCGTTACTGCAAATGCCAGACTACAAAGATGGGCCCTATTACTTTCGGGTTATACTTATGAGATAGTGTATAGAAAGGGAACTATGTTACAAAATGCAGATGCTTTGTCTCGCGTACCATTACCTGAATTAGCTGAACCAAATGATCAGATTCAATACTTAAGTTTCACAGAAGATTCTCCTTTAGATTTTCAGGATATTGCAAAGCATACACAAAAGGATCCTATTCTAAGCAGAGTATATGATTATGTAAGTACAGGATGGCCAAAGGCAGTGAGTAATGAAGCTCTAAAGCCTTATTTTTTAAAGCGCGCAGAATTATCAGTAGAGCTGAAATGTGTATTATGGGGAAATCGAGTTATTATACCACCAATGTTAAGAACTAAAATATTAAATATGTTTCATCAATCACATTCAGGAATTGTACAATCAAAAATGCTAATGAGAGAGTATTGTTGGTGGCCAAACTTAGGACAAGATTTAGAAAAATTAATATCTAATTGTGAGATCTGTCAATCTTCTAGAAATTTGACTAACTCATGTTCGTTGGTACCTTGGAAAAAAACTGAGGTTAACTTTGAAAGGGTACACATTGATTTTTTTTATATCAAATCCACTACTTACTTTTTTATAATTGATTCTCGTTCAAAATGGCTGGATATTCATATTATGCAGAGTACTACTGCATCTAGTGTTATTGAGAAATTATGTAAAACATTTGCCTTTATTGGAATACCATCAAAGTTAGTTAGTGATAATGGACCTCCTTTTAACTCAGTTCAGTTATTAAACTTTTTAAAGGCTAATGGATGAGAAGCAGTAAAATCACCCCCTTATCATCCACAGTCTAATGGAATGGCTGAGAGGACTGTTCAAACAGTAAAAAAATTCTTAAATAGGCTAGAGAAAAAGTGTTCAAATTTAAGTAAAGAATTAAGATTGCAAAACTTTTTATTTACATATAGAAATTCACCTAATGTAACTGGAATGTCACCAAATGAGATACTGTTCAAACAAAAACCCAGAACTAAATTTGATTTATTGAAACCACAAAATATTGTTTCTAGAAATAGTTGTAAAAATAAAAATAGATATATGGTAGCATTTAAGGAGACAGAAAAGGTTTGGTGTAAAGACTTGGGTACAGGATATGGTTGGGTAAAGGGAGTTATTGTACGGAGATTAAGTGGAGTTACTTATATGGTAAGAGTTGATGGAGTTGACAAATACTATCATGCTTCTTCGTTGAGACCTTGCCATGGCAGTGACGATTCTGGTGTTAATGGTGGTCCAAATATCTGCACAGCACCTGAAAGGGCTCAGGAAATCACAGCTCAAGAATCATCAGTTATAGATCCTTCCATGGAATGTATAAGCCATGATAATGTCGATAATGAAGATATGCCTGATCATACTCCAAGGATTAAAGAGGAGGGAGATAGGATGGAGGTTGATGAGTTTGAACAAACAGGTGGTTCTGGACCTGCATCACCTGAGCTTGGTCAGCGTCGATCAACTAGAATTAGAAAAGCTCCAGATCGTCTTGATTTATAAGAAAATAATAATAGTTTTTAATCATATTAATTAAGGTATGATGGTTTCTTGAAGAGGGGCGAGTGTGGTGTATTGTTGGCAACACTGTGAATAATTGTCATGTTGTCTGTAAGTAAGGTTATACAGATCATGATTGTAAAGTTTTACCAAGTGCTGTACTAAACTTAAAATATATAAATTCAAGATCACGTGTCTTATTCTTTTAACTCAAGATATTATACTATATTATAGTTTGTCACAGCCACGTTGGTGATGCTGTTTAATATTGAAGTTGTTCGTTTGTCACGACACTTTGTAGTTGCTGTTTGACTTTGTAATTATTACAAGTTACAACACAGTTTTGCTGATAATTTGGTTTTTATAAGGGAATGTAGGTGAAAGAAGTCGGTGGCGATAGGGCTCAACCGCATCTTCAGTATATATAAGGATAAGATTGGATGAAAGAGTCAGTGGCTAGATAGCCTTACTGAACTCCTGGTTTGAGAACTTAGTTGGATTTGTTATTCTTTAGTACTTAGGTTAAGTCAATGCTTTGACTTTAAGTTTTTTGTTGTATCAATTTCGATATTCTTATTTGTAAAGAGTTGGATAATAGAGTCGGTGGCTATGGTGCTCAACCGTACTTTCGTATTTAGTTTAGTGTTGGTAGAGTCGGATGTTTTTCTGAAGTCATGGAATGTGAATGTTCTGGTTTGTGTTATAGATTTTTATTGGAACTATACTTATGGTTAGTTGGTTATTTATTCTTGTTACAGAATTTTGTTTTTGGGATTATGGTTTTCTTTTATTGGAATTATTTCCATTTCTTTATTAGAGCTTTATTGTTTGAAAAAGAAAGTTCCTTTCTTTTATTGCTGGTTGGGGTGTGATGTAACGTTGTAAAACGTCACATTGAAGTTTCATTGTTAGTCTTGAGATTTAGAGTGAGAGGACAGTAGATTGTTGACTCTCTCACTACTTGTCATCGAATTTACGTTTTGAGTAGGCAGAATGTTTTTGAATGTATAGCCTGTTCTTGGAACGAATGAAATAGAATGGTCTTGTCCACTGGCCAATGTCTTCGCAACCATGCCAACTAAAAAGTATTTTAAAAATTGGAACGTCATTCGCCTTTCTATAGATCGACAGAAAAGATGTCTGTCGTAAATATATTTTTTAAACTTCGCTAAAATGAAATAATCTTTTATAAATTGTAAATGGAAGTTCACGCCTGTGACTTCTTATCAATGTTTATATCAGGATAACTATGTATTTCGCTAATTACGAAGCTTGGAGAGGCGTTAATGGAATATTTGCCTGCTCTTCAAGATTTATGGGTTTCCTTTAAAAGTGCTGAAAATGCACTTTTTTTATATTAACTTTGTTCTTGGATGAAATTTGCCAAAAATGCTGACCATGTCACGGGTTACGAGCTCGCCATTCTAGTGGAGACGACACCTGTCGCGGTCTGCAGATGTGATTTCGAATCCCGTGGTAGTGTAGCCACGCCTCCAGGTACTTATTTCAAATTGTTTTTGTGTAGTTTAATCTAGTTATGATGCACGACTCAATGAACAGGCCCAAAGACTCATGATTAGGCCCATGTAATGACTCATTGATTTGGCTCATGTTTTGAATCATGTTACGATATATATTTTGACCCCTAGGCTGGCATTAAGCTGGATCTCAATAGTTAATCTTTAGCTTACTAAAACACTGGAATAAATTATACCAATAGTGATAATGTCTATAATGTATATTCAATCAATTCGCCTATAAAAGTATAGAAACTTTCTTCTAGAGATGTATTCTATTATTTTTGGTTCCTGCTCTTATGATTAGAGGCTCAATCTCTATCGCTGATATCCGTGTGCATAAGGTTGGTAGGACTTATCCTCCTGGCGCCTGAAACAAGTTATATATTTTGTTTGTTTGTTAGTTCATGTCTACATAATAAGAGATTCCTCCTATTATTTTTGGTTCCTCGCCAATAATAAAACAATGATAATTTTTTTCATTTATTATTACATTTCATCCTATATTCGTCAAATGTAATGTGTGGAGTCAAAGCTACTTCGTCATATAAAATCGAACAGAGCCTTTTTTTCCTCGTCCCAATCAATCACTGTTTTATGTGCATTGAACCCTGGTGCAAAATCAATGTTCTCAGAGAGCCTGCACAAAGTTCTCTTGTTAGGTAATGTGAACATTTTCACTAACAATTTATATTTATATAAGGACTTTGTTTCATTATAGATAAGGCAATCAATTTTTCATCTAATGTTAAATGTCGACCCATTTTTTCGATTAACATGCTTTAACTGCATTTCTATAAAAGCTCAGGCATGTTTCGGTAACTTGCTGGACTTGGTAAAATTTGCTGAGCTTGTTGCAGGTTTTCTCTGGTCGAATTTGTCACACTATTACGTGAAATGGTTAAAATTTGCTTCACCAACTACTTCGGCTTGGAAAGTGGCTTCCTTTTAGTTGGAGCTGAAATAAAACAGAGTAATTAAATATTATTACTTTGTATTTTAGATTTGTATGTCCAGAAGATTATTATATTTTCAACTTGGACAGTATAGTTAGTGAACTTCACTAACTTATGTCAATGTTTATTATTATGTTAAAGTTATTAATTGTGTGTGTACTGAATTTATATAAGCTTACCTCACACTCTTTTGCACACCCTCTAACTTATTAACTGCCTATCACACTCTAAACAATTGGGTTATTTCTATATGGAACAAACTTTCAAAAAGCATATTGACTACTAAATCAGTTAACTAGTTTGAAGTGCAAAATAGACAAGTAAAAAAAAAATAGACAAGTGGTTCAAGAAAACGACCCACTACACATAAGTGACACATAATAGACTCTACTTCAGTGCAGTGATGTGAACTTATCAGCGGTCATGGGTGTTGTCTTGTTTTATATAAGTAAATAAATAAATAAATATCCATCACGCCTTATCCCCGAAGGGGTGGCAGAGGCATATTATATGCCCACTTTTCACCGTGTGGATTCCTGTCCCACGTAATAGGTGGTGAGCCCATTGCCGTGTTGAAATAGACAGACGCAGGCTGTGGCTACCTGCTGTTGAAATTTTATAAGCCGCCTATAAGGCCTTCAACCAGGCTTAACGACTGCCATTTTACTGGCAACACAGAAACGCTCGCAAATGTAAATGCCACAAAGTGGTCACCCATCCGACGACCAGCCATAGTGAAAGTTGCGCACCTCAGTGATCGTTTACCGAACACTGAGACCGCGGGGCTACGAGCGCTTATAAAAGTAAAGACTCAAATGGTAAAAAACAATTATATAGGTACCTGATGTTTGAACATTTATTGCTGCTTCATGATTATCATTGCAAGTTTGAGCTTCTTTTACATTTATGGTTAACGAACAAGAGGGTTGCTCAAGGACAATGTCAACTGAAAAAGAGAAAACATATTGTTTACAACAGCATTAAAAGTAGCTTGCAGGAAAGCTTAATTTTAACAAGTTCCATTTCAAAGAATGAACTATTTTGTACAAAAAAATAGTAAAGATGTTGTCATTTCCACAGGAAACACTTTTAGTGAATTAATCCAATTGCATGCAGGTGGAGAAATAAAATATTCGGCATAGTACTGGCGACTTGACTTACCTGCAATATGGTTACTTTCAATGTTGCCTTCTTCTGTAATCAGAATATCACCTTGACTTTTGAAATAATTATGCTCACTTAGAATATTCCAATCTGAAAATAGTATTTAAATGTAATTATAATTTAATCATCAAGATATTTGATTTCCATGTCACATAAGTTGATGAAAAAACCATTTAGTAAAAAAGACAAGGATATGACTACTTTATGCTAAAAGTGTTTATACTAAATAAAGTGCTACCCATACCTAGCATTCTAGTATCAAACACTTGTCTATCTTAACATCATTACATTAGCATTAGAGTCACATTTTCTTTAGAAATTTCAAATCCGGATAATATTATACATGTGAAATCTCTTTTTACAAGTTATTGTATTTATTATCTTTCTTTCTACGATGGATTTCCGCTTACGATGGTTTTTGATGATACATATTTTAATAAGCAGATCGCGAATAACATTTACCAGCATTACGAGGTTCACCAACAGCTATTTCTAGATCAGAGAACAAACAGGAATATGTATATAGACCTGTGTCGATCGCGATTGATTGAATCGTTTTGATTCGATCACGACCTGTGCGCGAGTGATCGAATCACAGATCTTTAAAAGACCCGATATAAATTGACCCGGTAGGTTACAAAACAAAATAAATTGAACTTTATTTTCATGTAGTTACCGTAGGTAATTGCTTGCAAATAAAAATGATCGTGTCGTGCATTCAATCACGCAATGAGGCGTAACAAACAAATGTTTCCATCTCTTTCATTTACTTACAGTTTAAACCACGTTCGTTTTGTGACCACTCTTTCACGATGATCTGCTTCGCTCTTGGCTGTAAACGAACTAACTCAAACTGTCGATTGCGTTTGAATTTTTGAGATCGAATCAATCAAATTACATTAGTTACACAGGCGACCTATGTATGACCCGCGACACGCACGTAAGATCGGCTTGCTGTATTGCGGTTGCTTACGTATTTTAGTGGATTTATGTGACATTATTAATGATTGTTATTAATATTGGGATAAGTTAACATTTCAACAAATTTCTTTGTTGAATAACTCCTATTAAAAAAAAAATCTGTGTGTACCAGAGTACCCAGATAATAAGTGAAAATCCTTTCCGACATTTTTTTACAACTGTAAAATTTTTCTCGACGTCGATAAAGAAGTATCACTTCAAAAATGTCACGAGCCGTCTCTGAGTTCTGTTTATAGAATAAAATAAGTATGCGACTACGGCGACTTGCCCCTAGACGTATGTACATAAAATGGTATCGAAATTAGGTAATAGTTATGTCATGATTCTATCTAGCAATAACCTGCTCTGCATACGTCACTCTGTCGTACGAACAAAACAAACATTCTGTGTGTGACCCAAATGATCGAATCATTTTAATTCGATCATTACCCAAGTGGGTCGTGATCGACCCGGGTCACGACAAATGATCGATTGACACAGGTCTTATAACGAAGGCGATGTACTTTTGCATCAAATTGCTGTTTGTTTATATATTTTTATTTATTTACCATGTTCTATGTCTAAGAAAATAGTCTATGGCCTCTGTTTACCATTTCATAGTGAACACAGTTTTACATTTCAGTACAAATGTCAATTTAAATCCACCAATAGTAAAGATCGTAGTCTGCTATATGACCAATAAGAAGAAAGGAATTCAGCCAATAGGACGATGGACGCGTTTTCCTTGGCCGGTGAATCATTAGTCTAAGGGCGAATCCGTGGCTGACAAATCTCGGGCCGCGTTTTACTGCCCGATAACAAAATAACCGGCTGGGAAAACGACGCCCGCGAATTGCCACCCCTGGAATTCATGTACGTCGGTGGTGTTCATGAATTCCATGGGTGGTTTTTCTCGGGCTGGGTATTCCTGGGTCGACAAATACGGAGCGATACATTTTGTAACGCGGTGGATAACGCAGCCACCTATTTCGCATCCATGGGAAAACCACCCCTGGAATTCATGTACATGTACATGAAGTATCGGGCTGCGTAATCGCGGGACGGCAAATCACGGGCCGGGTTTTCCATGGATGGCAATTATACACACTCAGCTACACCGACTGCTGCTGAGGCGTCGAGTTCTAGTTCCAGTGACGAGTTCTTCTCTCCACCGTCGTCACCACCACCAGCGCGGCGGCGTGGGAGAGGCCGGCCACCGACTCGCTTGGCGCCCCGAGGCCCACTGGCATCGAATAGGGCTCCCGCTACCGGTGGTGATGTGCGCCGCATGCGATGGACTAATTCTATAAATGAAAACGTCATGCGGGCCATATTTTGTGGCTACAGAGGGGGGAATTAACCTTACTGCGTACCGCTGTCGGCTATTAACTGTGTTTCAGGATCTTGAACCAGCTGTTAACGTCTCGGCACAACGATTATCGGATCAGGTGCGGGCTATCCAACGTTGTAAAATGTTGGAGAGTACTGTACTTGAGCGGCTACGTTTTGAGGTACGAAATAACCTTGACTGTCCAACTTCATCACAGGTTACGTATTCGGGGGTAACAAACACACCAAACATACACAGTGATGAAGTTTTTGCAGTGGAGGCTATATCCGTAAGTATCCAGTGTAATGATAACTTAAGGAGTACATTGGAAGATGCGATGCTGGAATATCGATCCAGGCTGTAGACCTTGCCTACCCCGTTTGCCTATGCATAAACGAAATATGGCCCTAGTGTGTGCTCTAGATTCACTATTACCTGAATATTTGGATAATAGTGAAGACCTTGGTGATACGCACTCGATTCTATACTGTGCGGCCGTTGCAGCATGTAGACTAGCTGAAGTAAATTTATTTGAAAAGAAACTTGTTTTTTCTAAACCTGCTGTACCAGCTTGGCAGTGTAGAATTGAGCGTCGGATCGCTCGGGCTAGGGCGCTCATTGGGAAGCTAATCTGCTTTAGATCGGGAAACACTCGCCCGAGGGTCATGCGCTTTGTGAAGCAGGCGTTCTCAGGCACTAACATCAAGCCTCAAGAATATATGAGAACGTCATCATTCTCACAAATCAATCGTCACAAACTTTCTGAAGCAGAAAGATTGTGCATGGGCAAACCGGATCCGGCGTTATAAAAAACGCGTAGAGCGATATACCCAGAATCGCATGTTCCAAAGGGATGAAAGGTGGGTTTACCGAAAGTGGGAAAACCCCGATTCTGATATGGGTGATGGACCGCGGCCAAATGCTGATGCTACAAATGCATTTTGGCGTGATATTTGGTCGAGGTCCGTTAGTCATATTGAAGGCGAATGGATGGGAGGTGTAGAGCGGGCATGTGAATCTATACATGCAATGGAGCCAATTAATATAACGGAAGAAGATGTAGCAAATGCAGTCCGTTCGTTGCCGAACTGGAAAGCAGCGGGACTGGACGGACTGCTTAATTTCTGGCTAAAGTGGTTCCGTAGTTCACATGCTCGCTTAGCAACTCAATTCCAATCATCTGTAGAGCTGGGTTCTTTGCCTGATTTCATAACAACTGGTGTAACCCATCTTCTCAATAAATCTGGAAGTGCCTTGGATCCCAAAAATTATAGACCAATTACATGTTTACCAACAGTCTATAAACTTCTGACATCCATTTTGTGAATCAAAATTAATTTACATTTAGATAAAAATTTAATCATGTCCTTGTCTCAAAATGGATGTAGAAGTGGGACCCGAGGCACCAAAGAGCTCCTTCTTATTGACATGACCATAAACCCACAGGTACGCCGTAAACGTCGTAATCTGTCGACATGTTGGATTGATTATAAAAAGGCTTTTGACTCTGTGCCTCATACCTGGCTTCTGAGAGTGTTGCAGTTGTACAAAATAGATGCAACTCTTTGCACTTTCTTGGAGTCATGTATGAGGCAATGGAGAACAAACCTTTATTATGCAGGATGTCTTCAGATTGTAACGAATGGTCTACCGATTGAGCGGAGTATCTTCCAGGGTGATAGTCTCAGTCCTTTATGGTTTTGTCTAGCACTGAACCCTCTTAGTACTGTACTGGAGAGTTCAGGGCTAGGCTTTCGGTTACGGAGAGAAGGTCGAGTTATATCCCACCTACTTTACATGGATGATCTTTAGCTTTTTGCCACCACCAATTTAGAACTGATAGAGTTAATGAAGTTGACAAAATCCTTCAGTAGCTCTATTAGAATGGAATTTGGTGTCGACAAATGTGCAGTCATGCATGTAAAGAAGGGCAGGATTGTGGAGTCTGAAGGTGTTGAGCTTTCAGATTCCATAAAACTCAGATCTCTCTCCACTACTGAGACCTATAAGTGTCTTGTTATATCACAGGCGTTGGGAATTAACGAATCTGGTGTGAAACAAACATTGAAGGAGCGATTCTTTGGCCATTTAAAAAAAGTACTGAAAAGTCTTTTATCGGGCGGTAATAAGGTGCGTGCCTTCAATGGGTGGGTCATACCAGTCCTAATGTATTCCTTTGGTATACTTAGGTGGACTCAGGCTGAATTAGACGCCCTGGATAGAAGAGTGCGATCCCTGTTGACCATGTTCGAATGCATCATCCTCGTTCATCAGTAATGAGGTTGTATATCCCTCGGAAGTTTGGAGGTCGGGGCCTTTTAAATGTCAAGACTTTCCACAACCGTGAGATATGCAACCTCAGAGAATATTTTCTCAATACTGATACGAGGTTGCAGTGCGATGTGGTTGCAGTGGATAATGGCCATACCCCGCTCTCGTTGGCTAAAGAGAATTGGCATAAACCTATAGTACTTAGTATTGCTGATCGCAAGGAGGTATGGAAGAGTAAGGAGCTACATGGTCGTTTTTATCAGGCTTTACATAAATCTGATATTGATTGTCTTGGCTACGATTCGGTGATCTCTTCGGAGAAACTGAAGGGTTTGTTTTTGCGATTACTGACGAAGTTGTAATGACGAAGAACTATAGGAAATATATCCTAAAGGATGGTACGGTTGACATCTGTTGGACATGTCATCGTCCCGGCGAGTCCCTTAGGCATATTATTTCTGGTTGTTCAAGTCTTGCAAATGGTGAGTATTTGCATCGACACAATCAAGTAGCCAGGATTATACACCAACAACTTGCTCTTAAATACAATCTTGTTAATTTAGAGGTACCATACTATAGATATGTGCCCGACCCAGTTCTCGAAAATGGTCGTGTCACATTATACTGGGATCTATCTATTATCACGGACAGGACTGTTGTCGCCAACAAGCCTGACATTGTGGTAATAGATCGATTAGAACGCCGTGCAATGATTGTTGACGTCACCATCCCCCACGACGAGAACCTCATGAAAGCTGAGATAGACAAGCAGAAGAAGTATTTGGACTTAGCTCATGGGGTTGTCGACATGTGGGATGTGGATTCAGCAATCATTGTTCCGATAGTCATATCTGTCCACGGACTTATAGCCAAGAGCCTTGATCAACATCTACAAAGGCTCTCGTTAAGCGGCTGGATCAAGGGCCTGATGCAGAAAGCAGTTCTTCTCGACACGGCACGTATTGTGAGGAAATTCCTTTCTCTGGAGCCCTAACCACCGGTAGCTTGGTCCCTGTACCCGATACCGGTGGGGAACTATTTTTTATATTTTTAAATGTATTATTTTATAGATATATTTAAAATGTAATCTATATGTTTTGTAAACGAATAAAGGAAATAATAATAATAATAATAATAGCTTAAATCACTAAATCCATTTAACACCCAACCCAATAGCCCATTTCATAGTTAGCACAATTCACAATAGTTTAACTCCCATTGGAGGTTATCCATTACCGTTCTTCTACATAAGGCGGGCGTGGACTATCTGCAGTGAGGGTCCCATTCCCTATTAGATTAAAATTCTCAAAGGGCCTCTGCGTGTTGGACCTATGTCTCCATGTAAGCCTACCAAAATCCCGGGTATCTTCAAGAAAAAAAAAAGAAGATACCCGAGAAAAAAAGAGACATAATAATAATAAATCTTTATTCATTTAGGTCACAAAGTAACACTTATGAACGTCAAGAATATTGCTTCTACATTTACATTTACTGCCATTTGCGACCGAACTGAAAAAAATGTGATAGTAAAACCGTACGAAAAAGTCCGTGGAATAAAACCGTTAAATGAGACGTGCGCAGGCGCGACAGTCATTTGTTTTGCAAAATGTGTCGATTCTACATTAGCCGAAGGAACTTCGTTCCTACCTGGTGTCCCACGACACCACATCTTTTTTCTTTTTATTATTGGATCGTAGTTCCTTACGGCAGGCTTAGAGGAGATAGGGATTTTGCTGCGCGACCGAACTGAAAAAAATGTGATAGTAAAACCGTAAGAAAAAGTCCGTGGGATAAAACCGTTAAATGAGACGTGCGCAGGCGCGACAGTCGTTTGTTTTGCAAATTGTGTCGATTCTACATTAGCCGAAGGAACTTCGTTTCTACCTGGTGTCTCATGACACCTCATCTTTTTTTATTTATACTGTACCTATTATTAATAGGTAGGTATATATAAATATATAATATAATTAATATTATTTATACGGCTCGTCTCGATTCGATCCGTGCGAGCTGTACGAAGCTCGCACGGATCGAGTCGTAAGCGAAGCGAAGTTATGGAATTTCTTGATTCAGTCGCCGCTCTCAAAGCCCGCGATAAAAGCTATGCAATAGCTTAAAAAAAAAGTAAAGTAAAGGTATAATTCGATATTGTTTCATATTCAATCATTCGTTTCTGCACTGACAAGAGTTTCAACTCCATCACCTCCATCCAGCTGAAAGAAATGTAATTCTTTTAATTAAATTTGATTCACTAGAGATTATAACTACGGATATGTAGAGCATCTATGAGATGAGCTGAAGAGGCGTGTTCGAGCTCATAATCCTGCCCCGCAAAGCATGCAGGAGCTCAAAAATGTAATTTTGGAAGAATGGGAGGACATTCCTCAACATGTCATAACGACATTGATTAATTCTATGCCAAACCGTATGAGAGCTGTCTTAAATGCACTGGGAGGCAATACAAGTTACTAAATAAACATTTCTTTTCATGTAAAACATGTCTTTATTTAAAAATCCATTAATTTTTTTTTCCTTGAAAAAAGCTAATATGGACTTGTTTCAACGTAACTCGACTTTTTTAATAAACTGTAGTTCAAATTTAGAACAGTGGCACTCTAAATGAATGATCAGTATACCAGCTCCAAAACTGCATCAAAACATTTTCCTTCTACATACATCTTTTATAAGATACAGTACTCCAAACCAAAAAAATCAAGGTGGCCCGATTTAGGTGGCCGGGAGTGTATTATAAAGCTGAATAGTTTGTATGTTTGATTGAACGCGTATTTATTTTATTGTATTTTTATTTAAGGAAGGCAATAGGCTATCATTACGCTACTACACTGGGGAGCACAGCAGTAGTTATAAATGTCGACAAACCAGGCAATTTTTTATGCATCATTGTAGAATTTATAAGCGACGGGATTAAATAGGTGCGACGGAAGGTCAAAATATTCCACGGGCGAAGCTGTGGGGGGGGGGGGGGGGTCATCTAGTTTAAAATAAAATACAAAATGGACTGTCCACTTACCATACCAGCGAATGACTTAATGTAATTTCGGCCGAGCGATAATACTCTAATTTTTTTTAGGCTATTCAATCCTGACACTTTTTCTATCATATTTGTTGATAAAATTAACTTTCTATAACAAAAAGAAAACAAATTGTACAATAACGATTTTGAATGAATTTAAAAAACAATGCATCAATCTCCAAATATTTGCCTTAGTCCTCAGAGCATCTAATTAACTTCACTGCCACAGGTTTAATTATCTTGCTAAAACGAGCAAAGAGTGGTATAATCATAATTTCCAGTTACGTCCAATGTCTTTAGAGCCCGTAGTTCACTCTCTCTCTCTCTACTTAACACGTACTTAAGTATTCCTTGTAGTGAGCTCACGAGCACGCGAGTCATCCTTCACCACGTAAATCACTACTTTTTTTAAATGCATTTCCTACTGCTTCCTTGCGAAATCGACTCAGAGTCTTTCTTTTGCGGTTTGTCGGCAATATCACGGACATAAAGATTATAGCAGATGCAAATATTCCTGATGATTCCTAATATATAAAAACTATACCTATAGACTCGACCCCTTTTATCTATACATTTACACTATCTACACCCTAGTTATTATTGCTCTTACTCGCAGTTTGTAAGGCAAGCCAAAGAGTTGTCCATTTTTTCAATTGGAGGCCATTGAAATATAAGACTGACTTCGGTTGCAGTCGCTGCCTGTAGACCGGACTTGTCTTCCCATCGCTTTATCGCTTCTTTTATAGTCATAGCTTTTGTAATTTTTGTGAAAATAATTATTGTAAAGTAGGTACATCGAATCCCCTGACAACACTATTATCGATAAAACTGAACCTTGGACAAAACCTATTTCATATATTGAGGATAAGTGAAATAAATAGAAAAACATGGTTACACTTTATTACTGTTTTTAATTTTATAAATTATTTATCTTTTTTTGAAATTTATTACTTATTTAATACATAGTTTGTTCGGGTCTCAACAGTGTTGCTACACTAAAAATAACCAAATAACATTTTGCTGCCACAAAAGCTGTCAGTTGTCACGAATTCACGAAATGGCGTCGCTTAGACATAAATAAACCACGCCTTGTTCCAAATTCAGCGCATTTGAGCAGATTTAGATAAAAGCTATATTTCTGCATTAATTCTCTTTGTACAAGTTGATTGATCACTATTTTTCATTTTGACATTTCAAAAACGCCATTTTTTTTTATTTTTTTCTTTTTCTTAATTCTTTTTTTTTTTAATTAAAAAAAACAAACGCCAATCTATTCTCAGTTCAGTGGAAAAGGGAAGAAATTTCTTTGGAAAATATAGAGGTAGGTACATTGTGTTTATTCGAGTTATTGATTAGTTACTAACATTTATTAGTCACAATTTCAATAAACTTATCTCAAAATGTGCTTCCATGATACCTACCACCCGCCCAATAACTTTTTCTGAGTTCCAACGCCATAGTCAAAGGTTTTCTTTTTATAAAAAGTTATTTTTGACAATTTACAATTTTACATTCCCGCTTTTTCAATTATATTTTGAATCAATCTTGCAAAAAGTGCGTCGGATGTCTATTACAAAATTACTGGACATGGGCTCATTGTCATTCATGCAATCAATGGCAAAATTGGTAAACAATGTGTGAGCTGTTGATAAATGAACTTTTTACGAAATCCAAATAAAACCAATAATAGCTTTGTCCAGAGCGACCTAAATAATATCAGGCAGTTTTCGTGTTGAATCCATTTTCTCCAAGTACAATTTTGTTTTACAGATAACTTAATAACAATGTCAGATACTGAGGAAAGATTTGTGAATATATTTCCAACCACTCGAGTCAAGGTAAGTGTGCTTACATTATGGCATATGTTGATTTCATGATCATATACACAGAGACATAACCATGATTTTTCTATACTAGTCCCATGAAATACACAGTATTAAGCAAATTGCAGATTATTGAATCTATACATTATGGTTTTACCTATAATTAATACATAAGTCCAGTTTAACAATTTGTACTGTCAAAAATTATCAGTGCATCTTTGACTGCCTCGGTGACACAATGGTAGTCCATGCGACAGCCGCGACAGAGGCCCCGGGTTTGATTTCCGGGTCGGATCAAATATTTGTGTGATCCACAAGTGTATGTATTTAGAAGTATATAAGTATGTATATCAGTTGTCTAGATCTCATAATACAAGCTTATATTCGCTAACTTTGGGCTAGTCAACACTTTGTAAAAGAAAAAAAAAATCCCACAATATTTATTTGTTTATTGTTTATCAGTCAGTCCACCACAGCTCACCTAACTGGTCCCATACAGCTAGAAATGTAAAGGTTGTTCGGTTTTTGTTTTGGCTAGGCTGTTTCCACACTTAATTGATGATTGGGCTATTGTGTACATTGTTCAGTCTTTTCTACCAAACTGCAGAGCAATGGGTTGACTTCGAGTCAATTGAATCAAATTTAAAAACTTCAAATTGACTACTTTCAATAACATCTAACAACTTCAATAAAATCTTTCATCACCTATTACGTGGAACAGAAATACACATGGTGAAAAGTCGACATACAATATGTATGCCTCTGCCTACACTTAAGATATAGTCAACATAGCCGAATGGTTAAGACAGTTGAGAATCTAAAAAGTCTAGAGTCTAAAGTCTAGTCGAAAAATCTAAGAAATCTAAAAAAATTATACATAAATACAAGTATTTTGTAAATAGCATGTCACTTAATAGACAGAGATTGTAACTGATTGACTAGGTAAATATGTATATGTTAGAACTTGATACTGTCACACAACAGTACAAAACCGATACACATACACATTCAATGTCAGATTGACCGACTTCAAGACTCTTTGAAATCAATTTCATATAAATATGAAACAGCAGAGAAACAGAGTAGGGTGTTAGCCATAGGTAAATTAGTAAATTCATGTCATTGTCAAAATGACCAATTGATGTCCACAGGCCATGTTCCCTCCTCACCCTTTAGTTGTGAAAGAATTAGATGCAATGATGAATTTTCACCAATTAAAACTGTGTGCAGTGTGGATAATAGTATATTAAGTTCAAGTAGTACTTGCGAGGCATCTATAATTGAAAAGTTGCAAATAAAAAGTGATACAAAGACTCAAAAAAGTCTATTGCTATGAAATAGGTAAAAATTTTGGACATTATTTATTACAGTTAGGTCATTCTGTAATAAATCATACATATCCAGGAGCTTCATACTCTCAAATTATAGATTTTATATTGACTGGTACACACTGCATGCAGTCTACTATAGTGGTGCTGGTTGGTAGAAGATGCAATATTAATATTGACAAACTTTTAAAAATTTTTGATATGTTATCAAGTCTGCAAGTAAAGCAAGTAATTTTGGCCACCTTGCCATACAGCACTGCTATGAGCCACAAGGAAAATCACTTAAGACACAAATTAAATATGAAACTACATACCATGGTATCATATTCCAAAAAAATTTAATTGTTCGATTGGAACATAATTTTCAATAATAATAGTTTGTTGACATTAGATAGATATTTTCTATCAAATTTTTTACAACGTAAGGTAGCTCTGTGTCTATCAATTTTTTTAATTTTTCAAGCCAAATTATTGGCAAGTACAACTGATTTTATTGAGCAGGATAGTTTTTACACTTCACATTTGGAAAATGAAATTCCAAAAAACTAGTTTATAGGACAACAGATAATAAATCTGGCCAGTTGACTTTGGCCCCTGAGAATAATCTTAGTAAAAATATTGTTTTTTATAAACCTGGTGCACCATAATGTTAGAGGTTTAACAAATGGTAAAGATTTAGAGCTATACATTAATGTAAATTCTATTAAATTTTTTGTGCTACAGAGCACTGGTTAAAAGATCATGAAATCACATTGTTGAACTTCGTAAATCACCAGGTTGCTAGCTCGTTCAAAGGAAACATTCTAAACGTGGAGGCTCTTTAATATCACTACATATTATAAAACAAAGTCGGTTTTCGCTGTCTGTCCCTATGTATGCTTAGATCTTTAAAAATACGAAATGAATTACGATGCGGTTTTTTTTAATAGTTAGTGTGATTCTTATATAAGGTTCTTACGTATAATTTGTTAAGATTTTGTATACATTGGCCAAACTATAACGATATTTGTTGGGGATGTCGGAAAAAATAAGCCGTCTGGGAGCTTTCAATAAAAACGCTGCCTAAACCCTTTGAGATATAACAAAATAATGTACTGTGCAATTGTGTATCTAATGTAGTTCTAAAAAAAGTCCGCGACGATATATGTCTATCTCATAAGAAAAACATACTATATCCATTTTTATACTTTAAAAAACCATCAAATATAAAGCGGTTTTTTGAAGGCCATTTACACAAATATGCTATTAATCCTTATCATTTTTACTACGTTAGTTGGCTTCAGCATTTCATGAAAATTATTTTGTCCCTTTACACCTTGCAAATTAAATGAATATCGTACGAGTTATCGCAGATTCAAAATAAAGCGCAAATAAATTAATTTCGTGACCATAATTCGACTGGCCCGTGCGGGCGGGTAGGTACTGGAGAGCGGTGAAGTACCTAATCAATGAATTTGGAAAATGTTCATACATTATTGTGAATTTGAAATTAAAAAACAACGAGATTAAATGGGTGCCACGGGGTTCGAAGTATGTCACGGGCGAAGCCGGGCGGGACAGGAATTTAAAGAACGTAAAGACTTAGTAGCCCTCTCCATTGAGCGAGTTATTGAGATTGCCAGTATTGAGTTTGAACATTTCATCTTGTTAAGCGTATACAGTCCCCCTGATGCTTCTTACAATAAATTTGAAGAAAAGCTTGAAGAAGCACTGTTCAAATGCCAATGTTCTAAGAAATCTATAATAGTTTGTGGAGATTTTAATGTTGATATATTAGATACTTCGTTGATATATTAGGTACTTAGTGAGTAATGAAACAACGGTCGGATGCTAACTAACTATAATTACATCTACCGCCTAATACAAAATAATATACTTAACACAAAGTACCTATAAATACCTTACACATCCCACCACCAATTCACCAGATATATAAAATATACATAGCATTAACAATCATAGTTTTCATCAAAGGTATAAATTTATTATTTTTATTGTGATTTTTCTTTAGCCCGTCTGTGAGTTCTCTTACATCGTTCTGACGTTTTTAAATTTAATGTCGACAGTAATGTACCCTAGAGGGACAATCCTGGAGCCAGAATAGCTACGTAATATTAGATTATCCGCTTGTAGCTTACGACTCTTAAATAACCACTCATAATAGTCATCATTTATGGCTGAAATTCTACTGCCCATGTCGATTTCACAATCTAAAATCTTAGAATCTACTTGAATTTTAATAAAATAAGGTTTGTTACCTCCACCCGATGCTATGCCTATGTTGAAAAACTCGTCCGCTTCCACAAAATTCTGCCGCGACTCACGGTAACGAAAGCCCTGTCGATCACGCACTTTACCGCACATCACACGTAAATGACCGCGTTGATTACAGTTATCACAATTGTAATTGGTGTACCGACACCTGACTGCCGCGTGGCCCTTGCCGCAGCGCCAACACTCCGTGTTAGGTCGGCCGTCTCCACCTACGCCGGCCCCGTGCCCGCTTCCTGAGCTCGAAGTACCGGCGCTCGTGCCGCCGCTGCCGCCGCCGCCGGCGCGCGCCGTGGGCCGCTGGCGACGGGCGCGCAGCGCGTGCAAGGTGTCGCCCGCACCGCTGTCGCTGCCCGCGCCCGTACTCACCGTCGCAGCCGGACCGGCGCCGCTCGTTTCGGCGTGTCGGTCCGCTGCCTCCAAAGCCAGAGCTAGCTCCACCGCTTTCTGATAGTCTATCGTTTTCTCGGCGAAAATTCGAGAACTTATCACCTCACTAGCGAGACCCGACACAAACTGGTCCCTGAGATCTTCTTCTAGTCGATCACCGAAGTTGCAGGTGACCGCAAGGTGCTTGAGAGCTTGCAAGTACACGGTCAAGGATTCCCCCGGTTTCTGTCTCCTTTGCCGAAAGATGTGCCTTTCCGCGATTTCTGAGCGTTGGGGCTCAAGATGAGCACGAACCAATTCGACTAACTGGTCGTAGGTCTTATCTTCAGGGTGATCCGGTGCACACAAATCACACATCAAACTATAGGTTGCGTCACCCACTACAGTTATTAACATAGGTACTCGTAATTCCGGTTTTAACTCGTTCAGTAAAATGAATTGGTTCACCCGTCTCACATAAGCCGGCCATTGTTTCGAAGTCAGATCGAACGTTTCAATCTTACCGATCGGCATCGCGATTCTTGAACACCTGTATTCAAATCACTATCATCACCCCTAATACCAAAAAGAAACAATATACAGCCCGAAATACGCGCAGGTTTATCGAAAAATATATAAATTAACACAACTCGTCGCCAGTAGTGAGGAATGAAACAACGGTCGGATGCTAACTAACTATAATTACATCTACCGCCTAAAACAAAATAATATACTTAACACAAAGTACCTATAAATACCTTACAATTAACTCCATCAGAGAGAAATAAAATGAAAAATTTATTTAAATCCTTTAATCTGCATAGTACATTCTTACATACATACATATCATCACGCCTGTCTCCCATCGGGGTAGGCAGAGACTATGGCTTTCCACTTGCTACGATTCTGGCATACAACTTTCGCTTCGTCAAGTTTCATAATTGTTTTCATACACGCTCGCCGATTAAGGGTACTCTTGACCTGGCCTTTTGTCAAAAGATCTTTAATTTGATCGGTATATGTACGTCGAGGTCGACCCTTACCAGTTTGCCCATTTACTCTCACCGCATAAATTTTCTTCGTCAGTCTATTTTCATCCATCCTCTCCACATGACCAAACCATCTAAGCATCCCTTTTTCTATCTTAGTCACTACGTCTTCTGTCATACCGCAATGTTCCTTTATCACGCTGTTCCTTTCTTTATCTATCAATTTCACTCCAGCTATACTTCTCAGACTCCTCATATCTACTGCATTAATTTTACTCCTATGCTTCTGCCATACCCAACTTTCACTGCCATATGTTAGTGTAGAAACAAGCACTCCTCTATGCACAGCCAGTCTTGCCTTTTTAGACACGTTCTGGGTGCCCATAAAGGTGTACATTGCTCCATTCACTTGAACAAAAAAACCATTACTTTCGTCTTATTTACATTCACTTTCATTCCTTTGCCTTTCAGCGCATCATGTATAATATTAACCATCAATTGCAACTCGTCCGCTGATGATGCAAGTATTACCTGATCATCAGCGTAAAGAAGACATTTGATAGTCAGATCAGTCATTTTTAAACCATACGCACTTTCTTGCAGTTCTTTCAAGCAACTGTCAATGTATAAGTTAAACAGCCACGGTGACGCTACACATCCCTGTCTCACACCTTTTTCGATGTGAAAAAAGTCTGTGCAAGCTCCGTTGATTCTGACACAAGCACTGGATCCCTCATATAGAGATTTCAGTGCTCGTATCAAGTTGCTGCTTACTCCATACATGGACAATGTTGACCACAGTTCATTCCTCACCACTCTATCATAGGCCTTTTCCAAGTCTACGAATGCGCAAAAACTTTTTGACTCTTCGCCAAAAGCTTTTCAATTACGCATCGTAAGGAAAAGACCTGATCCGTGCATCCTCTTCCTTTCATAAATCCTGCTTGCACATCCCACATTTTCCCTTCAGTTTCATTCATCACTCTTTTTATCAAAACTTTCGCATACAATTTGCCGACGATGCTGAGCAAGCTTATGCCGCGGTAGTTTTTGCACTCTTGCTGCGACCCTTTTCCTTTATACAGCGGTACGATGACAGCTTTACACCAATCTTCTGGTACGCTGCCATCCCTCCAGCAAAGATTAAAAAGGCTGTACAGCTGGCAAACTACCACGCCCTGTCCCGCTTTCAGCATCTCGACAGAAATCAAATCAATTCCCGCAGCTTTGCCTAGTTTCATACTATTCAATGCTTCCATAATTTCTTCTATACTTATATCACTTTCATTGCCGCTTTCACTCACTTCCCAGCAATGTGTCTGTGCTTGCAAAATAAACTTTCAAAATATTCCTTCCATCGTTTGAGCACACATTCTACACCTTTCACAACACTGCCATCATGGTTTCTGATATGGGTGAGCTGCGATGTTGTCTGTTGAGCTCTCATTGTTCTTATGGATTTCCAAAAGAATTTTATATTTTATATTCTTTTGGAAATCATCAGATAACCTGTTGTCAAAATCATCTCTGTCATCCTTCTTCTTTCTTTTTATCACCTCTTTTGCAACACGCTTAAACCTTTTATATTCATCCTTTGCCATTCTTACATCCTCATCCGTTGCCTTATGCATTCTTTGATTGACTTTTGTAGTCAGCCAATCCAACCATGCTTTCTTCTTATCGGACAACGCTTTCATGACTTCAGCACACATTCTCTTTACCTTACATCCTTGGCTCCTCTTGTTTACTCCACACACTTCAATCGCAACTTCCACGAGTCCTTCCTTAAACGACTTCCATAATTTTTCTATCTCACATACCTCATCTAAATTTTCAAATTTCTTGCTCATTTTACTTAAAAATTCTTTTTTTATACCTATCTCTTGCAAATTATCGACTTTTATGCGCTCTAGTACACTACAGGTTTCATGCACACGGTGCCGCCACCGTTGAAACATACCTCTTACTCGACTCATAACCAAGAAGTGATCTGTGTCAATACCGGCACCGCGGTATGCCCGGGTCTAGTCTAGCACTTTCTTTCTCAGCCTTGCATCTACAATCACAAAATCAATCGTGCTTCTCTGGCTTCCTTCTTGTCTCGTAAACAAGTGGATATCCTTGTGGTTGAACATGGTGTTGGTTACCACAAGATTCCTCTCCAAACATACTTCAAGCAAGCTTTCTCCATTTTCATTAACTCGTTCATCACCATATTTTCCCAATACACTTTCATATCCATCCACTTCACACCAACCCAACTGTTAAAATCACCTAACATTACTATTCTTTCGCTCTGTTTGCATTTACTCAGAATATTACTCATACTCTAAGATGGCGCTATAATATATTTATGTTAATATTGAAACTGATGAAAAATGTGGCTTACGTTTATAGCATTTAATAAATTTATAGGCAATATCAATTGGTGGAATTGCTTTCTTGTGGAGGCATTAGTCTATATCTGAAATGGAAAGAGCATAATTAATAAAAATATAAAAAAATATAAAATAAAAAAAGCAAATAGCAAAAAGTGTCGTGACAACTTTTCGTAAGAATTTTTTCCGTCTAGCCCCCTTTCACAACGCGCGATAAGAAACTTTGTTCCAATAATCTTGAATCAAATGCTATCCCATTTTATTAGTCATAAAATATTTCATGCGAATCAATAATCAGTAGTACCCGAAATGGCATTGAATACCTTTAGGTCATCAGCATAAAGCAAACATTCACATGATAAACACTCAATGAGATCGTTAATGAAGATGATGAATAGAAGAGGCCCCAAATGTGACCCCTGCGGTACACCAGAAGTAACTTGTATTGGGGATGAGAAGAATCCCTTAAGAGTGACTAACTGACTCCTCTTACTGAGATAAGATGTCATCCATCGGAGCAAGCTACCGTGAATGCCATAAGAAGCCAACTTCGCGCAGAGTAGTGTGTGATTGACTCTATCGAACGCCTTTGAAAAATCCGTATAGACAGAGTCAACCTGCCCACCAATAGCAAATCTCTTGCATAGATAATCCTTGTATACCAAAAGATTTGAGACCGTGGATTGACCCTTGACAAAGCCATGCTGTTTTTCGGATATAAAAGGCTTTAGATAGTTATACAACTGGTCATACACCAATGATTCAAACAGTTTAGCCAAACAAGACAAAATACTTATTAGTCTATAATTTTCACATCGGGTCTTATCTGCACTCTTGAAGATTGTCATAATATGGGCCGTCTTCCATCGCTTCGGAAATACTCCACAGGCAAGAGATTTATTAAATATGATGCTAAGCGGGATGCACAGCTCTTCACCACATTGCTTTATAAAAGACGGTGGTAGCTGGTCTGGTCCAGGTCCTTTGTTAGCATCAAGCTGTTTAATCTTTTTAAGTATGTCACTTTCGGTAATCTCAATATGCGCGAGCAGATTCGAAGCTAAAATAAAATAAAATATCTTTATTTTGCATAGACCATTTTAACGGCGCTTACAAAATGTCATACACTATTTAAAATATTTAATGCGATTACCGGTTCGGAACGCGGCCCACCTGAGAAGAACCGGCAAGAAACTTAGGAAGGCTTTTTTTTTTGATTGCCTATTTACAATTTAATATTATTTCACTTTGCCAGCAGATCATTTCCAGGTGTCCCTGTCCTGCAAATAGTCTGTAACGGAGTAAAAACCTTTTTCACAAAGCTTGTTTTTAATAAACTTTTTAAATTTATTTAATGGTAAATTTCTCAGGTCACAGGGAAGCTTGTTGTAAAAGCGTATACAGTTACCCTGGAAAGAATCGCCAATCTTATGTAGTCGACTGTGGTGGACTGAAAGATTATTTTTATTTCTAGTGTTTATATTATGTTTATCACAGAGTTTAGAAAACTGTGATAGATTTTTCTGGACATACATAAGATTGGCAAAAATGTATTGTGATGGTACGGTTAGAATATTTACTTCTTTGAATTTTTCTCGGAGAGAAACTCTGGGGCCCAAATTATAAATAGCGCGTACAGCTCGCTTTTGTAGAACAAAAATAATTTTTAAATCTGCAGCACTCCCCCAAAGGAGAATACCGTAAGACATAATACTATGAAAATAGCTGAAGTAAACCATTCTAGCCGTATCCACATCTGTTAGAGTCCTGATCTTTTTTACAGCGTATGCAGCCGAACTTAATCTAAAGGCTGTCTTTTCTATGTGTGGGCCCCACTGCAAATTGGCATCAATAGTTATACCGAGGAACACAGTTGATTCTACAAACTCTCTACAAACTCAAAGCTCTGTCCCTTAATGGAGGTGATGGCGATAGTGCTCGAACGCGTTTAATTTCACTGTCGTCGAAAGCCGAACAGAAGTAACCCGAAAACAGCTCACAGATCTCAGGACCATTTGAGGAAGATTTTTCACCGAAATACATCGTATTCGGGATTGAGGCGTGACCCTTCCTGTCATTCACAAAGGACCAGAACAACTTAATGTTCTTCTTCATGGATGCCTCGATGGAAGTCAGATATTCTTTAAAATAAATCTATCACGCAACAATGAGAATGTGTCGTAATCACGAGGGTTTTGAAATTTTTTTAAAAGTTTATGGTACCTATTTTTCTCTTCATTGCACTTTATCAAGGGTTTGCTGTACCAAATTGGACAGTTTTGTGGTCTATAAGTCGAGAGTGGTGTGTATATTTTAATAATATCAAAAAGTGTTTCGTAAAATACATCAGTGCAGTCATCTATATCAGAGCAAGATAAGACACTACACCAATTAACACTACCTAATTTACATCGTATTTCCCGATAATTACATTTAGCGAAATTCAGTCTCTTATTGTTTGGCTTTTTCAAACATTTTGGAGGTACATTCGACGACAGCAAAGGAAACTCAAACATCAGTGCCGGTTGGTGTCTATCTTTTAGACTTAGCGGATTTGTCTCTTCTATTTTCAGATCCTTAACTGAGGATAATACGAGATCAAGAAAACGATTCTTACTATTAGGAATCTTATTACATTGGTGAAGTTGGCAAAGTGAGACAAGTTCGCGCAAAAGTTCCGTTTTACTACTACAAGAGGCCTCAGACGGCACTCCAGCAGTGATGGTGGTGAAATCATGGTCGTTGAAATCTCCGGTAATCAGAATACTTTCGTCGAGGCACTCGTTTAATAATACAACCTGACAATTCGAATAGAAACCCTCTAACGCCGAAAAACATAAATCTGGTGGCAGATAACAGACACATAAATTCAAATTAGGGGCAGTACTATTGCCCGGTATTATGGAAACCCAGATGTCCTCCACGTCACTATCCCAAGACACTCGACGGATAACCTGGAAAGTATTTTTAATGGCAATAAGCACGCCTCCACCCTCTTCCTTAGATGAGCTACTCTCAAAGCGATCACGTCTAAAAACATTATAACGCGAATCAACAAATTCTGCATCAAAGACGCTTTTGGTCAAATGTTTCCGTCAAGCAAATTACATCATAATCAGTGTTTAACAAATTCAAATAAAATTGAGTTAGTTTACTAACAAAAATAATAATAACTAATTCTTATTTTAATAGGCAAAAGAAGGCATTGGACATATGATTTACAGGGGTTTTCCAAAATAGTTGATATCCTTAATATGTACGGCGCGGCTTTGTTCATATTTTCGAATGTATATTTGTCCGAATCGAATCCACACGAACTTGAAATTTTTGTTTTGCAGTATTTTCTAGCAGCATTGTGTATTTCCTTTGCCTCAGGAGACAGATGTTCGGCTACGTAAATTCTACGAGTCTCTCCCGGAAAGCCAATATGTGCGGTGGATAGTTTATCTTTAGGGTAAGCTTTGTTAAAACGAGCAACTGCAGATATAATAAGATCGCGATGTCGCTGCGAAGACAAGGAGATGAGAATATTTCGCGGCCTCTTCGAAGACGCGTCCATTTTGGCAACGCGGCGACAGGCCCTTACTTCGAAATCAGGGATATCCACTTTAAGGCATTCTCGTAATTTTTTTTCGCTGGCAACCCCCGTTCGCGTAAACACATGAAATTGTGTCCCTGAGCTTGTAAATTCAAAATAATATGAAAAAAGTTTTCATACACTGTGATAAACAAAGTTAAAAGGTGCTTCAAATAACCTATAAACAGTGTTCACTGATTTTAGCCGTGGAATCTGTCCGGACTGCGAGTAATTCCACTATTTATTTCTCATAAAACAGTTACCTGAAATTTTCGAAAAACGCACACACTCATAGCCATCTGTTTTCATGCTGTAAGTTGCCTAATGTTTTGGTAATTACTTACACTCACAGGCTCACAAACAATTTGATTTTGACATTATTATCAATACTGCCAACTGCTGTAAACCGAACTCCAAGTGCGTTTAGCAATTGCTTTCATTAATTTTAAGGGTGCGTTTCGAGAACATTCAAGAATTGGCAGAAGGTCTGATTCTGCGGTTGAATTAATTACTTCGACTGTTTAATTCATTCTCTTTTTTATATAAACAGCATAATTGCATAATTATTATAATCCATAAAGGTTGAGATGCGTTGCCACGGTTGTCAAACTAAGCTAAAAGCAGCTTATTTTCTGAAATGCCACACTTGCCAATCCGAATATTGTTTTGAATGCCTAAATTTGTCGAAGGAAAGATATAATGAACTAACAAGGGCTGAAGCGGAAACGTTGAGCTGTCCTTGTTGTCAGAACGTTACTCGACGGATAAACAACGACGATACGCCCTGTGTATTAATGATTTACCATTTTATGTAGGGGACAGGAATGGGATTGTTTTGTTTGCAGATGACACTTCATTAATTTTTAAAATTAAAAGACAATTAGATAACTATGTCGATGTAAACAATGCAATTGCAAGAGTAGTTCATTGGTTCAGCTCAAATAATCTTTGCCTTAATGAAAATAAAACTAAATGTATAAAATTTACTCTACCAAATGTAAAACAAGTTGCGGCCAATGTTCAACTGAATGGACAAGTGTTAGAGTTTGTAGAATCAACTGTGTTCCTCGGTATAACTATTGATGCCAATTTGCAGTGGGGCCCACACATATAAAAGACAGCCTCTAGGTTAAGTTCGGCTGCATACGCTGTAAAAAAGATCAGGACTCTAACAGATGTGGATACGGCTAGAATGGTTTACTTCAGCTATTTTCATAGGTATTCTCCTTTACAAAAGCGGGCTGTACGCGCTATTTATAATTTGGGCCCCAGAGTTTCTCTCCGAGAAAAATTCAAAGAAGTAAATATTCTAACCGTACCATCACAATACATTTTTGCCAATCTTATGTATGTCCAGAAAAATCTATCACAATTTTCTAAACTCTGTGATAAACATAATATAAACACTAGAAATAAAAATAATCTTTCAGTCCACCACAGTCGACTACATAAGATTGGTGATTCTTTCCAGGGTAACTGGGTAACGCTTTACAACAAGCTTCCCTGTGACCTGAGAAATTTACCATTAAATAAATTAAAAAGTTAATTAAATACAAGCTTTGTGAAAAAGGTTATTACTCCGTTAAAGACTATTTGCAGGACAGGGACGCCTGGAAATGATCTGCTGGCAAAGTGAAATAATATTAAATTGTAAATAGGCCATCAAAAAAAAAGCCTTCCTAAGTTTCTAACGGTTCTTCTCAGGTGGGCCGCGTTCCGAACCGGTGGTCGCTTTATAGTAGTTTATGATACTGTTGCATAATAAGGGTTCTTATTACACGAGTGTTATAAGACCAAGTTATGTACAGTGTCATACACTACTTTATCTACTCTCATACTATAATACGTAAAACAATATTGCAAATAAAATGATATATAACAACAAAATTATTTTTTAAATGTCAAATGTTTGCGCCTTAATATGAGAGATGTAAATGCATTAGAGTGTCGTATCTGCGTGTTATTGTGTGACGGAGGCGAGCGGGCGCGCGCGGGGTGTCGGAGGCGTGCAGGGCGGCAGTAAGCGTCGCTCTACCGCCTTGGTCCAGCTGGAGGTTCTATAGGTGATAACAAAATTAAGAATTTTGTTATCAGTTTTATAATCTTTGTATTATAGTATCAGAGTAGATAAAATATTTTATCTACTCTGATACTATAATACAAAGATTATAAAACTGAAAACAAAATTCTTATGACAAACATTACGTACAGGCCTAAAATAATAAAAAAAAAAATTAATTACGATACAGGTCTTGTATGGACACCTGTATCATAATATAACTTTTTAATCATAACGATACACCTATACAACCTCCAACTGGACCAAGGAGGTAGAACCTCTACTTAAAAAAAAAGGTTTCAATCATTGGTTTCAATGAACGAGTCCGCGACGCAAGCGCGCATGCGCAATCAATGTTTGCGCCTTGGCGCCAACATTTAACATTAAAAAAATAATTTTGTTGTCATATTCATCATTTTATTTGCAATATTGTTTTACATTTTATAGTATGAGAGTAGATAAAGTAGTGTATGACACTGTACATAACTTGGTCTTATAACACTCGTGTGATACTATAAAAAAACACACTCATGTTATAAGAACCCTTATTATGCAACAGTATCATAAACTACTATTAAATAGTGTATGACATTTTGTAAGCGCCGTTAAAATAGTCTATGCAAAATAAAGATATTTTTGTTTTATTTTATTTTAATATCGAGTAGCAAAACCGGAGGCTATGGTTTCAAATCACACATAACCATCGCTTTTTTCACAGTGATTTAACCTCAGGCCTACCCTGCGAGTCAGTTTAAGGTGCGGCGGAACACTGCGGGGTTTAGTGGGTAGGACGGCCCCTCTCTCACGGGCCGGGAGCCTCACACACCGTCCCTGTTGCCCCCGCAGCAGGGATGACGGTGCGTAAAGGCAATGGAGCGACTTCAAAGGCGTTTGTAACACCGGGCACAACTTCGCCATTTCTTATCCGTTTATGGATTTTTTTCTGCTACGGAAATTTATTCATATTATGCAGATTGTAACGAAGCCCGAATTACAAAATTCGGTCTAATAAAAAGTTATCCGCAAAAATCATGTTGTCTATGGGAAAATACTTAGTTTGATTTAACGCTTCGCTCAAATTTATGCAGGTTACACCTTTGCGACTGCGGCTACCTAGTAAAGCTGAAGAGATTGTTTGGTTGAACGCACTAAAATCATGTTGCTAATAATTACTACAATAATGTATAAAAATTTACCAACAATTCCTGAGATTAGTGCCTATAAACAAACAAACTCTTCAACTTTGTATATTAGTATAGCTTCATCAGTGTCAGAGCTCTCTTAGCTCAATATGGGATTCTTAGTATTATTGTGTAAGCTCTTTTCTATGTGAAGCTGGTTGCCACATGTTAATTACTCTTTCAACAAAAGTTCCTGTGGAGAACAGTAATGAGAAAACTTCAGTTTTGAATATGTTCAAACCCAAGTAATATTGCAATTCCAGAAAGAGTATGTACCACCCATTGAAGATGACAGTGTGTATTGCCGTCTATGCCCAAAAGGCTTTGCCACTGAAATTGCCTTGAGAAACCATGCGCGGATGGAACATATGGATGCATATGCAAGCGGAGACCCATCCATGTGGACTTTTGTTGACAACACAGTAAGTATGCCTTAAAACAAAGACAGTGTGTGCCACACAGTCCCAATCTTCACCTTCATCTTAAGTGTTTTTCCAGTTGCTTCCAAAGGTATTGTAGTCTAGGTAACACTTTTATTTGGCTGGACAGCTTATGCTTGAAAGTCCGCGACGATATATGTCTATCTCATAAGAATAACATACTATATCCATTTTAATACTTTAAAAAACCATCAACTATAAAGCGGTAATTTGAAGGCCATTTACACAAATTCATTATTAATCCTTATCATTTTTACTACGTTAGTTGGCTTCCGGATTTCATGAAGATTATTTTGTCTCTTACACCTTGCAAATTAAATGAATATCTTACGAGTTATCGCAGATTCAAAATAAAGCGCAAAGAAATTCATTTAGTGTAACTGTAATTCGACCGGCCCGTGCGGGTGTAGGTAGGTACTGGAGAGCGGTGAAGTACCTAATCAATGAATTTGGAAAATGTTCATACATTATTGTGAATGTGAAATTAATAAACAACGGGATTAAATGGGTACCAAGGGGTTCGAAGTATGTCACATGCGAAGCCGGGTGGAACAGCTAGTGTATAATATGTATGTATTTAGAGATATAAGTATGTATATCAGTTGTCTAAATCCTATAGTACAAGTTAATAACTTAGTTTGAGGTAGATGGCGCTGTGTTAAAAGTGTCTTACAATATTTATTTAATTATTTATTTACAGGTCAAACACGACTTGGACGAAAATCTTATTCGAGTCAAGACGGAGCAGGTTCTTTCTGAGATGGAACCAACCAATGTGCGGACACTTGCCTCCAACGATGTGAGCTACATCATTGTAAAAGCGGAAGGTCCTGAAGTCAAAAAGAAGAAAGAAAAGCAACCAAAGAAGGATCGAGAAGAAAAAGTAGAGAAAGCTGCCACTGTTAGAAAGGAAAAGGAGACTGAACCTATTACGTGAGTTCTATTAAATATTATGGGACACTTTTTACACAGCGCCATCTAGCCCAAAGCAAGCTAATAAGCTTGTGTTATAGGATCTAGACTACTGATAAAAGTACTTATATATTTCTAAAAACATACATATTGTACATAGGAAACAGCTAATCTCCAAAACAAACATTTGTAGATCACACAAATATTTTTGTTCCGTTCCAAGACCTCGGTCGCGGCAGTCGCATACACTACTACTGCGCCACCACGGCATCAAAATCAAGTCTATTTATGTTTTACATTACTCTATATCTTACGGTAATGGACTCATCACCACCTGTTATATGCCTGTGACCCTTGCCTAACCAGGGCAATATTCTACTACTATGAACTACCCATAAGGTATGGCAAAGGCATATTATAAGCCTCTTAAGGCGACGTAAGGAGCCATCGACCGGCACTTAGCAAAGTTTTGAACGTAAAGAGTTGGATTAATTCGACAGTTTCGAGCAGGTCACGGTGGTGTAGTTTGTAAACGCGTCTGGTGCATTGACCCAGAAGACACTGGTTCGAGTCCAGCTCGTGACTGAAAAATGTTTCAACTAACTAACTAACTATAACTAACTATCTTCACGCTGTATCCCTGACGGGGTAGTCAGAGAGGACAGGCTTCGCGATCCATGCATACTTCTTTCGCTTCTTCGAGATTCATCAATCGCTTCATAAACGCACGTCTGGGTATCCGAGTACTTTTGACCTTTCCGTTTTTGAGCAATCTCCTCACGTGGTCTTCATATGTAAGTCTCGGCCTACCCCGACTCCTTCTACCCTCTACTTTTGAACAATATATATTCTTCGTCAATCGTTCCTCACTCATTCGTTGGACGTGTCCAAACCAACGGAGCACGCCCTTTTCCAGCTTAACGCTGACACTTTCATTCAAACCTGCCATATTGCGTATCACTTCGTTACGTATTCGGTCGGCCAAGGTAACGCATCACAATTTTCGAAGTGATCGCATCTCCACAGCATTCAATTTACTTTCATGCATCTGCTGACATACCCAGGTTTCACTACCGTAAAGCAAAGTTGGCACTAGCACTGCGTTATGGATCGCCATTCGTGCTTCTTTTACGATGCTTTGTCGCTTTACTAACTGGGGCAAAGCACCGTTAACTTTGTTTACCGGCAGCTACTCGCCGTTCTACATCCGAATTACATCTTCCATCCGCGCTAAACATACTTCCTAAATACACAATTTCATTCACTTGCTCTAGACGTTCCTGGTTTACCCTAATCTCGCATTTAGTTCTTACGTCACCTCTTTCAAATACTAGAACCTTAGTTTTACTTGCATTCAAGCGAAGACCCTTACTTTCACACTCCTCTTTCATATTAGTGACTAATGCCTGAAGGTCGGCTTCTGATGAGGCCATGAGCACCGCATCATCAGCGTACAGCAGACAGTTTACTGTAAAGTCACCCAAATTCACACCCATATTAAAATCTTTCAACTTCTGCAGGCAACTGTCTAGATACACTATGAACGGCGAGGCGGACATGACACATCCCTGTTTGACACCTGTACAGACATCAAAAAGAGGTGACACATCCCCCCCTACTCGCACGCAAGCCTTACAGTCCTTATAAAGCGACTGTATTGCCCGCAGTAGCGAGCCGTCCACACCATATCCGGGCAGCAAGTCCCACAGCGTTTCTCTCACAACGTTATCAAATGCTTTCTCTAGATCCACAAAAGCTCAGAAAACCTTCTGGCTAACAGCCAGAAACTTTTCCGCGATCATGCGGAGAGAAAACACTTGATCCATGCAACCTCTTCCACGTCGGAATCCGCATTGAGCCTCCCATAAATACCTTTCAGACTTTTCTTGTATTCGTGCCGTTATAACCTTTACATACACCTTACTAGCTAAGCTGACCAAGCTGATCGCCCTGTAGCTGGAGCAGTTTAGGCGCGAGCCTTTCCCTTTGTAAATAGGTACTACAACTGCTACTCGCCAGTCATCCGGGACCTCACTCGTCCGCCAGCACAAGTTGCATAACAGACATAGTGTGTCCCAGACACGCGACCCACCGTACTTGATCATCTCAGCAGTAACTCTGTCTTTTCCCGGAGCCTTACCACATTTCATACTTCTTATCGCTTGTTCTATTTCTTTCATACTAATGAATTCAATGACATAGAGATCCGGAGCATCGAAGTGAGCTCCACTTCCCGATGTGGCATCTCTGTCTTTTCTTGCATACATCTTTCCATAATATTCACTCCATCTCTGCAGGACGTCAGTTTGGTCTGTTAGGACGTCATTGTTAACACTAAGCACTTTATTCATACTGCAGATTGCCGAACAACTCCGGGTCTTGCCTACCTCTTTCCAGAAGAGCTTGGCATTATCCCGGAAATTGGACGACAACCTTTCATCCGCTTTCATTCTGCACCTTTCACGAGCTTCTTCTATCAGTGCCTTCGTGTTAACTTTCTGCAGCTTGTATCTCTCTTTCATATTAAAATCATTTCGCTAGGCTAAGTAGTCTAGCCATGCTTTCTTCTTCATTCGAACTGCTTCTTTCACTTCCTCATTCCTCCATGCATCACGCTTATTACTACTGCCTCTTTTCGTTTCTCCACACACTTCCACAGCGGCATTTATCATACTGTCCCTAAGGTTCTGCCATACACTTTCCACATTCTCACTGCTTACATTGACGTCGCCAAGCTTTTCGTCTACCCTTTCATTATATTTATCCCTAATGGATGCATCCTGCAGCTTCCAGCTTTTGATGCTAAAAGTCGGCTCAAGCTCAGGACACTCGGTACGATGACGCCAACTACACCATCATAGTTCATAACTGTACAGCTGGATATATCAGATAATGTAAATTACAATGAAGATGGAAAACAGTATTATTTTAGCAATTAAGATTGTATATTGTACTTGTTGTTTTAGCACGTAAGTGTTTAAAAAATATTAAGTAATATAACTATTTGTAAAATATATATAGTAAGTAAGATTGTAAAATGTTAGCAAGTAAGCCTGCAATACAATACGAAAAAAGAGACAAAACCAGGCTCTATTTTCCTACTTTTTGCCAATGTATAATGTAACCTAGACTGTAAATAGAAACAACATAATACAATCACACACACCTTACGGCCCCTACACTCTTCCTAATCTCCACCACCCCACTCGTATTACACCTAACCCCTACCACATATATGTACCTCTGACACCACCACCGCTTGAGAAAAGTCCGAGAGCATCCATTAGCCCGACTTATCTCAGATAATATTTCCCACAACCCTCTAACAAACAAATAAAAAAAAAAAAAAAACCCGCGAACAGACCCCTAAGTCCTAGTTATGACTAGGTAGTGGTCTGATCCCAGCTCAGCGCCTTGATAAACCCTTGTGTCCATCACCTGTTTACGGAGCCGACTATCCATTAGGAATAGATCTATCATGCTTCTCTTTGACTTACATCTCCTCGTATACATATGAATTTGTTTGTGGTTGAACATTGTGTTCGCCACAAACAAATCCTTTTCCTTACAAAATGCCAGTATTAGCTTGCCAGCGTCGTTCAGCCTTTTATCCCCATACTTCCCGAGTACCGACTCAAAACCATCGCGAGCGGTACCCACCCATCCATTCAAGTCTCCACATACTATAAGTCTTTCATTTCCTTCTATCACATTTAGAGCTTCTCTCATACTCTCCCAGAAGTCCTCTAGCTCACTCGCGTTCGACGAAGATACTGGCGCGTAAGCAGGAAAATCTTCGTCAAACCAAGTTTTACACGGATCCAGAGGATTCTAGGACCTACCAGTTTGTACTCATACATACCGGAGGCCAATCGCGAGGACACCAAAATTCCAACCCCCCGACTGCCATGCTCGCTCTCTGGTACTCCAGACCAAAGCGCGAGCATCCCACCCGGGAGCTCCAAGACTTCGCTGCCCTTGCGCTTGGTCTCTGTCAAGCACACTGCATCTAACTTTCTCTCATTCATAACATCCATCAACTCATTCATCTTATCTGTCATTCCTCCCCTAACATTCCACGCAGCTACTTCCCGCCGTGGCGGTCCCCTACGCCGCTCTGGCTCACACTTTTCGCACCAGCGGGGACGAACTGGTGCGCGTCGCCTCGGGGGCACGCCCTAGCAGTATTCGCCCTGGTGGCACTCGTGTTGGAGTAGAATTGCAGCCGTAGCTGGCAGGGATGGCGACGTGCACGCTTCTACTCTTCATCCATAAGGCCTTCAACTTGATTTAATGACTGCCATTTTACTGGCAACCGAGATCAAACTGCTCAAAATGCCTTCTGAAGCACAGAAACATTCATATATAGAAATACTGCAAAGCGGTCACCCATTCGTAACCATCAATAGGGAACGTTGCTTAATGCAGTGATCATTTACAGAACTCTGAGTCAGCGGGGCCACAAGCGCTTCATGCTAATTTGAACTAGATGGCTCTGTGTCTCCAAATTACTAATCAACTCCTCATTGCTTTGACAGTTTTAAGACTTTTAATACCATATTTTCAAGTCCGGTTACAGTTTTTGAGCTAATTCTATCTTGTATCTGTTGGTATAGGGGTCCGTTCGAATGTCTCCAGCCCTCAAACCTGGTAGCTGAGGGCGTCTGCCACCAGATATTCTTTTCTTGTTGCGAGTACTCCATTCACTTCCGTGATGAACACACTCGGAGAAAGAAAGGTCTTCGCTGTCAAGTCTGCGAGAAGCCACTGGCCTGTGCCGGAGATGAACCACTTGCCCCCTTCTGCTGTGAGGTAACATTATTTTCTATACAATTGATCTGCCTTGTTTATCGTTATTTAGTTCCGTTCAGTTCAGTTATTTCTAATTTTGTGCTCAATGATGCATTAATACTATATATTTTTGCAAAAATAAAAACTGGTTTTTTGTTGTGCTAAAAATATTCAAAAAATGTTTTAAAGGTATGTGGAATGGGCTTCCAAACGAATAAGGAGCTGTACGACCACACATCCATCTCTCATGTCAAGTTGAAACCGTTCGAGTGCAGCATTTGTCACAAAAGATTCACACAGCACGTGAGTATTAATACATACAAATAGACACGCTTTCTTCCCCAAAGGGGTATACAGTCGCCACAAAGCACTCACGCTCTGCTACAGACACCTTACCTATTTTTTAGCTATATGGAAATGAAAAATCTTTATTCATGTATTTCACAAAGTAACACTTAAGGGTGTAAGGGGCCCCACCAAGATCTTCGGGGCCCAAGTCAACCTCCCGTGCTAGTGCGTGCACCTGCTGACTAACGGACGAGGCTCTGGCGCTGGCTTTCCCCTCTGGGGTTGGGAGGTCTGAGGGCGGCGCTCCCATAAAAGCCACCCGCCGAAACAAAAAAAAATAATGAACAGTCAGAAAAGGAATGCTGCTAAGGATAGGGCGCCGCCGCAAAACGGCGCGCAGGAGCCCCGCCCGACTCCTATGGCAAGTGGGCTAGGGCTGCCGTGTGTCGGGCCTTCACGGCTAAAGAAGTTAGCCCCAACCCGAAACCGCTTCGCATCTTGGAACATTGGCACGCTGACTGGGCGTACGGTAGAGTTGGCCGAAGTACTCTCCAGGCGGAGGGTGGACGTGGCGTTCCTGCAGGAGACTCGGTGGAAGGGCAACAGAGCCCGGCCCTTGCAGAACGGCTACAAGCTGTATTACACGGGTGCGCCTGGTGGGGAGAACGGGGTAGCCGTTGTGCTCTCCGAGGGGCTGCAGAGTGGCATCTTGGAGGTGAAACGCTGTAGCGACCGGCTTATGATCGTGAGGGTGCTTATCGATGGGATTATTACCCACCTGATAAGTGCCTACGCGCCACAGGCCGGTTGTAGCGACGCCGATAAGATGTCGTTTTGGGGTCAACTCGAGGGAGTGCTTCGGAGCATTCCGTTGTCACAGGGAATCGTTTTGGGCGGCGACCTAAACGGTCATGTGGGTGAGAGGTGTGAGGAGTTTGAGCGTGTTCATGGTGGTTTTGGATACGGCCGGCACCCGCAACGCTGAAGGAGAAACTATCCTTAGAACGTGTGCGGCTGCCGATCTGGCCATTGTGAACACGTATTTCAAAAAGAAATCCGAACATCTCATCACCTACAAGAGCGGGAGGCGTACAACTCAGATCGATTTCCTACTCACTAGGCGACACAGCATCGGCAAGGTGGCCAACTGCAAGGTCATACCCGTGTATGAAGCGATTGATGAATCTCGAAGAAGCGAAAGAAGTATGTGTGGATCGCGAAGCCTGGCGATCTGTCCTCTCTGACTACCCCGTCAGGGATACAGCGTGAAGATAGTTAGTTAGATAGTAATATTATGAAGCTGAAGAGTTTGTTTGTTCGGTTGAACGCGCTAAGTTCAGGAACTAAAGGTCAGATTTGAAAAATTATTTTTGTGTTAGATAGCCCATTTATAGAGGAAGGCTATAGGCTATATATCATTATTACGCTACTACACTGCGGAGCAGAGCAGAAGTCATAAATGTCGACAAATCGGGCAAATTTTTATGCATCATTCTAGAATTTATAAGCGACGGGATTAACTAGGTGCGACGGGAGTTCGAAATATTCCACGGGCGAAGTAGTAGCCTTTATGTATCTGTCTTTAATTATACTAGCGGCACACCATGATGGCCGTTTTGACATATTACTATAGTGATGATATTTTACTTGTTTTACATAAGTACTCTGGTTTCTACCGTAGTATAGATACCCTCTAATGTGGTCGACTATTCACATATTTCTACAAATGAAATGTAATTAGAATTAATACGAAACTTCATGAAAGGACAAACGTCAAAACAGTCATCATAGCGAGCCGCTAGAATAAGTTGTATTTGTGTTGACTTTTGTGTAATACTCCTTTGTTACTAATTCTAGCTGCAAAGAGCGCACATAGCCATATATATATATCTATACTAATATTATAAAGCTGAAGAGTTTGTTTGTTTGGTTGAACGCGCTAATCTCAGGAACTACTGGTCGGATTTGAAAATATATTTTTGTGTTGGATAGCCCATTTATCGAGGAAGCCTATAGGCTATATATCATCACGCTACTACCCTGGAGAGCAGAGCAGTAATCATAAATGTCGACAATTTGGGCAAATTTTTATGCATTATTGTAGAATTTACAAGCGACGGGATTAAATAGGTGCGAAGGGAGTTCGAAGTATGTCACGGGCGAAGCCGGAGGGGTCATCTAGTATAGTATAGCCATAGTCTGAATGTATCCTTTAGAAATTTTTACTTTTTCAAAAAATGTCTTAGCTAAACATATCTTGCTCTTCCAATTTAATAAAATTAGTATGTTATGTTCCGTGTACGCTTAGATTGTGGAATGAGCTCTCTGCCTGGATTTTCCTGAACGTCTACAGTATGGGGTTCTTCAAAAGGGGGCTTAGAAGGTTTACAAAGGGTCGTCAGTACGAGTGCTGCACCTTTGGTGTTGCAAACGTTCATAGACAGTGGTGACCACTTTCCATCAGGTGGGCCGTACGCTTGTCTTCCACCTCAGTGGTATAAAAGAAAAGTATGGATTATATCTGGGATGTTTTGTTTGCTTTGTCTGGGCTGATTACCTGACCTAGCCACTTGATTGGGCCAATGTACGTATTTTCCCGCTATCCTCTCACCCCAACCAGCCAAGTTCTTCCCAAAAGGTCAGCAACTTTTTCAGGTCGTGGACGCTTCTGGTAGAGACTGCAAGGACTTGGTGATTTTATCTGGGATAATTATAACGAATATTTGTCCGCAGGGTGGAGTGCTTCAACACATGCGCATGCACACTGGGGACAGGCCGTTCCCTTGCACTTTCTGTCCCAAATCCTTCACCCAGAAGTCTGGCCTCGACCAGCATCTACGGATACATACTAAGGTACAATAATTATTTTGAAACATAATTTTCACCGAATCAAGAACAGCAATATTTTTTTATTTTTTTATAGTATTCATTATTGTTTTCGGGTCTATACGGGAAAGTCGACAAGTGCATTTATCTTGTTTTATGTGCGGGAGTTTCTTGGACATAAAAGTTGTGTTAACGTGCTATAATATTGTAAAAGACAATGATATTTATGCAGTGAAATGCTATTTTCTATTTTACCGACTGAAAACCTCAGTATAACAACTACCTTTATACTGGGTTGAGACTGACCTTGACATAAAACTAGACTTGACTAAGACGTAGAGGACTGGGTCATTATAGACAGAATAAGAAAGAAGATTGAAGAAATATGATTAAAGATTTGGCTGAAAGGTCTTAGTAACAAGGCCATAAATTAATTACAAAAAAAAATGTTTTCGGTTCAGGGTTTTTTTTTATGTTTAGATAATTATTTTTAAATTTTCACTCATAAATTAAAAATGTTATTAAAATCCGTGCATTAAGAGAAAAAAATGTTTACAGGTAAAACCATATCGCTGTGTGGTGTGCAGCAAAACGTTCTGCCAGTCAGTCCATCTTCGGCAGCATATGCGGACCCATACTAATGTTGCCCCATTCCAATGTGGCATCTGTGACAAGAGATTTAAGCAGAGCAGCCACCTAAACTACCATCTCAAAAATCACAACCCTGCGATAATGACTGAAGAACAAAAAGCTAAATACGCAGAGCTCATCGGCATGATGAACCCTAATGAGATGATGGAGGTGGAATCGGTTCAAGTTGAAACAGTTCAAGTTGAAACGGTTCAAGTGGAAACTGAAGTTGATAGTGGATGGAACATGGTTGAAATTGTCACTGACAGCTGATGTGATTTGGCAAGTGAAGGCAGTGTGTTAGTAAATGGGGCAAGTGTGTTAGAAAGTGGGGCAATGCTGTTAAAAAGCTATGACAAGTGCACGAACCTAAAAAAATATAGATGTAGCAAAGACTTAATATGGGTGAAGTGTACAAATGCTAACATTTTATCTAGTATGCGTTCATTTGAGTAATTCTTACTTATGATAATATGGCAGTTTGAAAAAGATTTTATATTGGTGTGAGCTTATATCTATAAAAATTAAAAATTGTGACAGTCGTTAAATAACGTCTAAAATGCTTCTTCTCAATCTTCTTGAAGAACCTGGAGTAGTACCATCACGAACTTCAATTTGGTACCGACTTAAGGTGGAATATCGTCTAGTAAACTGAAGACATTCAGATCTAATATTGTATATACGAGGGTAAATCCAAAAGTTCGTAACCTGACCATGAAAATCAAAAAAACGTGGGTGTAAATTACATAGTCACCATCTAGTTCAATGCACTTCTTCCATCTGAACTGCAACTTATTTATACCTTCAAAAAAAATTATTTCGGAAGGTTGACATAATAACCATTTACTGCATCTATGATCTCTTCTTTGGTTGAAAATTTCGAACCACATAAATGTTTCTTTAAATTCGGAAATAAATGATAATTCGAGGGGCCTAAATCCGGCGAATAAGGTGGGTGGGGCAATAATTCGTAACCACAATTATGGATCTCAGCCATTGATTTGGCAGAAGTGTTAACCCGCGCGTTGCCTTGATGGAACAAAACTTTCTTACACAATATACCCGACCGTTTTTCTTTGATATCTTCGCGAAGCCGTCGTAAAAGGTTATAACTTCAATTTATAGTTTGTCCTTTTGGTAAATAATCCACAAAAATGATTCCCTTCGCATCCCTGAATACCGATGCCATGACTTTGTTACTCGACAAAACGACCTTAGTTTTCTTCGGAGTGGGTGAGCCGGAACTTTTCCATTGTTTCGATTGTTGCTTGGATTCGGGAGTATTGTGGTGAACCCAGCTTTCATCCACAGTAACAAACCAGGATAAAAAATCCTCGGGATCTGCCTCAAAAAGCTCCAAACAGTCACGCGAAATAGTGAAGCGAACGCGTTTTTATTCGATTGAAAGCATCCTAGGCACCCAACGAGCAGAAACTTTATGGAACCCCAGTTCTTGAGTTATGATGTTTTGAACCCGACCATAACCGATGCCTGTGATCTCAGCTATCTTATTGATGGTCAATCTTCGGTCATTTAGTATAAGATCACATATTTTATCGATGTTTTCCTTGGTGGTAAACGTTGAAGGCCTTCCACACCTAGGATCATCTTCAACGCTCTCCCGACCTCGCTTAAACTCAGCTACCCATTTTTTTACACCGGAATAGGATGGAGTAGATTCTCCTAATGTGCTCACCATATCTTCATGAATATGTTTTGGTGATAGACCTTTTTTATGCAGGTACTTAATCACTGCGCGATGTTCGATTTTGTTCATTCTTGAAAATCTTTTCCGATACTCTTAAACAAATATCCACAAAAAAAAATTAGCGCGCATTAACTAAACCTAACTTTGCTCACTTGCTACTGAATAACCATAGTACAGATAGAGGATAGATTAAAAAAAATGCATTGATTTATTTGTTAGGTCACGAACTTTTGGATCCACCCTCGTACTTCACCGCTTCCCTGAGCGCTTGTCTTTAGACAGATAGATGTGACTTTAGTCATTACGAGTCTAGGTTGACTGGGAGAATTTTCACACATTTAAATTAAATAGGGGTAACCACTTAGTGATGATGTATAGTTTTGCAAGTGATTTACATTGTGAATGTTTCAAAAACAATACTTCAAATTAAAGTTCGTGATCGTACATGAACGGAAATACGTGCCCTTGTAAAGACTTCTTAGTTTCTATGGTAGTTATGGCAGAGAAACGTCATACTTAAGCATGAAAGTACATTCATAATTTTTTTTAGATTTGTGAAAATGTTTAAAAAATATTGTTTTAGAATCGGGCAAGTGTATTAGTGCGGGGCAAGTGTATTAGTGTCTAGTAATTGTAATAGAAAGTTCTTACTAGGTGACTACTATGTACTGTTTACACTGTTGATTGATGGCACTTGGTGGAACTTGCTACACATCTTGAACAAAAACACTTGTATTGTTCCACTTATTTAAATAAGTGGAACAGTACAAGTGTTTTTGTTCAAGATGAGTACTATGTAGTTTAGGTATAAATAGTCGTATACTATAACGAGTGCAATGGATACGCATCTTGAACTATTTCACAAAAATTTTGCAACAACAGAAAAAAAATACAAATTCTTATTAGACTTAACGGGATATTTACATTGCGTTTGATTGATACACATAATGTGTTTTAGGACTATTTCCGATCCTGTTTTAAACATTTTTTTTTACCTTGTATTGTTTTTTTGTTGGTAAAATTTTAGTGAAACCCTCAAAGAAGCTACATAGATTTTAGGTTTTTTTGTATGTACCAGCTGGTATTTTTTTTTTTAAAGAATGTTATGTATATTACATATCTTTTGGTAAGACAATCATTTCCGGGAATAGAAGACAAGACGGAAATATATTGCACATTAGTGCTGCGGACAGAGTCGAAATTTTTAATATTTCATTTAAAATTAATACTCAAAATTTTTAAAATATGTGTTATAAATTTTGGTCAATCTCGATTGTAAATATGCTCAAGTTTTTTTTATGGCTTTTGCCCTCTTTGCAGCAACTTGCCAACCTCTACTGCATAAAATTCGAATTTGGCGTTCTAGGTTTTGTAATATGACGTCGCAATACATTGGAAGCGGGATCCCTAACACTCTTTGGAACATAGTCTTAAATAAGTCACCTCTTTGGAGATTTAAACAGTTGCATTGTCAAATAAAATTCTAGCAATTTCATTTGACAATACATCTTAGGTATTAAATGGCGGGGATGGTTTTCGAATATACAAAACTATTGTATGTATATAATTGTTGTATTATTTTGTAGAAAATAATAAATTATTAGACTTCGAAATGCATGAGTAATGAAATAAATATGATGCAGTGAAACACTGTTTTTATTGGTAACTAGATGATCCCCACAGCTTCGCCCGTGGAATATTTCGACCTCCCGTCGCACCTATTTAATCCCGGCGCTTATAAATTCTACAATGATGCATAAAAATTTGCCCGATTTGGCGACATTTGACTACTGCTCCGCTCTCCAGTATAGTAGCGTGATGATATATAGCCTATAGCCTTCCTCGATAAATGGGCTATCTAACACTAAAAGATTTTTTTAAATCCGACCTGTTTCTGTTCTTGAGATTAGCGCGTTCAACCAAACAAACAAACTTCAGCTTTATAATATTAGTATAGATTTTTCCTAACTTCGAGATTTTTTTGACTGGCTGGACTTGATTGAAATACTATTAAAATTATAAACTATCTGACACCCGCGACTTCGCCTGTTAAATACTTCGAACTCCCGTCGTTTTTAATGTTACAATAATATGACTACCACGTCAGGGATACAGCGTGAAGATAGTTAGTTAGTTTTTTTTTAATATGAAAAGTTGCCCCGATTTGTTGACATTTATGATCCGCACTCTAGGATAGTGGCGTATGATATATTATTATAATGCTTATTTGGTTAAACGCGCTAATCTCAGAAACTACTGGTCAGTTTTGAACAAATCTTTGTGTTAGATAGTCCGTTTATTGTAGAAGGCTATAGGCTATATATCATCACGCTACTTCCCTGGATAGCGGAGTAGTAATCATAAATGTCAACAAATCAAACAGAATTTATAAGCGACGGGATTAAATAGGTGCGACGGGAGTTCGAATATTGGTATAGAAGTATAGATGTGAAAGTTTATCTGAATGTCTGGGTGGATACTTTAGTATTTACCATAGCATCTAGTGATCACTACCCGAAAGTACCACATCCCAGAGTGACCATTCCCATAACGATGCGACGTTGAGGGTGAGGGGGTGAATTTAGGGAGACTTACGCACAGAGAATGAAGGAACGATGCATTTGCAAGTACATGAGCATTTATTTATTAAATCTAACGTTATCACTACATATTATAAAACAAAGTCGCTTTTCGCTGTCTGTCCCTATGTATGCTTAGATCTTTAAAACTACGCAACGGATTACGATACGGTTTTTTTTAATAGAGTGATTCTCATAGAAGGTTTTTATGTATAATTTGTTAAGTTTTTGTATATATTGACCAAATTATAACGATATTTGTTGGGAATGTCGGAAAAAATTAGCCGTCTGGGAGCTTTCAACAAAAACGCTGCCTAAACCCTTTGGTGTGGGTTCGGTAGGCGAGATCGTTGAGACGTGTACCAAGATAAAAGGGGAGACTTTCCCTTGTGAGCAGCAACAGTAGAAGAAGTTATAGTGCGGCACTGCGGTGGACGTAAGGTCGCGGGGACAAGGCACCGCTCATGACGTCACAACAACCACTGACTGTGATCCTGGATGTATTATTACTAGTGGTTCTGTGAACCGTACACTTCGAAACACTTTTTTTTAAATAAATTTATTTTTTTCCTTTTGAGCGCTCTTGCCAACCACTACGGGACCATTTCCCCTCCCCTGCCTCCATTTCCCCCCGATCGAAAAACCCCCTCGCTAAAAGTTGTCTACCTACATCAAAGATTGTCCATGCCAAGTTGCATGCAGATCCGATGACAAATGCGACCTGTAGACTAGACTGAATGGACGGTCGGACATTATCAATAGCATTTTTCCCCCGTACCAGTGAAGTTAAAACGGAGACTTTCGTCGGCTCGCTTGGCTCGTCTCCTCAGTCAGTCTTGGCATGGACAATCTTTGATGTAGACAACAACTTTTAGCGAGGGGGTTTTTAGATCTAGGGAGGGAGGGGAAATGGTCCAGTAGTAGTTGGCAAGAGCGCTCAAAACGAAAAAAAAATCAAATAATGAAAAAAAAAACTTTAGTCTACGGTTCACAGAATCACTAGTTTTACTGCCTCGGTGGCGCAGTGGTGGTGTATGCGACTGCCGCAACTGAGGTCAAGGGTTCGATTCCCGTGATCCACAAATGATTGTTTCGTCGTTTGGTGGTTTCCTATGTATAATATGTATGTATTTAGAAATATATAAGTATGTTTATCAGTCGTCTAGATCCCATAACACAAGCTTATATTAGCTTACTTTAGGCTAGACGGAGCTGTGTTACAAAAAGAAAAAAATAAAGTCCCACAATATTTATATTTAGTTTATCTTATCTTAAAATTTATATTATCTTACAGCTTTAGCTTATCTTACATGATTATTAACAGTGGTCTTCTAGTTTGCAGCTCAATAAAGTGCCTTTTTGCGAACCCAGGGTCGTAAGATGAAGGAAACAAGTGCGCTGGCAGCGCAATCCAAGTTTCTATTGTTCGACAGAAAAACGATCTTTTCAATCTCTCAGTTCTGGTAAAAATTCTCTTTAATGTTTGAGCAAATCAGGGCGTGGCGTTTGGTGCACCACCAGCGTGTACCTTGTCATAGCCTGACGAACAAGCGTAAGGCGAGAAGTGGCGGGAAAAAAGATGTAAAATAAATAAAATAAAAATTAAATTTTCATTTACGGGCTTTCCATGCTTTGAAAGGCGCCTTAAGCGGTTGGACCCGGTTGCCATTAACATGGTAGTAGTTAAGCCAAATTCAAGGCTTTATGGGTGGCTTGAAATAATTTAACACTGTATGGACAGAGTTTTCTTTGCCTGCGACGAAAAGATGGTCAAAGACGACTAAAAAATAGGTTACGGATACCTGGAAAGTACTCGATATATAAAAGTATCGAGTACTTTTCGTAGGGCTTTATGAGTATAAATATGAGGCCGTGAATATCTGTCAGTAAGTAACGTCAGTTTAGCTCATGGAATTAGTAAGTACTACCGTACAACCGTACCGTTGTACGGGAGTACTTACTAATTCCATGGTTTAGCTTCAGTGGAACAGAACGCGAAAAATATTAAAGTATCGTTACTTCAAAGTATCGAGTACTTTTTTCAAGGCCTTATGCGTATATGTCAGGACGTCGATGGTACTCATTCTGTTGTTGAAACCACTAAACTAAATTTCTCTAAAATTTTCTTATTTTGATTAAGAGATTGCCAAATGCTATTCTGTTATTAAGTCGAACTAAAGTTCGTGATTTCATAAATAGCACTTACTGACTGACACTGGTGCTAACCAGTGTCAGTCAGTCAGTAATGTCAGCTTAGTTTCAGTAGCACAAAACTGGAAAATTCACTAAAGTATAGATACTTCAAAATATTGAGTACTTTTCTTAGGGCCTTATGCGTATATGTCAGTCAGTAGTAAACGTGATTTTAGCTAGAACAACTCGAATAATATTAAAAATCGATGCTTTAAAGTATCGAAAACTTTTCTCAAGTCCTTACGCGTATATGCCAGGACGTCACTGTCAGCCAGTAAGTAACGTGAGTTTAGCTTCAGTAGAACAGAACTCAAAAAGAAACAATAAGTATCGATAATTCAAAGTATCGAATATTTTACTCGAGGTAAAACAATATAAATGCACTTATTTTAGAAACTAGTATACTTACAGTAAGCTTCTGATACAAGAAATCCAATCAAAGACATTAGGTAGTCTTTGATTGGATTTCTTGTATCAGAAAACTGCAGCGCCAGCGCGCCGTTTTATACAAAATGAAACGGCGTGTATGAGACGCTAAAGTGTTGTAATGTTCCAAATTCAAAAATCGCTCCAGCAAGGAATTTCATTTTCTCTGTCCGTAAATGCGATACTTTGCGTATTCTTTTTTCGAAATAATGAATATATTTCCATGTATGTTAGAGAAAAATAATATATTACTTATTAGTTACTTTAGTAAGTTCCTATTCCACCTAAAACAGACGATTCGCGATGCGAACATGTAGAATGAAACAATTAATATTAGATCAACGGCAAAGGAGTGGAATTAATCATTATTAATTATTTCACATTCTAGAAAATGTATAGATAATATATTCTGCAACTGTGCAACAACAACAAGGGAAGCGTCAGAAAGCAGCGTTTCCTATTAATGTCACTTCCAAAGGAAATAAAATTGTATGTAGGCCAATGGGTGCATATTGACTTGAACAATTTAATGTTAATGTTTCAGCAAAAATCACTAATATTGATTTTAATCAGGAAGATCCAAACGGCTTATATAGTGAGCAACCATATTCCGCGTGTCCAACGAGGTCATTTTCCACCCTCGCTCATGGTATGGTTGGGAGTTTCTTATTGGGGCTTAACAGAGGTACATTTTTGTGAGAAAGGTGTAAAAACGAATGCAGTTGTGTATCAAAATACAGTCCTGACGAACCTTGTGGAACCTGTTTCTTATACCATCTTTAATAACAGGCACTGGGTATTTCAACAAGATTCGGCGCCATCTTATACCATCTTCAATAACAGGCACTGGGTATTTCAACAAGATTCGGCGCCAGCTTATAGAGCGAAGAGCACACAAGACTGGCTGGCGGCGCGTGAAATCGACTTCATCCGGTACGAAGACTGGCCCTCCTCCAGTCCAGATTTGAGTCCGTTAGATTACAAGATATGGCAACACTTGGAGGAAAAGGCGTGCTCAAAGCCTCATCCCAATTTGGAGTCACTCAAGACATCCATGATTAAGGCAGCCGCCGATATGGACCTCGTTCGTGCTGCGATAGACGACTGGCCGCGCAGATTGAAGGCCTGTATTCAAAATCACAGAGGTCATTTTGAATAAACTTTATTGTCATAAGAATCTATGTTTTGTTAAGTTCATTTTGGTATATAAATGGTTACATAATGAATAAACTTGTTTCAATTATTTTATATTAAACATGTGACAGAATTTATGACCTGACTAGGTACATTTACTTGATAAACCTTGATTTGGGTTTATCAAGTAAATGTTGTGGAATAGTACAAGTGTTAATTTTGAAAATGTGTAGCAAGTTCCACCAAGTGCCATCAATCAACAGTATAAATTATTAGTATACTTTAGTTATTTTCATAGTGTCATGTCTTACGGCATTTTGCTGTGGTGCAAAGCAGCTGATATACAAGTAGGTACTTTTTGTACTCCAGAAGAGAGCTATACGTGCAATATATAAATTGAGTGCTAGAGAAATTTAAAGAAATTGGCATTTTAACTGTTGCATCACAGTATATATTTGCAAATATCATGTTATTTAAACCGAAAATACATTTATACAATAGACACAGTGACATACATTCGATAAATACTAGAAATAAGCTTAAGTTAATTGGAACGCATCATCGTTTACAAAAGGTTCACGACTCTTTTGCAGGAATTGGCGTACGCCTATATAATAAAATTCCTTTAGACATTATGGACCTGCCGTTACATAAATTTAAGGCGGAAATTAAGACGTACCTCTTGAAAAGGGCTTATTACACAATTAATGATTATATGAATCTTGTGTTATATTATCTACTTGTCTTGAGTCTGCATATATATTTTGTATTTTTTTTTACATTCTACAGTATAAATAATTTGAAACGCCAGGCAACTAAAGGTAGATATGGCTGCGTTTAGTCCCGGTAATAACTAATATACATAACTATATGTAATTTGACTTTGTTATTGTATGAGCACCATTTAGACTTTTTTATTATTTTGAAATCGAGATTGCAGTTGCTGTGTAGTTTTTGGGTATGTCATGCTCGCCTAAGTGTCGAACTTTGCCGCTATATGGTGGATGAGACAATAGATATCGCCCTACTGCAGGAGCCATACGTACTAAACAAACGTATAGTCGGGCTCGGCTCTCTGGGAGGAGTAATCATATATCATGAGAATGGTGAGTCAACCCCGAGAGCGTGCATTTATGCCAGCAGCAGGACGAGAACGCTAGGACTAATAAAGGCAGATTGTTACAGTGACCTCGCGAGCGTTGAATTAACGCTACAAACGTGAAAGGAGAAGGAAAGGGTACTCCTAGTCTCAGCCTATCTACCAAGCGAGAGAGACTTCGAGCCGCCAACACAAGAACTTCGAGAATTAACAGAAAAATACCAAGGTAAGTGCATACCTATTGTTGTAGGCTGTGATGCCAACGCACATCATGTTGCCTGGGGCAGCACAGACTGCAACAAAAAGGGAGACTTACTTTTAGACTTAATAAGTGCCTCAGATTTAGGAATAATAAATATGGGAAACACATCCAATTTTGTTACACGAACGAGGCGAGAGGTGTTGGATATTACTATTGCAACTGATAGAATAAGCCGATACATTAGTGACTGGAAAGTGGACGAAAGTGACTTTATGTCCGATTATAGGAAAATCACTATCAGTTTGGAGAGCAATATTGAAAAGGTAATGATTAGAAACGCGAGGAAAACTGATTGGGTTAAGTTCGAAAGTTATGTGAAAGAAAACTGGAACCCTAGTCAGAAAATCCCGATAAGAAGCAACAGTGATATAGAATGGGAAGCATATCTCTAAGGGAGATCAAACCGGGCAAAGGACAACCATGGTGGACAAAAACACTAGGTAAGAAAAGGAAAACAAGCTCGCCGGGCTAGGAAAGCTAGCGAGCATATAGGGAAGAAAGAAATTCGTTCAAAAAAGAATGCAGAAAGGAAAGTAGGAACTGTTGGAGAGCGTTTTGTGAGGGGGTCGAAAAGCAACCAGATGCTGCACGACTGATGAAAACGTTCTCCAAGGTCAACTCCTGCACCTAGGCAGCATAAAGAACGGGAAAGAATTAGTGACTGATCCCGAAAAGTTTCTGGAGATCATGCTCAAAACTCACTTCCCCGAATGCAAGAGATACACAGATAATACAACACCAGTCGACTCAATTAACATCGAGAGCGTAAAGCTGAATAGTTGTATAACAGAGGAATATCTGAGATGGAGTGTCCAATCGTTTCAGCCTTATAAGGCTACTGGACCAGATGAGATACTTCCGAAGATGCTGCAGACGGTAATAAACCACAAAAACGAAGACCTACTTGCTCTGTACAACAGTAGCATTAAGTCAAGATACATCCCAAAGAAATGGAGAGAGGTCAGAGCAGTCTTCATACCGAAACCTGGTAAATCATCTTACCAGGAGGCAAAGGCCTTTAGGTGTATCAGTCTCTCCTCTTTCCTACTCAAGACACTGGAAAAAATACTAGGCAGGATAATAAGAGAACAAATAGATAAAAGTGAATCACCTCTGCACCTAAACCAACATGCGTACATGGAGGGCAGATCAACGGATACAGCCCTCCACAACCTGGTGAACAGGGTGCAGAGATCGATAGAAAACAAGGAATATGCACTAGGATGCTTCTTTGACGTCGAGGGAGCCTTCGACAAGGCCACTCCCGAATCGATAGAAGCTACTCTCGACCGTGAAGGAATAGATAAAGACATATCAGAATGGGTGAAACTAATGCTGAGGCACCGAATGATACAGGCAGAGATGGCAGGCGTGACCCTAAACGTAGAGGCAAGCAGAGGTTTCCCACAGGGAGGATGCTTATCGCCTTTACTATGGTGCCTTCTAATAGATGAACTTATTAAGAAAATTAACAGGATGCACATATACACACAGGCATATTCCGACGACGGCGTGCTCCTGGTCACCGGCAAGGTGCCAAGTGTTATGTGCGACATCATGAACAGAGGACTGAAGGTAGCTCTAACATGGTGCAAAAGCAAAGGGTTGAACTTGAATCTCGCCAAGACAAAGGACTTTTAAGACTCACATAAAGAATATATGCACAAAACCAAAATGGCGTTTATGCAATGTAAAAGTGCAATAGGAAGAACCTGGGGAACGAAACCAGCAACAGTCATATGGATATATAAATCAATTATCCTACCCAGAATACTGCACGGGGCCATAGTATCGTGGCACAAGGCAGCGAACAAGACAAACAAAATAGAATTAGACAAGGTACAGAGGCTGGCGGCCCCGATGACAACAGGTGCTATGAGGACAACTCCCACAGCTGCGCTAGAGATCGTATTGGGATTCCATCCTCTGGATCTAGAAATTAAAAAGAAAGCAATTGAACAATGGTTTAAATTGAAAAGCGTGGGCCTATGGAGAGGTAATCCTCATGATGGCGGACATGCTAGTATCAATAAGAAATACGAAGATAAAGTGTCAATGATTCTCTCTAACAATGACCTAATCAAGAAGGAGAGGGTTTTTGACAAAAAGTATAGAATACATATAGGACAAAAAGAGAGCTGGCAGACGGAAGACACCGGAGGCGACATCTGATACACTGACTGCTCTAGAAAGGAATCTACTAAGCTCTCCGGCTCCGGAGTGCAAATACAATGTGCAAATGGTACGGAGATTAATAGATCAATATGGTTAGGCAAATACGCAAGTGTCTTTCAGGCGGAAATATGCGCCATCACAGAGTGTGCGCAAACTATACACCGCCATACAGACATAAAAAAGGTGACTATTTACAGTGACAGTCAAGCAGCATTGAAAGCCCTAAATAAAGTAGAGACAATGTCAGCAACAGTCAAGGAGTGCAAAAAATCAGTCGAAAGGCGGAAAGAACTGAAGTATACGTTGCCTGGGTCCCCGGACATGAGGGAGTCCCGGGCAATGAACTAGCGGACAAACTAGCCCGGGAAGGAGCTGACGAATGCGTGATCGGACCGGAGCCATGGCGTCCAATTGCTCATAAGATCACGAAAGGAGTAATTACCAGAAGCATAACAGTAGAAACCAACCTCAGATGGAGGTCCTCGATAGGCATGAGACAGTCGAAGATCTTCATCAGAGGAATGGATGCGAAAAGGACAAGCCGACTGGTCAAACTTACCAGAGCAAATATGAGGCTTGTCATAGAGATCATCACAGGACACTGTCGCCTCAACAGGCACCTAACAGTGATAGGAGTAATGGATGACCCATTATGCCCAGAATGCATGGAGGAAGAAGAAACCAGCTTCCACCTACTAGCTGAGTGCCCCATGTATTCGTTAACAAGATGGGAAATTATGGGCACAGACAGACTAGGAGAAGAAGATATAGAACATCTGAAGGTGGATCAGATAGTAAGCTTCTGCAAGGAAACAAGAAGGTTCGATGGGGCGTCGTGAAGACTGCTGGGATACCCAATCCAAACCGCAAGGAGGAGATTTCGGGGAAATGAGCGAAGTGGGCGGCAAGACATGCGGTCGGATCGTTCGCTCGGCGGTGCCGGCGTCCCCAACAAGAAAATAATAATAATAATAAATAAAAAAATAAAAAGAAAACCCTCGAGGACAGTCGTTATCTTTTATAGGATTAACGCAAACCCTATGGGGGCATAGTAGATTCGCTTTGTGAGTTATCCACTTTCTGATACCAACAAAAAAATGTATCAGTAAGTTATAGAAAAGCTCACATCCGCAGGGCAGCTTGTGGCGAGCTGAATGTGCGTGACTACACATCGGTCCCGATTCCTCAGAGTTTTGTTGCCCTTCTGCACCGGTTAGGATTTAATGGCCTAACGGGAGAGCAGTGAGAGTGCTACTCCCGGGAGTGCAGCAAATCTCAACTCTGGCTTGCCTTAATTGGCCGGTCAGAGGGAGGGCCAGAGCTATATGCTCGGGGGTGGAAGTGTCATTTTCAAGGGCATAACTACGGGGAAGCCCGCTCCGGGTCTGACCCGCGAAGGTGAAACCGGCGCCGCACCGCTCGACACCCCAAGCCGCTCACACCGGTGTTGCCCTCACCTCTGTCGCCTTACAGGCTTATCATGCCTATGACGATTGTATAGGGGGCCCATCTAGTGAGTTGGCAAGTCACCGTCTGCCAGTATTTAGAAAATAATATATTAAAATGGCAGACGCCGTCTTCATACGTAGCTCAAGTCACCCAGTACATTTAACCTCCAACTTAATAGCCCAACAGTAGTTAGCATATCGTACAATAGTTTAACTCCCATTGGAGATGGTCCATTACCGTTCTTCTACATAAGGCGGGCGTGGATTGTCTGCAGTGGGGGTCCCATTACCTGTTACATTAAAATTCTCAAAGGGCCTCTGCGTGTTGGACCACTATGTCCCCATGTAAGCCTACCAAAAGACCGGGTATCTTCGTAAAAAAAAAAAGAAGATACTCGAGAAGAAGAGACAAATAATAATAAAGTGTCCTGGCAATGGTGGCGTATGCATTGGGTCGCCTTGTTTCCTACAATACGGTAGAGTAAGGTGATGGCTGATATATGCGTCATACCCGTGAACGGATACCGTCTGCTGGGACTGGTCAGCTCATAGCTGTTATAGCAATTGTTATAAATAATATTATTTAAATTTAAGCAAACTAAGTTTAGTCGACTGTTCTCACATAAATTCAAAGGAACTATGTAAGTGTAATTTTAATGAACACAACATTTATTTAGTTCTTTTTTTTGTATAAATTCATTACTGTATAATTGGTCAAATATCATGTTAATCAAACTGTGTCAAATGGCAGTTAGAAAAGAGTGGCCATGAGTTTAATTGCCAGGTTCTTCCTCTGGCTCTACCTATTGCTTTGCGAATCGGGCAGTAAATGTAAATGTTATGTGTAAGCAGTAATTTTGACGTTCATAAGTGTCACTTTGTGACCTACATTAATAAAGATTTTTGATTTTGATTTATTAGTGAGTGAATTAAGAAAGGATAGGAACTGTGAACCGAAGCGAAGGAACGTTTTCGAGTTTGTATAGTACAATTGAATTATAGCATGACGTTAAGTTTTACAAAGGGTAATTTTTAAGATGTGTCTATTCGATATGATACCTGTCAAAAAATACTCATTGAGTAAAAGTATCGGTATCGAAAGGAAAAATATCGATACCACAAAGTATGTGTTGTCCCAACGATATTTAGTATTTCTCGTGTCCCTACTTATAATGTATTATCTATGACTGTGGACTTTTGGCGGACTTTCAGCGGGAAGAGTGACAAGTGCGGACGTTTGCTGTATATTATTTTCTAAAACTAATGCATTTGTCTTGTTTTATGTGCGGGTGTGGACCTTAGACATTAAAATTGTGTTAACGTGCTATAGGGAAAGACAATGATATATATGCAGTGAAATGCTATTTTGTCTCTTGCCGAAAAGTCCACTGAAAACCTCAGTATAAGAATCACCATTATACTGAGATCAAAAACCAGGACCTAGAGTTAAGGACACGACATCGACAAAGACTGAAAATAAGATTTTGCTAAAAGGTCTTTGTAACCACGCCATAAAATAATTATAAAAAAAGGACTTTTGGCGCCAACATTTAAATAAAATAATAAAAAATAAAAATGTCTTTATTTTGCATAGACCGTTTCAACGGCGCTTACAAAATGTCATAAACTAAAACTAAAGAAAAAAATTGTATATTTAAAGTGACCACCGGTTCGGAACGCGGCCCACCTGAGAAGAACCGGCAAGAAACTTAGGAAGGCTTTTTTTTTTGATGACCTATTTACAATTTAATATATTATGACTATAATATTTTATTTGCCAGCAGATCATTTCCAGGCATCCCTGTCCTGTAAATAGTCTTGAATAGAGTAATAACCTTTTTCACAAAGCTTTCTTTTAATATACTTTTTAAATTTATTTAATGGTAAATTTATCAGGTCACAGGGAAGCTTGTTGTAAAAGCGTATACAGTTACCCTGGAAAGAATCGCCAATCTTATGCAGCCGACTGTGGTGAACTAAAAGATTGTTTTTATGTCTAGTGTTTATATTATGTATATCACAGAGTTTACTAAACTGTGATAGATTTTTCTGGACATACATAAGATTGGCAAAAATGTATTGTGATGCTACGGTTAGAATATTTACTTCTTTGAATTTTTCTCGGAGGGAGACTCTGGGGCCCAAATTATATATAGCGCGTACAGCCCGCGTTTGAAGAACAAAAATGTTATTTACATCTGCAGCACTCCCCCAAAGGAGAATACCGTAAGACATAATACTATGAAAATAGCTGAAGTAAACCATTCTAGCCGTATCTACATCTGTTAGAGTCCTGATCTTTTTTACAGCGTATGCAGCCGAACTTAACCTAGAGGCCGTCTTTTCTATGTGCGGGCACCACTGCAAATTTGCATCAATAGTTATACCAAGGAACACAGTTGACTCCACAAACTCTAACACTTGTCCATTAAGTTGAACATTGGCCGTAACTTGTTTTACATTTGGTAGAGTAAATTTAATACATTTAGTTTTGTTTTCATTTAGGCAAAGATTATTTGAGCTGAACCAATGAACTACTCTCGTGATTGCATTGTTTACATCGTCATAATTATCTAATTGTCTTCTAATTTTAAAAATCAATGAGGTATCATCTGCAAACAAAACAATCTACCTGTCCCCTACATAAAATGGTAAATTATTAATATAAATGAGGAACAAGAATGGCCCAAGTATCGAGCCTTGTGGCACACCCATTGTAACCATGGATCCTACAGAACGTGTACCATTAGTATCGACCCTTTGTATTCTATTGTTCAAATATGAAGACAGAAGGCCGAGAGATTTGTCTCTTATTCCATAGTGATGTAATTTTTTGCACAATGTTTCATGTTGAACGCAATCAAAAGCCTTGGATAGATCGCAGAATATACCTAATGCATCTTGCTTGTCTTCCCAGGCTTCATGAATACATTTTATTAACTCAACACCAGCATCGGAAGTTGAGCGCCCTTTCGTAAAACCAAACTGTTTTGTATGAAATATTTTATGAATATCAAAATGGGATAGCATTTGATTCAAAATTATTTTTTCAAATACTTTGCTCAAAGTTGGCAGCACTGACACTGGTCGGAAATTAGACGGGTCTGTAGCGCTGCCAGCCTTGAACAAGGGTATGAATTAGCTGTTTCATTAAATCAGGAAATATACCACTGGAAACACAGTCATTAAACACATTTGCTAGATGCGGCGCAATGACCTCAATGATACATGATGCAGTTTTGACTGATAATCCCCAAAGGTCCGCGGTTTTCTTAATTTCAATACATTTAAAAGTTTTTATAATATCCTGAGCGCAAATATCTGTGAATACAAATGCATCCCTGCAATAAGGAACAGATTCTTCTAATAAATGTTCAGAGGAACTGGAAGACGCTTGCAGAGATTTAGTCGTCAAAATAGGTACATTTTCGAAAAGATGTTCAAATTCCGTCGCCACTTCCAGGTCCCCTGTAACATGACAATCATTTACTTTTAAGTGGAAATCCATTTCTGTCACCATAGTTCTACCGCATTCAGAGTTAATGATATTCCAAGTCATTTTTATTTTATTAACAGAATTAGAAATTTTATTTTTAATAAAGTTTGACTTTGCAAGATAACATGTTTGTTTAAAAATCTTAGAATAATTTTTAACATATTCCTGAAAGGTTTGGTTAAAATTATATGATTTTTCTGAATATAATTCAAATAATTTGTTTCTACTTTTAAAAATACCTGGTGTAGCCCAATCACTGAAAACAGGACGACCACCAATCTGTAGAGATTTTGAGGTAAAAACTTTGCCAAACTCATCATTAATCAAATTAAATAAGTTTGTATATGACTAGTCTACACTAGTAAAGTCAGGTAGATTTGGCAATGTCTTTACTATATTTTCTTTAAAAATATTCATACGACTTTGGTTAATTGGTACATATTTAATTTGTTTTTTGCAGACTTTATTACTAATTTTAGGAAACTTTATCCATTGGCCACGATGATCTGACTCTACAGGATCTACAATACCTTTATTTACCACCATACCATTAGCAATGGTTCACGCAGGCTCACGCTACGGGTTCACGTTTGACTTACATTATGTTCCAAGACAAATGAAACTGCACCGTGTGGTTTTAGTCGATAAGAGTCCAGCCCAGCATCCATGAGGATTTCCACGCGTTAAAAAAAAAGTGTTCCAAAACTAGTGTAAAATTCGTGTTTTTGTGTTTAATAAGGGTGAATGAAATATTATTGTGATATTATTTTGAGGGTTTTTTTTACACACCACCTTCTAGCCCAAAGTAAGCTAATATAAGCTTGTGGTATGGAAACTAGATGACTATTAAATATACTTATCTACACTAATATTATAAAGAGGAAAACTTTGTTTGTTTGTTTGTAATGAATAGGCTCAAAAACTACTAGACCGATTTTCAAAATTCTTTCACTATTTGAAAGCTACATTATCCACGAGTAACATGGGCTATATTTTATTTTGGGTAAAATAGGGTTCCGTAAGATATTTGGGGTTTTCGGACACAAGGTGTAAAAAATCAACCAGAATAAATAAATAAATAAATATCCATCACGCCTTATCCCCGAAGGGGTGGCAGAGGCATATTATATGCCCACTTTTCACCGTGTGGATTTACCTGTCCCACGTAATAGGTGGTGAGCCCATTGCCGTGTTGAAATAGACAGACGCAGGTTGTGGCTACCTGCTGTTGAAATTTTTCATGCCGCCCATAAGGCATTCAACCAGGCTTAACGACTGCCATTTTACTGGCAACCGGGACCAACGGCATAACGTGCCTTCCGAAGCACGGAAACGCTCGCAAATGTAAATGCCACAAAGTGGTCACCCATCCGAGGACCAGCAATAGTGAAAGTTGCGTAACTCAGTGATCGTTTACAGAACACTGAGACCGCGGGGCCACGAGCGCTTCGAAAAGTTACTTATTTTGCGTACGCTGCCTAAACTATAAAAGATAGATCCATAAAATGTTCTAATTAATTGTAGATCTTGTAAATATCTATAAAAAAGTCTACGACACACTATCCCTATCTATGTCGAGTGAGGCACAACAACCATTTTTTTATATTTAATAATCTTCATATTTTTTGGACTACATTTAAACGCGTTTATTTTACTCATGCTATTAATCCTTATCAAAATAAATTATAACAAACAACAAGTTCCTGTGGGAAACGGGAACGGGAATACATCACTACGCGGGCGAAGCCGCGGGCGTCAATTAGTATATTTATAAAAATATACATATTATACATAAGAAACTCTGAAACAAACATTTTTGGATCACACTAATATTTTTTCCTACCCGGGAATTGAACCCGGGACCTCAGTCACGGCAGTCGCATACACTACCTCTGCGCCACCGAGGCAGTCATAATATATTTTATATAAAGAGTTCGGAAATGTGCATTAGTGATGGAAAATGATATATTTCAATGAATAGCGGTGTTGTTTGTGTTAATGCCAAATTTCCATAAAAAGTTGCAATAACGGATGCACTGCCTTATTGGGGCAAGGACCAGCACCTAAGAGTAAGACTGAGGACTTGACATCGAAAAAGGATTGGACATGACTAAATCCTAAGAAAATATAAATACTGAAGACAAGGCTGTATGGACTAAGTTTCCTTTGTCTGCCCAAGATGGGCGAATGCAAAAAGAAACAAATCTATAACTTTTTTACCAACTTTGACTCTGAAGCTGTGAAATAGAAAGCGCGGGCGCGGGCGCGGGCGCGGCAAAAAACTAGGCGGGCGACTGTTTTTAGATTTTTATTATTTATTATCTTCACGCTGTATCCCTGACGGGGTATTTATTAATTATTTAACTAAAATTTAAGGATCAAATAGGTTTAATAGTGTAAATATTTTAATTTATTATTGTAAATAGTATAGTTCCTGTATAGTAGGTAAGTTTTTTGTATTTACACTATAGTAGTACATGGGTGATCCAGAAGACCCTGGGGCATGGGCGTACCCATGGCTTTGCTTTGGTCTCCCACTTTTGTCGATAATAGTACAAAAATAACTTTTTCCCATTTGCAATACCTTATACATCTTTTAAAAATCGTAAGGTACGTCGCTTTTAACTGTTTGTTGGCAGCGTCAAGCCGGACTTGAAACGACTAAAAAACTCACGATCTCTACCTATTAGTTTAACACCGGGCGCCCCCAGTACTACCCAACTACTCGCAAATCCTCCCTGGGTTCCCGGTAGAGTTTGGCTACCATCGCGGCCTCTTTTAATGGTTTGGGCGTTATCCAGCTTCTTTGGAGTTTAGTTTGGATCCCGCTTTTTGAGGCGGTGAAGCGAGCGTGAAATTTTAAGGCCAATCCGCCGTCTTGGACAAGCTTCTGTAAAAACAGTGGGCCATCCAGCGTACTAAACATAGTTATTTAAGAAATTATACAAATAATACCTGTTTTAATTTATATGTATTTCTTATTTACTAGTAGACGCACAGTGGTTTAAACTAAAGAACGGGATAAAAGTAGCCGGAGTTACTTCTTCTACATATAATAAGAGTGCCAGTGAAAGTCCCGTTAAAATCGGTTCAGTTGTGTCAGAGATTAGCCGGAACATACAGAAAGAGATACACATTTTAAAAATAGTTTTTTTGTTATGTAAATAACGTATTTGATTTATCAAAATCTAAAGACAAGCAAGATGCATTAGGTGTATTCTGCGATCTATCCAAAGCTTTTGATTGCGTTCAGCATGAAACGCTATGCAGAAAATTACATCACTATGGAATAAGACGCAAAGCTCTCGACCTTCTGTCTTCAAATTCTTCTTCTGTTAATAAAAAAATGGAATGGAATGGAAGCGCTCGTGCCCCCGCGGTCTCAGTGTTCTGTAAACGATCACTGAGTTACGCAACTTTCACTATGGCTGGTCCTCGGATGGGTGACCACTTTGTGGCATTTGCATTTGCGAGCTTTCCGTGCTTCGGAAGGCACGTTAAGCCGTTGGTCCCGGTTGCCAGTAAAATGGCAGTCGTTAAGCCTGGTTGAAAACCTTATGGGCGGCTTGAAAAAAATCAACAGCAGGTAGCCACAACCTGCGTCTGTCTATTTCAACACGGCAATGGGCTCACCACCTATTACGTGGGACAGGAATCCATACGGTGAAAAGTGGGCATATAATATGCCTCTGCCACCCCTTCGGGGATAAGGCGTGATGGATATTTATTTATTTTATTTAATAAAAAAAAGGTTTTATTAAAAAGGTTATTACGCTGTTAAAAGGTTATTACGCTTTGCAGGACAAGGACGCCTAGAAATTATCTGCTGGCAAAGTGAAATAATATTAAATTGTAAATAGGCCATCAAAAAAACATTCTTAAGTTTCTTGCCGGTTCTTCTCAGGTGGGCCGCGTTCCGAACCGGTGGTCACTCTAAAAATATTAAATTTATCTTTAAACTAGTGTATGACATTTTGTAAGGGCCGTTAAAATGGTCTATGCAAAATAAAGACTTTTTTCTGTAGTGAAAATCTGTAAATTTGGAATTACAAACAGACATTTTAATTTTATTTATCTTTACATATAGATTTGAACTTAACCAAATAAAAAAAAATATACATTAAAAAATTAATACAAGTAATATTTCTTTTTTTTTTTTACATGTCAAATAAATTCTACGTCAAATTAACCCGTCCCGCATGGTTCCCGATGCAAAGGTGCCCATGACACAGGCGGCATTGCCTCTCTGAATAGCAATGGCCATTCTTTGCCTCAGGAACGACCCGGAACGAGGGTCACCATTATTTTGACGCATCCGTCGGCCGATTTCTGATATGAGGCTCTTAGCCTCTGATCCCCAACTGCCCAAAGTCTCCACAGCCACCGGCACAAAATTATATTGTGTCTCCATCGTCGCATACTTTAACCGCTTCTTACTAGCGGCGTCCTCCGCCGCCGCAGCCGGTGCGTGGATGGTACGACTAAGGTGCGAGGCTGCAACAGTTCAGACGCATGTGGCATCCCACACCAGGCACCTACCCTTTGTCCATGGCACCAAAGTTAAGCCGTCTGGTCGCTTTCCATCTGATCTGCTGAGGCCCGGGGGTTCCAGCACACAAGGTACATTGGCCGATATTAGAGCCCGCCGGACTAAATCGTTGAGAGCGTGGTGTCTCGGAAATCGACCCGTGGAACGACGACAACTCAATGCGTGGTGACCATCGGCCCCGACCATGGAACCGCAGATGCATCTATGTGGTTCACACACTCTGCAGCCCAAGCGTAGGGCCACTGCCACCCGCAAAGAGTCACCATCTAGTAAGGTTCCCAGGTTAGGAGAAGGAAGCGCTTGCAACCATGCCCCTGACTCCGGCTGCGATACAGCCCTAAGTCTAGCCAAATTGGCACCGCTTGCCCCATCCATCAGCTTTTTCAAAATTCCTTTAGCACCTATACTATCCCATGCCCGTTGAACACGTGTAGCCTCTGGAATATCCGCACCAAATGCAGACCATGCTGAGAACGCCTCAGGCATATAGGGTATGCTTGCCCCGTCACCATTAGAAGAAAGGATGACAGTAACAAGGTTCGCAACCCCACAAGCCGACGCTAAGAAAGCCGCAAGTCCGACGTATTCCAAGGCCCCCATATCTAACAGGCAAAGCCGCCTGCAGCCACTGCTGCTCATCCAGGGCGACATTGAGGATCGACATAGTGGTATCCTTTAAAGCGCAGTCGAACGAGGCGACACCCTCCGGGCATAGCCACGTTGGAGCAGTCCGCAACAAGTAAGTAATTTTAGGAACCGCAAAACACACACGTAGCAATGTTATCGCAACGTGGGGGGAAAGATGTTGTAAACGTTCGCGAGCGTCAAGAAGAAGAATTTTACGAGAACTGAGAGCATCAGGAACAGCGTCCAGAAAAATAGGAGAGCCCAACAGGCTGAAAGTGGAGGGTGTAAGTTCAATTAAGCCGGGAAGCAGAGAGTTTAAGTGGGCGCCGTGTATACGAGCTTCGGAGCCGCAGAGGAAAATCTCGCACTTTGCCGTGTTCACCTCTAAACTAAGCTCCCTGAGGTGCGGAATTAAAACTTTAAGGTCCTGGGCAACCACTTCCGGTTTACCGCCTATAATGCCATCATCAAGATACCATAGATTTAAAGGTGATTTTATTTCGGAAATTAGTTCCTGAATAGCAAGGCTAAAGATGAGTGGCCCAAGCGGGTCCCCCTGCTGAGCACCCACTTGTAAAGTATTAGGTCCTCATTAAAAAAAAGATTTGATGGAAATTGATAGAGTTGGTGAAGGAAAGGGTAGAGAGAAGGAATCTTGTCCTTGACTGCGCTCAACAGAACGTCTCTTTCTAGGGTGTTAAATGCATTGCGAATGTCGAGCTTCAGAACTACGCACTGCGAGTTATTTGCATCCATTACGAAGGACCGTGTGGCATGGATTGCTGCTTCACATCCCTGTTGCGTTCCAAAACCCAACTGATGTGGCTACCACAGGCCAACTTAGCCGCCAGACGACGGAAAGTACTGCCGACAGCAATCGGTCTGACACCACCATCCTTCTTCGCCAAGGCAAAAAGCGAAGCTCCGTATATAAATGGGCAAACGTCGGGTTTCAAATGACCACCCAGCAAAAAGTTTGATAGCTTAGCCAAACCGGCAACCAAACGTCGTCCGTTTTCCCCCGCCGCCCCCGAAGTAAGCTCTTTTAGGTGCCCAGGGCGAATACCATCCTAATAATACCAACATTAAAAAATAAATTAAATTTCAAAATTCAAATATATTAATTTTTGTATATACTTGTATTTTAAGGAATAACCCTTAAAAAGTAGGTACTATTGAACCCAAACACCATGTCTGCTGTGAATTTTCGAAGAGACAGCATTAGGTCAAAGTTCTCTATTAATTGTCATTTAACTTAACAGAGTAATCACACGCCAAAAGTGCCTAACATTATTATGAAAAAAAAAAGTGATACTCTTACACAGCTGAACCGATATTTACCAAATATACCTAAGAACCACCACCAAGAAACAGGTTTACGATGCCACAGACAGACACTTACACACCGAAATCTACGTCTTACTTATAACATTAACATTAAAAACAGGTAACATTATAAAATATCTGAATTGCCCTCCCCTGCACCAGATCCTGGGTACGCCCATGCCCTGGGGGGACAATTGTCCCCCCAGTGTATAATACTGTTACTATAGATGGATCAGGAATGGATACAGAAGGATCGTTAATAGACACAGATGGCTCCGAGACCAACTCTCGGTCTCATAAGCGAAAGAGAGCATCGGTTTCGTCAAAGATTTGCAAGCACAGCAATAAAAAACGCAGATATCACCACAAATCTTCTTCTAATACCGAGATTTATTGCCAATGTAGATCAATAACAAACACTTTTACTGTATCTGCATCACCCTCACAAATTATCACCTCACAAACTACCAAGACTAATGCTAACGAGAATTCATCGCGTATTCCTATTGGCCGAAATGTTTACAACTCATCTGACGCTGCCCCATATGCAGTTCATATTTAGAAACTTCCTTCATCTCCCAATGAAAACTGTTCCATTCATCCTGTGGCATTTGGCTTTTTCCTTAAAAAAAACTCATTCACGAACATTGTCAATGTAACCGTATTTCTTTATCTTTTTCGTCACATGAAAGTGCTAACAATTTTGTAGCTGATGCATCAAAATCTAATAATTACAAAGCTTTTATTCCGTATAGTGAGAGGTGTTCCTACTGACTGGAGCGATGAGGATATTCTAAGTAATATATCAGTTCCCATAGGTTGCGGCCAAATTATGAAAATAAGGAGGCTAAAAAGAAAAGTCATTAGCAATAAAAGTCAGAGTTTGTTCCCATAGAAACTGTAGTCCTAACGTTTGATTGGCAAGTTCTACCCAAACGTATTTTTATGTGTTATAACTCACTTCATGTTGATTTATACATTTATCCCACAATACAATGCTTTAACTGCTGCCGATATGGACATATTCGCAGCCAATGCAGATCATCTCCAAGATGTTTTAAATGTGGTCTAGGCCATACTGGGGAGACATGCAAAGTTGAGGAGTTTAAGTGCTGTCTCTGTACAGGTTCTCATCTTGCATCTAATAAAATATGTCCTGAATTCTCTAGGCAAAAGGGGATTAAGGAATCAATGGCCAAAAGTTGTATTTCTTATGCTGAAGCCTTGAAGTTACACCCTCCTGTTAGCAAACCTTATTCTGATACTCTCATGTCTGCTCCTCAACATAGGTCAATACAAAATATTCCAGATCATACTCATCATAACAAATCATACAAGAAAACAGTACCTATTCTTGAAACCGAAGCAACCTCAAAAATTTGAAAGATATGGATATGATCAATTAGCCCATTCTAACTTAACAAAAGATTATACAATTCCTTTACCCTCTATTGGCACTCTCAATAACTGTAATAACGATTCTCTATCTGAAATTCCCATTAAACAATTAATTTTAACTCTTATCAATTCTTTACAACAATGTAATATGATTAAATTACCGCCCAACGCTGCTATACTATCAGATACAGAAGTAAATAATATAGTTAATACGAGTATTGGATCAGTTCTCCCTAATGCAATGTAACTGCTGCAGCATAAGCCGCAGAAAAAGTGAACTAAATTACTTGATTAATAAATATGAACCATCTTTAATAGCTATACAAGAAACCTGGTTTAAGCCAGAACATAATTTTAAACTTTCAGGCATCTCTTGCATGAGAAAAATTCTCTTCTTTTTTCTCATGTAGAGCTACCTAGCCATGGTACCGGCTTCTCGATAATATCTGTAAAAATAAATAACATATGCTTTGTTTCCGTTTACAGTCCTCACCCATAATCTGATATTTATGATGAAGTAAATAATATGTTTTCTTTCTACACTACCAAAGCCTCTAGTGATAATGTGGGTGACTTTAATGCACAACATCGATGTTGGGGAAATGACAGTTGTAGTGTGACACAGTAACAGTGACATTTGTGAACGTGGTTCAGATGTAGGCGACTTAAACCAACCGATACCGTTTGCTATTCAAGAAAAATTGAATTGAATTGACTTAAACCATATTATTTTCGCTTGCCCTTTAAATAACCATGCAGGATTTTTCGAATCCTTAATATCCCTCCATGTTCCTCTTCCATCTTGTATTAACACCCTATTACATAAACTTAATATTAATATTTATAAAACCATATCTTTATTTATAACTGTTAATCATTTATAAATCTAAATATTACTTTAAAAATGTATTGTTTCAAACCATTTTGATCCTTTCCCGAAATTCCGTAATCCTTTCCATATATTAACCGTTTCCTAACCTTTTACTGCGTCGTGGCTAAGTCCAAGCCAGAAAACGCCAAAACAAAAAAAAAAGCTGTGAAATAGCGAACTGAATGCTTATGAAATCCAATTAAAAATAAATATTAATTTGATCTGATCTGTCTCAGTAGTTTTTTCCACAGTGACCGTAATATTTCTTGCAAATTGATTGTAATTACATACGCATGAGGCAGTTTTAGTGTAGAATCAATTTTCTGTACAATTTTGTTTTACAGAAAACTAACAATGTCAGATACTGAAGAAAGATTTGTGAATGTATTACCAATCCCTCAAGTTACGGTAAGTGTGCTTACATTATGGCATAAGTTACTTTTTATGATCATATACACCATGATTATTCTAAACAAGCAATGAAATGCCCAGTATTTATAAAATTTTAGGTTATAAGATTATACTATTTGTCATAACAAATCATTATTGTATTTGGCAGACTGCGCCAAATGGGCTCGAAATTCCGCCAAAGACGGACATGCATGGAGATTTATTGTCTCAAACAAGATACAAAAAAATCAAAAGAGGGACAATTTTGTTTTGGTCTAAGCCAATTACATTGTTGGGGGAGCAAGGCTAAGGCTTGTTTCTGAGATTGGTCGTAGATCAGGGGATAAGACAGCATAAGACTCATCATGACTCCCACGCCCGGTCGTACCTGGAACAAAGGATAGCCATTGCTATCCAACAAGGCAAAGCTGCGAGTATATTGGGCACCTTTGCATCGGGTATGGTCAGGGGTGGGTTATTTAGTAGGGAATAGGTAGGTTTGTGACATTCATGTGACACTTTTATATGTTATAGTAATAGTAATCATTTTTTTAATAATAACAATAAGTATTGTTGGGACAACTCACACAACACCATCTGATTCCAAACTAAGATCCACCATCCATCAACCATCGTGCTCATCACACAAAGTTTTATCCTGGGTGGGAATCAAACCCACAACCTCTTGCGTAGCAGTTGAATGCACTCCCACCGTGCCACAGAGGCAGTCATATTTTTAATTGTAATAATCAATGAATTATATTGTGTTCTAACGATAACTTACTATTGAAACAATACCTTATAATCAGAACAGAGTTTATTGTTAATAATTACAATCACAACTGTTAAATATGAAGGTGGCCTCACATAAGCTGTGTTACACACTACCCACATATAATCATTGTGTGTGCATACATAACACTTCCCCTTTAAGACCATTAAATAATATTAAACAAATAATAATTTAAAATCCTAAAATCTCATTCCACTCCTCAGGCGGTGGGATAACCACTCTCTCATCTTCATCATCACCCCCTTCATAATCATAATTATTTTCAGGTGTTGTCGCGAGTACGCGTATTTAGTGGAAGCTTATAGTTGAAACATATGGCTAATCATTTGAAAAATAAAGACTTTAGTTGGACACAAAACATTTTAGCAAAATTTTATTTACATGTATGACATTTCATATATCAGACTACTACTTTTTCCTACGTGACATAACATACACTGAAAAGGGTTCTCGCTTGATGCTATGCAACCTCTAACACTTTCCCTCATTAATCAAGCGAATGGCATTGTATACCCAGGGCATCCCTGATTGTGACTAATCTTGGCTTAGGAACTGCCTTGGTCATAATATCTGCCAATTGCGTGGCGGTGTCAGTCTTCTGAACATCCACGAGTCCTTCTTGTACAGTTTCTCTCACAAAGAAATGTCGAACTCGTATATGCTTGGTCCGCTTGTGAAACTCTGGGTTATATGCAAGCCGTATAGCAGCTTCATTATCAACTTTAAGTATAGGTACTCCATCCATGTCAGTGAGTGAGCTAAATACTCTTTGAAGCCATACAACCTCACGAGCACCTTCACTTGCTGCTACTATTTCAGATTCAGTGGTAGAAATAGCGACTGAAGATTGTCGTTGACTTAGCCATGATACTATTCCTCCAGCAAAGAGACATGCAACTCCCGTTGTAGAGCGTCCTGTTTGCTGGTCTCCTCCATGATCAGCATCACTATAGCCTTGTATACGATTAGATCGATATACGAGATAAGAAGAAGTCCCTTTTATGAATTACATAATCCGCTTAACACGTAGCCAATCGTCATGTGTCGGGTTTTCCAAACTTCTTGAAACTAATCCGACTGCGTAAGCTATGTCGGGTCGAGTTCCTGTCATTAGGTACGCTAAAGCCCCTACAGCTTCTCTGTATGGAAATTTCTTCTCTTCCACCTTGTTAACTTTCCCTGCTTGAGAAGTCGTTTCTATTGGCGTTGATACTGGATTGCATTCTGCCATCTTGAAACGTTCCAGTATTTTCTTGGCGTACGATTCTTGTTTAATCGTAATGGAGCCATCTTTCGACTGTTCTATCTTAAGTCCAAGGTAATAAGATGCTGGCTTGCTGGTGATCTTTAGAGTATTCCCTAACTCTCTAAGGAATTGGTTTGCCAAATTTTGATCTGTAGCAGCTACAAGACCATCATCTACGTACAGAGTTATCAGGATTTTCTTGTCACCTATCTTTTTACGTAAGTAGACAACAATCTGCTGCGTTTTGCTTAAAACCTTTCTCTAATAGATACTCCTCAAAGCACAAGTTCCAACATCTGGGTGCCTGCTAGAGTCCATATAAACTCCTTTGAAGGCGACATACTTTTGAAGTTCCATCGCTAAACCCATCCGGCTGCTGCATGTAAATTTCTTCCTTTAGCTTGCCGTTGAGGAATGCCGTCGAAACATCAAACTGTGCCAAATATAACTTTTCTTTGGCTGCAACACTTAATAAGGCTCTAATGGTGGCCATTCTAGCAACTGGACTGTAGGTCTGTTCATAGTCAATCCCTTTTTGTTGCTTAAACCCTTTTACTACTAGCCTAGCCTTATATTTGTCAACACTGCCGTCTGGGTTTCGCTTGATGCGAAAGACCCACTTGCAAGGGAGTGCCTTCCTTCCCTTCGGTAGCTCACAGAGTGTCCAAAGATCATTTTGCTTTAAGGAGTTCATTTCACTCTTCATAGCTGTGATCCACTCTGCGCAGTCATCTCTTTCAATCGCTTGTTTATATGTCTCAGGGAAACATTCTGTACCTACGAAACAAACGTAGTCATCATATTTCTTAGGACGTGAGAGGCTACTTCTGTCGCGTAAGTCGTATTGCGATCTCGGGTTCAATAAAAATGGTTCAACTACCTCTATCTCTTCATCAGCGTCAACGAACTCTTCGTAAGCGTTTTCATCCTCTCTTCTTTCGTTCCTATCTCCTAAAACATCTACATGTACATGATCATCTTCTCTATCTCCCTCTAGAGCAGGTTCATGATCAGTTTCTGGCTCTATTTCACTTTCAGGCTCTATAGCAACTTCTCTCATGAACGTTTGGTTATCTCCCTCTGAACTTGAAGTCGTAGGAATTTCCGTACTGATCCGGAACTCAACGTCAGTTTGAAAGGTTATATCCCTCGATCTTTGCGTTTTGTTTCCATCCCAAATACGGTAACCATCATCGTTGTCATATCCTATAAGTCTGCCTTTAATAGCCAATTGGGGTCCAGCTTCTTCCGTTTTTGTTTTGGAACATGAAAATAGCATTCACTTCCGATGACTCTCAAGTGCCTTATCTTAGGTTTCTTCCCATGCCAGAGTTCGTAAGGTACTTTACCCTCAACTCTCGATGGACCTGTTCTGTTAAGTACGTACGCGGCAGTATTCACCAGTTCTGCCCAGAGTATTTGCGGTAGTTCTCCTCTTGCGTGTAGCATAGATCTCGCAGCTTCAACTAGCGTACGGTTTTCTCGCTCACTACATCCGTTCTGCTCCGGAGTGTAAGGCATTGTCAGCCGTTGTTGAATGCCATATTTCTGTAAAATATCTCGTACCTCTTTGTTGTCAAACTCACCTCTGTTATCACTGAGAATTGTTTTGATGTCATAACCGGCGGTCTTGGCTTCTTGAAGCATTTGAAGGAGTTTATCCTTAACCTCAAATTTGTTCTTAATAAAGTAGACCATGCGATAGCCAGAGTAATCATCCTTGAAGAGCACGTAATATTTTAATTTTGAGATACTATCGACAAAGGGACCGCAAACATCGGTGTGAATAAGCTCTCCTGTAGCTTTTGCTCGTTCCCTTTTTCCAAACGGTTTCCAGTGTGACTTTCCATAAATGCAGCCTTCACATTTGATGTTATTAGGACTCAACTGCATCCCTAGCTCTCTCTTTACGAGGCGGATAACATGTTTCATGTCCTGATGAGCAAACCTTTCGTGATACAACTGTAGCATGTTAGAATCAGTTATAGCATTGACCTCTAGGACTTTTTCCTTGTTTGGCATCACTGTCTTCATACTTAGTTTGTATAAGCCGCCATAATGGTCTCTCTTTCCAACAACTCTAGTCGTGCCTCCAATATGAAGTTTGCACTCTCTTGTTGTAGAAGTGAATAAACTGTTCTGCATTTTATCTTGCGCAACAAGTGGTGAAAATAGATTTTTCGTCAGCGATGGTACCAACCACACATCTTTTAGGGTTATTAACTCCCTCCTGCCACCGACATTTGACTCTACCTCAACGGTACCTTTTCCTATTGCTGGTATTACGCTACCGTCTGCAGTCGATATTGTGTGGTCAGAGTCAAATTCGTGAAACTCTTGAAAGAAGTCACTCCTAACAGCGATGTGAGTTGTGGCTCCATTATCTACGAACCAGCTTTCTCTGTCTTGAGTTCGTCCTGCTGCACAAGCATTCACTAGCAGAGAAATGTGTTGCACTTGCTTTGACGTAGCTTCTGATGTGCCTGGCGTGAGAGGCTACTTCTGTCGCGTAAGTCGTATTGTATTTTTCATTGTAGGTGGCCTCCCATCCTGTATCCACTTTTTGCATTTTCGCACTCTATGTCCTTTGCCAGAACAATAGTTGCAGATCAGCTCTTTGTCGCAGCTTTGCTTGCTCTTATGTTGTGTCCGTGTTGCCGCTAAGGCCTCTTTCTTTATATCCTCTTTGCTACCAAGCGCTCTTTCAAATGCGCACAAGTGACTTGTCAAATTATCCACTGTCCGTTCACTTTGGTTCAGTAATAACCAGCTTGATTTGAATGCAAAATATTTATCGTCGAGCGTATCTAATATTTTGCAGATGAGGAATAATTCCGGCAGCTTTACAGTAACGTCCTTCTTTGTGATTTCTGCATTCAAATTTGTCCAGATGTTTTTCAGTTTTGACATGTGGGTAGAAACATCATCCTCATGATTACGTTTAAAACTGAAGAACTCAGAGCACAAATTGTACGCTCTATCATCAGATTGACCGTCATATAACCTGTGCAGCTCTTGCCAGACCTCCTTAGCTGTTTCAAACCGCATGACCTTTTTTAGCGTGTCCTCAGACATATTTATTTTAGCATCGTAAAAGAAGCACGAATGGCGATTCATAACGCAGTGCTAGTGCCAACTTTGCTTTACGGTAGTGAAACCTGGGTATGTCAGCAGATGCATGAAAGTAAATTGAATGCTGTGGAGATGCGATCACTTCGAAAATTGTGCGGCGTTACCTTGGGCCGACCGAATACGTAACGAAGTGATACGCAATATGGCAGGTTTGAATGAAAGTGTCAGCGTTAAGCTGGAAAAGGGCGTGCTCCGTTGGTTTGGACACGTCCAACGAATGAGTGAGGAACGATTGACGAAGAATATATATTGTTCAAAAGTAGAGGGTAGAAGGAGTCAGGGAAGGCCGAGACTTACATATGAAGACCACGTGAGCAGATTGCTCAAAAACGGAAAGGTCAAAAGTACTCGGATACCCAGACGTGCGTGTATGAAGCGATTGATGAATCTCGAAGAAGCGAAAGAAGTATGCATGGATCGCGAAGCCTGGCGATCTGTCCTCTCTGACTACCCCGTCAGGGATACAGCGTGAAGATAGTTAGTTAGTTTTAGTTAGTTAGACATATTTGTGGTTAAAATGAGCAGAGCGCTACATTCGGCCTTCCTGTATTTGGCTGCAGCCAAATTGTAGGTGCCGACTTCTGCTTCACCAGTTCCTTGGATATGGGACACGGGCTTCTCCAGGGTTCCTTCGACTGCTTCAATAGCACCTTCAACACCACGTAACATAATGGAAATCTTATATTTCCATGTAGCCCAATTATCTTTCCCTTCCAGATTGCCAATTTGCAATTTTGACGTAAAATTTTCCATTTCGTCAAATGATAGGTTTTACTATGCTGGGATCATCACCTGTCGCGAGTACGCGTATTTAGTGGAAACTTATAGTTGAAACATATGGCTAATCATTTGAAAAATAAAGACTTTAGTTGGACACAAAACATTTTAGCAAAATTTTATTTACATTGACACATACGACATTTCATATATCAGACTACTACTTTTTCCTACGTGACATAACATACACTGAAAAGAGTTCTCGCTTGATGCTATGCAACCTCTAACATTGTTGGTGTATGTGGTGCTCTTGTCCTTAGCAGTTGATCCACGTGTCTGCGATGTATGGCACCATCTTCACTTTCCACCTCATATATTGCTGGCGCCTGTTTCTTTACAACTTTCCCTCTTTGCCATTTCTTATTTACATTGTAAAGTCTCATTAAAACATAATCTCCAACATTGAAACTCTTCTTATTTCTATTCTGTGCATTCTCTTGACTTCCTTCCTCATTTACGCTGCTGCGGGTGTCAGGATGCATAGATGATATTAAAGTCTTAAATTTCCGCCCATTCAACAGCTCTGCTGGGGTTTTACCCGTGACTGTACTTGGTACAGTACGCACATGAAATAGCAATTTTGCTACTCGGTCTGGCCAAGGGAAGGAAGACTGCTTCATGAGCTTGGCTTTAATTGTCTGTATTGTACTCTCTGCTTGACCATTAGTTGAGGGGTGGGAAGGAGCACCTGTTACATGTTGAATATTGTTTCTTTTAAAGAAGGCTTGGCACTCACTTGATGTGAAAGCCAATCCATTGTCTGAGACAATGATATCAGGCAGGCCATTATCTGCATTGGCTTTTCTTAGCGCCTCAATTACCGTTTTGCTAGACATTGATGGAACTATTTCAACGATTGGCCATTTGCTGTAAGCGTCTACCATTACTAAAAATGTTTTGCCCATGAAGGGCCCCATAAAATCAATATGGACTCGTGACCAAGGTCTCGTTTTCGGTCTCCACTGGTGGTCCGTGATAGGTAGGTTGTTTCTGCTCATTTGGCATGATTCACATTCAGCTACCATATTTTCTATGTCCTTATCTAGAGTAGGATACCAAAGGTATCCTCTAGCTAACATCTTTGTTTGTACTATGCCACTGTGACCTTGGTGCAAAGCCTTCAACACTGCACCTTGTAATTTTGTAGGAATTACTACTCGGTTAGCCCACGTAATGCAATCTTTGTTTAAGGACAAGGCATCTCTTCTTCTATAAAATGGTTGTAGCTCTGGTATGTCCATCTGGTCAGGCCAGCCATTCGGCAAGAAAAACTTGACCTTAAGGATCATGTCTTTTTCAGTTTCCTTTGCTATAATTCCTGGTCCAATGTCTATGTCCATCTGCTCAATTAGCAGTATGTCTTCTGTACCTTCCTCTTTTTCTAAGCCTGGCGTCGGCCATCTGCTAAGGCTATCAGCATCTCCCATTTGGCTTCCCGGTCGATACTTCAGCTGATAGTCGAAGGTATTTAAGGTTAGTGCCCAACGCAACATTCTAGCTGACACCAATTCTGGAATAGGTTTGCCTGGACCAAATATACCTAATAAGGGCTTGTGATCGGTGAATATCACGAATCTACGTCCCTGTAAGTATTGTCGAAATTTTTTTAAACCGAACATTATAGCTAGAGCTTCTTTGTCCAGCTGGGCATATCTGCGCTAATGGGGCTGCAAGGTTCTTGAACTCATTATTATGGGTTTTTCCATGTTGTCTTCCATTTTGTGTACCAAGATCGCCCCAACGCCATATTCACTTGCATCACATATCATATGCACTTCTTTCTCCAGGCTATAATTTGCGAGTGTCATATCAGATGTTAAAAGACTTTTGGCTTTCTCGAAGGCTGATTGCTCTTTTTCTCCCCACTGCCATAGTACATCATCTCTCAACAAGGCATATAAAGGCTCCAGTACCACAGCTTTTTGTTTTATGAACCTCTCATAGAAGTTATAGAGTCCTAAAACTGCCTTTAATGAGCGTTTATCTTTTGGTGGTGGCTTGTTTGCTAATTCCTGTACTTTTTCTTGAGTGGGGTGAACTCCATGTGCATCTATTTGAAATCCTAAAAAAGTCACTTTGGTAGTAGTAAACATGCATTTTGACTTGTTGACCGTTAATCCAATATCACACAGCCTTTTAAGCACTTGTTCTACTCTCTTATTGTGCTGATCAAGTGTATGATATTGCGGTAGGAGGGGTCCTACCGCAATATCATCCAAAAGACATGCTACATCTGGTATGCAGGAATACCAGATGTAGCATGTACCAGATGTAGTACTGTTGATATCAGGCGTTGAAAAATTGCAGTTGCTGCATTTACTCCAAATGCCAGTCGGTTCATTTTCATCAAACCAAGTGGTGTGTTCAAGGTTAACAATTCTGCAGTAGCTTCATCTACTTTTAACTGATTATATGCATGTTTAAGGTCTATTTTTGTGAACCATTTGCTACCAGAAAGCTCAAAGAAAGTTTCATTTGATGTTGGTAATGGGTAAGAATCTGCCAAACATGCACCATTCACTGTGTTCCGGTAGTCTCCACATAGCCGCAGTGAACCATCTGGTTTTGGTACTATAGTCAACGGTGTGGCCCAACGGGAGTGCTCTACTGGTGTCAATATACCTGTTTCCACCATTCTGTTTAACTCTGCATTTACTTTAACTCTTAATGGAAATGGCACTGGTCTTGCTCGCATGAATACTGGTGTGACTCCTTCTTTACACTTAATTTGCACTGGAGGTCCTTTATATTTGTCCAATTCTTCAGTGAATAGTTCAGGAAACTTAGTAGTAAAATACTTCGCAGGACTTTCTATTTCCTCAACGGCGTTGATTGCTACACCTTGTATGGATATACCTAGTGGTTCAAACCATGACCGTCCTAGTAATGGTGGTCCCTTTCCGCAGCTCACCACCAGAGGAAGTTTAGCACTTTTGTTGCCAAACTCCACCATCACTGTGGTTTGCCCTTTTATTTTTAGTTCATTATTTGTCCAAGTGACTAATTTCTTGTCAAATGGTAACAATGGTTTCAACAGTGTCTGTGAATATTGTTCATAAACACTATGTGGAATAATTGAACGTGACCCAGAGTCCACTTCCATTTCCAGAGGTATACCATTAATCTTCACTTCTACCATGATCGGCATCATGTGATACCTAACAAGCCTCACTGGCACTGTCTATACCAATCTCGTTCACACGTACGTCGCGCACGCCGAAATTGTCCTCTTTTCCGTTGTTTTCTGAATCAGAGGAACACTCACTGCATTTGTTAACATTTGAGTTAATTGTTTTATCTTTACAGGCTGCTTTTGTATGCCCCTTTTTGTGGCATTTATAACAAGTTGCATTGCGCAGCCTGCACTTAGCATTCCCATGCGATTTTGCACAATGTATACATCGCTGTCGTTTTGAGTTAGTGATCGCATTTACATCCATCGGCTCACACGCACTACTAGTTGACGGTGCGTCTTTTTCTTGTGTGACTTTACAATGGTTCCTTATTAATAAACTACTCTGTATGCCTCTTTAAATTGTTTCATAAGTCAGAGCTCGCTGTACCACAGTAGCATACGTTAGGTCATATAATTTAATCTTTGACAACTCCTTTTTAAGGCTTAAGTCTCTCGCGCCCAATATTAATTGCTCCACAATCCGCCTCTCCATATCTTTGAAGTTACAACGGGAACTTATATCATGCAGAGCAGCAATAAACTTCGTAACAGACTCGTTTTCTTTTTGTTTCCGTGCGTAAATTTGCCAACTTTTAATATTGTGTGCGGTTTCGGTATAAAAAATGTGTTAAGAACTATTACTATTTCTTCAAAGACCACGTCGTTCGGTTTATTTGGTGCTAACAACGCCACTATTAGGCTATAGGCGTCTTTTCCGCACTGCGATAAAAAAAGGGCTCGTTATTGCACGCTTTCGCTAATCCCAGCCGCTTCCCACGCAAAGTACAGTTGTTCGCGATAGTTTTCCCACACATCGTGATTTGGGTCAAATTTTCCGGGCAAAACCAAACTTGATATGTTTACAGCTGTCATCTTCAGGTTTTTTCGTCGCCAATATTGTGTTCTAACGATAACTTACTATTGAAACAATACCTTATGATCAGAACAGAGTTTATTGTTAATAATTACAATCACAACTGTCAAATATGAAGGTGGCCTCACATAAGCTGTGTTTACACACTACCCACATATAATCATTGTGTGTGCATACATAACAAATTATAAATAAAAAAAATAGCACTAGTTATGAAAGTGATATCTCCTGATTAACACACACTGAAACAAACACAAATAAAATAGATACATTGGTTAAAAATAACATTAAATACCACTCCAACATACACACATTATATTCAGAGCCTGATGGAGTTACAATGGATGAAGGATATCAACAACCTGAATAGTTCAGGAGAGGAGTAGGTTTGTCCTATTTGTATAAATAATAAAAAACAAAGTAACTAACTATCTTCACGCTGTATCCCTGACGGGGTAGTCAGAGAGGACAGATCGCCAGGCTTCATGATCTATGCATACTTTTTTAGCTTCTTCAAGATTCATCAATCATAATAACTTATAATACATACATACATATTGTCACGCCTTTATCCCCGAAGGGGTAGGCAGAGGCATATTAAACGCCCACATTTCACCGTATGCATTTTTGTCCCACGTAACAGGTGGTGAGCCCATTGCCGTGTTGAAATGAACAGGCGCAGGCTGCGTAGACCTGCTGTTGTAATTTTTTAAGCCGCCCATAAGGCCTTCAAATTGGCTTAACGACTGCCATCTTATTGGCTACCGGGACCAACTGCTTAACGTGCACGGAACTGGGGTGGGTCTAAAGGGCCGAATAAATTTAATGAAATAAAATGTGTCTATTTTAGATGTTAAATTTGGAATAAATTTTGAACCCCATGCCTTTTTAGTGAGGTGGTAACAAAAAGGCTAAAAGGTCTTATGTGCAAGACACTAACTAGCACGACCAATTAAAGTCCTGGTAGTCTCGGACTCACTTATAAAACTTATAATATTTATTCATTAATTCAATACACGCACGTCTGGGTATCCAAGTACTTTGACTTTTCCGATTTTGGTCTTCACATGTAAGTCTTGGCCCTTTCTGACTCCTTCTACCTTCTACTCTAAATAAATAATACATAAATCCTATTGTACTATTAAGCATTATTAGTCTATTTACCTCCAACTGGCTTAATAGCTGTTACCTATCTACCTAGCCTCTTAAAATACGGGGTGCAGTTAAGCTAGTAGTGTGAAGGATATGCAGTACTACCAAACTGCGGAGAAATGTCTCAACTGCCGGAGTGAAGGTCATCACTACATATTATAAAACAAAGTCACTTTTCGCTGTCTGTCCCTATGTATGCTTAGATCTTTAAAATTACGCAACGAATTACAATGCGGTTTTTTTAATAGTTAGAGTGATTATTATAGAAGGTTTTTATGTATAATTTGTTAACTTTTGGTTTACATTGACTAAATTATAACCATATTTGTTGTGGATGCCGGAAATAAATGGCCGTCTGGGAGCTTTCAACGAAAACGCTGCCTAAGCCCTTTGAGATATAACAAAATAATTGTGTATCTAATATAAGTCTACAAAAAAGTCTGCGATGGTATATGTCTATCTCTTAAGGATAACATACTATATCCATCTTAATACTTTAAAAAACCAGCAATAAAGCGGTAATTTGAAGGTTACTTACGTACTAATTCGTTATTAATCCTTATAATTTTAAATATGTTAGTTGGCTTTAGCATTTCATGAAGATTATTTTGTCCCTTTATAGGGCTAACACACGACCGGATTTGATCCGACCAGAATGCGGATTTGATTTGCCGCCCGACCGAATCTTACCGTCTGTAGAGCAGTCCGGCGGACATAATTATTATAAATTGAGTCCGTCTCGATCCGCATCGGATATGATCAAGCTACCGTAGTTGCCGTTCTAGCTACTTTGTCGTAAATTTCCCCAGATATAATTTGATTTTTCAACAAATAGACACTTATTCATAATCTTTTTCCCAATGTTGCCGTCTTAATTAGTCTGTCAAAAATGTCTTCATACATTTTTCGCCAGAAAGAAAAAAGAGCTACGTTAATACATAACGTAGTGTTTATTTACTATATGTAGAGGAATACTATGCATACCAGTTATCTACATCGATTAATAAAATTGAAATGTGTGTGTGTGTGTGTGTGTGTGTGTGTGTGTGTGTGTGTGTAATTTCAAATTTGAAGCTTTTCACTAAATGCATATAAAATAATATACTTTATTAGAAACTTTTCATTTTCCCCAAAAGTTCCTTAAAAAAATGATTATACCCTAGAATAGGGAAAAAGTCCCTAATCTGAACACCCTGTCTGGTCGTCTGGTCGTTCGGTGCGGTCTGATCCGGTGGTCTGTTCCGTTCGTGTGTTAGCTCTTTTACACTTTGCAAATTAAATGAATATCTTAGCAGATACGGCGAAATCAAAATATTGCGCAAATAAATTAATTTCGTGTCACCATAATGAGAGTAATAGGAGAAGTAATCAATTAGGTAATTTGAAAAATCTTTAAACATTATTGTGATATTAATAAACCACGGGATTAAATGAGTGCCACGTGGTTCGAAGTATGTCACGGGCGAAGCCGGGTCAGCTAGTAAACAATAAGCAGGGCTTTGGTTAAGATTAATTAAATACTATGTCACAGCAAATAATAACTAGCTGATTATATACTTTTATATAGTATTCTTCGGAAGGCACGTTAAGCCGTTGGTCCCGGTTGCCAATAAAATAGCAGTTGTTAAGCCTGGTTGAAGGCCTTATGGGCGGCTTGAAAAATTTCAACAGTAGGTTGCCACAACCTGCGTCTGTCTATTTCATCACGGCAATGGGCTCACCACCTATTACGTGGAACAGGAATCCACACAGTGAAAAGTGGGCATATAATATGCCTCTGCCAACCCTTCGGGGATAGGGCGTGATGGATATTTATTTTAATATATATAACTAACTAGCTAAAGGAAGCGCTCGTGGCCCCGCGGACTCAGTGTTCTGTAAAACGATCACTGAGTTATGCAACTTTCACTATGGCTGGTCCGCGGATGGGTGACCACTGTGGCATTTACATTTGCGACCGTTTTCGTGCTTCGGAACGCACTTTAAGCCGTTGGTCCCAGTTGCCAGTAACATGGTAGTTGTTAAGTCAAGTTGCCTTATGGCTGGCTTGAAAAATTTCAACAGCAGGTAGCCACAACCTGCGTCTGTATATTTCAACACGTGGGACAGGAATACACATGGTGAAAAGTGAGCATATAATATGCTTCTGCCACCTCCTGTGGGAAATGGGAATGGGAAAACTTCATCGCACAGCAGAGCTGTGTTTCAGGTAGTTTTGAATGAGCTCGTAAAAGTATTATCGTAATTATTATCTATACTAATATTATAAAGCTACTAGATGACCCCCACAGCTTCGCCCGTGGAATATTTCGACCTCCCGTCGCACCTATTTAATCCCGTCGCTTATAACTTCTACAATGATGCATAAAAATTTGCCCAATTTATCGACATTTATGACTACTGCTCTGCTCCGCAGTGTAGTAGCGTAATGATACATACATACATATATACATATTGTCACGCCTTTAGGCAGAGGCATATTAAACGCCCACGTTTCACCGTATGCACTTTCGTCCCACGTAACAGGTGGTGAGCCCATTGCCGTGTTGAAATGGACAAGCGCAGGCTGTATCGACCTGCTGTTGAAATTTTTTAAGTCGCACGTAAGTCCTTCAACTTGGCTTAACGACTGCCATTTTATAGCAACCGGGACCAACGGCTTAACGTGCCTTCCGAAGCACGGAAACGCTCGCAAATATAAATGCCACAAAGTGGTCACCCATCCAAGGACCAGCCATAGTGAAAGTTGCGTAACTCAGTGATCGTTTACAGAACACAGACCGCGGGGCCGCGAGCGAGTTCTTAGCTATGTTTGATGAAAATCGGTGGAGCCGTTTAAAAGTTGTGGGGGTAAAAGTGAGGAAGAATAACCGAATGTCTGCCAAATATACTCGAGTGGGGTCTTAAATGAAATCGCATCACGTGCACATTACAAGATAATATGTTCAATGAAAATCGGTTGAGCTGTGAAAAAGCTCTAAGGATAAAAGTGGGGAAAACACCTATTACGCGGGGTCTGTAAATATTACGCGGGGGGAGGAAAAATTTTCAAATAGAAACTGTATTTACAACTTAACAAAATCTACATTATAATATATATGTACTAGCTGACCTGCCCGGCTTCGTCCGGGACATACTTCCAACCCCGTGGCACCCATTTAATCCCGCCGTATATTACTTTTCTAAAAATGTATGAGAGTTTCCCCGATTTGTTGATATTTATGATAACTGCTCCGCTCTCCTGTGTAGTAGCGTGATGATATACCTCTAAGAACCTTCCTCAATAAATGGGCTATCCAATACAAAAAGAATTTTTCAAATCGGTCAAGCCGTTTTCATGCTATGTCGTGACAACGGAAAACGGGTTTCATTTTTATACTCGTATATATAGATGTACCTATAAAACCCCAACGCGACGTATTTTTGTTTAATTATTAATACATACATAAGTAGTTTAAGATTGAGTTTCTTTTATTATTTTTTACTTTTTAAAGGGAACTTACGTTTTTATGTCGGGGGTTTTATTAAATTTTTAATTTAATTCCAGAAAGATTATGTACTACCTGTTGAAGAGGACAGTGTGTATTGCCGTCTATGCCCAAAAGGCTTTGCCACTGAAATTGCCTTGAGAAACCATGCGCGGATGGAACATATGGACGCATATGCAAGCGGAGACCCATCCATGTGGACTTTGTTCGATAAAACAGTAAGTATATATATATACCTTTATGTAAAGCTAAGACATAGGGCCGTATTCCAGAACGTTTCTCAATACTCAATCGACGCTTGAGATTAGATTTTATAAGGCAAACACTAGCCTCAAGCGTTGATTGAGTATTGAGAAACGTTCTAGTATACAGACCTTAGTGTCATACAGTCATGATCCTCCTAATAAAATAAAAAACTCGTGACTCCGCTGACTCAGTGTTCTGTAAACGATCACTGCGTTAAGCAACATTCTCTATATTTGGTCCTTGGATGGATGACCACTTTGTGGAATTTACATTTGCGAGCATTTCCGTGCTTCGGAAGACATATAAGCCTTTGGTTCCGGTTGCCAGTAAAATGGCAGTTGTTAAAACTGGTTAAAGGCCTTATGGGCGGTTTAAAAAATACAGCAGGTCCCCAGAGCCTGCGCTTGTCCATTTCAACACGGTAATGTTCTCACCTCCTGTTAAGTGGGACAAAAATGCATACGGTGAAATGTGGGCGTATAGTATGCCTCTGCCTACCCCTTCGGGGATAGAGACGTGGCAATATCATACAAATTTTATAAACGTGAATGTTTGTAAATATGAGTGTTTGTTACTTTTTTACGTAAAAACTACGTAAAAAAAGGCGTTTACTAGTCAAGTATAAAAAAGTTTACCACGATATTTATAGTATCCCAAGATTCTTCTTCATCTCATGTGTTTTCCCAGTGGCTTCCAAACCCTACCTTAAATAGGTGTCTTTGGTCTTATATTAGACTAGCTGGCCCGCCCGGCTTCGCCCGTGACTTCGCGACTTCGAACCCCGTGGCACCCATTTAATCCCGTTTTCCCTGTTTAATAATTTCACATTCACAATAATGTATGAACATTTTCCAAAATCATTGATTACTTCTCCGCTCTCCAGTACTTAGGTACCTACCTACCCGCACGGCCCGTTCGAATTAAATTAATTTCTCTGCGCCTAATTTTGAATTTGCGATAACTCGTAAGATATTCATCTAATTTGCAAGGTGTAAAGGGACAAAATAATCTTCATGAAAAGCTGAAGCCAACTAACGTAGTAAAAATGATAAGGATTATTAGCATATTTGTGTAAATAGCCTTCAAATTACCGCTTAATAATTCTGTTTTTTTTCAAGTATTAAAATGGATATAGTATGTTATTCTTAAGAGATAGACATATATCGTCGTAGACTTTTTTGAATAAATAAATAAATATCCATCACGCCTTATCCCCGAAGGGGTGGCAGAGGCATATTATATGCCCACTTTTCACCGTGTGGATTCCTGTCCCACGTAATAGGTGGTGAGCCCATTGCCGTGTTGAAATAGACAGACGCAGGTTGTGGCTACTTGCTGTTGAAATTTTTCATGCCGCCCATAAGGCATTCAACCAGGCTTAACGACTGCCATTTTACTGGCAACCGGGACCAACGGCTTAACGTGCCTTCCGAAGCACGGAAACGCTCGCAAATGTAAATGCCACAAAGTGGTCACCCATCCGAGGACCAGCCATAGTGAAAGTTGCGTAACTCAGTGATCGTTTACAGAACACTGACACCGCGGGGCCACGAGTGCTTCATTTCTCTTTTTTGTAGACCTTTATTAGATACACAATTGCACCATACATTATTTTGTTATATCTCAAAGGGTTTAGGCAGCGTTTTTGTTGAAAGCTCCCAGACGGCTTATTTTTTCCGACATTCCCAACAAATATCGTTATAATTTGGTCAATATATACAAAAACTTATCAAATTATACATAAAAACCTTCTATGAGAATCACTCTAATTATTAAAAAAACCGTATCGTAATCCGTTGCGTAGTTTTAAAGATCTATGCATACATAGGGACAGACAGCGAAATGCGACTTTGTTTTATAATATGTAGTGATTATTGTCTTAATTCGGGCTGCATGGCACTATAAATGAAGAACCACTACAATTCACTACATATTATAAAACAAAGTCGCTGCCTGTTGTCTGTCCATATGTATGCTTAGATCTTTAAAACTACGAAACAAATTTGGATTCGGTTTTTTAAATAGATATAGTGATTCATAAGACTGGCCAATGTCTCATCCTATGTTATCAAATGACCATATGTCAGTTATGACAAAGAATGTATTACTTTTAACAACCTGTCATGAAGTAAATACGCTAGGATAAAATAAAAAATAAATTTTATAAGCTATGGTGATCACTTCCCTTAAGGTACGCTAGTCTGTCACCTCAGTGGTATCAAAAAAAAATTTAATATATGGATGTTTTACTCATTTACGTAAAAACTACTGAATAGATTTTAATGAAACTTTACAATTATATAGCTTACTAGCTGTCCCGCCCGGCTTCGCCCGTGACATACTTCGAACCCCGTGGCACCCATTTAATCCCGTTGTTTAATAATTTCACATTCACAATAATTTATGAACATTTTCCAAATTCATTGATTACTTCTCCGCTCTCCAGTACTTAGGTACCTATCTACCCGCACGGCCCGGTCGAATTAAATTAATTTCTTTGCGCCTAATTTTGAATTTGCGATAACTCGTAAGATTTTAATTTAATTTGCAAGGTGTAAAGGGACAAAATAATCTTCATGAAATGCTGAAGCCAACTAACGTATTAAAAATGATAAGGATTACATAGTATATTTGTGTAAATAGCCTTCAAATTACCGCTTAATAATTGCTGATTTTTTCAAGTATAAAAATGGATATAGTATGTTATTCTTAAAAGATAGACATATGTCGTCGCGGACTTTTGTGTAGACTTTTATTAGATACACAATTGCACCATACATTATTTTGTTATATCTCAAAGGGTTTAGGCAGCGTTTTTGTTGAAAGCTCCCAGACGGCTTATTTTTTCCGACATCCCCAACAAATATCGTTATAATTTGGTCAATATATACAAAAACTAACAAATTATACATAAAAACCTTCTATGAGAATCACTCTAACTATTAAAAAAAACCGTATCGTAATCCGTTGCGTAGTTTTAAAGATCTAAGCATACATAAGGACATACAGCGAAAAGCGACTTTGTTTTATAATATGTAGTGATACATCAGAATAACACATAGGCTACGTTAATTCTTCAACTACTGAATGGGTCTGACAAATGTTTTTCACTTTAAATTCCAAATAAATCTACAAAAAAATACGAAAAAAACGGTAATTTTACATTTTTTTTTATATTACAAAAAATGACTGAAATATTTACGTACAAAGTGCGTATAACACGGGTGACCGCATACGTCACAACCCTGCTCATTTCACAGTCGCGCTCTCGTTCGCATCCGAACGCCGCGCCGCGCCCTTTTCGCAGTCTATGCAAGGCTGTGACGTCATAATGAGAGCGCCTAATCTCGGAAATTCAAAACAGGGCTATAACTTCTCGTCGTTATAAATTCGGAAATAAGTAAAAAATACTGCATGTATTAAAGTGAAATAAAAACTAATGTCGGTACATGAGCTACGTTCCAATTTTAGCTGTATTTGATAGTAATATTTTGACCCTTTTGTGTTCTCCATTCTTTTTTTCCTTAGCCTGGGGAACTAGATATTCTATGTATAAAGCTCATTTAAAAAGTGTGTTTTAAAAAAGTTTTTTTCTCTATTCATTTATTATTATGTTTACAGGCTGAGCCCGAGTTGGACGAAAATCTTATTCGTGCCAAGACGGAGCAGGTTCTTGCTGAGATGGAACCAACCAATGTGATGGCTCTGGCCTCCAACGATGTGAGCTACATCATTGTAAAAGCAGAAGGTCATGAAGTCAAAAAGAAGAAGAGGAAGAAGGAAAAGAAACAGAAGAAGGATCAAGAACAAAAAGTAGAGAAAGCAGCCACTGTTAGGAAGGAAAAGCAGTCTGAACCTATTACGTGAGTATTTTCTTTTTTTTTCTTGAAGTGTAAACTTTATCGCGATACGCATATTTTTAGATGAGATAAAATCTCTGGACTCGCGACACCGTTACGAGACTCCACTATAGTGTGTGCATGTACATATAGCAGATCGCGAACGCGTCTAGATAAATAAATTATTAGTAAATTTAGTTTTCGCGTCTGTCGACACTCCCTGAGTGTGTAATAATAATATTGGTTAATGATGGCGATGCTGACTACTAGGTCCCTGTATATAAAATAAATGAATTGATATACAGCAAATGTAGTTTAATTTACCTTAACAGTACATCTAATCATGAAAGGAAATCTTACATTGTCTCATTACGGAGACTTGAACTAACAAACAAACAAAAGTTATAACTCGGTTCAGGCGCCAGAGGATAAGTCCTACCAACTTTATGCACACGGATATCGGCGATATAGATTGAGATTTTAATCATAAGAGCAGGAACCAAAAATAATATAATACATCTCTAGAAGAAAGTTTCTATATTTTTATAGGCTAATTGATTGGAAATACATTGTATACGTTATCACTATTAGTATAACCTATTCAAGTGATTTAGTAAGCTAAAGATTAACTATTCACAGGGTTGAGGCGTGAAATTTAGAATTGTGAGATCCAGCATAAGTGCCAGATTATGAGTCAAAATATATATCGTAACATGATTCAAAACTTGAGCCAAATCATTGAGTCGTAAATCGTTGAGTCTAAGCATGGAGTCATTACATGGGCCTAATCATTGAGTCGTAAATCGTCGAGTCTAAACATGGAGTCATTACATGGGCCTAATCATTGAGTCGTGCATCATTACTAGATTAATCTACACAAAAGAAAAATAATTTTAGTTACCACGTGCTTCGAAATCACATCTGCAGACCGCGACAGGTGCCGTCTCCACGAGAATGACGAGCCCGTGAAACCACATGGTCAGCATTTATGGCAAATTTTATCCAACCATAAAGTTAATATAAAAAAAAAGTGCTTTTTCAGCTGCAAAGAAAAGAATTAGTTCCATTAGATTTGGAAAAACAATTGAAGATTTGTTCGTGATTTGAACACATAAAGAGAACTTACCACTTTTTTAAAGAAAAACCATAAACTCTTGAAGAGCAGGCAAATATTCCATTAACGCCGCTCTAAACATCGTAATAAGCTGTAAACAAGCGAATAAACTTTCGTCAAAATACTAAAGATCACCAAGGTTAGAAACGGGGTTTCAAAAATCCAATGTTCTTACCGAAATACATAGTTATTTTGGTATAACCATTTATAAGAATTCACAGGCGTGAACTTCCATATACAATTTATAAAAGATTACTTCTATTTAGAAAATGTAAAAAATTTATTTGCAATCGACATCTTTTTTTGTCGTCGATTGTAGCTCGCCTAGCTACAATCGACGACAAAAAAAGATGTCGGTTGACGACGATGACGTTCCAATTTTAAAATACTTTTTCGTTGGCATGGCTGCATCGACAAAACCATTTTATTTCATTCATTCTAAGAACAGGCCAAGACATTCAAAGCATTCTGCCTACTCAAAACGTAAATTATATAAATTCGATGACAAGTAGGGAGAAAGAGTCAACAATCTACTCTTTTCTCTCTCTAAATCCCAAGACTAACAATGACATTCCAATGTGACGTTTTACAACGTTACATCAAACCCCAACCAGCAATAAAAGAAAGGAACTTTCTTTTTCAAACAATAAAGCTCTAAGAAAGAAATGGAAATAATTCCAATTAAGGAAAACCAAAATCCCAAAAACAACATTCTGTAACCAGAATAAATAACCAACTAACCATAAGTATAGTTCCAATAAAAATCTAGTAAACACGCCAGACCAGTCACAATCCACGAGTTCAGAAAAACATCCGACTCTACCAACACTAAACTAAATACGAAAGTACGGTTGAGCACCATAGCCACCGACTCTATCATCCAACTCTTTACAAATAAGAATATCAAAATTGATACAAAAAAAAAATCTTAAAGTCAAAGCATGGTAACGTAAACATAATGGTACGTAAGTACTAAAGAATAACAAATCCAACCAAGTTCTCAAACCAGGAGTTCAGTTAAGCTATCTAGCCACTGACTCTTTCATCCAATCTTATCCTTATATATACTGAAGATGCGGTTGAGCCCTATCGCCACCGACTTCTTTCACATACAATCCCATATAAAAATCAAAATATTAGCAAACAAAACTGTGCTGTAACTTATAATCATTACAAAGTCAAACAGCAACTGTACAAAGTGTCGTGACAAATGAACAACTTCAATATCAAACAGCATCACCAACGTGGCTGTGACAAACAAAGACACAAAGTCAAACAGTAACTGGTTAGTACCGTGACGAACAAATTAGTCCAACAAAAAATATTGTGGAAAAATACACCAAGCAGATGTGATCGGTTCAACACCACCGAACTCCCGAGCACAAACGCTGTAACAAAACCAAACCGATGTGATCGGCTCAACACCACCGAACTTCCGAACACAAATGCTGTAACAAAACAATATGACAAATGTGACCGGCACAACCCTACCAACTTTCCGAACACAAATGCATATATAAAGATGTGATCCTATAGTCAAAAGAGACAGATATCAACATCAAAAGGTATTTCAAAAGTCATTTCCGGGTAACTTTGAATTACTTAACAAACAAACAAAATATATACAATATGTGTGGGTCAGCCCTGCGACATGGCCTCGGGATCAGAAGAACTGAGATACAGCTACTTCTACCAACCCAGAAACGCAACATCAAAACTATTCTTAAAGATTCATCATCCCAATATAAGAATACAATATGTACAAAATAAAATTTAGGAGTAATAACCTAAACATACAAACAAAACTAGGAAAATGACCTGCAAGCAGAACAATATCATTCCATAATATAAGTGGAATAATAATGTTTTAATAACCAATTAAGGTTCCAACAAACAAACAAAAAGAAAAGATCTTTCGATGTGTATGACAGTTATTTGTGTGAAAAAGTTAATGTTATTTCTAAAAGGTAAATTTTGATAATTCTAAAAGGTAAATTGATAAATTTTTAATCAATTTGTAATATCCTAAGTTCTATTTTTTAAAGATTCAGTACTTGATTCCTATAAAAAGTTGTGTAACCTAACATACATCTCTTTCAAACGCTCATTCCCTCTCATACATAAAATAAATAAATATCCATCACGCCTTATCCCCGAAGGGGTGGCAGAGGCATTTTATATGCCCACTTTTCACCGTGTGGATTCCTGCCCCTCGTAATAGGTGGTGAGCCTATTGCCGTGTTGAAATAGACAGACGCAGGTTGTGGCTACCTGCTGTTGAAATATTTCAAGCCACCCATAAGGTCTTCAACCAGGCTTATCGACTGCCATTTTACTGGCAACCGGGACCAACGGCTTAACGTGCCTTCCGAAGCACGGAAACGCTCGCAAATGTAAATGCCACAAAGTGGTCACCCATCCGAGGACCAGCCATAGTGAAAGTTGCGTAACTCAGTGATCGTTTACAGAACACTGAGACCGCGGGGCCACGAGCGCTTCCCTTCCCCGATTCTAACAAAGAGCGAAACTTCCTAACCAATACCAAAACCAAGACCAGTCTGTAATATTCAAAACAAAATAATTTAATATTTTATTATATCCTTTATTCAGGTCCTCCAAAAGGTAAACGTTAGGCGAAATTTTAGGAACTACTTTACACTTAACGAACTTAGGTGCAAGTTTAGCAGAAAAATATGCAGGAGCATTAGACTGCACAAAGCTTCTCCTCTACACAATATCATCAACACCAAAAGAAATGATTCGCCTCCCTACATTATAATAACTAGCATTTCGCTTATACGCTTTCAACAAACAAGATTGTACTTTAACAAAGACTTCACTAAGTGAATTGAGTGAAGTTGCAAAAGAACTTCTATCTCCTATCTCTAGTTGATCTAAATTATTAATAGTGGTACTAACACGGTGCAAAGATGCATCAAAAATAAGTTCTCTACCGAACATTAAAAAATTAAGCGTAAAATCTGTCGCAAGATTCACACTATTTTTTTTTTGTTTGTGGCAATCGTTAGCCATTACTGCCAGTGTCAAGTTCAGGAACTTGTCAAAATCATGGTTACAAAATAAAATTTTGGGTTGTTTTACATTTCCAGCACAAGTATTAGTTAATTTGTTAGATAAATATACCACAGGAATGTTACCCCCGACCACTATTACCTGTAAACAATATAAAAAGGATTTTAAAAACATTTGGGAGAGTAGTTAAATTTTGATGTTATTGGACAGAACAAAGTTTGAAATACAGTTATATATAGGGTTGTTATTAGTTGCTAGACAAAACAAGGTAGTAATATTAATAGGTAGGGGTATTTCTAAAGAAAGTAGGGAGTTCATCAAATCTACATTATTGTATAAGGGGGCTAGGACCCCAGCAAAATAGATGCTGAAATTTTGATGATTGTATAGTAATTTCTTTATGTCAAATATAATGGGGTTGTGGATTCGACTGTAAAAGGGGTTATGACCAAGGGCTTGGAGAGAACTCAGGGAATCTGAAAATATAATGGATGACCTCAGCTGGAAGGATACACAGTACTGCACTGCCTTGAGAATAGCAAGCATTTCGCCGGTAAACACAGAGGACTCGGGCGGGGCCTTTGAATTTTGGACTATTTGCCAGTTCTGGTGATAAACAGAGTAGCCTACACATCCTTGTTGATGTGTTTTAGAGGCATCGGTAAATAGTAAATGCCAATCATGGAATTTGGTTCTAATTATCTGCATGAATTCTTTGTTAGCTTCATTGGTAGTCTTATTTATGTTTAGATTTACAAAATGGGGTTTTAGAAGAGCAGACTCAAAGGGTGTTTCAAACAGGGGTAAGGAAGGGGAATGATGAACTGGATCTTTAAGGTTTTTAAAAAATCTATAGCTCTTTACAAGACACGGAGTACATTTTTGGGACCAGTACCTATTGTTATAACAGTATTCAGAAAGGAGTAGTAATTTTGGAAAAATAGGGTGGTTGGACGTTTGGACAGCTTGGAACAGGTAACGGTCACTAATATACTGTCTACGTAAGTAAAGTGGAGGATCAGCACACTCAACCTGTAATGCATTTGTAGGGCTTGATTTCATGGCCCCAACAACAATATGTAGAGATTTGTATTGAATCTGGTCTAATTTTTTTTATGTAGGATTTGTTACAGGGTTCTAAAACAAAGGAGGAATAGTCCAGATTACTTCTAATCAGGGCATTATAGATGAGTTTTAGTGTGAATGGGTGTGCACCCCACCAAACACCGCTTAAGCTCTAATCACATTAATATTTTTTTCACATTTATTTATAACTTGATTTAGATGTGGGACTGCAGATAATTTTGAGTCTAAAATTAGGCCTAAGAACTTTACTTGGGAAACTATTTCTATTGGGCTATCATTTAAGGAAACTGAAAAGGGTGGTATCTTCCTTTTTCTGGTGAAAAGTACAATTTTGCTTTTGTTGGGTGTGAGTTGGAGGTGGTGGTCGTTTAGCCATTTGTTTAGGGAGTTTAAAGATAATGTGACAGTGTTGATACACTCCTGCAATTATCTATCTATCTGATATATCACAATGTCATCAGCATATTGTAACACTCTACAGTTTAAGGCTGAGTGGTCCAGGTCAGATGTGTATATGCTGTATAGGAGAGGACTGAGGACCGATCCCTGTGGGAGACCCTTAAAAACCCTTCTGGACTGAGTGGGATCTTCATTTAGCTGGAGTATGATGGTTCTGTCACACAGGAGATTGATAATAAAAGTAGTCAACTTCAGCGGTATCCTTAGCTTTTGCATTTTCTGCCTAAGAATAGGAAGTGATACATTATCGTATGCAGCAGTGACGTCTAGAAACGATGCCAACAAGAACTCTTTCCGGGAGAGAGCCAATCTAATATCAGTAGTAAAGATACTGAGGTGGTCAGCTGTACTCCTTCCCTTCCGAAATCCATTTTGTGTTGTAGCAAGCAGTCCCTGGTTTTCTGCCAACCACTCTAGTCTATTTTTTATTAAATGTTCTGTTATTTTAGCTAGCACAGATGACATGGCTATTGGTCGGTATGAAGAACAGGAGTTGGGATCTTTATTGGGTTTAAGTATGGGCACAATTTTTTGAGCTCTCCAAGCCTCTGGGACTGTTCCATAAATGAATAGATTATTTATAATGTTGAGAAATATTGATCGGTTAAATTGGTCACACTTTACTATCAGTGAGTAGGGTATTCCATCTGGTCCTGGCGCTGAGTCCCTGACGTGATCCAGAACACAATCAAGTTCTTGAACGGAGAAAGGACAATCCAATGGGTTATGTGGTTCTTCCATGCAGGTATGAGGTAGTTAGGAATATGCTTACACACTCAGGAGGAAGAACCCCAGTCTGGGCTTGGTTTTTAGTTGATGATCTAAACCGCCGTAAGTTTCTCCACACCAAGGAGGGTTTTGATCCTGGTTTTAAACTAGTGCAAAAATTTCGCCAACCTTCTAATTTCTTTTTTTTTAGAATTTGTTTTGTTTCAGAGTCAATCTTAAGGAGCTCCGCATAGTTCGCCTCACTCATATCGAGGGTGTATCTCCGTTCAGCAGCCTTACGTCTTTTTACAGCTTGTGTGCACTCTGCACACCACCATGGGGGAGAGATGCGATTCTTACCTTGTCCTTTGAGTGGGATAGCTTCTTTGGCGGCAGATAGCACAGCTTTAGTAAATAGCTGTACTCCCTCGAGAACATTCTCTGCTTTAATATTATGAAGAGGGTTGATTTGGCATTTAACTACATCATTGAACCTATCCCAATTGGCTTTATCTAAATTATATTTAATGGCAGGTTTGTTGCAGAGGTTAGGACAGGTTCCAGGATATGGTAGCACAATTGGGAAGTGGTCACTACCATGACTGCTAGAGAGGATTGTCCATGTCAGCACTGAAGCCAAATTATTGGTACATAATGTTAAATCTACTGTACTGCATGATTGAGAAGGATTTTGTCGGCGGGTAGGGGATCCAGAGTTAAGTAAGCATATGTTGAGGTCATCCAAAACATTTAGTAGAAATTTGCCTTGAGCATCTGTGTAACTGGAGCCCCATATAGTATTATGGCAGTTGAAGTCGCCCATGACTATATAGGGTTTAGAGAGGGAGGATATAATATCTCTGGTTACCTTTAAGAGTCTAATGGTGGGATAAGGGATATAGATGGAAAGGTAGGTGATATCTTGAACTCTAACTGCAACAGCGTTCAGTCCATTACATAAAGATGGCAAGCTCACCTCTGAAAATGGGGTATGCTTACAGATAAGAATAGCACTGCTACCATATCCATCGTATCTATCATCCCGGACCACGCTGAAACCCGGCACTACAAAGTGTGTATCGGGCTTAAGCCAGGATTCCGTGATGGCAGCTACAATGGTGTGGTTCTTATTTAGTAGATATTTTAGTTCTGTTAATTTGCTTGGTGCGCTTTTACAATTCCATTGAAGAATTGTTGGCATTATGGTGTTCAAAGACATTTTGAATGGATAGAATTAACATATTTATTAAAGGGGCAGCGTTGGACGGTAGCATGTGGGAATCAAAAAGAACTTTTAGTAGATTTATAATCATGTTTAGATAGTCAGGGTTTGTTGAAGGGCGAGAGTTTTGAGACTGTAGGCCGCAGCCGTTAGGGGCTTGTGGGACCTGGTAGTTATTCATGAGGGAGTCGTGTGCTTTTTTGTCGTAGCCTGGTTGAAGTGGTTGATGTTGACGGCGAGTTAAAAACACTGTTTTACGATATGAAGTGCTCTGCGAGGTGTGTTGAGAGGTATGTGGACCAGGTATTGTGTTTGGCTGGGATAACATACCGGTGGAAAGAGGTGGAGATGCTGTTACTTCCACATAAGTTTTTTTAACTGTGGGGAATATTTTGCATGCTTCTAGGTATGATATGTTTTGTTCAGCCATTTTTGCTTTGATATTAATCTGTCGTAGGTATTCAGGGCATTTTTTGTTGGTTGCTTTGTGGTTTCCTGTACAGAATATGCAGGTGAAATCAATTTCATCTATGTTACATGTATCCTGTGGATGGTTCAATCCTCATTTGGCACATCTCCAGTTAGAGCGACATTGTGCCTGTGTATGACCATATCTACAGCACTTGAAACATTGGATGGTGGGGAACTGATATTTTTCTACAGGTAACACCGTATAGCAAAAGTAGACTTTCGGTGGGAGGACCTGACCATCAAATGTAACCTCTATGGTGTTAGAGTCTACCCAGGTAGGTACCCCATTATCAGTATTTTTATATCTATGTCGTCTATCTTAAGGACTTTGGAAGTGTTCGGAGGGGAAGATAACTCATCGATTATCTCATCCTCTGAAAGATATGTGGGGATCCCTTTCACTGCACCTAGTCGTGAAACTTGGAAGGAAGGGGTAAAGGCTTTATGGTCTTTATTGATGTGTTCATTATTGATAAAGTTGTTGGCTGATTTGTAATTATTGAATTGCAGTGAGATTCTATTTCTTCCTATTCTTTTTAAGCCTCCGTCAGTAATATTGTCTATATTAAGTTTTTTAAGAAAATGTCCAAATTTAACTGCATTTAATGTTGTACCAGTCATGGGAGAGGACTCCTGTCTCTGAATGTGGACTGTGAAGGGGCCAATGTCTGTTTCATTATATAATCTGCCGGGATTACTATGTGGCTGGCTCTGGGAGGCCTCAAGGTTACTTTGAGTACTCTGTGTAGCAGGAACATTAAAATTCAACTGTGTACTCTGGGTGAGTGGAAAGACCTGTGATTGGACTGAGCCATTACCATTAAGTTTTGAGGAAGATTGTATACTTTCGAAATCAGTGTTGGTAGAGGTTGAAGTGGCCGAGATTTGGCGGTTGAGGTCTAATTTGTTCGTACTAGATTCCTTCTTATGTTTCTTGCATTTGCGCTTATGTTTGCGTTTCCCTATTGTATCCTCATATATTTCTTGGGACTTGTAGTACTCACTGCTTTTAGTGGGGGAGAGGATTCGACTTTCAGGGTTATCAACATCGACAAATGCTCCTGGAGATGGTATCGAGAAACAATTACTAACTAAGGGATCTGGATCCGGAGGTTTAGAGGGAATAAATCCGTCCATGTTGTCACCGGTACTTAACCTAAAATTAATATGTAAACAGAAAACTTACCCTAGAAAACAGATCCTGCATTTAAACTAAATTAATCTAAAACATCAAACTCATGCAACACAAATACACTTTTGGGGAACACTTGTAACCAGAAAAAACAATGAGAAATCGTGAAAAGTAGCTTTAAGCCAGAGAAAACGACTTGACGTATTCCCTTACCATCTACCCTCTCCTTCCTCAATCATTCACACTATTTTTCAAAGCTAGTTGAACATGAGGTAAAAACTTCGACCACATTCTATGATCATCTTTAACAAAACATGCTATACATGTCTCAACGGTTTTATTATATCTTTCAACTTGATTATTTTGAGGGGTATACAGGGAATTATAAAATATTTTATTTATATTATAACCATTAAGAAACGTAACAAACTGTCTCACTGACAGTACACATGGTATCGTCAGGGATCCGCTCCTCCTTATCATCAAGCAAGGGTGGAAACTGCACGCTCTTGTCCATAGTTGACAAGTAAAAAATCAAAGAAATTCAAAAGCTAAAACAATTAATTGTTAAAATATCCAAAGGCAATCGAGACCGAATGGTAAGATATAAAATATAATATAGATATAGAATAGTCAGCAGTCAGCTATTAACATTCAAAAGCCAAAACAAATTCAAACATTGATAACTCAATTAAATCAATCACTGCTATAGTTAAGCACAACCAGGCCTTGACGCTCAAATGATGATGGTCAAAAAGCAAAATATTATCATTCAAACAAGTTTCAAAAGCTTCGAACACTCCGCTGTAAAGTTATACAAGTGTGATTGGAAAGAACTCAGATGAATAATTTTAATTTAAATGGTTATGTTCTATTTATATTAATATAACCTATTAATAGGATGTAAAGCAATATGCTGTAAAAATGTTAAACCATTGCATGCATGCATGGCTCGTACAAATAGTAACCCAATAAACAAGATGACCTTATAAAGTTGATTCTATAAGGTCTTAACCATTATAGTAGTTTTAAAATGGCATCGATTACGACAATGTGCCTTATAATGACATATTAAAAGAGGATTTGGCTAATATTACCTTAATTCTTATAATTAGGTTGGTTAAACGTTTATAAACCCAATTAATATGACTACAATAGGAATTCAAAAAGTATTCTTCTTATAGAGCCTAGTTACATTGCTTTTTAACCGTATAATAATATTACATAGTCATATAAAGGTTTTGAATATGGCCATTTCTTTTTATTAAGTTAATGCACAAGATAACTATGATACATTTTAACTTATAGCTGCGATGTATATGATGTTTATCCAACAAACGAATAATAGCATTTTTCATGATCTTTACAAGAATGCTAGCAATCCAATTTTACTTATATACTAATTATAAAGGCATAGTTCTTTATGCAGTTATATTTCAATGTTTTACATAACAATATTCGCCATGTTGAAAGTTCAGCAGATGTGAATTGATTACGGAGTTTTTAAAGTTTAAATCAAAAATAAGGAGGAATAGGAGTGGTGGTTATAAAAGAAAAGTAAAAAAATATACGAAAACATTGTTGTGCCTAATCCCGCAACTTTCACTGCCCGAAAAGGTCAACTATTACCAACGAACCATCCAGTGGTTCCGCAGAAAATACTACATAATGTACTATACAAAAGTCATTTGATGCGTGTACATTGCTCGAAAAAATAAAGTAGATAAAGCAATCAATCAAATCAGCCTATGGCATTCCACTACTGGATGTGAGCCTCTCCCAATTCACGCCACATAGTCCTGCACCTTCCGCATCCAGTCCGTCCTAGCGACATTTTCCAGGTCATCGCTCCATCTGGCTGGGGTCGTCCTACAGTACGTAGGACGAGTCGCGGTCTCCACTCCAGAACTCGTTTGCTCTATTGGCCATCGGTTTTTCTACAGATGTGGCCAGCCTATTGCCACTTTAATGTACTTACCCTGCGAGCTATATCGACCACTTTGGTCCTCTGACGGATACGCTCTTTCCGAAGTTTAAGTAGATATGCATTAAAGAAATTGATACTGGACATTCCTGGCATAATTGATTACTTGTACAATTTCATGTGCTGACATTTAATGTTAATTATTAAATATAATTCAGTATTGTACTTTATAACATTACTCCATTTTTTTTTGTAAAATAAAAAATAAATAAATAAATATCCATCACGCCTTATCCCCGAAGGGGTGGCAGAGGCATATTATATGCCCACTTTTCACCGTGTGGATTCCTGTCCCACGTAATAGGTGGTGAGCCCATTGCCGTGTTGAAATAGACAGACGCAGGTTGCGACTACCTGCTGTTGAAATTTTTTAAGCCGCCTATAAGGCTTTCAACCAGGCTTAACGACTGCCATTTTACTGGCAACCGGGACCAACGGCTTAAGGTGCCTTCCGAAGCACGGAAACGCTCGCAAATGTAAATGCCACAAAGTGGTCACCCATCCGACGACCAGCCATAGTGAAAGTTGCGTACCTTAGTGATCGTTTACCGAACACTGAGACCGCGGGGCCACGAGCGCTTCTTTGTAAAATAAAACAACGAATTTAATAATCAAGTATTTGTATTAGTCATCATTTTTATTTTATTTCTGGCTGCCGAATTTCAAAATTCCTATACACGTAGAAGGAGGCTGGTTTTCAAATCAGGCATTATCTAAAGAAATTTTGTTAGAAATTTGCCAACGTTATACTACCGTTGTGAAATCTGCGAACAAAGAAAATATTATCTATATAATAGTAGTAGGTACCTATGGTACGGGTACGGGATTTTACTTGTGAGAAAGGAACCCTAACTAAATGTAAAATGGCAGAATCTTATGCCACAAATGGAACCATTATAAAAATTTTAAATCACTTAGTCTCCTTGTAAACGATGTACGAATTGCTTTTTCTCTTATAGTAGACTTATTAATACGTGACTCGATAAATTAACCATATTTATAACAAAAAACCGCTTAAATCAAGGGCGCGTTGATAAAAAAAGATTCTGCGTATCACATTTGGTCATGCATTTAATTTCCCACACAGTTTTCACTACAACCAAGAACACAATTGACCTAAATTCATGAAATAAATTATAACTTACCGTTTTACTTTTATTAAAATGGTTCACGATTTTCCTTTTTTTTTAAGTTTTGTTGTGAAAATATAGATCACTAAACAAAAATACTTATTGCAGTGTTTTAAACACACAGTTTTAGACTGAACAGGTTTTTAAAAGCCTTTGTTTTGCTGTTAAAAGTTTTATTCTCTTGTTGTTGACCATAATAAAATACATATAAGAGTGATCACCCTTATTAACGTTATTAATATATTTCTTATAAGTAAATTGACCTCTTATTTGCATTTTTGTGGCCATTATAAGTTTAACTATACTGTTACTTCCATAATAAAACACGTATAAGAAATAAAAGCTAAGCTTAAGTACGATAGCGTGAGTTTTTTAATTGCATCATTCGTTTGATGGAGAGATACCTGGCGCCCTCTTTTTTTATAAATTCTGGTATTTCTCTGCTCCAGGTTGGTCCATACTCACTCCCTATACACATGCTCTGCTAGCTGGTGCACCGGTGATTCTTTGAGATAGTGTTACTTACACATCTCCAGGGATTACCAACCGTACCTGATGGGTGTATGTAGGTGTGTACGTTGCTACCTAGTGTGCACCACCCCTACCAAGCCCGTCAACCGTTATAAGTTAAGCAACTATAAGGGGATTATAAGATTACTGTGCTTGTAAATTGTGCCCAAACGCACTCTTATTAGCGATAATACGGCTCTTAAAAGAGTATTATTTTTGGCTTTATTAGCCACTACAAGGAAATATTTTGTTAGTCGGGAAGGCTATAATTAAGCTTGTCACAAAATGCATTATTATGTAAACACAAATTATCATTCAAAACATTGTTATGTTATTTATAACAATTCACTCATATTTTATATCATAATAAACAAATAATGATTATGAAAGTCACATCAATATGTAGATACAATTAATTCACAAACTAATGACTTTGTATTATTAAAAAGTTAAGTTATAGGTTATTTTCAAGAAATCATAATTACTTCAGTTTTTGATTACTCCAGTTTTAGAGATATATATATATATATCTATAATAGAACAGTAATTTTTTAATTGGTGGAGAATGGTTCAATAACAAAAAAGTTTAATATACTCTAAGCAAAATATACAAATATATATTTCAGAGCAAAACAATGTAACAATAACAATACCACTATAAGATGCACGACTCACTCACTACAAGCAAATGTATATTCAAATCAATCCTTCAAGTCTCATTTTTATAGGCGAATTGATTCGATATATATTGTATACGTTATCACTATTGGTATAACATATTCAAGTGATTTAGTAAGCTAAAGATTAACTATTCACAGGGTTGAGGCGTTAAGTTTAGAATCGTGAGATATAGATAAGTGCCAGATTATAAGTCAAAATATATATCGTAAAATGATTCAAAACATGAGCCAAATCATTGAGTCGTAAATCGTTGAGTCTAAGCATGGAGTCATTACATGGGCCTAATCATTGAGTCGTAAATCGTTGAGTCTAAGCATGGAGTCATTACATGGGCCTAATCATTGAGTCGTGCATCATTACTAGATTAATCTACACAAAAGAAAAACAATTTTAGGTACCCGAAGCGTGGTTACATTACCACGGGATTCGAAATCACATCTGCAGACCGCGACAGGTGCCGTCTCCACGAGAATGACGAGCCCGAAACCACCAAGTCAGCATTTATGGCAAATTTTATCCAACCATAAAGTTAATATAAAAAAAATGCTTTTTCAGCTACAAAGAAAAGAATTAGTTCCATTAGATTTGGAAAAACAATTGGAGATTTGTTCGTGATTTGAACACATAAAGAGAACTTACCACTTTTTTAAAGAAAAACCAATAAATCTTGAAGAGCAGGCAAATATTCCATTAACGCCGCTCTAAACATCGTAATAAGCTGTAAACAAGCGAATAAACTTTGGTCAAAATACTAAAGATCACCAAGATTAGAAACGTGGTTTCAAAAATCCAATGTTCTTACCGAAATACATAGTTATTTTGGTATAACCATTTATAAGAATTCACAGGCGTGAACTTCCATATACAATTTATAAAAGATAACTTCTTTTTAGCGAAGTTTAAAAAATATATTTACAATCGACATCTTTTTGTCGTCGATTGTAGCTAGGCGAATGACGTTCCAATTTTAAAATACTTTTTCGTTGGCATGGCTGCCAAGACATTGACCAATTGACAAAACCATTTTATTTCATTCGTTCTAAGAACAGACTAAGACATTCAAAGCATTCTGCCTACTCAAAACGTAAATTATATAAATTCGCTCCCCAGTCTAGTAGTGTAACGATATATATCCTATAGCCTTCCTCGATAAATGGGCTATCTAAAACAAAATAGTACCTAGTCAGGTCATAAATTCTGTCACATGTTTAATATAAAATAATTGAAACAAGTTTATTCATTATGTAACCATTTATATACCAAAATTAACTTAGCAAAACATAGATTCTTATGACAATAAAGTTTATTCAAAATTACCTCCGTGATTTTGAATACAGGCCTTCAATCTGCGCGGTCAGTCGTCTATCGCAGCACGAACGAGGTCCATGTCAATATCGGCGGCTGCCTTAATCAAGGATGTCTTGAGTGACTCCAAATGAGGGTTTTCGATACTTTTTCTGCCGCCAGGCGGCGCTTCGTATGCGTCAGGTCCAAACAGCTGTCAGATAGCATAGAATCTTACCGAACGTATTATTATTTTAGTAAAATTTTATGTATTTGGAAGTGTTATTGATTTTATTATGGATTACGGCCAAAGAAAGGTTGCCGAACTGAAGATTGAGCTCAAAAAGAGAGGCCTCCTTTTTTATTTGCACACATAGGCACTGCACAACACTGTGGCATTTTGGAAAACAATATTCCGTTTGTAACGTTTTTAAGAATAAATAAACCAAAAAAATGATCGAAAAATATAAATCGTGTATGTGTTTTGACAGGTAGTTGGACCTGACGTTACAGCGCTGCCATCTCACGGGGAACATTTCAAAAAACACTCATTGCGATGAGGCTTTGAGCACGCCTTTTCCTACAAGTGTTGCCATATCTTGTAATCTAACGGACTCAAATCTGGACTGGAGGAGGGCCAGTCTTCGTGCCGGATGAAGTCGATTTCACGCGTCGCCAGCCTGTCTTGTGTGCTCTTCGCTCTATGAGCTGGCGCCGAATCTTGTGGGAATACCCAGTGCCTGTTATTGAACATGGTATGCGAAACAGGTTGCACAAGGTTCGTCAGGACTGTATTTTGATACACAACTGCATTCGTTTTTACACCCTTCTCACAAAAATGTACCTCTGTTGAGCCCCAATAAGAAACTCCCAACCATACCATGAGCGAAGGTGGAAAATGACCTCGTTGGACACGCGGAATACGGTTGCTCGCTTCTTCACTACTGTGTGCGTACACCTTATCATTTTGTTTGTTGTAGCTCTCTTCTACGGTAAAAAATTTTTCATCCGAAAAAAGAATTTCCCGATATTTTTTTCCCGCGTACCGCTTCAACAAAGCGCGGCATCTCTTCAGTCTCAGGTCCATTAGACGAGCATTTAAACGATGTCCTGTTTTTCTTCGATATGGTCGAAGCCCTAAGTCTTCATTTAACACCCTTTTCACCGTGGTTCTGCTTAACCCCATCTGAAGGGCCAACAGTTTCTGCTTACGGTTGTATTTCTTTGAATTCGCGCCTTCACAGCTTTTATCACTGCTGGAGTCCTAACAGACCGAGGGCAACCACTTCTTGACCTGTCATCTACACTAAAGTCTTCATTGTATCGTTTGATGGTACGATAAACGAATCTTTTGGTTATATTCAAATTTTTCAGTATGTCAAAAATTTGAATTGGCGCGTAACCGCAACGTTGCAACGCAATAACTGCAACACGGTCTTCTTTAAGCGTCCACTCCATATTTAAAAATGAGTAAAATTCTAAAAAGTATACATTTTTATTTTCATGTACAATTCAAAATTCGAATTCAATAAACTTTTTTGTGGCCAGCATTCTAAAAGAAAAGTTTTTACTTTGTGACAATACTTATGACCTGACTAGGTATATTTCGATACAAGTGAGTTGCGAAAAATGAAGCAATTTAATATATATATATATATATAAAAATGAAACCCGTTTTCCGTTGTCACGACATAGCATGAAAACGGCTTGACCGATATGAAAAATTCTTTTTGTATCGGATAGCCCGTTAGGCGATAAAAAGTTTTAAACATATTGAACAATAAACAATATGCAGTTGGCATACTATTAGACATGACAAAGGCATATGATAGAGTTCAGTTTGGTATCTTGCTGGACAAATTGTACAACATAGGAATACGTGGAAATGCGCATAAATGGTTCAATTCATACCTAAAAAACAGAGAGCAATATGTGGAAATGGAACATTACGACCGCAGACGTAACGAAATTACTTGTATTAGATCCGAGGGACAAATTTTGAACGCGTCAATACCTCAAGGAAGCGTTATAGGATGTCTGCTCTTCCTAATTTACATAAATGACCTACCAAAACTTATAAACGAAAAGTGTATATTGTTTGCAGATGATATATCTCTGCTTATCTCGTGCCAAAACGGAATTGGCTTAACTCAACGACTTCAAAGTCTTTTTGACGCAATATCCGAGTGGATGAATGCACACAACCTCGTAATAAATTACGAAAAAACTAAGTTAACTAAACCTTTTACCCACACCAAAAAACTCAACTAAAAATAGACTTCTCCACAAATAACATAAATATAGAAAATGTAACTGAATTCACACTATTAGGAATAACAATTGATAGGCACTTAACCTGGAAGGTCCACATAAACAATTTAAGATTAAAACTGTCCAGATTCGTCTATGCTCTCCGAGAGATCAAGAAAACCACTGATTTGCAAACAGCTTTAACCCTCTATTATGCCTACGCTTATGCCTGGCTCAGCTATGGTATAATTATGTAGGGGAAAAGTACCGACGCTCTCTCACTTTTCATCTTACAGAAAAAACTTATTCGGATTCTTATAAATATAAACCAAGAAGTTAGTTGCAAACCGTACTTTAAGAGGCTATAAATACTTACCTTACCGTCCATCTATATCCTGGAGATCTGTAAATTCGTGCGAAACAATATAACCTTCTTTGTAAAACGTGGTGACAGACATACAGATAGACTGGTCAGGCACGAGAACCGCCTGATGTTACCAACTTCTCGCATGACCTTACACTCCAACAGCCCACACGTTATGTCCATAAAAATATTTAACCAACTTCCAGAATCTATAAAAACGGAAGCCAGTACTAAATTATTCTTAAATAAAATAAAAAACATGCTCATTGAAAAAGTATATTATGATATTACCGAATACTTAAATGATAAAGAAATAAATCAATACTTCTTAGAAATTCAATAATAATAATAAACTCAATAAAACCCCTCGAGGACAGTCGTTATCTTTTATAGGATTAACGCAACCCTAAGAGGGCATAGTAGATTCGCTTTTTGTGTCATCCACTTTCTGATATCAACAAAAAAATGTATCAGTAAGTTATTGAAAAGCTCACATCCGCAGGGCAGCTTGTGGCGAGCTGAATGTGCGTGGCTACACATCGGTCCCGATTCCTCAGAGTTTTGTTGCCCTTCTGCACCGGTTAGCATTTAATGGGCTAACGGGAGAGCAGTGAGAGTGCTACTCCCGGGAGTGCAGCAAAACTCAACTCTGGCTTGCCTTAATTGGCCGGTCAGAGGGAGGGAGCCAGAGCTATATGCTCGGGGGTGGAAGTGTCATTTTCAAGGGCATAACTACGGGGAAGCCCGCTCCGGGCCTGTCCCGCGAAGGTGAAACCGGCGCCGCACCGCTCGGCACCCCAAGCCGCTCACACCGGTGTTGCCTCCTGTCGCCTTACAGGCTTATCATGCCTATGGCGATTGTATAGGGGGCCCATCTAGTGAGTTGGCGAGTCACCGTCTGCCAAATTTTTGATAATCAGATATTAAAATGGCAGACGCCGCCTTCATTCATAGTTATAATCACCTAGTTCATCAAACCCCCAACCCAATAGCCCATTTCTTAGTTAGCATATTTTACAATAGTTTAACTCCCATTGGAGGTGGTCCATTATCGTTCTTCTACATAAGGCGGGCGTGGACTGTCTGCAGTGGGGGTCCCATTTCCTTTTAGATTAAAATTCTCAAAGGGCCCCTGCGTGTTGGACCAGTATGTCCCCATGTACGCCTACCAAAAGCCCGGGTATCTTCATAAAAAAAAAGAAGATACCCGTGAAAAGAAGAATCCAATAATAATCATAAATACAATAATAATAATATTTTCAATAATAATCATAAATTCAATAATACATTTAATAATTTTAAAAATTATAATAAATTTCATGGATTTAATAATAACAATTCTATACTTAATTATAATAAATAAATAATAACGACTTTTTTTATGTGGATTGTCAATTAATAGAAACTGTGAACTACTAACCAAAGAAATAAATAAAATATTATCAAGTACCGAATACATGCAATAATTTAGAAAAATAAGAAAATCGCATTGTCTTGTATTATTAATTATATCTTATACATATACGATGCTTCCTCCTCTCTTCTACGTTGCCGTGCCCGACAGGGTCCATAATGTACCTAATTATATATTTTATAACAACTGTAATCACCTTATGGAGCGCAATAAATGAATATGAATAGAACCCTTTCAATTTTCACGGTCTGATTCGATGTGGTTTAATTGTTATTAAATATTAAATAAAAAAAGACGTGTGGCACTCGGAGACTGCCGCGGTAAAGCTATTGCATAGCATACCTTTGTTTTTCTTTGATATTACGAGGGCTGCACTAAAAGTATCGGGAATGGAACATTTCCACTGTTCCTGTCATATTTAAATCTTTTTAATTGAAAACTCCTTGGTTTTAAAAATCGAATACCATATATTTATTTTAAAAAAAGATTCTCGGTCTTGTCACAAGGTTTTGTCAAACTTGTTTAGTCGTTGAGAAAATGGAATTGACTCCAGAAAATTCAAGAGCAATGATTTATTATGACTTTCGAAGTGGTTTAACACAAAAACAGTGTGTTGACCGGATGATTCCTGCATTTGGTGATGAAGCCTCATCCAAAACCACAATTTATCGCTGGTTTGCTGAATTTCAACGTGGACGTGTCAAGCTCAGTGATGATCCCCGTCAAGGTCGTCCAAAAACTGCAGTCACCCAAGAAAACGTTGATGCTGTGCGTAAGCTCATTGAGGAAGATCGACATGTTCGCGTCGACATACCGCAAAATTCAGACAACTTTAGACATTTGCATGAGTCAAATACAAATAATCTTGCATGAACAATTAGGTGTAAAAAAGTTGTTTTCCCGATGGATACCGCATTCGCTCTGTGAAGAGCAAAAAGCGGCCACCGTTACTTGGTGCGTCAGAACTCTCGAAAGATTCCACGCAGGATCCTCAAATGCTGTATACAACATTGTAGCATGTGACGAATCCTGGATATACGCGTACGAACCCGAAACAAAAAACCAGTCACGAGTTTGGGTGTTCGAAAATGAGTTAAAGCCAACAAAAATTGTTCGTTCACGGAGTGTTACAAAAAAAAATGGTGGCCACGTTTGTCTCCAAAACCGGTCTTGTTGCGACTATTCCTCTTGAGGGACAAAGAACGGTTAATGCAGAATGGTATGCTAGCATTTGTTTGCCACAGGTCGTTTCTGAACTCCGTAAAGAGAATTGTAACCGCCGCATCATCCTCCATCACGACAATGCGAGTTCTCACACCGCGCACAGAACAAAAGAGTTTTTAGAGCAAGAAAACATATAATTATTAGACCATCCGCCGTACAGCCCCGACCTCAGCCCCAATGATTTCTAAACTTTCCCTAAAATAAAGAATAAATTGCGTGGTTAGAGATTTTCATCACCTGAAGAAGCTGTGGACGCCTACAAAACGGCCATTTTGGATACCCCAACTTCCGAATGGAATGGTTGCTTCAATGATTGGTTCCATCGTATGGAAAAAATGTGTCAAATTTCGCGGAGAATACTTCGAAAAGCAATAAATACATTTTTAAATAGTAATGTTGTGTCACTTCCTTGATTCCCGAAATTTTCAGTGCCGCCCTCGTACTTCAAGTTACGCTAAAAAAAAACAAAAAAAAACACCCTCACCCCCACCCTCACCCTCAATCTCACCCCTCACTCTCGCCCTCACCCCACCCTCACTCTCACAGTCACCCTCATCCTCCCACTCACACTCACTATCATGACGTCACGATCCGTGCGAGCTTCGTACAATAGTACCATATAATATATGTACATACACGTTAAGCCAACGCTCGGTCGTGCTCGATGAACTTCGTGCGACCTCGGATCTTAGGTTTTTTGCCTTACGGAATTTCTTGATTAAAGCCCACTCAAAGCCCGCGATAAAAACTACAATTGCTCAACAATTTTAGCACAACGCCATCTAGCGCAATTTAAGCTAACTAATCCTTTGTTTTTTTTTGTTAGATGGCGTTTTGCGAAAAGTTTTAAAGAATTTTAAGTCATTGGTCGAAATTTAAATTAAAACAAAACTATAATTTTTATAATATAAAAATGATGGGGTGTCGTGGGACACCAGGTAGGAACGATGTTCGAACTTTCGAAAAATTAATTTAAAAAAAAATCGTAATCTAATTTATGTAAAAACAAAAAAAAAACACCCTCACCCTCACTCTCACCCTCACCCTACCCTCACTGAAAGAGGGAGAAAGAGAGAGGTATTATACACTACTCGCTTGTGTATACGACTTTCACGCCTGCGCACGTCTCATTTAACGGTTTTATTCTATCACATTTTTTTCAGTTCGGTCGCGCAGCAAAATCCCTATCTCCTCCAAGCCTGCCGTAAGGAACTTCGTTCCAATAAAAGCGTGTGAGGCGTGCACCTTTGCATTTTCCAAACTTTTTGTTTGCAATATTCAGCTGTTCGACTGTTTCGCCTACACACGACGCATTATCAAGACTGTTTGGCAGCAAAAGTGCTCACCCTCAACGTGTTGTAGTTCGAACGCAACCAAACGACAGCGCGATTTAGACTTCTAGTTGTTTTGTCTATTTGTGAACAAACTAAGACTAGTGGTTCTGTGAACTGTAGACTGTAGACTAGTTTTTATCGCGGGCTTTGAGTGGGCTTTAATCAAGAAATTCCGTAAGGAAAAAAACCGAGGTCACACGAAGTTCACCGAGCACGGCCGAGTGTTGGCTTAACGTGTATGTACATATATTATATGGTACGATTGTACGAAGCTCGCACGGATCGAGACGTGATGATAGTGACTGTGAGTGTGAGGGTGAGGATGAGGGTGACTGTGAGAGTGAGGGTGGGGTGAGGGCGAGAGTGAGGGGTGAGGGTGAGGGTGAGTGTGAGGGTTTTTTTAGTGTAACTTAAATTAATATCAAAGAAAAACAAAGGTATGCTGTGCAATAGCTTTACCGCGGCAGTCTCCGAGTGCCACACGTCTTTTTTTTTATTAAAAAAAATTAACATTGCTTTTTTTTATTTTGACCGCTCTTGCCAACCACTACGGGACCATTTCCCCTCCCCTGCCTACATTTCCCCACCGATCGGAAAACCCCCTCGCTAAAAGTTGTTATCTACATCAAGGATTGTCCATGCCAAGTTGCATGCATATCCGATAAAAAATGCGACCTGTAGACTGAATGGACAGTCGGACATCAATAGTATTTTTCCCGTACCTATGGAGTGGAAGTCTGTTTGTTCGTTCAGCAAAGTACACCCGTCCCGTTTTGCCTACTCCCTGATCTAAGTATGTTAGGGCGAAGCCGTCGGGGTCACCTAGTATTTTGATATGACTGCCTCTGTGGCGCGGTGGGAGTGCATCCGACTGCTACGCAAGAGGTCGTGGGTTAGATTCCCACCCAGGATAAAACTTTGTGTTATGAGCACGATGGTTTATTCTGTTTCTGGGTGTTATTAATCTATAATATGTATGTATTTAGAAATATATAAGTATGTTTATCAGTTATCTAGATCCCATAACACAAGCTAACATTAGCTTACTTTTGAAAGTGTCCCACAATATTTATTTATTATTTATATACGTAATACACTTATCAAAAATAAGAAGACTAGATTGCAGATTTAGTAGTACCCCAAATGTTTCCTCTGATAATTAATCAGACTAAATGTATGTAACGAACATGGACAATTACGCACGGTTGTCCTATATTATTTTCCAAAACTAGTGTAATTTTTGATTTTGTATTTAACTAAGTCAGCCCCCGCCTTCTCCCGTGACATACTTCAAACTCCCGTCGCACCTATTTAATCCCGTCGCTTATAAATTCTACAAGAATGCATTAAAATTGGCCCGATTTGTTGACATTTATGATTACTGCTTCGCTCTCCAGAGTAGTAACGTGATGATATTATAGCCTTCCTCGATAAATGGGCTATCCAACACAAAAATAATTTTTCAAATCCGTTAGTTCCTGAGATTAGCGCGTTAAACCAAACAAACAAATTCTTCAGCTTTATACCTACCTATATTAGTATAGATAACGCTGGGTTATGGTACATAAAGTATTTCGCAAATATGCAAAACAGCGGTGTTCTTTGTGTTAGTGCCATATCTCCATAGAAAGCTCTAGTAAATGGTCCACAGCTTTACTAGGGTAAGGACATATTTTTTATACCACTGAGGTGGTAGACAAGCATACGGCCCATCTGATGGAGTCACCGTAGCCTATGGACGTTTGCAACACACCAGAGGTGCAGCACTCGCTCTGCTGACCCTTTATTAATCTTCTAAGACCCCTTTTGAAGAACCCCATACTGTAGACGTTTGAGAAAGCCCTGGCCCGGAGCTCATGCCACAATCTAAGCGTACGCGGAATAAAGCTTATCGGACCTAACCGTATGTGAGCGTTCCGGACACAAAGTGTGAACGCCCTGTCTATGGCGAGTGGTGTGATAATAGAAGGTAGCCGTCGGCATCATATAAAACACCTCCTCAGAGCACAGACTGTTGTACAGGCGATAGAACACGCACAAGGACGCGAAGTCTCTCCTATCACGAAGGAGCTCAACAGCACCTGCTAGTAGAGGATCGTTGACAATCCTCATAGCACGCCCTTCTACCGAGTGAAAAGGTCGAAGCTGATATTCAGGTGCACCAGCCCAAAGGTGATTACAGTGCTGCATGTGTGGCCGCACTTGCGACTTATAGAACACTAGCTGACTAGCTTCGCCCGTGACATACTTCGAACCCTGTGGCACCCATTTAATATCACCCCGACGTTTATTAATTTCACAATAATGTATGAACATTTTCGAAATTCGTTGATTCTCCACTCTCCAGTACGCCCGCACTGCCCGGTCGAATTTTGGTTACACGAAATTAATTTCTTTGCGCATTATTTTGCTATAACTCGTAAGATATTAATTCAATTTGCAAGGTGTAAAGGGACAAAATAATCTTCATGAAATGCGAAAGCGCAACTAACGTAGTAAAAATGATAAGGAGTAGCCTTCAAATTACCTCTTCTTACAATTGCTGGTTTTTTAAAGTATTAAAATGGATATAGTATGTTATTCTTAAGAGATTGACATATATTGTCGCGGACTTTTTTGTAGATCTATATAAGATACATGATTGCAACATACATTATTTTGTTATATCTCAAAGGGTTTACGCAGTGTTTTTGTTGAAAGCTCCCAGCCAGACGGCTTATTTTTCCGACATTTCCAACAAATATCGTTATGTGGTCAATGTATACAAAAACTTAACAAATTATACATAAAACCTTCTATAAGAATCACTAACTATTAAAAAAAACCGCATCGTAATTCGTTGCGTATTTTTAAAAATCTACTATCTATCTACTATCTACTACATATGTAGGGGCAGACAGCGAAAAGCGACTTTGTTTTATAATAATTATGTAGTGTTAGGACCAAGTTTCATCGCCCAAGATGGGCGAAGAAAAACGTGCATTTGTTGTGTTTTTTTAGAAAATAAAACAGCTTGTTCCAATATAAAGTACATTTATTCCGCCTAGATCCTAATATATCAACACATTCCTTTAGCTTTAACAGTTGTTATACTTTTAAGACCGTCTTTTTCAAGTCCGGTCCCAGGTTTTGATCTAACGCTATTTTGTATCTGTTGGTATAGGGGTCCGTTCGAATGTCTCCAGCCCTCAACCCTGGTAGCCGAGGGCATCTGCCGCCAAATTTTTTTTTCTTGTTGCGAGTACTCCATTCACTTCCGTGATGAACACACTCGGAGAAAGAAAGGTCTTCGCTGTCAGGTCTGCGAGAAACCACTGGTTTGTGCCGGAGAAGAACCGCCTGCCCCCTTCTGTTGTGAGGTAAAATTCTTTTTAATTCCTCTTCTCGATTCTTCGATCTTATATTAATTAGATCATATCAGTCACGTAGGCCTACGTAACAGGGGGCCGATTTTACTATTGACAGAATCGCTGTTTTTAGCTGCCAAAATGTTAGTAGACTATCAAAATTGCAACTGACCAGCGGCCACTGGCGCGGTAAGTGTTAGTAGAATTCTATCGGCCGACCAATAGAAGTCTATTGGAGTACGATTGTATTAGTATACTACGAAAAAAAAGATTATGGGGTGTCGTGGGACACCAGGTAGGAACGAAGTTAACAAGTTCACGAATGAAGAAAAGAAATCGTCACTCGATAGGCAGCCTTCAGAAAAATTGTCACATTTCTTACTTTTGTCACTATTACAATTGTGCTCCAATAGAATTATATCGGCCGGCCGGTAGAATTTTAATAACGAGTGCCGCGCCAATGCGCGCTCGTATATTGTAGTTTTGGTAGTCTGTATTTGTTATATATGTATAATTAAGAATGCATAGGTAGATATACCTACTTATAGCTACAACTAAGCGGGCTGCGTCCTGCGTTCGGCGTTCGCTTTCCGTAATTGAACCAGTGTGCAAATGACTATTGAGTTTTTTTGACGTCGCATCGCTCCTTATCTCAATACATATCACGTGGCGACGAGGACGCTTACAAGTAACTCGGTATTTTTGTACGATGTGTGCAGCCGCTGGAGCAACGTACGGCGTGCTTTCCACCTTTGATCACCAATCGCAAGAGTGGAATAGCTTCAAACAACGTTTGATTCAGTGGTTCATTGCCAATGATATAACCGCGGAAACGGACAAAGCAGCCATCAAGCGGCGGGCGATATTGCTAACCTCGTTATGCGAATCAACCTTCAAACTTACAATGACTTGGCGTTACCCAACAAGGTGGATGAATTGGACTACGAGGTCATACTGAAACTCCTCGACGACCACTTTACACCAAAAAGGTTCGGGTTTGCAGAAAAATCTTATATTATTCAGCAACACAGCGGCCAGAAGAAACGCACACTCAATGGGCGGCCAGACTAAGAGGATTAGCGACTCACTGTGCATTTAAAATTTTGGAAGAGGCTTTATTGGATAAATTTATAATGGGTATGGTAGCTGGACGCGAGCGGGACAAGTTATTCATGCAGGATCAGCGTGAGTTGACACTAGCAAAGGCCATTGACTTGGCAGAAAGCATACGTTGTGCTCGCAAGGCTTCTTCAAAGGCAGCGCCAGGCGGTGGTCCAAGCGATACAAATACCATGAACCCGGAGAGCATCTACAACATATCCAAAAAAAATTTGTGAAATATTTGTGGGTTTACCAATCATAAAACTAACCAGTGCCGTTACAAAACCTATAAATGCAAAAAAATTAATAATAAAGGCCATTTACGTAAGATGTTCCCTAACGAGGCTAAAGTGAAATACGTGGATGATGGCACGGTCGAGGACGGTGACGACGACGGTGAGTGTTTTTTTAATATTCGATGCGTGAAGGGGAAACCTATGACCGAGCGTGTGATGATCAGTGGTCTAGCGTTGGAATTTGAGATAGATAGCGGTTCGGCAGTGAGTGTAATTTCAAAAAATACGTACGTCTCTAATTTTAATCGATTGCCATTGTCAGCTACCAACAAAAAGCTGTTTAGTTATACAGGGGAGATTGTTAAAACAGTCGGGGTAGTGTTATTGCCTGTTTCGTATCTCGGTCGTACGCGTACTCTCAGAATATACGTGGTGAGCGCAGGTGGCCCGCCATTACTGGGTCGTCACTTTATTCGGGAGTTCGACCTGGAACTGGCGCCAGCGCCGGTGGCACACATCCACGCTGTTTGCGACCAAGATCAAATAACCAACCGAACTATTATGAATATTGACAAACAGCTCGCTAGTATGTTTCTAAGGGTATTCTCGGGCAATCTTGGATCGTTTAATAAATATAAAATTAATTTACGTTTAAAACCAGATGCCAAACCGATTTTCTTTTAAGCGAGACCCGTGTACCTTATGCTCTAAAGGAAAAAGTAGATAAACAACTGGACCGTTTATTATCGTTGGGAATATTGACACCTGTGGATTATTCAGAATACGCGTCACCGATTGTACCTGTTTTGAATAAAGATGGCAGTATCAGACTATGTGCCGACTACTCTGTTACTATCAATAAACAACTAATTATTGATTATTATCCTTTACCGACAATAGATGACCTGTTAATGACCAAATTACACGCAGGTATGCAGTTTAGTAAAATTGATTTGTCAATGGCATATAACCAATTTATACTAAGTGAGGAGTCTCAAATATTTACCTGCATCAATACACACCGAGGCTTATTTTTTTTAAACGCTTAGTCTTTGGCTTATCTTGAGCGCCATCCCTATTTCAAAAGGCTATGGTTTGCTTACTCTCAGGGATTGAGGGAATTGTTTTTCTTCTAGACGATATTCTTGTGACGGGGAGTACTAAAAGCCAATACAAGGAACGTCTCATCACCGTTTTACAACGCTTAAATGGCGCTAACTTGACAGTACAAATGAGTAAATGTGTATTTTTTAAAGATGAGGTTTCTTATTTGGGTCACATTATAGACAAGAACGGAGTTAGGAAATCACCTGATAAAGTTAAGGCTATTTTGCAGGTTCCTAAGCCGTCAAATGTATCGCAGTTGCAGTCTTTTCTAGGTCTCACCAATTATTATCGCAAATGCGTGCCAGACGCTTCATCGGTATTAAGTCCATTATATAACTTGTTAAAACAAAAAAACTAAGTGGAATGGACTTGTATACACGATAAGGCATTCAATCGCATAAAAAACATTTTAGCCTCCGATAATATTTTGGCACATTTTAATCCGAATGCTACAATAATTTTAACAGTCGACGCATCTCCGGCAGGTTTAGGAGCTGTGCTATCACAGCAAGATGATGAAGGGTTAGAAAGGCCACTATCTTATGCTTCCCGGACACTATCCTCGGCGGAGAAAAATTATGCACAGATTCAAAGGGAAGCAACTGCGATAATATTTGGAGTAAGACGGTTCCACCAATATTTATACGGTCGGTCGGTACCCTTTGTTTTAAGAACAGATCATAAGCCTTTGTTAACTATTCTGGGGCCAATCCCCCCGAAGTGACTGCTAATCGTTTACAGAGGTATGCTATATTTTTAGCAGCATACAACTATACTATTGAGTATATTGACAGTAAACGGAACAGCGCCGACTATTTGTCCCGGCCATGGGGGCAGAAGAATGCGTCAGAAGCTTATATTAACTTCGTACTGGACGGCGACCTACCCGTGACACTAACCGACGTGCGTTGTGAGACTGCGTGCGACACTCATTTGCCGGCAATCAAACGTTACGTTATAAACGGCTGGCCTAGAAAGTTAAATGATGAAGGCTTAAAACCCTTTTTCAACTGTCGGACACAGTTATCTTTTAAAAATGGTGTCCTAATGCGCGGTCATAAAGTTGTAATCCCCTCACGTCTGCAAGAAAAAGTGTGTAGGGAACTGCATTCACATTTCGGGGTGGTGAAGATGAAGGCCGAAGCCCGTAAACGGCTATGGTTTCCAGGGGTGGACGTGGCACTGGAGCGGATAGCGGCGGCTTGCAGCGTGTGCTGTGCACTGTGCTCCGCACCACCGCACGCGCGTCTCGCGCCATGGCCGCTACCGCCTCACGCTTTTTATCGCGTTCACATAGATATATTAGGCCCTTTCCATGATTATATGTTTTTGATAATAGTCGACGCGTATAGTAAATGGGTTGAATGTTATGATGTCTTCGACTCACAGTTCAAAGGCCGTTTTAAATAAACTATATGATTACATATCTCGCTTCGGTATTCCACACACGTTGGTGAGTGACAATGGCACATCATTTACATCTTCGGATTTTAAAAGTTTTTGTAATCTTAACGGCATCGAACATGTTCTTTCACCGGTATTTCACGCTATGAGTAACGGTCAGGCGGAAAGTTTCGTAAAAATTGTGAAGAAAGGACTTAGGGATACCCCTAAGTCCTTTCTTCACACACACAACAACACTTTTGGAGGGTTGCAACAAAAAAAACAATACACGAAAAAATTGCAAAATTTTTAGTTGACTATAGAAATTCTAAACATAGCACCACTGATATGTCACCGGCGGAAATAGTATTTGGACGCCCGCTACGCTCACGTTTGGACCTTTTAAATCCCGCTACGTCACCACCGTCCTCCACAGACCTGACTCGAACGGTCGAACACAAACAGTCCTTGCAGGCTAAATACTACCGCGGCACCCAAAGAGACAATTTTACAGTAAATGATACTGTTTGGATTGCTAAATATACTAATAATAAAAAAATGTACTGGATTAAAGGAATTATTTAAAAAAAAATAGGGAACATTATGTATTTGGTGTATGTGCCAGAGGATGATTGCGAGGTCACCAGACACCTTAACCAAATAAGGAGAAGACAGTGTTTATCACCGAGTGAAACCCAGGACTGGGACCCCGATATAATACCTGATGTGACACCACCTGCAGAAACTCATACCGACTCTGGTGTTGAACCGGGAGAAGAAGGGATATTGACAGATGTTGAAAACCGATCACCATTGTCTGGTTCCATGAGGACACCACCAAGCACCAATGCTACGGTTGGCAGAAGACGGGCCATTAGTCCCATCTTTTCAACACCTTCTTTGGATAGGAGCCTCAGCGACGATGAACCTGTATGCTTAGAATAGTTAAAAATAAGTTTCATAGATTAAAAATATTAGCATTAAAATTATTAAATGCATTAAGTAGTATAGTTCTTAGCTTGTGGGGAAGGGATGTTATATATGTATAATTAAGAATGCATAGGTAGATATACCTACTTATAGCTACAACTAAGCGGGCTGCGTCCTGCGTTCGGCGTTCGCTTTCCGTAATTAAACCAGTGTGCAAATGACTATTGAGTTTGACGTCGCATCGCTCCTTATCTCAATACAAATCAGTATTAATATTTTGACAAACAAAAAAGCTATTTTGTCTCTATTCTGCGGCTTGAGAAGCGTGTATGTGAAATATATAATAGTTATAGTAGACTACCTAGTTTTGGACCAACCGCAACAGAACTGCTATAGAATTAAACTAGAACTGTAGACTCGGCCCCCACGTCAAGAGTACCCTTAACCCGCGAGCGTGTATGAAAACACTCATGAAATTAGAAGAAGCGAAAGTTGTATGTCAGGATCTTAGCAAGTGAAAATCCATTGTCTGTGCCTCGAGGACGATTCAACCAATGGACGCGTAATGAACTCAATAAAGTGTGAAATCACGTTCAACCTACACACATATTGTTTTCTTACTCTTGCATGAAGTGTTGTAACTGTCTAACAACCAATAAAAATACAACTGCAAATAGAAAAATGTAGGTATGCAATACGAATTTGACACAATATTATTCGGCTAATTTGAGATGGTAACTCTTTGTAAATTGTTTATAAAGAATGAAAGTATATTGAATATAGACCGATTAAGTTGTTAGTATTTTTCAATAATTAATGGTTTTTGTTAAAAATAATTATGTAAATGAAATAATTTTTTACTTACGAGTGAAAACAAACATTAATTGTTCGACCGCTATAACTTTTACACCATTTCACAGCACATTTCGTCATTTTTTCTTCATAAATTACCCTCAAAACGTGTACGATAGACTGAGTCCGCGGAACAGCGATTTAGCTAAAAATGATTAGCAAATGGCAAGCCGGGTATAGGCGCAAACGGTAAGATAGCGCCGCGTCCATTGGTTAAATCGTCCTAGCTTTGCCTACCCCGATGGGAGACAGTGTGATGATATGTAATGTATGTTGTTATTATTGGATGTGGCCCAATTATAAGAAAAATAAAACCACTTCACCCACAATCACACTTATATTGATTCAGTTTTATGTACTTTCATTGTACACTTGACCTTATAATTAACATATTCTAGGCACTTTTGGACTTCTTACTTCGTCGAGTGTTCCTTTATGACTGACGAGCGAACAGTTTTATACAAGAACAAAATATTTCTTTTACAGGATGATTTTTAATGTAGGGTAGATGGTAATATTTATATAAGTAATGCATATAGTTTAAAAATTGACTTATTGCCTTAAATCCTAAATAACCATAACATTAATTTCATTCATTCTCTTAGCTACCCGTATATTAAGAAAAGTAACATATAACAGAAAGCGATATAAATATATAAACAGAAGCGCTCGTGGCCTCGCGGTCTCAGTGTTCTGTAAACGATCACTGAGTTACGCAACTTTCACTATGGCTGGTCCTCGGATGGGTGACCACTTTGTGGCATTTACATTTGCGAGCGTTTCCGTGCTTCGGAAGGCACGTTAAGCCGTTGGTCCCGGTTGCCAGTAAAATGGCAGTCGTTAAGCCTGGTTGAAGGCCTTATGGGCGGCTTGAAAATTTCAACAGCAGGTAGCCACAACCTGCGTCTGTCTATTTCAACACGGCAATGGGCTCACCACCTATTACGTGGGACAGGAATCCATACGGTGAAAAGTGGGCATATAATATGCCTCTGCCACCCCTTCGGGGATAAGGCGTGATGGATATTTATATTTATTTTTATAACATATAACATCTCTCGCTGGAAAGACCTAACAAGTATGTTTCTGCTTGCTGCTATGGTGTACGGGTGGGTTAATTCTGGTGATTGAATATTAAATGACAATTATAGATATACTGTGTGATTTTTTATATAAATTTTGTGGCAATAGTAAATAAATATTGTCACGTTATCCACAGCGCCATCTAGCTCAAACTAAGCTATATGCTTGTACTTGGACAAGTGATATTCATACTTATATATTTCTAAATACTCTTCTGGTCTTGCAAATATTCATAAAATTGTTCAAAGGTATGCGGAATGGGCTTCCAAACGAATAAGGAGCTGGGCGACCACACATCCATCTCTCATGTCAAGTTGAGGCCGTTCGAGTGCACCATTTGTCACAAAAGATTCACACAGCACGTGAGTATTACTCTATACTATTATACTTAATATATAAAGCTGAAAAGTTTGTTTCTTTGTTTGTTTGGTTGAAGGCGCTAATCTCTGGAACTACTGGTCCGAATATAGAAATTTTTTTTGTGTTGGATAGACCATTTATAGATATAGGCTATATATCATCACGCTAATACCCTTACGAGCCGAGCAGTAATTATAAATGTAAAATAATAAACGACGTTTTTAAATAGGTGCGACGGGAGTTCGAAATATGTCACGTGCGAAGTCGCGGGGGTCAGCTAAGTGATGAGACATTTCGGTATGTATGTATGGTCACTCTATGTTACCATATTAATAAAACTAGGTGACCCCCCACGGCTTCGCCCGTGACATATTTCGAACCCCCGTCGCATCTATTTAATCGCGTCGCTTGTAAATTCTAGAATATTGTATAAAACTTTGCCCGATTTGTCGACATTTATGACTACTGCTCTGCTATCAGTGTAGTAGCGTGATGATATATAACCTATAGCCCTACTCGATAAAAGGGCTATTTAATACGAAAATAATTATCCAAATCCGACCACTAGTTCTAAAGATTAGAGCTTTCAACCAAACAAACAAACAAACTCTTCAGCCTTATAATATTAGTATAGATAACATGTGTGTTGTTCTCCACAGGGTGGACTGTTCCAACACATGCGTCTACACACTGGGGACAGGCCGTTCCCTTGCACTTTCTGTCCCAAATCCTTCACCCAGAAGTCCGGCCTGGACCAGCATCTACGGATACATACTAAGGTATAACAGTTATTTTTTTATAATTATAAACCCTCTAAGAACAAGACAGACTCATTAAATTTCCAATAATATCAAAAATTATAGAAGTTATACTTCTTTTGGCGCGTTAGCGAAAAATGATGAGAGTCCGTCACAAAAAACCGACACCATAAAGGTAGCTGATAAGAGTTTCCATGACAACTTATAAACACCCTGAAGTTAGTTGATAAGTGTTTCCATGACAATTTATAAACTCCCTGAAGTTAGCTGATAAGTGTTTCAATGACAAGTTATAAACAACCTTAAGTTAGCTGATAAGTGTTTCCATGACAACTTATAAACACCCTGAAGTTAACTGATTTTCCATGATTTCCTGAGTCTCCATAACAACTTATAACTACATTCAAAGTAGTTTTCATTCTTTTAATGTTTTTTTTTTCTTACTAAATTATCATTCCAGTTCAAGCAAAGAGCTGTGGTATATGTGATGAAATCTTTTTAGATTAAAGCAGTATAATTTCTAACGTTTGTACATAAATACACACACACTTATTATTATGTCTCTTCTTTATACGGGTGTCTTCTTGACAACTTATATTATATACATTCAAAGTAGATTTCATTCTTTTGATGTTTTTTTTTCTTACTAAATTATCATTCCAGTTCAAACAAAGAGCTGTGGTATATGTGATGAAATCTTATTAGATTAAAGCAGTATAATTTCTAACGCTTGTACATGAATACACACACACTTATTATTTTATTATTATGTATCTTCTTTAGACGGGTATCTTCTTTTTTTTCTTATGAAGATACTGGGTCTTTTGGTAGGCTTACATGGGGACATACAGGTCCAACACACAGAGGCCCTTTGCGAATTTTAATCTAATAGGAAATGGGACCTCCACTGCAGACGATTTTATTATTAATACTAGATGACCCGCCCGGCTTCGTCCGTGACATACTTCAAACCTCGTGGCACTCATTTAATCCCGTCGTTTATTAATTTCACAATAATGTATTAACAATTTCCAAATTACTTGATTACTTCTTCGCTCTCAAGTACCTACGCCCGCGCCCGCACGGCCCGGTCGAATGATGGTTACACGAAATTAATTTCTTTACTACATTTTTACTTTAAAACATTTTTAATGTTTTAAAATGGATATAGTATGTTATTCTTATGAGATAGACATATATCGTCGCGGACTTTTTTGTAGACCTACATGAGATACACAATTACACCATACATTATTTTATTATATCTCAAAGGGTTTAGGCAGCGTTTTTGTTGAAAGCTCTTAGACGGCTTATTTTTTCTGACATCCCCAACAAATACCGTTGTAATTTGGTCAATGTGTACAAAAACTTAACAAATTATACATAAAAACCTTCTATAAAAATCACACTAACTATTAAAAAAAACTGCATCGTAATTCATTTCGTAGTTTTAAAGATATAAGCATACATAGGGACAGACAGCGAAAAGCGACTTTGTTTTATAATATGTAGTGATAATTAAATTAATGTACACAAAAACTTAACTTAAAAACCTTCCCTATGAATCAAACTATCTATTTAAAAAAATACATTGCAATTCATTGCGTAGTTTTAAAGATCTAAGCATACATAGGGACAGACGGCGAAAAACGACTTTGTTTTATAATATGTAGTGATTTTACAATGTCGTAGAAATATCATCAAAGTAACAGTTATCCAAATATCACATCAATTCGACTTATGGATTGACGGCCGATCTCAATAACTTATCTATCTTTTACTATTGTCTAAAATAATATAAAAAAAAAATTGGAAAAATCCAAAAGTGCACGCCTCACACGCTTTTATAATATTATAAAAAATTAGCATTACAAACTTACAAACTTTGCTATGAATTATCGCGTAGGGGTTATGAAATAAATAAAGTAAATATAATAACAATTAAACTACATCGAATCGGACCGTGATAATTGAAAGGGTTCTTCCTAATTATACTGAAGCGTAAGAGAAAAAAAAGGACTCGATTAGTAAAGCATTTCGGTCGTTATCGTGTTAACAAGAAAATAATCCATAACATACAGACAAACGGACGTCCAAGACGGAACTTTTTTAAACAGTTTTTTAATTAGTTTAAATAACAAAAATGGCATCAAAAATATCATGAGTGTTAAAATAGGGTATTTTCTTGATATGTGTGTGTTTATATTATTTTACAAGTGCAATATATGATAAATAGAGACATTTTAAGTTTAAAAAATCAGATGTTATGCGCGAAGTGACAGTAATACCCACCTCAACGCTTCGCTTATGAGGCGTGCAATAGTTACCATCGTTACCTATCGTCGAAAATTTCGGTTTCAATAACCAAAGATAGATAGAATATTTACCTACGACATTGAACTATCTGTCGCAAAGCGATCTATGTTTAACTGAAGATACAATATTGAAACCGGCCATTAGTGGGATCCTTCATCAACTAGGTGTGATTTTTGAATTTTGTTTATGTTTTACATTTTAAATTACTCTTGTTTATTTTCACTTGCATGTTCAAAAAGCATTATTAATCGCAGAATCCTGCAGATTCATTAATCGCACGTCTGTCTATTCATTAATCGCAATCTGCACGTCTGGGTATCCAAGTAGAATAGAATAGAATAGAATAGAATATTCTTTATTGTACACCAATCACAATATATAGTAAAGGATTACACAGGTATATGTACAATCGGCGGCCTTATCGCTAAAAGCAATTACTACTTACTTACGTACTTTTGGCTTTTCCGTTTTTTTAGCAATCTGCTCATGTGGTCTTCATATGTAAGTCTCGGTCTACCCTCTACTTTCGCACAATATATATTCTTCGTGAATCGTTCCTCACTCATCCGTTGGAGGTGTCCTTTTTCAGCACGCCCTTTTTCAGCACGCCCTTTTTCAGCACGCCCTTTTTCAGCTTAGGATTATTAAATATAAATTTTATATGTTTACAGGAAAAACCTTATCGCTGTGTGATATGCAGCAAAACATTCTGCCAAGCAATCCATCTACGGTTGCATATGCGGACCCATACTAATGTTGCCCCGTTCCAATGTGGTATATGTGACAAGAGATTCAAGCAGAGCAACAATCTGAATAGCCATCTCAAAACCCATTACACAGGGACAATGACCGAAGAACAAAAAGCTAAATATACAGAGATGATGGACATGAACGAGATGATGGAGGTGGAAATGGTTGAAGTTGATGCAGTTGAAGTGGAAACTGAAGTTGATAGTGGATGGAACATGGTTGAAATTGTTACTGATAGCTGATGTGATTGGACAAGTGAAGTGAGCTAAGTGTGTAATAAAGTGAGGCAAGTGTGTTAGAAAGTAAGGCAATGTTGTTAGAGCTACCCATATAAGGTAAAGTGCACGAACTTATAAAAAATAGATGTAACATAAACTTAAGGGGCAAGTCCTTCAATTCAATTCTTTTTTTTTAATAATTATTTAATGGCCTGGTTTCTAAGACCTTTTAGCCAAATCTTATTTTTTATATCATATTTCTTCAATCTTATCTTCAAATTAGTCCTGTCCAGTCGATGTCGTGTCCTCAGGCTACGTCCTGGTCCTTGCCCTCAGTATAATGGTGATTCTTATACTAAGGTTGTCAGTGGACGTTTCGCGGCAAGAGTGAAAATAGCATTTCACTGCATATATATCATTGTATTTCACTATAGCACGTTAACACAACTTTATGTCCAAAAAACCACCACTCCCGCACATAAAACAAGATAAATGCACTAGTTTTAGAAAATAATATAAAGCAAGCACTTGTCACTCTTCCCGCCAAATGTCCTTCAATTCAATTCTCATTATGACTTTCTGCACTCTTTGCAGCAACTTGCCAGTGTCCTGTAGCTAGAACTAGTAACGAAGGAGGCATACAGTGTCTCGGGATTTGACCGGTGGCCTCGGATAAGAAGTTTGCTCAGCCAGAATTACACAAAATTCAACATCACAAATACAAAAGATAATAAATATAAGTCAATACAAACAGATAATATATATTATATTAATTACTAAATATATAAGTCTATACATTAAAAACACACGAAACACGACTTGGCGTTTGAAAAATACTATGGAACTGGTGTCATTGAATTGTCAAAGTATTTAAATGTAGGTATGGCTTACAACATTAAAATTACACTTACATTGTTCCTTTGGATTTATGTAAGAACAGTCGACTAAAATTAGTTTGCCTTAAATTTTAATAAAATTATTTGTAATAATTGCTATAACAGCTATTGTCCATGCCAAGTTGCATGCAAATCCGATGAAAAATGCTACCATGTAGACTGAATCGTTGTTATAATTGAACGTATTTTTTGGGTTAAAATTGGAGACAAAAGTATAGATTAGTATATTTCGATACAAGTGCGGAATGCCTGTCATTGCAACGAGTTCCGACAAATATCGACCCGAGCCGAGGCGCAGCCGAAGGTGAGGGTTGACAGTCGAACAAGTTGCAATGACGGTTCTGCACGTGTATTGAACGACTATTTTTAATACAGTTGCGAAAAAATGAAGCAATTTAATAAAATAATAAAAACACAATAAACTCAAGTAACTAATCATTTATTTCTTGTAAAAGTTATAGTTCACATATACATTGAAATTGGTACAGTTTTTTATATTAACTGGGGAAGTTTTCGATTTCATATTTACTGTTTGAGACAAACTATTATTAATTTCATATGATTGTTCATGTATATTTGTCAAAGGTGTCATACAAGGGCGTTTGCTAGTTGATGGAATTGGATCTGATGAATTATAATTATCAACGAAGGTAGGCGGACGAACGTTCTCTTCAGTATTGTCATGTGAAGGAGATGGACTGGACTTTAAATTAATGGATTGTGTGATTTTTTTCCCAGTTTCTAGTTTGTTGTTTAATGAATCAGCAATATAGCCAACTTTGTCTGACTTCCAGCCTCCTAGCCGCTTTAAGGACGTCAAATTGGCTCCTGAATCTGCCAATAATGTAGCAGAGCCCAGTATAATACTCAGCATCCGGCAGACCAAGAACCGTAGCTATTTCTTTTGGCATATTACCAAATTTGTTTATCCCGATTGCTTGAGCTGTAGGCTTCCCTTTTTGATAATTTTGGAAAAAACGGTAGGTTTTTGTTTTTGGGACCGCTGATTCATATATTTTTGCACTATTTTAAGAAAATCTCCTTCAACAATAAAGCTTCTCGGTATCTTATTTTTTGTATTCGGAATATTGATTAGTAGCATTTTTCCATGGATTTCAATATCTTTTAAAGTGATATTAGCTAACTCCTCTCTGCGGCAAGCACCAGCAACGCCAAAAATCAGCGCAACCTACAAAAAAAAAGGGTTTTGATTAATATTTTTTTATATTAAGGGGAATTTTGCGATTTCGTAAACTGAAATACCAAAGAAAAATAGAAGTACTTATTAATAAATTACCTTTGTGCTTAAATAACGATCATCGGGAGCTTCGTTCAAAAACCTTTCCACTTCATTCCATGTTAATATTTTCGACTTTTTAGTTGTAAAGCCGTCTGATTGTCGTTTTAGGAAAGCATTTAGTTTGGGGTATTCACTGATATCCACATTATTCCTGATTTTTAGCACTTTTTAACATTGAATACCTCGACCAATAAGGTAGAGGGTTTTAATTTTGTTGAAAGTTCAGAGAAGTATGCCAAAATAGCATTTTCTGAAAAACTATTTGCCTTTTTCTCTTCTTTCCACACAATGAATTCGTCATATGTAGATATGTAGCGACTTTTAGACTTTTCAGGTAAAATGTTCTCCGAAGCATTTTTTGCAATTAAACTGAGTTCCGGTGGCGTTAATTCAAATAATTTGTCGTCAAAATTACTCATTTTGTGCAACAAGCAACTAAACTCGAGAAGAAAATTTTTAGAAAATGGCGCCAACAGTAAAAGAATATAAGCAGAGGCTATGGCAGTGCACGTCATACAGCCAACGTTTTTATTTTTATTAATTTAATTTGGCCTATACATATATGTACTAATATTAAATTAATGTTTAAATTTGTACTTAATATTACTTTTAAATCGGATATTAAAATAAATTAGTAGCTTTTTATAGAAATATTTGCATGAATCATGAAAACTTCTATGATTTTTTTCGAGGAAAAACTTCGTGGTTGGTTTTTTTTTTCTTTTTAATAGTCATTATTATGTCAGTTGGGAAAGAAAAAACACTAGTTCGGTAATGGCAAAGAAAAAACGCGTGTGTTATAGCTCACTTCCCGAACGCTATACGTCCCTGCAATATGCCACTTTTTGAGCAACTGTATTAAAAAATTCATTACAAACTAGGCCTAAACATATCTCATTTTCTTAAGAAAACCAAATGGATAAGTTACATTGCCGGTTTTTTGTGACGTTCATAAATATTCTGTAAGGACGAACTCGCGATGTACATTATATTTGTACGAAACACTGTGCGTTCATTATTCGAATCGTATAATATACTGCGTTATGCGTTTGTGTAAATGGCAAATATGAATGTGAGTGTGCAATCACAAATTCCCAAACGGAAGCCTGTATATGAGTAAATTTATTAAAATTACTAGTGTGAGTTCATTTCAATGATTATTATTTACTAGGTGACCCCATGGCTTTGCCCGTGACATACTTCGAAGTCCCGTAGCACAATAATAAATTCTACAATTTTGCAAAAAAAATTGCCCGATTTGTCGACATTTATGACTACTGCTCCGCTCTCCAGGGTAGTAGCGTGATGATAAATGGGCCTTCCTCGATAAATTGGCTATCTAACACAACCATACAAACAAACAAACTCTTCAGCTTTGATGCGCCATGATAATGGCGGTTATACACATATTTTTTTTCTGTTTGAGGTATAAAAAACTTATATAAAAAATTAAAATAATTAAATATCCATCACACCTTATCCCCGAAGGGGTGGCAGAGGCATATTATATGCCCACTTTTCACTTACACTAATAGGTGGTGAGCCCATTGCGGTGTTGAAATAGGTAACTTGTATGAAAAGGAAAAACTGTGACAGTTGTAGTTACAAGTTTTTTTAAATGTTTAACTTGTAAAACTGTTTTTAAATGTATGACGTGAGTGTATTATACAATAAAATATTCGAAATGCTTGAGTAATTAAATGAATATGATGCATTGAAATACAGTTTTTATTTTTCTTAATACTTACTTCGGAACAAATATTTGTGTGATCCACAAATGTGTTTCGGAGTTTGGGTGTTTCCTATGTATAATATGTATGTATTTAGAAATATATAAGAATGTTTATCAGTTATCTAGATCCCATACCACAAGCCTATATTAGCTTACTTATGGCTAGATGGCACTGCGTGAAATTAGTCCCATTTTTATTTTATAATTATTTTATGGCCTGGTTACAAAGGCCTTTTAGCCAAATCTTAATTTTTATTTCATGTTTCTTCAATCTTATCTTCTAATTAGTCCTGTCTAGTCTTTGTCGATGTCGTGTCCTCAGTCCTAGGTCCGTCCTTGCCCTCAGCATAATGGTGATTCTTATACTGTGGTTTTCAGTGGACTTTTCGCGGCAAGAGAGAAATAGCATTTCACTGCATATTGTAACGTTACTATTTTCCGAGAGGGGAAAAATGTAAGGTCTAGGAGATAACTATCACCAGGACTGAAGGAGTCCCGGCTTAAAAGGAAAAATAAAAGGTAAAGTTAATTTAATAAATGTTAATAATATAAATATAAGGCCAGGGAAACCGGGGGTAAATCAAGGTCTTGAAGGTTTCTTTAAAAGAGCCTTCTTTATCAGCACACGTCGCTAAGAAGGGGCCTCGAGTAGGCCTCCACGTTGCCAGGGAAGGTGCCTCAAGTAAGGCCTCCACGTCGCTAAGAAGGGGCCTCAAGTCAGGCCTCCACGTCAACGACCTCGGAGACGCAGGTCGCGGTAAATCAAAGCATGCAGAGGGCTGAAAGTAACCAGCCGTCGGCGTCACAAGCCATTGCAGACAATCACTTTATTATTTCAGAGGGCACAACCCTCTCACTCAGCACTATTCATCAGCACCTCCTGACAAGGCGAGCACCAATAGTAGACTGATTTGACGGCCCCGGCTCCCTTCTTTTACAGAGCATTTCAAAATTTAAACAATATTATTCTAAACATATTTTAAGAATAAAAATTTATAACAAGGTCTAATATCTATACAACCTAACCTACTGGCAGCTCTAGCAATAAATTAAAAATAAAATCTAGGCTTGTCATTAACTGACATTACAAATTACAAAAGGTAAACAAACATTAAGAGATCACTAGAAAATCTAAATATTTTTAAATATAAAGGCCTATGAATGCTACAGACAATGGCCATGCAGATAATTTGAAAGAACGTATAATAAAACATTTAATTAAAATAGCTAAAAAGTAAGTAAAAAATGTTATATTACATTATATATCATTGTCTTTCACTATAGCACGTTAACACAACTTTTATGTCCAAGAAACCACCACTCCCGCACATAAAACAAGATAAATGCACTAGTTTTAGAAAATAATATACAGCAAGCTCCGCACTTGTCACTCTTCCCGCCAAAAGTCCAAAATTTGTCCCACAATATTTATTTATTTATTTATTGTTTTCACCGCTGCCGCTGTATTGGTACAAGAACTTGACTGAGATCCTCCTAACTTATACTTATACCAACGGACGGGACAGACGATGTCCTGCAGTATACCGACTTCAGCGCCTTTTTTTCTTTGATTTGTGAATCTAAACCATTCAGGACGCCACCCAAACGCATACAAAACAATCATTAAAATCAGTCCAGTCGTTTATGAGGAGTTCCGTGACGTTAAAGTACAGCGTATCTTCAGGTATCTTCTGTTATTGTCTATTAATATAGGTGTATTATTATTTTATTTTATTATTTTGTGTCTTTATGTATACTTAGTATGTACTGGTATGTATTTACTTGTGTAGTTTTGTTGTTGTGTATGTGTACAAGTACATACATATATATTGTTTATATGTTTATTATATGGTTCATATGTATTTAAAAAGTTAGTACACTACCTTGATCAGCTCCATGTATTTCTCTCCATTCAAAGGTTGCCTGGAAGAGATTGCTTTTAGCGATAAGGCCGCCTATTGTACATAGGTACATAGATTGATGTTTCTACGCTATGATTTACCAAAGAAGCTAATAAGTGACAATGGTGTCCAATTTATATCAGGAGTTATGCAAAAGCTTGTCTTTTGTCTTCAAATAGAACAAATTTTTACGCCTTTAAATCATCCAGGGCCCAACGTTGTGGAAAGGAAAAACAGAGAAATGAAGTTACAAATAGGTATTATGGTACAGAACAAACATCAATATTGGCCGCCTACGTTACCTGCAATACGATTTGCAATTAATACAGCTGTCTGCCAGTCAACAGGTTTTTCTCCATCATACTTAACATTTGCTCGTGAACTTAGAACTACATATCACCTGACGCATGACTTAAGCTCGACGATAGAATCAGAAATTTTTATAAAATACATCACTCCAATTTTGAAACCATTCATCATTATCCGAGCGTCTGTCCCAGCCGCGTCTTGCGACGTCCGGCGTCCATTTTCCTACTTTTTCTCCTCCACTTTGACCATTAGCACGAATGTCATCCGTTACGACGTCAAGTCAGCACTTCTTGGGTCTTCCCCTCTTACCTAGACACGGTGGGGCTGACATAGTCAGACATTGTTTCCCACGTAGCCCGGTGGTTGCCGCAAGACATGACCATTGAAGTATATATTATTACTAGCTGTCCCGCGCAACTTCGTTAGCGCCACCTAAGAGAAACCTAAGATAAAGAATATGAAACAGACAAGGAAAGAAACATTAGTTAAAGAGGGTGGCGCGTAGGCTATTCTTATGAAACAACTGAATAAAATCGGAATACTTGTTGATGAGTTACTTACAACTGAATAATATACACGCGAGCGAAACTGCTTGAACTGAATATCCTGTGCATAACATTTCCTGAATGAATACATAGGGTACCTACTTTATATCCCGGGAATACATCTTTTAGCCGCGAGAAAACCTTTTTGCGTACTTCCCGTGAGCGGAGCCGCGGGCATCAACTTTCGACAATGTTGTGCCCATATGCCGATTTTCATCAAAATGTGATTAAATAACAAACGTCCAAATAATATAGAAATCTTTTCAAACTTTCTCGATTTTATTAGTAAGATTACATTCCGGTGGGAATACCAGGAATTCTTTCTTGGTGCTCATCTAACGTAGGTACGTAAAGAATACGTACACCAAATTTTAGGTTGTGTGTGGTTTTACCAACGTAGTTCCCTGCGGGAATACCGGGTATTCCTTCATTCGTGTAGTTCCCGTTTCCATGCAAATATCGGGAAGTCCGTTTTTATTGCTACATACATTATATATTACATTATACATACATTATACATTCACCAAATTTCAGGTTTCCATGTTTAATGTTTAGGCTGTGTGTAGTTTTCTGACATAGTTTCGATTCCCGTGGGAACACCGAACTCGCTGGTTATACAGGCCTCAAGAGATTCTTCTAAAACAGGTGTAGGTACGTAAGTACATGTTACTAACTTTGAAAATTACTATCTTCCATACAACCGTTTATCCCTTATTTACGTCCTTAGGGGTAAAAATTCGCAAATCTCCTTCATAGGGGGCACCTACGTTTTAAAAGAAACCCCAATGCGAAGTTTGTACTTCATAACTCCTTTAGCTCCATGGATTTCGTGATTAATGAGTCAGTTCATACAACTACTGTTTCACCTCCTTATAGAGAAACTTTTGCGAAACCGCTATACACGTGCCCATTTATTTGTAACCAGAAACAGGTGTAAGTATATTCATGTTTCTAACATTGAAAATGACGAACTTCCAAACAACCGTTTATCGCTTATTTACTTCCTTAGAGATAGAATTTCGAAAAATCCGTTCTTAGGGGAAACGTACGTGTTAAAAGGAACCCCCATGCGAAGTTAATAGATATTATCAGGCAGGTAGTTAAAACAATTGACAATCCCTGTACCCTGCTAGTGCCCACTATAAGTGCTTCGTTGCGGTTTAGGTACTAGATGTTTATCTAATTTATTTTTAAATTGGTTTAATTTTAATCTGATATCACAGCTCCTGGTAGCCTGTTCCAAGCTCTGGCAACCCGATTGCTAAAGAAATACCTGAGGGGGTTATTATTATAAAAACTGGTGCACAACTTAAGGTGGTTGCCTCTGATGGCAATTTTTATTGCTTATCATTATTTACTCAAACCCCGCAATGTCATAGTATTCACTCAGGATCTTATGTCTCTATCAGGTCTCCACGGTCTCTACGTTCGCATAATAATAATACTACCGCATAATCTGTGAAGTATAGAGTGTAATAGAAGTGCGCGCACTGCGGTGGAACTTACGCATGGATATTGGCCTTCATTTGCGGTCACAGCAAGGCAGTGAGATTAAGGCCTAAGTAGCTGTTTGGTAATGGTAAAAGTAGCTAGTCTGAGGTGGCTCTTATTGAAAATTTTCAACTGCAAGTAACAACATGCTGTCCTTGTGCGTTTCAACCAGTTCCAACACGACATTAGGCCAAGGTATTGTTTAATAAAAAAGGTTTTCGAAGAAACGTTCGTATAACTCAGTATTATCTTAGACTCAGCACCTAAGACTAAAAAAAATATTCATTTGTAGACACATCTGTTCTTTTCGGGAAACGTTTATTCGGGAATTTCTGCTGTATATTATTTGCCAAAACTATTGCATTTATCTCGTTTTATCTATCCCTTTAGGTAGAAAAGAAACATGTTTGTTTGGACGCATGTTCGTTAACCAAAGTATTACTATGGATAGAATGACAATTAAACTTGAAATAACTTTAGATGAGTATCGTTATCTAGGGCTCCCATACCACTTGTTTAGCACATCAGGGAAGCAGGATGTATAGTGATTGAGGCCATTTGTTGAACTTATGAAAAGTTTGAACATTTCATATGGGAACTGGTATCAACACATTTGAAATAGAACATATTTCAAACTCCCATTTATCCTCAAAGGGGTGGCGAAGCATATTTTACGCCATCACCGTGATTTTTATGTTCCACGTAACAGTTGGTGAGCCTATTGCCATGTTGAGATGGACGATTAAGCGCAGGTTGTGGTGACCTGCTATTAAATTTTTTCAAGCCATCAACATGGTTGAGTCGTTCATGTCATTGGCAACCGGGACCAACGGCTTCACGTGCATTCCGAAGCGCACAGAAACTAGCGGTGGCAAAAACGTATCTTTGATAGATAGATAATTCTTTATTGCACACCATTACATACAGTAGGTATTTACAGAACTTAAAACTATAAGTGAGAGTACAATGATGATGAGTCTTATCGCTAAAAGCGATCTCTTCCAGGCAACCTTAGTATGGAAAGATATGATCAGGAAAACAAAGAAGAGGTAGTTGATGGCGTACTTACATGATATATAACTACAGATTAGTATGATAGCGAGGATAAACTAAACTAAAATAAAGGACTCAAAAAAGAAATATAATGGATTGGATGGATCATTTGTATCTGGATCAGTTCAAAGATTCGAATCAGTAAAGTGCTATAGTGCTTCATTTGTATCAGTGACTCAACTTGTATCTAAGCTCGATTTATTAGCGCAAATAAATTAAAATGAATCGTTTTTATTGACCTTTGTTTGAAGAATTATGTAAAGTACATATTATGTTAGTAATATTAATCTATACTAATATTATAAAGCTGAAGAGTTCGTTTGTTTCGTTGAACGCGCTAATCTCAGGAACAACTGGTCGGATTCGAAAAATTCGTTTTGTATTAGATAGCCCATTTATCGAGAAAGGCTATAGGCTATTTATCATTACGCTACTACACTGGGGAGCAGAACAGTAGTCATAAATGTCGACAAATCGGGCAAATTTTTATGCATCATTATAGAATTTATAAGCGACGGGATTAAATAGGTGCGACGGGAGGTCGAAATATTCCACGGGCGAAGCTGTGGGGGTCATCTAGTATAGTAATATTATGTTAGTATTTTGTTAAATTGAATTTCATTTGCCTAATGTGAACCATAAAAATCGATTTTCCTTCATACTTTCTTCAGGCTTAAGACTGACACTCTTTCACTAAACTGTCTTTAGTTCTTTACTTATTGTAACACTTATGTAATTGAAAATCACAGAATCAACGTAAACAAACCGGTGTTTTCTTCCACAAACAAAGGTCAACTAAAACAAACCAATAATAATAACAACGCGTACCTAATGCGTTCATAAGGGAGCTTCCGTGACCAGCCATAGCAAAAGTTGTCGCAGTGATCTTTTATAGATCACTTAGCGAGTCTACGTGTGCTAAATTATAACATTTAAAAGAATAAAACAAGTTTTATGTGCTAAAAACGCTTATATGAAGAACAAGTAATCTTCATCTAAGTGAAAACGGAACGCATACGTCAATTGTCAAATCAACATTGTGTTGTCATTGTCAGTTGTATTTTGTATATATAGGTAGGTACTCATTCCGGAAAAATCCATAAAAAGAGCGATGTTTTTTTATGAGAATCACGAAGAATATTGTTTTATATGTTGTGAGGTAAAAAATTGAGCATGTTAACATCTAAGGTACGTAGTCATCTAATAAAATAAAAACGCAAATTTCATATTATGTCCAGTATTATTGTAGGCTGTATATAATGTTGTATTATCATGTTTATTTAATTTTCAATGACAATACGAATAAGTAATTATATAACCTTGAATTGTTATCGATTGCCCTTTAACACTTAGATACAAATATTTAAATATTTAGTAAACTGATGCATACAGCCTGCTTCTTACAACGTTCGTTATAATACGCAGTTCTGCTCCTTCGGTTTTTAGTTCTTCCTTGAAAAAATTCTGGGTCAGAATAAATATTTGTGTGATCGCAAATGTTTATTTTGTTGTATCAGTCACGTCTTTTTTCCTGAAGGGGTAGCAGAGGCATATTTAGAGTTAGGGTGCATCCTATATTTAAAATACTAGTTGACGCCCGCGCAAATATTAGCCTATGTGTTATTCTGATAAATAAGCTATATTATTGTAAAGTTTCATTAAAATCTATTCAGTAGTTTTTACGTGAAAGAGTAACAAATATCCATACAAACTTTCGCATTTATAATATTATTAAGATATATTTAGATATCAGTATATTTAACAGTGGTCTTGAAGCGCTCATGGACCCGCTGACTCAGTGTTCTGGAACTGTCACTGCTTCAAGCAACTTTCGCTATGGCTTGTCACGGATGGGTAACCACATTGTGGCATTTACATTTGCAAATGTTTCTGTGCTTCGGAAGGCACGTTAAGCCGTTGGTCCCGGTTGCCAGTAACATGACAGTCATTAAGTCAAGTTGAAGGCCTTATGGGTGGCTTGAAAAATTTCAACAGCAGGTAGCCACAACCTGCATCTGTCTATTTCATCATGGCTGGGCACACAATGGGACAGGAATACACATAGTGAAAAGTGGGCATATAATATGCCTCTGCCATCCCTTCGGGGATAAGGCGTGATAAATAAATTTAAAAAAATACAATAACACAAGCTTGTTAGCTTAATTTGGGCTAGTCAGTGTTGTGTAAGAATGTCCCAAAATATTTATTTTATTTTTATCTCTACCACTTTTAACAAAATGAATTTTGCAAATTGTGAAATGTGGTTCCTCTGCCTACCCATTATGGGGATAAAGCCTGGCTGTATGTAATGATTGTTCTATGTTACTTGAAAATTTATTTAAAGTGGTTTTAGATCGAGGTTCTGGTAGACTTCGGTGAGACCCCAGACCAAAAGCTGATTGAGAAAACCCTAAATGAATTGAAATCGCAAGATGGTGTTGTGGAGGTAAGTAAAAATGGTGGAGCTTAACATGAATCCATAGCGACTAGTCATGCCAAACTATTCATAGCTGACCTTGAACATCAGCCTTCTTCCGCGAACATCATCCTTTCTTTTTGATGTTGGAAAATAAAATTGTGTCATTTGATACTATTTAATGTGGGGAGCTTAAATAAATATTAGACCATTTAATGTTACTGTAGAAAAAAATACAAAAACCTTGCCCATTTGATTATAAGCAATGGGTATAGGAAACCTTCAAGATAAAGGTGAAAGTTTTTGAGTATGTATGTTTGCTAAAAGGGCTAGACCATTTTGGATAAAATTTGATGTGCAGGTAGCTGTAACATCAAAAATCCAAATCAAATTACCCAAATCTTACCTGTTTATGAGATAAAAGTAGGCTTTGTGTTAACAAAGCCTACTTTTTAAATACTATCTATATTTATTTAACCTGCGTCTGTCTATTTCAACACGGCAATGGGCTCACCACCTATTACGTGGGACAGGAATCCACATGGTGTAAAGTGGGCGTATAATATGCCTCTGCCACCCCTTCGGGGATAAGGCGTGATGGATATTTATTTATTATTTTGTCTCTGCTTTTTAAATTGTCGTATGATGTCGACACGTGCGCCTACACACGAGGCATTATCAAGACTGTTTGGCTATTTAAAAAGCGGAGTATTGCAAAAATAAAACATAAAACAAAATTATAATACTATTAAGATTTCCGCCATGTAACGCCTGATTCAATTAGTTATTTTATGTCTATAATATACCTTAATACTTCACCACAAAGTAGGAGCTCCGGGTGTCCGCTAGTGTATTGTACAATAAGTTTATTGTTTTAGGCAGTGTTCAAAAATGGCGCTGTCATGGTGGAGACTTCCTTGCCAAGTACAAATATATTGAACACCGTGGCCAACACCTCTGGCAAAAGGGCTGTTCTTCAGGGTTTTGGAGGTAATGTTGAATTTTAATAGTAAATAAATATTAATATAATGGGACACTTTTCACACAGCGCGATCTAGCCCAAACTCATCTTTTTAAACTTGTGCTATGGGACAGACAACTCAAATAAATACTTATATATTTCGAAATACATACTTATTATACATGTTGTTTGTTTGTTTGTTTTTACTGGGCCGTTTCCGCACTTAGCCACTTGATTGGGCCATTGTGCGTGGATTCTTCATTCATTCACTCCAACCATCCAAGGCAGTCCCAGAAGGTCAGCAGCCTTTTAAGGCCCTGGCATGCGTCCGGGAGTGTTTGCGGCGACTGTAGGATGCGCGCCCGGTCATCTGCCACGCTCCTGCACTGCATGAGCACGTGGTGTGGCGTTTCTTCTGCCTCCATGCATCCTCTGCACAGGGGGCTGTCTGTTACACCTATAGTGAAAAAGTGTTTGTTAAGGGGACAGTGGCCTGTTAAGATTCCTACAATCTTGCCTATGCTTTCCCTATTTAGCCTAATGAGGTTGCGTGTAAATCTTTTAGATATCTCCGGAATCGCCATCTTAGTTTGCCTACAACCTTCGAGGGTTATCCATGCGGTCTTATGTGCTTCTTCAGTGTTTGTGCGCAGCCATGTCTTTATCTGTGCCTGGGGTAGGGGTAGTAATGGTTCCGGTCCATATACTGTTTCTTCTGTTCCCCTTTTGACCAGTTCATCTGCTGCGTCATTTCCCATTGAGTTACTGTGTCCTTTTATCCATTGCAGGGTTACTTTGTTCTTATCCGCAATGTGTTGGAGTTTGTTGTGACATTCCAATATAAGGACTGATGAAATTTTATTATTTTGTAATGCTTGTAGTACAGATGCGCTGTCCGAGATGATTTTAATATTAAAACCACGTAAGTCTCTAGCTGCAACCGCTTGTGCTGCCTTAATTAGACCTACACATTCTGCCTGGAAGATTGTGTTTCGTTTGTCTAAAGTGGTTGATATTTTAATGTTTAAGTCGTCCGAGAAGACGCCAGCTCCAGTTCCGTGTTTGGTTTTGGAGCCGTCTGTGTATATCCTAACTTCATCGATGCCAGAGCTGTCTATAGTTTCAGCGATAAGTTGGATATTATATCTTCGGTCAAAGACGTAGTACCCCGAGGTTTTGTCCATGGGGGCCTCAAGAAGCGGGTATTTCTCCTTTAGGACTTTGGTATGTGTTGTTTCTATGTTTTGTCTCCATAGGCCGTTTGATCTTAGTCTTAGTGCAGCTGCTTTTGCTTCTTCTTGTATGACCAGATCTAGTGGTCTCAAGTTCAGCAGATACTCGAGTGTGGCTGATGGGGTAGTTCTCATGCACCCAGTGGTTGCTACAGTCGCCAAGCGTTGTAGGCTTTGCAGTTTTGTTCGTGTTGTGGATAGTTGTGTTGTGGGCCACCATACAACTGCTCCGTAGGTCATAGAGGGTCTGATAACTGATGTGTAGTTTCGGGTTCAGACCCCATCTTTTTCCAACCACTCTTCTACACTGGTTGAAAGCTATACATGCCTTCTTCGTTTTAGTTTCAATGTGACTCGCCCAGCTCAGTTTGTTGTCGAAGATCACGCCCAGATATTTCACTTGAGTTGATAGGGAAAGTTTGGTGTTGAATAATTTTGGTAGGTCCAGGTCTGGTAACTTCCTTCTCTTTGTAAAAAGGATGAGTTCTGTTTTTTTCGGGTTTACTGACAATTTATGTTCGTTACACCATTGTTCTACTATTTGAAAGGCCGTGCGCATTACTTTGCATAACACGTTTTCCGCGCTGCCGTTGATTAGAATTGCTAGGTCGTCTGCATAACCAATAGTAGTGTATCCTCGGTCATTGAGTCTCTTTATGAGGCTGTCCACTACTATGTTCCACAGTAGCGGTGATAGGACGCCTCCCTGGGGGCACCCTTTTATTACCCTCGCCCTTGTGGTCGTATTCACCGTTACCTGAACCGCCCTTTTGCTCACTAGCTCTGTGATCCAATCTCTCAGTACCGGCGTGACCTTGAGATTTTTCAGGGCGTGGTTGATGCTACTGTGTATAGTTTTGTCAAAAGCTCCTTCTATGTCTATAAAGGCAGCCAGCGTTGAAATCTTATTTATAAAGGCAGTTTCAATTTTGTGCACCACCATATGTAGTGCTGACTCTGTCGATCTGCCCTTCCTGTAAGCATGCTGTTGGGGATGTTGTGGTCTACTAATCAGTATTCCATCCCTTAGGTGTCGGTCTACTAGTCTCTCTAGTGTTTTTAGAAGAAAGGACGTTAGACTAATAGGTCTGAAGGATTTGGCTTGTGTATAGTCCTCCCTTCCTGGTTTTGGCAGGAAAACTACTTTTGCTTCTCGCCATGGTTTGGGTATATATTTGTGAGCTATGCAGGCCCTAAATATTGGTATTAGGTGTTTGATGGCTACGTTCGATTGCCACTGAAGTAGTGCCGGGAAAATGCCGTCGATACCCGCAGATTTGAACGGTTCGAAGCTTTTCAGAGCCCACTCTGTTCTATCCTCGGTCACTATCTTACTCGCATCTTCCCATTGTTGTTTTGTTGGTGTGCAGTATTGATTGTCTGACCACTCGTAGTCATTAGTAATCTGACAGCCAGGAAAGTGTGTTTCAAGTAGTACTGCGGTGGTTTCAGAATCTGCTTGTATAAGTGCCGTCCTCCTTTTTTAGGGTTCCTAAAAGGTTTAAGTTGCCCTTGGCTAGGACTTTCTTTAACCTTGCGGCTTTGTTTGTTGAGTTTATATCACTACAAAAATTGCGCCAGGCCTCCGTCCTCCGGAATCTAATTCGCTTCTTGTAGTGAGATTGTGCTATTTTATAATTTTCCCAGTCTGTTGAGGTTCTGGAATTTTTAGCCCGGTTAAAAAGAGTTCTGAGGCCCTTGCGAAGTCTTTCGAGTTCTGGTCCCCACCATAAACTTTTATCGAGACTTTTGGGGGTGGTTTCCGGGCATGCCTGCTGATAGCTATCTACAAGGGCCTTGGTTAGGGACTGTGTGCTTAGTTCTATGTTGTCTGTACTAAGTGTTGTGTCAGTCATGTTTGTGTCACTTAGTGCTTTGTTTAGTAGGTTTCTGTACTGTGCTATATCGGTCTTACGGGGGTTTCGATATGGGGCAGAGTTTATTTGTTTATGTGTAATCTGGAAACACACGCGGCGGTGATCTGCAAATGATGGCTCGTTTGATACGTGCCATTTTTTTATGAGGTCCACCGCCTTATGTGTTGCTAGGGTAATGTCGATAATTGTGAGACCATGACGTTACGAATGTAGGTTCTGTGCCTCTGTTCATGATGTACAGGTTTGTTTTAACTAGATATTCGGATAGCTGCTCACCTCTGACATTTGAGTCCTTACTTCCCCACAGCGGATGGTGCGCGTTGCAGTCTGCGGAGATGATCAGGTCCCAGTTGTGTGTGTCGCAGTGTTGCACCAGGTCAGCAAGCTCTTTTGAAGGAACTTTCTCGTCGCCTGGCATATACACCGAGGCGAACACCAGGGCTGTTTGGTTTTCTGTGATGATTTTCACGGTTGTGATGATGATGTCTCTAGAACAGAATTGGTTAAGCAGGGTTGTCGGTATGGTTTTTGGCATTTAAATGCATGTTCTCGGTTTGTCCACTATAGTGTCTACTAGTAACTTACCACCGATGTTGTTTAGACCGCATATCCTGTTATTTCTGATCCATGGTTCCTGGATCAGGGCGACGGTCCTGTTGTCGACCTCCAGCACTCTGCGTAGGGCTGCCGTCGCTATCTGTTTGTGCTGGAGGTTTGTTTGTATGACGTTATGGGCTACGCAGGACGTCACCTTCGTCGCTGGTAGCGCTCCCTGACTTTGGCGATGGCATTGTGTCCATCTCGCTTAAACCCTTCCGGGGAGCCGAGGTGGACGGCTCTGCAGTGTGAGTCTTCACCGCGGCCTCGCTCGTCACCGTTGCTGTCTCCGTCTGGTTTGCGTCGTCCAAGAACCGGATATATCCGCTCCCAGACATGTGTGCTATTCGGCGGCCTCTCTTGACGATGTCGTCTTTCTGGTCCTCAGGAATTCCAAGGATAAGGTGAACTACCTTCTCCCTGGACCCTGCCTCAGTTTGATCGTCCGCCGTCATGTCGTAGCACTGCCACGTGTCAACTTTGTACCAGGGGTTCTGGGCACGAAGGACCTTCTGCAGCGTGGCAGCGTCGGTGATGCGCGTGTGGAGGAGAAGTACTGCCCTAAGCTTTTTTGTCATTTCTGACTGTTTTATGACAGTCAGAGTTGTGCCCGGGATTGGTGACGTCATGCTTTTTGCCGTGTTCACGATCCAGCTGAGCGCGTTCTCATCCTCGCACCACATCGCTAGCACTCCATCCAAAAGGAAGGGGCGACCGCGGAAAGATGGTGCTCGCGCATCGCAAGACGGTGGAGACAGAACTGCTTGCAGAATGCCATCATCAATGGCCTCCCTAAGCTGCTCTGCCTGCGCCTGAGAGAAGTTGCGCGACGGAACGGTGGTAACTGCTATTCTCAGATGCGACTGTGCCGCATCTGCATAGCCCATCGTCCGCTTCGGCCTTGGGTCGGTTTTCGCGCGTTTGGAGTCCCCCCTCGGCGACTGGGTCTCGTCCAGACGTACCCGCTTCGAAGAAGCTTGTCTGTCTGGGAGCCCGCTAGTCTCTTCAGGGTTATCCGCCGCTGCGTTCTGCCGACCGCGGCGTGCACGACATCCTCTCGGCTTCCGTCTGCGTTTTGGCTGGTCTGTTGGCGTTGGAAGGTCCGGCGTGGTTTGTGACGTGGCCGGCTTTACAGTCGGCGTCGACTCGCGCTGCGTTTCCGCTGCTGCGGTGGTCGACGATTCGCGCTGCGTTATCGCTGCTGCGGCAGTCGTCACTGTTTGTTCTTTTTTTGGCTTAGGGGCTTCCCTCGCGCGCCTTTCAGGGCGACTGCGTTCCGGTTTACCCTTCAGCCTTTTCTGTTTAGTTTTAACTGCGCGCTTGTGGGCGACTACGGTCGAACAATCTCCCTTTCCATCTTCGTTTTTAAAATTAATGTCATATGTCAATGTAAAGACAAGTCGAGGCTAGAGCCTGGCTTATGGCACAAAGTGTCCCCCCCAGAGTACGTGGGACTGACCGATTGCTCGGTGAGGGATTCTCCGTCTTCGGCTGTACCCTCCTGGAGTAGTTTTGTTTTGTTTTGTGCTGCCATGGGTTATGAGCTATTTAAAATGAAACGCATGCCACCAGCCCATAGTGAGCATGCGAAATGTGGGTGTTGGGACGGGATAAAGGAAGAGGAAATAGGCTGCAGGTAGGGTTTTAGGGAAAGGTAGGATAGGGTTTTGGGATGGGGTGGGGTTGAGGAGGAGACAACGGCCAGAGGTTTTACTTACGTTAATTACAGAAGGTATTTAACCAATAGCGGGCGGCAACCTCGAGAAGGATAGTCCACTGGCCTTGTCTAGGGGATCTTGGCGACCTGCGCTACTCCCTAGACCGTTTGCCAAACCCAACATCGGACAGATGTTGGGAGTAGGGGAAATGCCAAGCACGCACCCGGTTGCTTGATCTTCCCCCCGCCCCTACTTATTATACATAGGTAACAAACTCTGAAATCACAAATAATTGTTCCATCACGCCTTATATATCCATCACGCCTTATCCCCGAAGGGGTGGCAGAGGCATATTATATGCCCACTTTTCACCGTGTGGATTCCTATCTATAAATAAAAATAAATAAATAAATAATAAATATAATAAATAATTGTTCCGAACCGGGAATTGAACCCGGGGCCTCAGCACGATAGTCCCATACACTACCATCGTGGCAGTCAATAGAGCTACTAACAAATAGAACTAATAACTATAAATCTAGAACAATTATGGGCAACCTTATTAGCCGAGGATGTAATTTCTGGGGGCCGAGTCTACTACTACTGCTTTTAGCTGTCAAAATGTTAGTAGACTAACAAAAGTGCAACTGACTAGCGGCCACTGGCGCGGTACGTGTTAGTAGAATTCTATCGGGCGATAGAAGTCTCTTGGAGTACGATTGTAATAGTAGACTACGAAAATCTGTCAAATTTGTACCAGTGCCTTTCTATTGAGCGACGATTTCGACACGATTGAAATAGCAGACTCGGCCCCCTGGACTTAATCTGGTCGTGGGCCGTAGGTAGTAAAGTATAAAATAAACAACTGGTTGCACTCCGGGAGTGCCGGCAGAACTGAAAACTTGAACATAAACGTTGTGCAACATTAGCAGGCTGTAGAACAAACACACACGCACACTCACGCAAGCGCCCAGCGCCACTTAAACTAAAGAGCAGGAACAGGCATACATTTTCGCAGCGCGATAAAATGTGAGGGTGATATTACTTCCTCTCCTACGCCGCATCGGCAGTCTACTCTCCCTCCGTCTTACGAATTTAACATCAACAACAACGCGAGTTTGACATTTATTACACACTAGATGACCCCCACAGCATCGCCCGTGGAATATTTCGACCTCACGTCGCACCTATTTAATCCCGTCGCTTATAAATTCTACAATGAAGCATAAAAATTTGCCTGATTTGTTGACATTTATGACTACTGCTTCGCTCTTCAGGGTAGTAGCGTGATGATATATAGCCTATAGCCTTCCTCGATAAATGGGCTATCCAACACAAAAATATTTTTTCAAATCTTACCAGTAGTTCCTGAGATTATCGCGTTCAACCAAACTACAAATTCTTGAGCTTTATAATATTAGTATAAATTTAAATTTAAACATAATGATAGACTATAATATGTTCGTTTTGCAGAAACTCAGTCAGCAGTATGCATGGTTTCCAATCAGAGCTGTTGTCCTTCGAAAGTGATGGGTGTCATAAGATTTCAGCAAAGTACTGAAGGTCCCCTCATAGCTGACGGCTGCGTAGACGGACTCACCAGCGGGTTGCATGGAATCCATGTGCATGATGTGGGCGATCTGAGTGAGGTACGTTATTAGGTTAGAGGTTTCTCACATAACTGCAAAGGACAATGTAAGTTTATTATTGTAAATTTTTAAATTTTAATTGTGGTAAAAATAATTCTGTCACGAGCTGGACTCGAACCAGCGTCTTCTGGTTCAACGCACCAGACACGTTTACCAACTACACCACCGTGACCTGCTCGTAACTGACGAATTAATCCACCTCTTTACGTCTTAAGGCGACGTAAGGCGCCAAATACCGGCACTTAGCAAAGTTGCACGGTACGAATGTATAGAATTGCATCTATAATCATTTGATTTGTGATGACACCTGCCTAAGCATTAGAAACAATTTTGAAAAGCAATTAAAATGCTAAAATTATCTAAATTTTAATTTTAAAGTGGAATTTCTTTTTTGTCGCGATCTGGACTTGTACCAGTCTCTTCTGGTTCAATGCATCAGACGCGTTTACCAACTACACCACTTATTATTGTAAGCGATACCTACAATTTAATTGAGTTTCTTGCCAGATTTTTCTCAATAAAGGGTAGGCTACCCTTAGAACTGGTAACTAGATTCGCTCTCATTTTAATTTGTTTTATTCTTTTGTATAAACTCATTTTTTTTATTTATTTATTTGGTTCAAATATCATGTAAATAAAACTAATGTAATTACTGGCGGTTAGAAAAGAGCGGCCATGTGTTTTATTGGCAGGTTCTTCATCTGGCTCTACCTATTGCTTCGCGAATCTGGCAGTAAATGTAAATGTAGAAGCATAATCTTAACGTACATAAGGTTACTTTGTGACCTACATGAATAAAGATATTTCATTTGATTAATTAATCGTTTCATACTTCGAGACATCCGAATAAATTTGACCACTCCGTTTTTGAGCAATCTGATCACGTAGTTTTCATAGGTAAGTCTCGGTCTACACTGACTCCTTCTCTCCTCTACTTTCGCAAAATATATATGTATATATTTCGCCAATCGTTTCTTACTCCTTTGAAATCTACAAATCTATCCTGGATGGGAATCGAACCCACGACCTCTTGCGTAGCAGTCGGATACGCTCCCACCGCGCCACAGAGGCACTCATTATAAATTAAGCTGTAAGCTCATACTATGGGATCTAGACAACTAATAGACATACTTATATATTTCTTAATACATACATATTGTATATAGGAAACACCTAAACTCCGAAAAAAACATTTGTGGATTGCATTAATATATGTTCCGACCCGGAAATCGAACCTGGGACCTCAGCGCGGCAGTCGCATACACTACCACTGCGCCACCGGGGCAGTCAACACCATCCTTACACCCTGTCTTTATGTTTTTTTTCAATTTAATCTTGTTGTCCAGGGCTGTGAATCGATAGGAGGCCATTTTAATCCCAGTGGGGCTCCGCACGGGGGCCCCGAAGCCTCCGAAGACTGCAGGCACGCCGGAGACTTGGGAAACATAGCTGCCGATGAGACTGGAAGGGCTACATTTAGAATAGTCGACAATGTTCTAAAGGTAACTAATTCTCGACGAAAGTCTCCGTTTTAACTCCAACGGGAAAAATGGTATTGATGTCCGACCGTCCGTCTGTCCATTCAGTCTACAGGTCGCATTTTTCATCGGATTTGCATGCAACTTGGCATGGACAATCCTTGATGTAGACAACATTTTTTAGCGAGGGGGCTTTTCGATCGGGGGGAAATGGAGGCAGGGGAGGGGAAATGGTCCCGTAGTGGTTGGCAAGAGCGCTCAAAACGAAAAAAAACAATGTTTATATAAATAATAAAAAGCAATAAAACAATAAAAAACAAATTTATATAAAAAATAAAAAAAAATAAAAAGCAGTTTTTATTTAAATTGATAAAAAAAAACAATTAAAAAAATATTACTCCGAAGTCTAAGGTTCACAGAACCACTAGTATTATAAACGCGAAAGTTTGTAAGTATGGATGGATGTTTGTTACTTTTTCACGTAAAAACTACTGAATGGATTTTATTGAAACTTTACAATAAAATAGCTAACACATCAGAATAACACATAAGCTACTTTTTATCCCGGGAACAAGTTCCTGTGGGAAACGGGAAATAGCAAATAAGGGTTACGTTTTTTTTCCTTTTGAGTTACGGAACCCTAACAACGTTTTTTTTTCTTTTGAGTTTTTTTCCCATTTTTTCTTGAATGTTGGTTGAAAGGTGGTTTCCATTCCTAGGTCTGGGACATAATAGGTCGGTCAGTCGCCATTACAGAGAAGAAAGACGACCTGGGACGTGGGACTTCCCCTAACTCGCTAATAGATGGCGACAGTGGCAAGCCGTGAGTAAATCTACACTAATAATTTAAAGAGAAAGACTTTGTTTGTTTGTTTGTAATGAATATGGTTAAAAACTACTGGACCGATTTTAAAAATGCATACTATATCCAGTTTAATACGGCAAAAATCCATTTCTATAGATAATGTGGATAAACACTCGTATGAATTTTTATTTAGTTAGGGAAGATTTTCCAATAACCACTAAAGGACTGCAGCGGTTGGGAAAGGAGGGGGTAGAACACCACTTATCCACGCTTTGCAAGAGTCCGTCGTGGTGAACAACCTTAGCTACTAATGTCTCTCTCTGAAGCTGTCCGTTAGTTCGTCAAATAGTAAGCTAAACAGAAATGGGCTAAGGACAGAACCTCGGTAGTTACAGCCCGAAGTAAACTATGAAGGGTTGGCCGCCATGTCCTTGATGATGTCAACATATGTATAAATAAAGCGACACCAATACATACATATTGTCACGCCTTTATCTTCTGAGGGGTAGGCTGAGGCATTATACACACATTTCACAGTATGTATGCATTTTGTCCCACGGAACAGGTGGTGAGTCCATTGCCGTATTAAAATTGACAGGCGTTGTGACGACCTGCTGTTGAAATTTTTCAACCCGCCGCCCGTAAGGGCTCGAACATGGTTTAACCTAAACTACCATGTTACTGGCAACCGTGACCAATGGCTTAACGTGCCTTCCGAAGCACGGAAACGCTAATAAATCTATACTAATATTACAAAGCTGAAGAGTGTGTTTGTTTGGTTGAACGCGCTAATCTCAGGAACTACTGGACTGATTTAAAAAAATGTTTTTGTGTTAGATAGCCCATTTATCGAGGAAGGCTATAGGCTATATATCATTACGCTACTACACTGGGGAGCAGAGCAGTAGTCATAAATGTCGTCAAATCGGGCAATTTTTTATGCATCATGGTAGAATTTATTAGCGATTAGCGACGGGATAAATAGGTGCGACGGGAGGTCGAAATATTCCACGGGCGAAGCTGGGGTAATCTAGTGTAAAATAAAATTACATTAGTGATTACATATAATTTTTATTTTGATAAGATTAGACTTTTCTTCATCAAAGTCCCTTTCAATCCAAAATTTTGCTGCCGTAGGGTTTCATTACCCATTTGAATGGAGTACAGTTCTTCACGGCACCCAATTTTAATGTGCACTAATTTTTCAGCTGGCGTCGTAAACTGAAATACGTACAAGAAAATAATACAACAAATTTAAACGGTGCCTAGGTATATAAGTTAGGTAGAACATAACCTTTCCATTATTTCGTTGCACATTCCGTTATCTTAGCGGAATTAGTTTTGTGCCAATATATTTATGTTCAATAACTATGAGCTACCAAATAAATACTTTAAAATTATTTTAATCATTAAAAAAATTGGTATATCTAAACAAAAAAAGCAACTTGCAGCGTACAATCTCATGAAATTATTGACACCAACCTTGTCTTCTTGTAACTTATATTCAATTCTTTGGCGCTTATACACTCATTTGCAAAAAAAACGGGCGGTTTCGATTTTCTTCCTGGCTGAAAAAAATAAAATACCAATAAGGTTTTAATCATTTGAACATGTTACTGGCCATATGTATAAATAAAATGCACCCTGCCCCTTGTAAAGGTTTGGAGTACTGAAAGGCTTGGAAAGGCACCCGTATGGTGGCGGGCAAACCACCAAACGATAGCATTCCCAAGGAGGGTTGGTGTCAGGCTGGCGGCCGACCATAAAACCAAGCCAAAACATTTTGCAGTATGGAATTTAGACATACTGCGCCGACCCCAAGTAAATTGGAACAAGGGCAAGATGATGATGACTGGCCAGTTATAAAAGTGCCATAATGTTTATAAGAGTACATTCCAAATTAAAATTTTTGACTGATCCTGGTTTTCAAAGAAAACAACTTTTAACTACATTTTATGGCGCGAATTCCCTATAGTTAATATCGACTCTAATTAACTTTTTGTTAATTTTTATTAAATTATCTGATGTCCTTGACATTTAAAAGTATTGTTATTGCTGTTTAGCAATCTCGAAAATGGTAGATAAAGTGATAAAAGCGAGCAAAATTATTGCGCTGCTTGAAGAAGGTTGCAGCCAATGCTTCGTGGCTCAGAGGCTAAATGTGAGTCGGTTTCGATATCTCTGCATGGTGAAGACCGACGTCGGCGAGTGCTACGTAGACGAGGAGAACGCTTTGCAGAGGCTTGTTTTGAAGAAATCACACCCTATGGAGGGGGCTCTGTTATGTTTTGGACAGGAATAAATTCTATGGATCGTACGGAGTTAGTCTTCATCGAAAACGGTACACTGACTGGACACCGATACATAACGGAAGTTCTAATTCCTTAAACACAACCCGCTTTAACCGCTCTTGGCGAAAACTCAATTTTTATGGACGACAACGCTCGCGCCCACCGGTCTGGCGATGTGGAAGCGTATATGCTAGAAGTCAGAATTCGTCGTTTGGACTGGCCAGCTAGAAGTCCGGACCTCAATCCCATAGAGCATGTCTGGGACGTTCTGAAGCGACGAGTGAGATCAATGCAGCCGGCTCCGCCGACCATCAGAGAGCTAAAGAATGTGATTACCGCAGAGTGGGAACGTATTCCCAAAGAAACCATAAAAGATATACTCGCTAGCATGCCCAGATGAATGCAAGCCGTGATTTCAGCAAGAGGGGGTCACACTCAATACTAAACTTTTATCTGCTTTTAATGTATTCAAGAAAAACAAAGAAATTAACGCGTTTCATTTTTATTTAACGAGCAGGTACAACAATCGTGTTTTGAGCTTAAACATTATTTCTCAATAATTTATTCAAAATGTTATGATAAAACTGATGAAAACTATTCCTTTCTAATTAATTTATAAAATTCTGAGGATACCAATACCTAAAATTGTCAAACAAACTTATAGTAACTATAAAATAGTTCTTTGCTTAAGTGCAATGTGGCGTAACTATACCATGTGAGGCCCGTGGCAAATTCTTTGTATGGGGCCCTCCCAGTAAAACTCGTCACATTGTAATTAAATTTTAATGAGTCCAAGTAGTTACCGAACACTTGTAACCTTAGAATATACATAATGTATACTGTAAGCTATTAACATTGAAATAGAACATGAAGCGGATGAAGCGCTCGTGGTCCCACGAACTCAGTGTTTTGTCAACGTTCACTGCGTTAAGCAATTTTGGCCGTGGCTGGTCATTAGATGGGTCACCGCTTTGAGGTATTTCTATTTACGTGCATTTCCGTGCTTCCGAGGACACGTTACGCCCTTGGTCTCGGTTGCCAGAATCATGACAGCCGTTATGCCAAGAAGACCCGGGCTGCTTGAAAATTTTCAACAGTAGGTCGCCGCAGTCCATTTCAGCACGTCAATGGGTTCACCACCTGTTACATAGGACAAAAGTGCACACGGTGAAATGGCACATATTGGGTTTGTGCGAAGTTCGAAAACAGGGAAGGACACGCTAAGCCTTGGCGTCCGGCGACCTGTTCTACTATACAGAAGCATTTCTCCGAGGGCGCTATCGGTAAGACAGGACCTTGTTAGCAGCGATGTGGAAGTCAGTAGTGTCTCGGCTCGGGTAGCATATTTAATACTGAAGCTCACCGACGGATACTCCCTGAAGGAGGTTCAAGTGTATGCCTCGACCTCGAGAGGCACTGACGAGGCAATTAAGGTCGTGTACGAGGACATAGCGACTGCATTACACGGTACTGCTAAGGCTCACTACAACGTTGTTATAGGGGACTTTAACGCCAAAGTGGGAGTACTGGAACGCGGCGAAACGATAATCGATCCATACCACAGAACAAATAAAAACAGGTCCATTCGGTGGGGGGCGCAATAATGACCGGGCCATATGCTTATCAACTTTCTCGAGTCACAGGTCACACTCTACTTAACGAAATTTTTCTGCGCTGCATATGGCCATGGGGCCCGAAATGTTCTAATCGGAACATTAAAATCGTATCGGTCTGCTGGATACCACTGACAAAGTTCACAAAAAAAAACCATAGACTGGTGAAAATGGTACAACAAGCGTCTCGAAAGTTCTTGTCCATAACTTATGAGAAATAGACGTGAAATGCCACAGACGCACATGCCTTCGTCAGACCAGAGGGACCTAAACATCCGAATCCGCAAGCTGATACGACGCGAACTTAGACGCTACTACACTAGCGTCGTAGAGGCTGCGATCGAGCAGAACAGGTGCTATAAGTTGTTAGCGCAACAGTTTGGAAGATCCCGTCTGACGAAACGAAAATAACGGGTGCCCCAATTGTGACCTTGAAGGTTCGAGATTCTCGAGGAAATCGAGAGCTTTTACAGAGATCTGTATGCATCACGGAAGAAAAGCCCACGGGACCCAGCGACGATGACCAAAAACTAACAAGCCACTACACCGACGACATCCCAGATGTCGACCAGGCTGAGGTCAAAGCGGCTCTCGAGCAACTTAAAAGCAATAAACCTCCTGGGTATGACGGAATACCGACCAATCTACTTAAAGCGGGTGAGACTTCGGTCCTTAAAGAGCTAACGAGTTTACTAAATTCTGTCCTCCAGTAGGAACAAACATCTAAAGCGTGGAAAGGGAGTAAGGTGGCTCTGTTCTTCAAAAAAGGTGATAAAATGTTGCTGAAGACTGACTGACTGAAGACTCACCGCAAAACTCGACGAATTTCAGCCAAAGGACAGGCCGGGTTTCGAAAAGGCTTTAGCATCGTGTTCCACATGCATACTCTTAGACAGATTGTGCAGAAGACAAAAAGTACAATAATCCTCTGTGTATGACTTTTGTGGACTACGAGAAAGCCTTCGAGTCTGTCGAAACCAGGATGCTCTGCAACGATGTCTTAATGGTTGGCACTATATCGAGGTGTTGAGATGCTTGAACGACACCGCTACCATAACAGTCCAAGGCCAAAAGACGAACCCCATTGAGTTGCGTAGAGGGGTAAGACAGGGCGATGTTATATCCCCTAAGCTCTTCACCACCACGCTTTAGGATGTCTTTAAGACGCTGGACTGGAATGGGATATGAATATAAACGGCGAATGCATCTTACACCTTCGATTGGCCGACGACATCGTTTTGGTAGGGGAAATGCTGGAACAGTTGAGCGGGAAGCTGCACAGTCTAAGCAGAGCGTCTTGACGTGTTGGTCTCGGTATGAACTTGTATAAAATGAAACCAAGGTCATGTTCAATGAGCACGTCATACCGGGTCCAATATACGTCGAAGGATTGAAACTCGAAATTGTCCAGGTACATACCTACCTTGGTTAGGTTATCCATCTCGGCAAAAAGAACTTGGACAAGGAAATTGCAAGAAAGATACCTTGTGTGTGTCAATACCTTTCTTTGGTCCGGCGTACTTACTTTCTTAGTGAATAAATGAATAAAGTAATTCCCCGATCGTCATCGCGCATGTTCGCCCGCGCCAATATACCGCGACAAAAAATTAAGAAGCAATATAATAAGTTCTGAAATCGATCGACATTTTTTTGTTTTAAATGTACTGAAATCATTATGATTAGTTTGAATTTTATATCTTTAGTTGCATCTCGCTTTAATAGATTTTAAATACTTAAAAAAAAATGTTAAAAATGTTAGGTTCTTTTTGAACTCTCAGCCGCTGCCGCTTGGGCCGGGGCCCTCTCAGGTCGGGGCCCCGTGGCATTTTGCCAGCCCTGCCACCCTATAGTTACGCCACTGCTTAAGTGCCCGTTTTTTTGCAAAAGAGTTTATTTTGGCGGCACCATTATTGAAACAATAAAAATTACTAGCGTATCGTTTTATCTGCAATATTTAACATTAATTTGTTTTGAAAAGCTCATACATTTACGCGCTCACAATATTTTAAAAAGTAAATGACGACAAATTTGACAACTATGACATGAACGGTGATTGATTTTCAACACCTAGCACGGGGTTTTTAATTAAAAGTTATGTCTTTTCCATCAATTGGCAACATTTTGTATTATAAAGTTATTTTAGTTATCAGAGGTTTATGGGCTTATTGTGAATAAAGAATTTTATAGAAGGTTTATTAGGCTTAAAATACGTTTTAAATATAGAAGGTTTATGGCCTCGATAAGCGTTTAATTATGAATAAGACCGTAAATATATATTTAATATTAATAATGTTTTTTTCGTAATTGACAGGATAGCTTGTGGTATCATAGCGCGTTCCGCCGGAATCTTCCAGAATTCAAAGCGCATATGCGCGTGCGACGGCGTAGTAGTATGGGACGAGAGAGACAGACCGCTAGCCGGGAAAGACAGAAGAGTTGAGAAAAAAAGGAGTTGCTGCGACACAGATGAGAACGAGAGAATAAAGGATACGTTGACATGCTGTTGTTGATAGCACAGATCAAGGAATCAATGTCACTCGCGCCCTAATAGAGACGCCTTACTCTTTATCTTCTATCTATACTAATATATAAAGCGAAAAGTTTGTTTTTTACACAATTATTTTTATTACACGCTAATATCTTAGGACGGATTGGACAATTTCTTTTTCAATTGAATAGCTCATTTATCGTGGAAGTCTATAGGACTGGGCAGAAGTATAATATAGAGACATATCCTCGAATCCTTCCAGTCCGAGACTACCAGGACTTTAATTGGTCGTGCTAATTAGTGTCTAGCACATAAGACCTTTTAGCCTTTTTGTTACCATCTCACTAAAAAGGCAACGGGTTCAAAATTTCTTCCAAATTTAACATCTAAAATAGACACATTTTATTACATTTTTGGCCCTTTAGACCCACCCCAGTTCCGTGCTTCGGAAGGCACGTTAAGCCGTTGGTCCCGATTACTAATAAAATGGCAGTCGTTAAGCCAAGTTGGAGGCCTATGGTCGGCTTAAAAAATTTAAACAGCAGGTCGATGCAGCCTGCGCCTGTCCATTTCAACACGGCAATGGCCTCACCACCTGTTACGTGGGACAGAAATGCATACGGTGAAACGTGGGCGTTAAATATGCCTCTGCCTACCCCTTCGGGTATAAAGGCGTGACAAATTATATGTATGTATGTACTAACTATCACGCTGTATCCCTGACGCTACTACTATCATCACGCTACTATCCCGAAGAGCGGAGCAGTAATCAGAAATGTGAAAAAATCAGATTTTTTTAATACATTATTGTGGAATTTATAAACGACGGGATTAAATAGGTGCGACGGGAGTTCGAAGTATGTCAAGTGTAAAGCCATGGGGGTCACCTAGTATTTCATACAAACTAAGCGTGTCAGGGGGTGGCACCATATACCGGCGAGATTACATTAATCCAGTCATTACGTCGAAAAAATCGGGTTAGAAATGGCGGAAATGCCCATCACGTTATTTTGGTCGACAATCTGAACTTAAGCATTTCTAGAAAGTATTAAATGCTTGTGAAAAAAAAATACGGCATAAAATAATCTGTTTGTTTGTACGTTTGATCTGGCCAATTTTATTATTTAACTGTTATAATGATTCAGAAATCCACACGGTGAAAAGTGGGCATATAATATACCTCTGCCACTGCTATCATGAGGCGTGATGGATATTTATTTATTTATGATTCTGGTTTGTGTGATGACTGGAAAGTGTGTCTAATAAATCAGAGGTTCTGGGTTTTTATTTCGTAGAAATATTTTCGTCCGTTAGACATGATCATTTGAACTGCACCTATTTGGATGTAATTTATCTGTAATTATGAATTTAGAATATTAAGTATGGATAAATTTTTAAAGCAAGTCGTATGCCAAATTTTACATATTTTTTTTAAGTGAAATTATATAACTTGGTTCAGGACTGGGACTAAACCCGTGACCTTTGCCTAACCAAGATTGCCCTGGTAGGCAAAGGTCACGTAGTCTTCGTAAAATGTATCCATAGATTGAGTGGAGTCCATTGCATCAATGTTTATAAATGTTTGTAACACTGTCCATTGGTATCGCGTTGTTGAGTAGCTCGATAGATGGCTCTGGTCATACTTATAATTGACGATTAAAATATATTGTGATGAATTTCAACTTGTTTCGGTGCGTTTCGGGTAGTTTAGTGGCTAGAACATTGCCCTGGTTAGGCAAAGGTCACGGGTTCAATCCCCGTTCTGAACCAAGTTGTGCTTTATCACTTTAAAAAAGTAAATATTACGTATGTTTATCAATTGTCTGGTTGCCATAATACAATCTACGCAGTTTGATATCTAAGTGCTGTATTAGTTGTCAAGATAATTTATATTTCAAAACGATGTAAATATTACATTTAGGTGTGGTTATTTGTTAAATAAAAAATCATTATTTATATAAATTGGTTTTTATTAAATCCTCTCCTCCAAGTAAGTATTAAATAGAATAAATAGTTCAGTTGGAATATATTTGACTAATTCGTGTTAATATTGAGTGAATGGGTAAACTGGTAGGGGTCGACCTCGGCTTACGTATGTCCATCAAATCGAAGAGCTTTTGGAAAAAGGCCAGGTCAAGAGTACCCTTAACCGGCGAGCGTGTATGAAAACACTTATAACAGTAGAAAGAAGCGAAAGTTGTATGTCAGGATCGTAGCAAGTGAAAAGCCATTGTCTCTGCCTACCCCGATTGGAGACAGGCGTGATGATTAGTATGTTATCAAATTCTTCTTCGTCTTAAGTGTTTTCCCAGCTGCTTCCAACCCCTACCTGGATTTTGAGCATAGGACTCAGTTTTATTTGTCTGCTAGAGGCAGCTATCATTAGACTTTTAATTTTTCGGCATTGATAGAAGCTACTGCCGCCGGACCTCCCAATCCCGTAGGAGCGACTTACAGACGTAGGTCAGACTACGAGGGGACGTATATCCTCCAAATTTCATTAATTTCATTAGGGGATGAAGAGTAGAAGCGTGCACGTCGCCATCCCTGCCAGCTACGGCTGCAATTCTACTCCAACACGAGTGCCACCAGGGCGAATACTGCTAGGGCGTGCCCCCGAGGCGACGCGCACCAGTTCGTCCCCGCTGGTGCGAAAAGTATGAGCCAGAGCGGCGTAGGGGACCGCCACGGCGGGAAGTGGAGGACGGAGTGCAGGGTAGCTGCGTGGAATGTTAGGGGAGGAATGACAGATAAGATGAATGAGTTGATGGATGTTATGAATGAGAGAAAGTTAGATGCAGTCTGCTTGACAGAGACCAAGCGCAAGGGCAGCGAAGTCTTGGAGCTCCCGGGTGGGATGCTCGCGCTTTGGTCTGGAGTACCAGAGAGCGAGCATGGCAGTCGGGGGGTTGGAATTTTGCTGTCCTCGCGATTGGCCTCCGGTATGTATGAGTACAAACTGGTAGGTCCTAGAATCCTCTGGATCCGTGTAAAACTTGGTTTGACGAAGATTTTCCTGGTAGCTGCTTACGCGCCAGTATCTTCGTCGAACGCGAGTGAGCTAGAGGACTTCTGGGAGAGTATGAGAGAAGCTCTAAATGTGATAGAAGGAAATGAAAGACTTATAGTATGTGGAGACTTGAATGGATGGGTGGGTACCGCTCGCGATTGTTTTGAGTCGGTACTCGGGAAGTATGGGGATAAAAGGGTGAACGACGCTGGCAAGCTAATACTGGCATTTTGTAAGGAAAAGGATTTGTTTGTGGCGAACACAATGTTCAACCACAAACAAATTCATATGTATACGAGGAGATGTAAGTCAAAGAAAAGCATGATAGATCTATTCCTAATGGATAGTCGGCTCCGTAAACAGGTGATGGACACAAGGGTTTATCGAGGCGCTGAGCTGGGATCAGACCACTACCTAGTCATAACTAGGATTAGGGGTCTGTTCGCGGGTTGGCGTCATCGTACCGAGTGTCCTGAACCTGAGCCGACTTATAGCATCAAAAGCTGGAAGCTGCAGGATGCATCCATTAGGGATAAATATAATGAAAGGGTAGCCGAAAAGCTTGGCGACGTCAATGTAAGCAGTGAGAATGTGGAAAGTGTATGGCAGAACCTTAGGGACAGTATGATAAATGCCGCTGTGGAAGTGTGTGGAGAAACGAAAAGAGGCAGTAGTAATAAGCGTGATGCATGGTGGAATGAGGAAGTGAAAGAAGCAGTTCGAATGAAGAAGAAAGCATGGCTAGACTACTTAGCCTCGCGAAATGATTTTAATATGAAAGAGAGATACAAGCTGCAGAAAGTTAACACGAAGGCACTGATAGAAGAAGCTCGTGAAAGGTGCAGAATGAAAGCGGATGAAAGGTTGTCGTCCAATTTCCGGGATAACTCAAGCTCTTCTGGAAAGAGGTAGGCAAGACCCGGAGTTGTTCGGCAATCTGCAGTATGAATGAAGTGCTTAGTGTTAACAATGACGTCCTAACAGACCAAAGTGACGTCCTGCAGAGATGGAGTGAATATTATGGAAAGATGTATGCAAGAAAAGACAGAGATGCCACATCGGGAAGTGGAGCTCACTTCGATGCTCCGGATCCCGATGTCATTGAAGTCATTAGTATGAAAGAAATAGAACAAGCGATAAGAAGTATGAAATGTGGTAAGGGTGCGGGAAAAGACAGAGTTACTGCTGAGATGATCAAGTACGGTGGGTCGCGTGTCTGGGACACACTATGTCTGTTATGCAACTTGTGCTGGCGGACGGGTGAGGTCCCAGATGACTGGCGAGTAGCAGTTGTAGTACCTATTTACAAAGGGAAAGGCTCGCGCCTAAACTGCTCCAGCTACAGGGCGATCAGCTTGGTCAGCTTAGCTAGTAAGGTGTATGCAAAGGTTATAACGGCACGAATGCAAGAAAAGTCTGAAAGGTATTTATGGGAGGCTCAATGCGGATTCCGACGTGGAAGAGGTTGCATGGATCAAGTGTTTTCTCTCCGCATGATCGCGGAAAAGTTTCTGGCTCTTAGCCAGAAGGTTTTCTGCGCTTTTGTGGATCTAGAGAAAGCATTTGATAACGTTGTGAGAGAAACGCTGTGGGACTTGCTGCCAGGATATGGTGTGGACGGCTCGCTACTGCGGGCAATACAGTCGCTTTATAGGGACTGTAAGGCTTGTGTGCGAGTAGGGGGGGATGTGTCACCTCTTTTTGATGTCTGTACAGGCGTCAAACAGGGATGTGTCATGTCCGCCTGGCTGTTCATAGTGTATCTGGACAGTTGCCTGCAGAAGTTGAAAGATTTTAATATGGGTGTGAATTTGGGTGACTTTACAGTAAACTGTCTGCTGTACGCTGATGATGCGGTGCTCATGGCCTCATCAGAAGCCGACCTACAGGCATTAGTCACTAATATGAAAGAGGGGTGTGAAAGTAAGGGTCTCCGCTTGAATGCAAGTAAAACTAAGGTTCTAGTATTTGAAAGAGGTGACGTAAGAACTAAATGCGAGATTAAGGTAAACCAGGAACGTCTAGAGCAAGTGAATGAAATTGTGTATTTAGGAAGTATGTTTAGCGCGGATGGAAGATGTGATTCGGATGTAGAACGGCGAGTAGCTGCCGGAAACAAAGTTAACGGTGCTTTGTCCCAGTTAGTAAAGCGACAAAGCATCGTAAAAGAAGCACGTATGGCGATTCATAACGCAGTGCTAGTGCCAACTTTGCTTTACGGTAGCGAAACCTGGGTATGTCAGCAGATGCATGAAAGTAAATTGAATGCTGTGGAGATGCGATCACTTCGAAAATTGTGCGGCGTTACCTTGGCCGACCGAATACGTAATGAAGTGATACGCAATATGGCAGGTTTGAATGAAAGTGTCAGCGTTAAGCTGGAAAAGGGCGTGCTCCGTTGGTTTGGACACGTCCAACGAATGAGTGAGGAACGATTGACGAAGAATATATATTGTTCAAAAGTAGAGGGTAGAAGGAGTCAGGGAAGGCCGAGACTTACATATGAAGACCACGTGAGCAGATTGCTCAAAAACGGAAAGGTCAAAAGTACTCGGATACCCAGACGTGCGTGTATGAAGCGATTGATGAATCTCGAAGAAGCGAAAGAAGTATGCATGGATCGCGAAGCCTGGCGATCTGTCCTCTCTGACTACCCCGTCAGGGATACAGCGTGAAGATAGTTAGTTAGTTAGTTTTTAGTTAGGCGCCGAGCCACAGGCGGCGGTTAAGTAACCTGTCACCGGGCTGCCACTAGCCCCGAGGAATTAAATCCCCTCGAAAAGTGTGGTCGTGGTGCCTTGGGAAATCATCATGTTTATTCTCCCAAACCCCTTCTATTTATGAAAATGTTAAAAAATGAGAATGCGATGTCATGCGATCCGGCTAACCCCCGGCGCTTGCAGGTACCCGGGCCGGCAAGTGTGAAATCTGTTACCGAAGACCGCACAGTGGTGGGCGACCAGGCCTCTGTGTTGGTAAATGTGCCTGGCAGCAGCAGCAGTAGCAGCAGCAGTAGCGGTAAGAAGCTTGTTCAGCAGGCCTTCTATCCAAGCCTGTTTACAAGGCAAAGGTCATCTTCCTTGGGAATTAAGACTCTCACCGGGAGTCTAACCACTTCTGGAGATCAACCCCAAACTGTCGATACCGACGTTGAGTCAACAGAAATCGGCCCCCCAATGTGGCAGAGAGTTCCTGTAAGCAGAAACCCTAAAAGAAGGAAGATGTCAAACAGCTCCTCTCCTGAAACAGTAAAGACCTCTAATAGCTTCACAGGTCTAACAATTGATCTCACTGAAACGGGTTGCGTAGCCAAAGATAAACGACCCTCTAAACCACCACCAATAGTTTTATATGGCGTAGAAGATGTCAATAAGCTTACTGAACTACTCAAAACAGTAGCAGAAAATGATCAGTTCACTTTTAAAATTGTGAATAGAAATCAACTAAGAATAAGCAGTCTAAATATTGAGGCTTATAAACAAATAATAAAAGTAGTTCGGAAGAAAGGACTGATTGGTCACACTTTTAACCGAAAGGACCAGAGGTGTTTCAGAGTGGTAATCCGAAACCTCCACCCAACTACACCAATATCCGCGATCAAAGAAGACATTGAATCGACGGGGAACAAAGTCTCTGGAGAAATTATAAATGCAAAGTTCGGGCCAGACAAAAAACCAACATCTACATTTTTTGTTAATCTTACACCAGGACCAAACAACAGGGCTGTTAAAGAGCTTAAATATATATACCACCAATCGGTTATCATTGAAGATCCGAGGAAGCGAACATCCATAGTACAATGCCAAAGATGCCAACAATATGGGCACTCGAAAAACTTGATACTCCCGCCCAATGTGCACTATGCAACGGTCCACACCCGGCAAACTATAAAGGATGTGAAGTTTATAGAGAGATTTTACTGAGACGTTCAAAGCCTAAACATTTACGGGAAGAATCAATTAAGAAAATATTTTCAACAGAAAAATCAAGGAATAGGCCTGTGCCAAACACAGCTGTCGAAAATAATAAAACCAAAACGAAACTATACTCAGATATCACACGGAACAAAATAGAATCAAGGCAAGAAGCAATGAACTCCAAGCCACCATTGGACGTGGTACATATTCTAGCAAAACAGAATGAAAAGTTTGACATTATCCTACAACAGATGAGCACCCTGATGATGCTCATAACACGACTTGTCGACAAACTTACAAAATGACTATAATTCGCATAGCAACTTGGAACATAAACGGGTTGACCCCTAACAAACACGAAGCAGAAATGTTCATGATACAACAAAATTTGGACTTGCTATTGGTATCCGAAGCTCACGGTACTGCGGTCACAAACATTAAGTATAGAAATTATGAATGTTATGTCACTGCACATCCGGATGGAACTGGACATGCTGGCACTGCGATTATTATTAAAAAGTCATTAAAACACCATTTAATGCCAGAATACAGAACCTGTCACATCCAGGCAACCACAGTGGCAGTAGAGGATGAAAATGGTCTCTTCTATGTTTCCTCAGTGTACTGTCCACCTAAACACAAAGTGTCCGAGCAAATGTTTACAGAATTCTTTCGGAAACTTGGGAATCGATTTCTAGCAGGTGGAGACTGGAACTCAAAAAACACACACTGGGGTTCTAGGCTAACCAACACCAGAGGCAGACAGCTGAAACTCAGCCTAGATACCAACAATTTGACCACTGCTTCCACATGTGAGCCCACACATTGGCCGACGGACGTCTCTAGGGTGCCTGATCTGATTGACTTTTTTGTTATAAAGGGTTTCTCTTCGCATTATGTTAAATGTGAGTCTTGTAACGACAGCTCCTTGGATCACACACCAGTATTGTTTACCCTAAGTTCGAAGATTATAGAACACTATATCCCAGTTAAGCTGTACAACAAAAAAACAGACTGGTATTCATTTAGAAACTACATTGACGAGAACATCAAGTTAAAAGTAGCCCTTAAGACGCCTGACGATATTGAGGGTGCCACTGAACATCTTACAAATCTCATCCAGGAGGCCTGCTGGAAAAGTACACCCACATTGGACTATAAGGAACGGATACAGAATTATCCTTTAGAAATTAAGAAAGCGGTACTTGAGAGACGTAGGCTGCGTCGTGTTTGGCAGCTGAGTGGACTCGCATCTGATAGGACAAATTTCAACAGGCAAGCGTCATATTTAAGAGAAATGCTGAGGACCTGGCACAATAGGACCCTTGAGGCTCAACTTTCATCTCTTACACCCACCGCAGCGACTAACTATTCACTGGGGAAATTCGCGAAAACGTACGATAGACCACAAGTGGCAAAGTCTCCGCTTCGTACTGAGAGTGGCTGGGCTCGCACGCCGCAGGAAAAGATACACTTATTTGCAGAACATCTATCAAATGTTTTCAGTCCAAATAGCGTCAGTGACACAGATGCTGAAACAGAGGTGGGGTTTGTTCTTGCTCAGCCCCTTCAAATGTCGTTGCCACCAGCTCCGGTTACGGTACGAGAGGTTTGGAGGACTATTAATGGTCTCAAAGATAAAAAAGCACCAGGATTCGACCTCATCACAAAAGAAATCTTGAGAAAACTACCAAGAAAAGCGCTAGTCTTTCTGACAATGCTCTATAATGGCATATTAAGAGTCCAGAAATTCCCAGATCTTTGGAAGGTGTCACAGATTCTGATGATACACAAAGCAGGAAAACCAGTAACTCAAACCACCTCATATAGGCCCATCAGTCTTCTGCCCATCCTGTCAAAGGTCTGTGAAAAATTGGTCCTACGCCGCATCATGCCAATACTGGAAAATACCAAAGTCATTCCCAACCATCAATTCGGCTTCAGGCAGCGACACTCTACCATAGAGCAGGTACACAGAGTTGTAGAGAGGATCAGAAAATCTTTGGAGGAAAGAGAATACTGTTCGTCTGCATTCTTAGATATCCAGCAGGCTTTTGACAAAGTCTGGCATGATGGTCTTCTCTATAAGATAAAGATGTGCCTCCCTCACAGCTATTATATCCTGCTTAAATCTTATCTCACAGATAGAATCTTTCAGGTCAAGGAGTCTGAAACAACATCTGAGTTCCATCAAGTTAGGGCAGGGGTGCCGCAGGGCTCGGTGCTGGAGCCGATTCTGTACACCCTGTACACATCAGATCTGCCACAGTTGGAGGGAGTTACGATTGCCACTTACGCAGACGACACAGCATTAATGACCAGCAACAGACACCCTGAGGTGGCTGCAGAGCAACTCCAACAAGGACTTGACGGTATTGCAAAGTGGCTTAAAAAATGGAAGATTAAAGCCAGCACAACAAAATCGGTTCAGGTGACTTTCACACTCCGAAATGGAAACTGCCCTCCTGTGCATCTGGAAAATACTATACTCCCACACCAGGACAGAGTTAAATATCTGGGCATGCACCTGGACCGACGTTTGACATGGAGACACCATATTGTAACCAAAAGGGAAGAACTTATCATACGGCACAGAAACCTGTACTGGATGCTGGGTCGAAACAGTAAATTATCAATAGATAATAAACTATTGATATACAATTCAATATTAAAGCCTGCCTGGATGTATGGTGTACAACTATGGGGCAGCGCAAGTAACTCTAACATCACAATATTACAAAGAGCACAGAACACTATACTTAGAACCATAGCGCATGCCCCTTGGTTCATTACAAACACAGAAATCCACAAATGTCTGGGAATGAGCACCGTGAAGGAGCATATTGAAATTTCTTCACGGAAATATCAAAAGTGGCTAGAATATCACCCGAACGTACTTGCGGCGAGTCTAACTAAGCGCAGCTACCAAAAACGCCTCAAAAGGAAAGACATTATATAGATAGAGAAATCAGACTATAAATAAGATGAGTGGCTGTCGTCCTCACTGGAGGAGGCCCTCTACATGTCAAATCAAACACACAACATACCTGCTTATAGTATTTTACTGATTGCAGATGAGAAAAAAAAAAAATTGCTGTGGTTATTTGTTAAATAAAAAATCTTTATTTAAATAAATTGGTTTTTATTAAATCCTCTCCTCCAAGTAAGTATTAAATAGAATAAATAGTTCAGTTGGAATATATTTGACTAATTCGTGTTAATATTGAGTGAATGGGTAAACTGGTAGGGGTCGACCTCGGCTTACGTATGTCCATCAAATCGAAGAGCTTTTGGAAAAAGGCCAGGTCAAGAGCACCCTTAACCGGCGAGCGTGTATGAAAACACTTATAACAGTAGAAAGAAGCGAAAGTTGTATGTCAGGATCGTAGCAAGTGAAAAGCCATTGTCTCTGCCTACCCCGATTGGAGACAGGCGTGATGATTAGTATGTTATCAAATTCTTCTTCATCTTAAGTGTTTTCCCATCTGCTTCCAAACCCTACCTGGATTTTGAGCATAGGACTCAGTTTTATTTGTCTGCTAGAACGAAATCGGGCGCACAGTAAAATAAAGCAGAAACTGACTGACTTATCGAAAAACGCACAGCTGATACTGCTGGGTCTAGCTAGAACCATATGCGTAGCCAGGGGGAGGGTTATCATTAGACTTTTAATTTTTCGGCATTGATAGAAGCTACTGCCGCCGGACCTTCCAATCCCGTAGGAGTGACGTACAGACGTAGGTCAGACTACGAGGGGACGTATATCCTCCAAATGAAATGAATTAAAATTAATTTCATTTTCTCAAACATGCATGTTCCATACTGTCATTATTTCGAAAAAAGAATACGCGATGTATCGCATTGGGGACTTTTGGCGCGAAGATGAGCAGTGACGCACGTTTGTCGTATATTATTTTCAAAAACTAGTGTAAAATTCGTGTTTTTGTGGTTAAAATGGTGGAATATTATACATAAAGAGTTCGGAAGTGCATTAGTTAAAGAAAGTGATATATTGCAATGAATAGCGGTGCTGTTTGTGTTAGTGCCAAATTTCCTTAGAGAGCTGCAATAAGGGATCCACTGCCTTATTGGGCCACGGACTAGGACCTAGGACTGAGGACTTGACATCGACAAATGACTAGACAGGTCTAAAACAAAATAACAAGAAAATAATAAATACGGAAGACTAGGCTGTATGGACTAAGTTTCCTTTGCCTGCCCAAGATGGGCGAAGACAACCAAAAAAAAATGTATCGCATTGACGGACAGAGAAAATGAAATTTACTGCTGGAGTGATTTTTGAATTTCGAACATTACAACGCTCCAGAAATGTTGTATGAAACGGCGTGCTGAGGTTATTAGATACTCTTTGATTGAATCTCTTTTATCATTCTTCTTCAGCGGACGCTTACTGTTAAGTATAGTATTTTCTAAAAAAAAGTGCATTTATCTTGTTTTATGTGTGGGAGTCTTGGATTTTGGGACATAAAGGTTGTATGGTGCTATGAATAATAAATAAATATTCTGGGACGCTTTTTCACACAGCACAATCTAGCCAAGACTAAGTTATATGCTTGTGCTATTGGGGTCTAGACAACTATTAAGGAAACTTTAATATTTCCAAATACATACATAATTTATACATAGGAAACACCCAAATACCGAAACAAACATTTATGGATCACACAAAAATTTGTTCTGACCCGGGAATCGAACCCCAGAACTCCGCGCGGCAGTCGCCCTAAACTTTTTTTTTAAAGATTTTCCATATTGCTACGTATTATCCATTGAAAGGAAATCAAAAATATTTATTTTAATATTATCTTTTAGTACGTACTTGCCCAATATGGCTAATGTAACTATTAATATAAATTAAATGAATTATAAAATTTAAAAGTAGGTATGTTTTATTTCCATGCATTCTTTTGAGATAAGCACTAAATATGCCTCGGCCGGAATGGCAATTTCCTGTCACTTACTTATTAGTGAAGTTACACTCATACTCGTCCTACAATTGCCTATTTCCCGGCCTTTGCAATAATGTACTATTATTTCAATCATAAGTACTAGTATGACCACAAGGAAAAATATTCAATTCTTTACTAGCTATCTTCACGCTGTTTCCCTGACCGATTCCTTACTACACTGATATACAAGTGCCTATAAATACTTTTTTTTTTGGGACTAATCCCACCCACATTCCCATTACTGTGACTCCTGTAAACCAGGATCTACAGCAATGACCAAAATACCAGAAAAGTTACACCGAGCTTGATCTCGGTGATGTCCCAGGAGAAGTTAGCATGTCTTGGAACCCGCAACGAAATTAATCAGAAGATAATGTGAGGAAGTAAGAAAAGAACGTAATGCCTCTTCCCTCCTTTGCAAAGCGGGAGACCTGGAAAGCAATTAGGTGTAAATCCTATAGAAATAGGGAAGCACTACGGTAATAGTATATTACGGGTCCTATGTGAGCTATGTTTGATTCCAGTAATATGTATGGCAGAAACGTTTAAAAGCACGAAAATTTACCCTCGATGCCACGAGATCCGCATAGTAATCAACTCCCGACGTTACTTGTAAACAATTAAGCATATTATATCGCTCATTTTGATAAATGCTACACTTCCAAAGTATATGATGGGCGGTCTGATCATATTTGGCGTCAGCAGTTGAACACTGACAGATCGGTGACTCAAATAAATGATTGAATTGAAATTGAATTGAACCTCCAGCCAGGACATTCCCAGGCGTTCACGAACGTCTGGGAAAAACTGGTAGAGGTGGCGCCCTTTGATGGAAGTGTTTCAACGCAGCTGCCATTCGTCTAAAAGTTCTTTACGTACATTATCACGATACAGTCTGGCAATTCTATGGCGATCTCTTTCTAACAAAAACCTATCATCCATGCCATCCTTAGCCGTATAGTATAAAGCCGCGCGTCTCTGAATTTCGAGATCAACCGGGAGGACCCCTGCCATCACCGGCAGAGCCTCCGTGCTAACCGTCCTGTAGGCCTTGCATAAAAATATCAATGCAAGGCGTTGACTTTGCAGTAACTTTAAACGTGCAGCACCAATAGTAGCCTTATCTGCCCATACCGGCGCCCCATAACACATACAGCCTAGATAAGTGGCCCCGTAAACGACCTTCAGTGTTTTGAACGAAAGTCCCCATGTAGTAGTAGATATTCTCGACAACGCATAAAAGCTATTTTTAGCCTTTTCACCTACAGTTTTTATGTGCTCAACGAATGCAAAATTTCTCTCTAAAATCAATCCTAAATAGCAAACCGAAGTTTTATTTTTAATGTAAACGTCATTGAATTTAATGCGCGGTGGTACTTTTGTGATAAAATCTTGCTGAAGACTGACTGACTGAAGACTCACCGCAAAACTCGACGAATTTCAGCCAAAGGACAGGCCGGGTTTCGAAAAGGCTTTAGCATCGTGTTCCACATGCATACTCTTAGACAGATTGTGCAGAAGACAAAAAGTACAATAATCCTCTGTGTATGACTTTTGTGGACTACGAGAAAGCCTTCGAGTCTGTCGAAACCAGGATGCTCTGCAACGATGTCTTAATGGTTGGCACTATATCGAGGTGTTGAGATGCTTGTACGACACCGCTACCATAACAGTCCAAGGCCAAAAGACGAACCCCATTGAGTTGCGTAGAGGGGTAAGACAGGGCGATGTTATATCCCCTAAGCTCTTCACCACCACGCTTTAGGATGTCTTTAAGACGCTGGACTGGAATGGGATATGAATATAAACGGCGAATGCATCTTACACCTTCGATTGGCCGACGACATCGTTTTGGTAGGGGAAATGCTGGAACAGTTGAGCGGGAAGCTGCACAGTCTAAGCAGAGCGTCTTGACGTGTTGGTCTCGGTATGAACTTGTATAAAATGAAACCAAGGTCATGTTCAATGAGCACGTCATACCGGGTCCAATATACGTCGAAGGATTGAAACTCGAAATTGTCCAGGTACATACCTACCTTGGTTAGGTTATCCATCTCGGCAAAAAGAACTTGGACAAGGAAATTGCAAGAAAGATACCTTGTGTGTGTCAATACCTTTCTTTGTTCCGGCGTACTTACTTTCTTAGTGAATAAATGAATAAAGTAATTCCCCGATCGTCAACGCGCATGTTCGCCCGCGCCAATATACCGCGACAAAAAATAAAGAAGCAATAGATAAGTTCTGAAATCGATCGACATTTTTTTGTTTTAAATGTACTGAAATCATTATGATTAGTTTGAATTTTATATCTTTAGTTGCATCTCGCTTTAATAGATTTAAATACTTAAAAAAAATGTTAAAAATGTTAGGTTCTTTTTGAACTCTCAGCCGCTGCCGCTTGGGCCGGGGCCCTCTCAGGTCGGGGCCCCGTGGCATTTTGCCAGCCCTGCCACCCTATAGTTACGCCACTGCTTAAGTGCCCGTTTTTTTTGCAAAAGAGTTTATTTTGGGGGCACCATTATTGAAACAATAAAAATTACTAGCGTATCGTTTTATCTGCAATATTTAACATTAATTTGTTTTGAAAAGCTCATACATTTACGCGCTCACAATATTTTAAAAAGTAAATGACGACAAATTTGACAACTATGACATGAACGGTGATTGATTTTCAACACCTAGCACGGGGTTTTTAATTAAAAGTTATGTCTTTTCCATCAATTGGCAACATTTTGTATTATAAAGTTATTTTAGTTATCAGAGGTTTATGGGCTTATTGTGAATAAAGAATTTTATAGAAGGTTTATTAGGCTTAAAATACGTTTTAAATATAGAAGGTTTATGGCCTCGATAAGCGTTTAATTATGAATAAGACCGTAAATATATATTTAATATTAATAATTTTTTTTTTTGTAATTGACAGGATAGCTTGTGGTATCATAGCGCGTTCCGCCGGAATCTTCCAGAATTCAAAGCGCATATGCGCGTGCGACGGCGTAGTAGTATGGGACGAGAGAGACAGACCGCTAGCCGGGAAAGACAGAAGAGTTGAGAAAAAAAAGAGTTGCTGCGACGCAGATGAGAACGAGAGAATAAAGGATACGTTGACATGCTGTTGTTGATAGCACAGATCAAGGAATCAATGTCACTCGCGCCCTAATAGAGACGCCTTACTCTTTATCTTCTATCTATACTAATATATAAAGCGAAAAGTTTGTTTTTTACACAATTATTTTTATTACACGCTAATATCTTAGGACGGATTGGACAATTTCTTTTTCAATTGAATAGCTCATTTATCGTGGAAGTCTATAGGACTGGGCAGAAGTATAATATAGAGACATATCCTCGAATCCTTCCAGTCCGAGACTACCAGGACTTTAATTGGTCGTGCTAATTAGTGTCTAGCACATAAGACCTTTTAGCCTTTTTGTTACCATCTCACTAAAAAGGCAACGGGTTCAAAATTTCTTCCAAATTTAACATCTAAAATAGACACATTTTATTACATTTTTCGGCCCTTTAGACCCACCCCAGTTCCGTGCTTCATAAGACACGTTAAGCCGTTGGTCCCGGTTACTAATAAAATGGCAGTCGTTAAGCCAAGTTGGAGGCCTATGGGCGGCTTAAAAAATTTCAACAGCAGGTCGATGCAGCCTGCGTCTGTCCATTTCAACACGGCAATGGCCTCACCACCTGTTACGTGGGACAGAAATGCATACGGTGAAACGTGGGCGTTAATTGCTGTAAACTGCCTACCCCTTCGGGTATAAAGGCGTGACAAATTATATGTATGTATGTACTAACTATCACGCTGTATCCCTGACGCTACTACTATCATCACGCTACTATCCCGAAGAGCGGAGCAGTAATCAGAAATGTGAACAAATCAGATTTTTTTAATACATTATTATGGAATTTATAAACGACGGGATTAAATAGGTGCGACGGGAGTTCGAAGTATGTCAAGTGTGAAGCCATGGGGGTCACCTAGTATTTCATACAAACTAAGCGTGTCAGGGGGTGGCACCATATACCGGCGAGATTACATTAATAGTCCAGTCATTACGTCGAAAAAATCGGGTTAGAAATGGCGGAAATGCCCATCAGGTTATTTTGGTCGACAATTTGAACTTAAGCATTTCTAGCCCCCCCCAGACCCTCAAGTATTAAATGCTTGTGAAAAAAAAATACGGCATAAAATAATCTGTTTGTTTGTACGTTTGATCTGGCCAATTTTATTATTTAACTGTTATAATGATTCAGAAATCCACACGGTGAATAGTGGGCATATAATATACCTCTGCCACTGCTATCATGAGGCGTGATGGATATTTATTTATTTATTTATTTATGATTCTGGTTTGTGTGATGACTGGAAAGTGTGTCTAATAAATCAGAGGTTCTGGGTTTTTATTTCGTAGAAATATTTTCGCCCGTTCGACATGATCATTTGAACTGCACCTATTTGGATGTAATTTATCTGTAATTATGAATTTAGAATATTAAGTATGGATAATTTTTTAAAGCCAGTAGTATGCCAAATTTTACATTTTTTTTTTAAGTGAAATTATATAACTTGGTTCAGGACTGGGACTAAACCCGTGACCTTTGCCTAACCAAGATTGTCCTGGTAGGCAAAGGTCACGTAGTCTTCGTAAAATGTATCCATAGATTGAGTGGAGTCCATTGCATCAATGTTTATAAATGTTTGTAATACTGTCCATTGGTATCGAGTCTTGAGTAGCTCGATAGATGGCTCTGGTCATACTTATAATTGACGATTAAAATATATTGTGATGAATTTCAACTTGTTTCGGTGCGTTTCGGGTAGTTTAGTGGCTAGAACATTGCCCTGGTTAGGCAAAGGTCACGGGTTCAATCCCCGTTCTGAACCAAGTTGTGCTTTTTCACTTTAAAAAAGTAAATATTAAGTATGTTTATCAATTGTCTGGTTGCCATAATAAAATCTACGCAGTTTGATATCTAAGTGCTGTATTAGTTGTCAAGATAATTTATATTTCAAAACGATGTAAATATTACATTTAGGTGTGGTTATTTGTTAAATAAAAAATCTTTATTTAAATAAATTGGTTTTTATTAAATCCTCTCCTCCAAGTAAGTATTAAATAGAATAAATAGTTCAGTTGGAATATATTTGACTAATTCGTGTTAATATTGAGTGAATGGGTAAACTGGTAGGGGTCGACCTCGGCTTACGTATGTCCATCAAATCGAAGAGCTTTTGGAAAAAGGCCAGGTCAAGAGCACCCTTAACCGGCGAGCGTGTATGAAAACACTTATAACAGTAGAAAGAAGCGAAAGTTGTATGTCAGGATCGTAGCAAGTGAAAAGCCATTGTCACTGCCTACCCCGATTGGAGACAGGCGTGATGATTAGTATGTTATCAAATTCTTCTTCATCTTAAGTGTTTTCCCAGCTGCTTCCAAACCCTACCTGGATTTTGAGCATAGGACTCAGTTTTATTTGTCTGCTAGAACGAAATCGGGCGCACAGTAAAATAAAGCAGAAACTGACTGACTTATCGAAAAACGCACAGCTGATACTGCTGGGTCTAGCTAGAACCATATGCGTAGCCAGGGGGAGGGTTATCATTAGACTTTTAATTTTTCGGCATTGATAGAAGCTACTGCCGCCGGACCTTCCAATCCCGTAGGAGTGACGTACAGACGTAGGTCAGACTACGAGGGGACGTATATCCTCCAAATGAAATGAATTAAAATTAATTTCATTTTCTCAAACATGCATGTTCCATACTGTCATTATTTCGAAAAAAGAATACGCGATGTATCGCATTGGGGACTTTTGGCGCGAAGATGAGCAGTGACGCACGTTTGTCGTATATTATTTTCAAAAACTAGTGTAAAATTCGTGTTTTTGTGGTTAAAATGGTGGAATATTATACATAAAGAGTTCGGAAGTGCATTAGTTAAAGAAAGTGATATATTGCAATGAATAGCGGTGCTGTTTGTGTTAGTGCTAAATTTCCTTAGAGAGCTGCAATAAGGGATCCACTGCCTTATTGGGCCACGGACTAGGACCTAGGACTGAGGACTTGACATCGACAAACGACTAGACAGGTCTAAAACAAAATAACAAGAAAATAATAAATACGGAAGACTAGGCTGTATGGACTAAGTTTCCTTTGCCTGCCCAAGATGGTCGAAGACAAAAAAAAATGTATCGCATTGACGGACAGAGAAAATGAAATTTACTGATGGAGTGATTTTTTAATTTTGAACATTACAACGCTCCAGAAATGTTGTATGAAACGGCGTGCTGAGGTTATTAGATACTCTTTGATTGAATCTCTTTTGTCATTCTTCTTCAGCGGACGCTTACTGTTAAGTATAGTATTTTCTAAAAAAAAGTGCATTTATCTTGTTTTATGTGTGGGAGTGTTGGATTTTGGGACATAAAGGTTGTGTCAACGTGCTATGAATAAAAAATAAATATTCTGGGACGCTTTTTCACACAGCACAATCTAGCCAAAACTAAGATATATGCTTGTGCTATGGGGTCTAGACAACTATTAAAGAAACTTTAATATTTCCAAATACATACATAATTTATACATAGGAAACACCCAAACACCGAAACAAACATTTATGGATCACACAAAAATTTGTTCTGACCCGGGAATCGAACCCCAGAACTCCGCGCGGCAGTCGCCCTAAGTTTTTTTTTTAAAGATTTTCCATATTGTTACGTATTATCCATTGAAAGGAAATCAAAAATATTTATTTTAATATTATCTTTTAGTACGTACTTGCCCAATATGGCTAATGTAACTATTAATATTAATTAAATGAAATATAAAATTTAAAAAGTAGGTATGTTTTATTTCCATGCATTCTTTTGAGATAAGCACTAAATATGCCTCGGCCAGAATGGCAATTTCCTGTCTCTTACTTATTAGTGAAGTCACACTCATACTCGTCCTACAATTGCCTATTTCCCGGCCTTTGCAATAATGTACTATTATTTCAATCATAAGTACTAGTATGACCACAAGGAAAACAATTCAATTCTTTACTAGCTATCTTCACGCTGTATCCCTGACCGATTCCTTACTACACTGATATACAAGTGCCTATAAATACTTTTTTTTTTTGGGACTAAATCCCACCCACATTCCCATTACTGTGACTCCTGTAAACCAGGATCTACAGCAATGACCAAAATACCAGAAAAGTTACACCGAGTTTGATATCGGTGATGTCCCAGGAGAAGTTAGCAGGTTTTGGAACCCGCAACGAAATTAATCAGAAGATAATGTGAGGAAGTAAGAAAAGAACGTAATGCCTCTTCCCTCCTTTGCAAAGCGGGAGACCTGGAAAGCAACTAGGTGTAAATCCTATAGAAATAGGGAAGCACCACGGTAATAGTATATTACGGGTCCTATGTGAGCTATGTTTGATTCCAGTAATATGTATGGCAGAAACGTTTAAAAGCAGGAAAATTTACCCTCGATGCCACGAGATCCGCATAGTAAACTACTCCCGACGTTACTTGTAAACAATTAAGCATATTATATCGCTCATTTTGAAAAATGCTACACTTCCAATGGGCAGTCTGATCATATTTGGCGTCAGCAGTTGAACACTGACAGAACGGTGACTCAAACAAATGATTGAATTGAATTGAATTGAACCTCCAGCCAGGACATTCCCAGGCGTTCACGAACGTCTGGGAAAAACTGGTAGAGGTGGCGCCCTTTGATGGAAGTGTTCCAATGCAGCTGCCATTCGTCTAAAAGTTCTTCACGTACATTATCACGATACAGTCTGGCAATTCTATGGCGATCTCTTTCTAATAAAAACCTATCATCCATGCCATCCTTAGCCGAATAGTATAAAGCCGCGCGTCTCTGAATTTCGAGATCAACCGGGAGGACACCTGCCATCACCGGCAGAGCCTCCGTGCTAACCGTCCTGTAGGCCTTGCATAAAAATATCAATGCAAGGCGTTGACTTTGCAGTAACTTTAAACGTGCAGCACCAATAGTAGCCTTATCTGCCCGTACCGGCGCCCCGTAACACATACAGCCTAGATAAGTGGCCCCGTAAACGACCTTCAGTGTTTTGAACGAAAGTCCCCATGTAGCAGTAGATATTCTCGACAACGCATAAAAGCTATTTTTAGCCGTTTCACCTATAGTTTTGATGTGCTCAACAAATGCAAAATTTCTCTCTAAAATCAATCCTAAATAGCAAACCGAAGTTTTATTTTTAATGTAAACGTTATTGAATTTAATGCGCGGTGGTACTTTCAAACTTCCTTTCAAAAGCAACTGAAATGTTTTGTTGGGTGCAAAATATAACCTGTTTCGTACGCCCCACTCCGCAACGACGCGCAAACACGTGTGGGCCAAGCTCTCGAGTCCCGCACGAGTATTCGACTGAACGAGCAATATACCGTCATCGGCGTATCTCGTCATTGCACAGCCCTCCGGTAATGGTAAACTGAAAAAGTCATCAAATCCTAAGTTCCACAAGTGTGGGCCTAGCACAGACCCCTGAGGACAGCCTATTGTTAACGTTTTGGTAGCAGAATAATGACCTCATTTTAAAGTTGTTGTACCTTGTGAAAAATATGAATAAATAAGAGAGTAAATATTTCTATAGCAACCGCAAGACTTTAATTTCATTAATAGCATTGACCACTAAGCGTTATCGAAAGCATCGGAAATATCTGGAAGATGGCCAGCACCTATTGAGAAACCGATGAAGTGACAGTCTTTCGCACTGATATCGCTGCGTCAATAGTAGATTTTCCTACTGTAAATCCAAATTGATTTTCGTGAAACTTAATACCGCCCGGCAGGAGCCGGGGTACTATGAGACGCTCTAAAAGCTTTCCCAAGGAGGGCAACAATGTGATCGGTCGGTACGACTTAGGGTCATCTGGCGGCTTGTCGCCTTTTTTTAGGAATAATCCGAATATAGCCACATCGCCAAATACGGGGGAACACTCCCTCGTAAGTACACCGGTTAAAAACATTTAATATTACTTCACCCGACAGCTTGCAAGCCTCCTTTATCATTTTGTTAGATATTTTATCGTCCCCCGACGCCTTACCTATGGACAACGACCTAACAATTTCGAGGAACTCATCAGAAGTTGGTAGGTCTGACTGGAGTGAGTATGGTGGCTCAATAGCCCACTGTCTTATCTGTCGGTGATAATCACTATCGTTCTCCGAGCAGTCGACGGGTATAAGAGAATCCAAGAGGTAATCCGCGGTTTCGTTCAGACCTATAGTATGCGAGTTCTTAATTTTGATATTACGTACATAGGCAAGATCAACAGAACGGTTAGCCCTAAATTCATGGTATATAGGCGACCATGGACCCTCAGCTTCCAGCCCATGCACTAGTTTACGTAGCAAATTATCCTTTGATTTTTCAACAGCCGCCCTGTATACTGTAAATCCAAATTGATTTTCGTGACGCTTAATACCGCCCGGCAGGAGCCGGGGTACTATGAGACGCTCTAAAAGCTTTTCCAAGGAGGGCAACAATGTGATCGGTCGGTACGACTTAGGGTCATCTGGCGGCTTGTCGCCTTTTTTAGGAATAATCCGAATATAGCCACATCGCCAATTACGGGGGAACACTCCCTCGTAAATACACCGGTTAAAAACATTTAATATTACTTCACCCGACAGCTTGCAAGCCTCCTTTATCATTTTGTTAGATATTTTATCGTCCTCCGACGCCTTACCTATGGACAACGACCTAACAATTTCGAGGAACTCATCAGAAGTTGGTAGGTCTGACTGGAGTGAGTATGGTGGCTCAAGAGCCCACTGTCTTATCTGTCGGTGATAATCACTATCTTTCTCCGAGCAGTCGTCAGGTATAAGAGAATCCAAGAGGTAATCCGCGGTTTCCTTCAGACCTATAGTATGCGAGTTGTTAATTTTGATATTACGTACATAGGCAAGATCAACAGAACGGTTAGCCCTAAACTCATGGTATATAGGCGACCACGGACCCTCAGCTTCCAGCCCATGCACTAGTTTACGTAGCAAATTACCCTTTAATTTTTCAACAGCCGCCCTGTAATGGGACCTGGCAACTCTAAGAGCAAGTAAAGCGCTATTGTATTCCGCACCGGCACTAATTTTATGCTTTTTAAAATAATTAAATTTTCTACGAGCTCTCCGGAAACGCCTTCGAAGCTCAGCTAAACGATCACTCCACCAATCGCACCTCCGAGTGTTGTTAATAGATCCACGACCAATGTGCACGTCGGCACAGTAGGTAAAAGTTTCTGACATTAACGAAGCACTCTCTTCGACAGACAGGTTACCACGACCAAAATCTTTAGCATGAGCCGCAAACAGAGAACCAAAGAGCTCCCAGTTTGCGCCCCTACTTTATATTTGAAATTACAAGTAGTACTTTGCGCCTCTCGTGCATCACCGGGTAAGAGCTTGTAAACGATTAGACGATGGTCACTACAGGACGCATCCGGGAGGACACGCCATTCGGATATCGAGACGTCGCCGCGTGAAGGCGTCACGTCAATAGTACACTCACCCATAGGGCCGCAAAAAGTAGGTGGTGTATTGGGACAATTGTGTATAGATAAATTCATTTCTGCAATGAATTCTTCGACGGCACAGCGCCGGTCCCTATCGAATACACGTAGTTTTCCATACCATAATGTAGAAGAGGCATTGACATCAGCGCCTATGATTATTCTTTGACCCGCAAGAGACTGCAGGACGTGACGAAGATGGTGTAAGTGAGGATCGATATGATGTGAATATTGAAAGTAGCAGCTTTCAACAAACACCCTATAGGCCGAGGAAGTAACCTCAGCAACAGCACAATGAGATGTCATGAGGTTGCTCAAACATGTTACAGTAAAATTTGTACTAGAAACATAAATCCCAGCTCGTGCCTTGGCATGTAATTGTACCACTCTGTTACGCAGGTGGGCGCTCTGATATTGTTCCTGTAAGAGGACAATGTTTAATTTGTTCTCTATTACTAGGCGGTCCAGTTCCGCCGTGGCTGCCCTATCGTTGTGTAAATTAAGCTGTCCTATAATTAGATTTTTCATGTTCCATGATTTTTTATTTTATTAAATGAAACAACTACAGGTAGTTTGTGCTCAGAATGAGCTGCTGCAGCCTATGCTTATAGGTATGACACTCCCGAGAGCCGCATCGGTGGTCATGGGGCTTTTTAAACCTTTTGCAGGATTGCAGATGGGTTTAAAATCAGGACTGTCTTTATGTGGACATGCTCGTGTATCATGTTTCTCGCCGCAATTAGCACATCTGGATGACTTGCTGGTACAAAATTTGTGAACATGACCGTATTGTTGACAGTTCATACAACGTACTACCTCGAGGTCATCGATAAATCTACAAGTGGCCCAATCAAGAAATAATTTATTCTTCGTGGCCACCAAATGATTCCGGATCTCCGGCTCCAGCTCCAAACCCACCCACGAACGACCGTTAGCTAAACGACGCCTACGAACTATTTTGGAATTCTTAATAAAGTCCTCCTCGCTAATTTTTAATTCGTCCTTAATGTTTTGGCGATATAAGGCTCTAATAAAGTCATGGTCTTCCATAGACCCAGGAACATCTTTAACTATTAGGATTCGCGGTTTACGACCCTTGGGTTTTTCTAAGCGCAAGCCCGCCGATTTGATTGCGTCCACTGACTCCAACTTCTTGAGTTGGCTTTCGCTCGCAACACGAAGTACCTACTACACCCGATTTCGCGGTTTTTTTAATGCCTACAATTTGGAAGCCATCGTCACTGGGCTTGATAGCTTTCATAAGTGCCTGTTTAGTCGCGGACGCCGTTGTGAACTCGGTTGAACGATCAGGTGCGGGGTAAGCCACCACACAGGGTCAGGCTGGAAGAGCCTTCACTGCTGCTGTGGCGGGGACCGATTTAGCTGGCAAACGTAACCTTAGTTTATCCGCATATGACATTTTTAGTTGCTGACATTTAAGTGCTTGCAGTTCTTTGGTTATATTTGCCACCTTAGTTTCGTTGCATGACGATTTTATTGCCAGCATAGAAATAATGCCGGTCAAGCGCTGGTTTAAATCCATGATAGAAGTTTTATTAGACAAAGTGATTCGCGATCCCTGATCGTTGATTATATTATTTATTGTAGCAATATAACTGTTTGCCTGCTCGACTAACGTGCAATATTCGCCTTGATTATGGTATTCCGACAAGTCACTATTGACCAATTTAACTGATTGTACCCGTTTGTTTACATCTTCGGGTGTTTGGAATACCGGAGACATTTCACTAAAAAGTCGCTTTGCCGGTGGCGACCTTATAGTAGCACATACGCGTTTACCTCCCCCTCTATCGGGAGGTTCATCTCGGACGGGCATTTTTTTTTTAACACTAATTTTACACACCAAATAAAAAAAAAGTGTCTAACTAAAGTGTAAACAATAAAATTATCGGCGCAACTTAATTCACTGATACCCACACTTTAAAATGAAAATCAAAAAAACTTACCGATTGATAAATAGCTATATTTACGCGATTAACGACAATAAAACCAAGTTTCACTTACGTGTTACCGAAACACAATCACTAAAATATCACATAAACCAATTCACGAGCTGGGAATACAAAGTTAAACCAAAGAAAAAATATTAAAATTACGGAGCGATCGCACAGACCCGCTTGCTCAACAAGAGCGAGAGGGAAGAGTCAATATAAGTACTTGTTGAGAAATATGTTTCCCATTGGGGTAGGCAGAAACTTTGGATTTCCACATACTATGATCCTGGCATACAACTTTCGCTTCCCCTACTTTCATAAGTGTTGTCATACAAGCCTGCCGGTTGAGGGTACTCTTGACCTGGCCGTTTTCCGAAAGGTCATCGATTTGATTGACATTCGTACGGCGAGGTCGACCCCTACCAGTTTGCCCATTCATTCTCGCTACGTAAATCTGCTTAGTCAGTCTCTTTTCATCCATTCTCTCCACGTGTCCGAACCAATAAGCATTCCTTTTTCTATCTTAGTCACATCTACTGTCATACCACAACGTTCCCTTATCACGCTGTTTCTTTCTTTATCCATCAACTTCACTCCAGCTATACCTCGTAGACTTCTCATTTCCACTGCATTTATTTTACTTCTATGCTTCTTCTGCCATACCCAGGTTTCACTACCAGCCAGTCTTGCTTTCTTAAACACGTTCTGACTGCTCATAAAGGTGTACATGGCTCCATTCACTTGATTTCCTACCAAAACCCTTCTCTCAATGTCATCCTGCTTGAACATCCCGCATTTTCCCTTCAGTTTCATTCAACACTCTTTTTGTCAAAACTTTTGCGTACAATTTGCCGACGATGCTCAGTAGGCTTATACCGCGATAATTTTTGCACTCCTGCTGTGACCCTTTTCCTTTCTACAGCGGCACAATGACAGCTTTACACCAATCATCTGGTACGCTGCCACTACTCCAACGAAGGTTAAAAAGTCGGTACAGCTGGCAAGCTACAACGCTATGCCCTGCTTTTAGCATCTCGGCAGAAATTCTATCAATTCCCGCAGCCTTATCCTGTTTCATATTATTCAATGCTTCCACAATTTTTTCCATACTTATTTCACTTACATTGCCAAGTCTGTACATGCATATCCTCTTTTTCAAAATATTGCTTCCATCTTTTTAACACACATTCTTCTCCTTTCACAAGACCACCGGAAGGTTTCTGATATGGTTAAAATGCGATGTTATCTGTTGAACCATCACTGTTCTTATGGACTTCCAAAAGAGTTTTTTATTCTGTTGGAAGTCATCAGATAACCTTTTACCAAATTCATCTCTGTCATTCTCCTTCTTTCTTTTCATTATCTCTTTTGCAACACGCTTATACCTTATATACTCATCCTTTGCCATTTTAACGTCCACATCCGTTGCCTTCTGCATATTAACATATAAACGGTATTTTACGCCTTTTTAAACGAAGGGTTAATTTGAAACTGCACACTTATGAATGACCGATGGCAATATACCATAGGCTACGGTGATCACTTTCCATAAGATAGGCCGTATGCTTGTCTGCCGCCTGAGCGGTATATAAAATAAAAAACAATACATAATAGGCAACAGTGTTTATTAAAATTTCACGAACATAAACGAAAATTAAAATTAACTTTAAAATATAGCACATCATAATTTGTATCTTAATTACAATAATTACAAATATACCGGACGTGATCCGACGGACATAATCTGGACAAATCTCTTAATAAAATACAACAATTACAATTGGTGAAACGTGACCATATAGTATACCTATTCTTTCGGATATAAAGTCTCTAACTATGTATATGTCTCTTAATTAATATAGTTCCAGTGCAAAAGTGTGCAAATTGTGCACTGACCAAAATATGAAAATCGCAATTAGTGCACTTTCTGTCAAGGGCAATATAAGCAATTCGCAAAGTGATATCACTGCGACATGATATCAAGCTGCACATTTGATTGGAAATGGTTATAGTTTGTGCAAATCATTCGCGCAACTGTTATTGAACAATTCGTTACTATGTCATGATAAGATTTTTATTACATTAACCGTTTTCATTAAAACTTCCAGTTTTACACCAAAGTGCTCAATTTGCGAAATGTGCGTTTTGTGAAATTCCCTTTAATGTCGTGTGTATATTTTAAAGTGTACATTTTGCACCTGATACGTAAATATCGTAATAATAATGATTGACTGTTTAAATACTACATAGAGGGGTCACTTGGTTAAATATTCTATACAATATGTATACACATTAAATTATCATAACTATATTTGTCATAGGCACTGGTTTAATAATATAACCTATAATATAGAAGTAAAAACACACTTCGTAATCGATAAAAGATTTAAATCCCTAATGTAAATTGCTGCTGATTATTTAAATTTAATCAAATTCTAAACTTAAACTCTCATTGCATGTTTTTTTAAAAGGACAATATATAAACTAAATTACTATCAATGATTGCATGTTTTAGCAAAAGGACAATTTACAAACTAAATTGTTTTGATACTATCAACGAAGACCTTAGACATTTATTTTAAGCCCAGATACAAAAACATTGTTGTTGGTTAGCTGTATATGTTAGCAGGAATATAATGTTTTTTTTTAAAATTCGGTTCAACTGTTTTCTTATAAGTTATTTAGTGTCTGTTATTGGAGCGAAGCGACTCTTCCCCGATACGGATTGTCGCTTTGTCCTCGAACTCCTCCCGAACCACTCAACACCTTTTGATGAAATTTGACCTATAATACATCTAGCCATAGATGGTTTAGAAAAAATAAAATCGGACATACAATGGAGGAATAATCACTGAAAGGAAAATAGACATCGACATAAGAACTCGAAATCAAATCGTTTCGCTCCATTTAGACTTACCGGGGACGGCATGTGCATCTAGTTTTATCTAACGGGGTTTGGATCTCTAGTAAAGGTTTGAAGGTTACCGATGAGAAAATCAAGTTTTGAAACCAATAAACCGCACTTTTATTAACTCGATCAGTTTCTCTTACATCTATTTTTCGAGGAGGATCGCACAGAAATCTAATGTTGCCACACTAAAAATACAAAATGGATATTTTTTTTGATAATTTTTTTTACAATTTGTATCGGTTTTCTTTTACAATTTGTAAGTATATGAATTTACTTGTCTAAGAATAATAGCAAAAATAATGTCAATGCGATCACAACACTATTACAAATAAATTAATTTACTATCAATATCAATGTTTTACTTTTTAAAACAACCCTTTAAGTATTGAAATTAAGGCACACACAAATGTAAATCGCTAAATAAATGGACGTAGTTTGAAAGTTTAATATAATAATATACTTAGTTGACGAAAATTTTACTTAAAATTTTAATCTATACTAATATTATAAAGCTGAAGAGTTGGTTTGATTGGTTGAAAGCGCAAATCTCAGAAACTACTGGTTCGATTTGAAAATTTATCTCATGTTGCATATCCCATTTATCGAGAAAGGCTATACAATATGTTAAGAAAACCCTGTCCGATCCGTGAAGGTATTGGTAGGTATCGAGATGTGATTTTATTCGTGTAATCCTTTTTAGAAATTACCCCAAATAATTAAATTTTTTAATATAAAATATTTTAATAAAACCCCCGAAAAATTTATAAATAAATAAATAAATATCCATCACGCCTTATCCCCGAAGGGGTGGCAGAGGCATATTATAGGCCCACTTTTCACCGTGTGGATTCCTGTACCACGTAATAGGTGGTGAGCCCATTGCCGTGTTGAAATGTACAGACGCAGGTTGTGGGTACCTGCTGTTGAATTTTTTCAAGCCGCCCATATGGCTTTCAACCAGGCTTAACGACTGCCATTTTACTGGCAACCGGGACCAACGGCTTAACGTGCCTTCCGAAGCACGGAAACGCTCGCAAATGTAAATGCCACAAAGTGGTCACCCATCCGAGGACCAGCCATAGTGAAAGTTGCGTAACTCAGTGATCGTTTACAGAACACTGAGACCGCGAGGCCACGAGCGCTTCATTACCAAAAATTTACCCCGAATATAATAAATTAATATAATGTGGTAGGTTACACGGCAACACAGGGAAAGGGCTATTCAGAAATGAAAGGTCAAAAGGTCAGCTAACACCTGCCGCTGGTTTCTTTTGATATCACATACACTGGTCGCCGCATGCCAACAAAGGTGTTGTCAGTTTTTGAAAATTTGCTATATTTTAAGGAAAATGGACTAATCCTGAATCTAAAAACGCGCATTTAAAAAAATGATAATGATTTAATACTTATAAATAATATGATTTTTATTTTTTTATTGGTTATGTTATTGAAGTGACCTTTCGGGTCGGACAGGGTTTTCTTAACACATTGTATATCTTCACGCTAGTACCCACGAGAGCGTATGCAGTAATAAAAAATGTCAACAAATCCGGCAAACTTTTATATAATATTGTGGAATTTATAAACGATAGCATTAAATAAGTGCGACGGGAGGTCGAAATCTGTCATGGGCGAAGCCGTGGGCGGTCACCTAATATTTAATAATATTGAAGTAATTTTTAAAATTAAGTTTATCGTTAAATTACTTTTTTGGTATTATAGGTTTTTAGATTTATATATTTTAAGTTATCCTGTTTTATGACCGAGACACTTTAATTTAGTTAAAAAAATAGCAATTAATTTTAAGAATCAAGTTCTTAAACCGGCTTCTATAACAGTATGTGTAAAATTCATCTACTATCATAACAGTATTACCAAAGGATATTTTTATCAAATCCACGAAATTCCGAGTGTCTTTGAAACATTGAACAATAAATATATTATTCATATAGTATTAGATCTATGTTAACATACATTTTAAATCGGTATACAACCTTTAAAACGTGGTTCGTCCAACTCGCGTTTTGTTCATAGGTTAACGAAACATTCCTCAATAGCGAACGGTCGAATACTCGAGCTCTTATTGGTTTTAAATCTACACAAATTAAGTGAAATGCGATTTAGGAGGATTAGACTCAACGCCAATAGAAAGAATGGCGTTGTAGTGTACTTCTGAATCCTGTGGTTCTATAGCTGATACTGGCAAGTATCTGTTATAGAACCACAAGAAATGGCAAATTTCAATATATGTCATATAAATGTTTTATTAATAATTTTCAAAAAACTACACGGTGATTTAAAATGAGTATGCAGGAACCAATTTATTTTACTGCCTGTACAAAATTAAATCTAAATGTGGAATAATTTATTCCTGAATTACTTAATAATTATGTACGCTAATTGTATGGTCACCCTACATTTCATTTTAATGATTAAATTTTGAAAATTCTGCTCTACATAAATTACTTTCCGAAGGCAGTAAAGCACGAGTGCATTCTTTTTTCCGACGACACAACTATAATTGTCAAAAGTGAGACGAATGAAACACTAGAGGCTGAAGTAGCAGAAGCACTAAGTAGTGGAATTGTCTGACTTGGAAAAAATAACCTAAAAATAAATTTAACAAAAACAAACATAATTCAATTCCAAACTTAAAATTCGAATGTATCGAAACTTATTATAATGTATGATAGCAATATTGTGAATAATTGTAGCGATTCTGTATTTTTGGATATAAGTGTGGACAAATTTTGTAACTGGAAGTCGCACATTGACAGACTTCTTATCAAGGTTGAAAGGTTTGTTTTTGTTCTTAGATAATTCCATAGCGAAGAATGGAAGAGACGTATGCATGATTGCATACGTCTCTTCCATTCTTCGCTATGGAATTATAATGTGGGGTAATTCAGAAGAAGCAGGTAAAGAATTTATTGCTCAAAAAAAATGTATCCGAGCGATGTTTGGGGTTGAATACTTGACGAGTTGCAAACCTCTCTTTAAGCGTCTAAATATTTTGCCTCTACCTTGTTTATACATCATGGAAATATGCGTTTTTGTAAAAAAGTTTTCCTATCTGTTTACCAAGTTAGGTGATATGCCAAATAGTCGAACGAGGCACAAAGGTAGATTACACATACCAAAGGTAACACTGGAGAATTCAAAGAAAAATGTAAATGGCATGTGTATTACACTTTATAATCATCTGCCAGATGAATTAAAAAACTCAGAGCATCCTTATTTCGCAGTAAGCTATACGACATACTGAGTGAAAAAAAAATTATAATGTTAATGAGTATTTGGAAGATAAAATAATATATTCAGAGATTTAATTTGTATTTACATAGTTTCATAATTAATTATTTTTTAATGTAATTGACATGCACTCACGAATTCGTCATTATTATAAATAATTTTAATGAAATTTATTAACAAGTTCTAAGTTCGGCCCTGGTACCACTAGCAATGGAACTTAAGCAGTTTAACATCGCTTCATTTAATTGCAGAGGTGTAAAGCGGTCGTTGACCAGCGTCAGAGATTTGTGTAGACGGTCAGCTGTGATTTGTCTTCAGGAGACATGGCTACAGGAGAGTGATTTGCCATACCTTGGCAGTATTGACGACCGTTTTAGTGCAACGGGAACATCCGCTATAGACACATCTGTTATACTGCGTGGGCGGCCCTATGGAGGAGTAGCATTACTGTGGAGAAAAGATATATTTCAAAATGTGTCTATTATACAGTGTAACAACCCTCGTGTGTGTGCTATAAAAATAATTAATAATAATAAGACTATCATAATTATGAGTATATATATGCCTACCGATGGAGTGGACAACCTACCGGAATTCACGGACTGTCTGGGTACGGTGAGTGCTATTGTAGACGAGTCAAATGTAGAATCAGTGTATGTTGTAGGTGATTTTAATGCGAATCCGAATACATTATTTATGAGCGAGCTTTTAGATTTTTGTGACGAAGAGATTTGGACATGTGTTGACATTTATAGGTTGGGGTTAGATAGTGATACTTATACATATATAAGCGATATCCATGGGTGTAGGCGGTGGTTGGATCACTGTATTGTCACACAGTCGGCCCTTAGTTCTGTGGCAAATATTTATGTGGATAATGAAGTGGTCACGTGGTCTGACCACTATCCTTTGATTGTAGAGTGTAAGTTAGATTTTATAGTGCCTAAACTTACAAACAGCTTACCATTGCCTCGTAATAGGGTCATATGGGGCGACAGAACCAAAGACCGAGTAGCCGAGTATAACCATAAATGTAACGAGCGGTTGAAAATTATAGATTTTCCCGGGGATATGTTAGGTTGTTGTGATGGTCTCTGTCAGGATAGCTCACATAATATCGTTATAGATAAGCTATATAAAGATATCATAGGCGCGCTCAGTGAGGCGGCAGCATGTAGTTCTCACATAACTAATAGCCGTCGGAGACGGACTCAAGTGACGGGTTGGAACAGGCATGTCGGTGCCGCTCATAGGCAGGCTAGGCAGAAGTTTCACTTATGGTTAGATCATGGCAAACCACAAAATGGTAAAATATACGAAGAAATGCGTAAAAGTAGGTCTACCTTTAAATCAAAGCTTAAGTGGTGTCAAAATCATGAGGAGCAGGTGAGGATGGATATACTTGCATCCAAACATGCAAAACGTGACTTTCGCGGTTTTTGGAAAAGTACCCAGAAGTTAAATATTCGGCCTGGTTTGCCTGTGACTGTGGACGGGGTTGAAGATTCACAAGGAATAGCTGATCTCTTTAGAACACACTTTCATGTTGAACCTGTGAACCTCTCAATAACCCCCAAGTGTACATTGCAGGGACTGCCTGGTACTGAGTTCCAATCGGACTTGGTAGTGCGTTTTACGGCCAAGGATGTGGCTAGCGTTATTAGGTCTATGACAAGAGGTAAGTCCCCAGGCCACGATGGACTTAGTATTGAGCATCTCCAGCATGCCGGCCCACACTTGCCTAGACTATTATCATTGTTGTACAACTTGTGCATAACACATTCATACCTACCCACTGACTTAATGAAAACCATCGTGGTTCCCATAGCTAAGAGCAAAACAGGTAATTTATCGGATAAAGAAAACTATAGGCCCATTTCCCTAGCAACTATAGTTGCAAAAGTGCTTGATGGGTTGCTTGAGACGCAATTAGGTAAATATTTACATTTACAGGAAAATCAATTTGGTTTTCGTGCTGGATTATCCACAGAGACGGCCATATTGTGTCTCAAGCAGACTGTCAGGTACTATACCGAGCGTAATACACCTGTCTATGCTTGTTTTCTTGATTTATCCAGGGCATTTGACATGATCTCCTACGATATTCTCTGGAAGAAGCTCCAGGATACTGGCTTACCTGTAGAACTCATAAATATTTTTAGATCTTGGTATGGGGGCCAGATTAATTACATCAGATGGGCGGGGGTACTGTCGCAGCCGTTTAATTTGAGGTGTGGAGTGAGACAGGGGGGATTAACATCTCCCTCTCTTTTTAACCTGTACATCGATGCACTGATCGAGATGCTTAGCAGTCAACATGTAGGGTGTCATATTGATGGTGTTAGTGTTAATAACTTTAGTTACGCAGATGACATGGTACTGCTGAGCGCCTCGATCGATGGATTGAGGACTATGTTGGCTGCTTGTGAAAGGTACGCGGCTGAGCACGGGCTACTGTATAATGTCAAAAAAAGCCAGTACATTGTGTTTGAGGCTGGGAATGCAACATGTGTTAGTGTGCCAGCAATAAAGTTACGGGATGTGCCGCTTGAGCGTGTCTATAAATATAAATATTTGGGGCACATTTTGACATCAGACCTTAAAGATAACAGTGACATTGAAAGGGAACGGAGGGCACTGGCAGTGCGCGCGAATATGATGGCTCACAGGTTCAAACGTTGTACTACACAAGTAAAAATTACGCTCTTTAGAGCATTTTGTACATCTTTTTATACGTGTAGCTTGTGGGCTAATTGTACGCGGGCGTCCTTTGGAGCACTCCGTGTTCAGTACAATAACGCCTTCAGGAAACTAATGGGTTTGCCCTGGCGCTGCAGTGCATCTAACATGTTTGCAGTAGCTCATGTTGACTGTTTTTTTACCATAGTTCGTAAGAGAGCCGCTTCGCTTATAACACGTGTCAGGGCAAGCACGAATAGGGTTCTGTCAATGATAGCAGACAGACTTGACTGCTTTTATATGCGTCGCTGTTATCAATTGCATGCACCATTAAACAGGTATGATTTTTAATTGAATTGGATTATTAATTCATTTTATTTGATTTTATTAATTTTATTTGATTTTATTAATTTTTTTTTTTTTTTGATTTTATTAATTGCATATGATTTTATAAATTTTATTTGACTTAATTTTAATGATTTTGCTGGAATTTATTGTTTATTTTGGATTTTATTTAGGAAGTTTCATTTAATTTGATTTATGATTTAATTTAATGTCTTTTTATATTAATTTTCTGTAGTTTGGTATTAATAATTGTATTTATGATTTGAACTTACTGTTTTTCATTTTCTATTACTTGAATTTATTGTTTTTATTTCATTTTATTAAGTTTTCAATTTTATTTGATTTGATGTAATTTAATTTTATATGTTTGTCTATGGGTGTGTACTTACCTGAAATAAATGATTATTATTATTATTATTAACATACTTAATTTATTGCATGAAATTCATGCAATAAATTATATATATATATTTTAAACACAATTTTTCCACGCCGCACATGGCAGAATGTGCTGGAAAGGAAAAATGGAACACCTATGCATGATACCATATTCTAAGGAAATAAAGATTTGATTATGATTATAAAAACCTAATCAATCGTTACTTTATTACCTTTGACAACTTGTCATCTAGGCAGAGTATAAAATAATTTTAATTTATAATTAATTAATTCCTACATAAAAAATAGGAATCTTAACATCATTCTTGTTACACAAACTTCTAATTGAAAGTAATTTCTATTGATTACTGAGTTGGCAAAAATGATTTCTGTATACCAATTCAAAATCACCGTGTATTCATTGATGCAAAATTATAAATATAACATTAAAAATAATTTAACTAAATTTGGTATAGTCGACAAAAATAAGTCATTTTTGACAAAAATGCCAGCTATTCAATTACTAAAGTAGACTTTTACACAACCGAGGTCAGTAGTTATTAACAGTCACAATTCAAACTTGACACAAGGCATTACGGAAATATACTAGTAGTTCTGTGAACCGTAGATTTCGGAGATTTCTTTATTATCAAATAAAAAAAAAACATTTCTTTTTTTGTTTTGAGCGCTCTTGCCAACCACTACGGGACCATTTCCCCCCTCCCATGCCTCCATTTTCCCCCCGATCGAAAATCCCCCTCGCTAAAAGTTGTTGTCTACATCAAGGATTGTCCATGCCAAGTTTCATGTAAATCCGATTAAAAATGCGACCTGTAGACTGCATGGACGGACGGACGGTCGGACATCAATAGCATTTTTTCCGTACCAGTGGAATTGAAAAGGAGACTTCGTCGGCTCGCTTCGCTCGCCTCATCAGTCAATTTTGCTAGTTGATGCTCGTGACTCCGCCCGCGTAATTAAGCTTTCCCGTTCCCGTAGATCTCATTTTTGGCAGACTGTATAATACACAGAGGAAGGAATGTTGCTCGCTCCCTCCCGCTCGCGCCTTAATAGAGACGAAAGTAACAATAATAACGCAGGCCAACTTTACGTCAGACTATGTCGGGGGTGCCGCTCCGCAGTTTAGGTATATTCGAGCAGCGCACCGCTCGGAGCGGCTAATGGCAGTGGGCTGCCGCTGCCGCTCGGCTCGCACGACACAAGCGCTCTAAATAAATCAACTAGGTACAAAACTTCTCAAGTGACAACCCCGCGCGGCCTTCGCAGCTCGGTCATAAAACACTGGAACGCAAAGAAAACTCAACGTTTGCGCGCAGTTATAAGTTTCAATTTTGCTTGCAGGCGGAGAGTCTTGTTATGTTTCCATACCTAAAACTGACTTTTGTTAGGGAGTGAACTTCTGTACGTAGTACTGTTACTTATTCTGTGACTAGGTGAAAAACGTTTACGCGTCCTGTCAGTTACATAGTCTGTAGTAATAGTATAATCGTATGAGTAAGGAGTGACATCCTCCGACACGCTTGGTGGATGAAATATAGTCGTCTGTAGTAGAGCGCGGTTGACATTTGATTCCTTAGTCTGTTGGCTGTACAATAAGCTTTCCCTCTCATGGTTTTATCATACGTCTTTAGTATAGTGCTTCAAAAGGGCCTTACAATGTTTTTAGAGTCGGCAGCGAGAACACTTTTGGAGATTCAAAGCTCCTTTGGCTGCTAGGGTGACCACATTCAACCATTTAAAAAAAATCCCGTGTGCTTTAGACCACACGAGAAGTAAACCTTTTTTAACTCCATCTACTGGCTATGAGAGAAAGAAAATGTGTGCATGCACCTCTCTCTATACAGTAATATATTTCTACGTAACTATCTCTCTCTTTCTATCTTCACTAACTTATATCTACCTCTCAACTTTTCTTTCGCCTCGCTCGATCACACTTTTCGTAACGCATTCACCAGTTTAGTGTAGCTAAAAAGTTTTATTTAATATTTTTTTACAATATAAAAATATAAAAGTTATTAAAATAATGAATCTCGATAGTAATTTGATAATGAACATCTGGCACTAAATATCTGGTTTCAAGTGAGCAGTTACTAAACTGAATGTAATAATAAAGTACTTTTTGTAATCCTTGTATCATTACTTGACTTAATCTAAAAAAATTGCATTAACTTCAAAACCCTAATGCCAAACCACTTATATTTTAAAAAAACTAATGTTACAAGAAAATTGTTTTTTTTATTATATTTTCTTTTATATGGGATTATTTGTAATAAACCAACTCTTATAGGCTGATATCACATTAAATTGTCAAATACTGGCAGAAATATAACAGTGTATAAAAAATTTAATGCTTTTAAAAATAGTTACTATTTATTTTATATATATTTTATTTTTTTGGGTGTAAGTTATAACTGAATGAAATTAAAAAAATATGTCAAATATTTTCAGATAACCATAAATATAAAGTTATCTTATCAAGGACAATTTAAAAAACGATAATTACTGCAAGCAAAAATCTATTTCAGGCAACCTTTAGTTTACATTATTGTAGTGAAGTTTCAATAATTAAGGTTCTATCCAAATAAATAAAATTGAAATGTCTGTTTGTAATTAGAAATTAACCGTTTTCACAAAATGCATTTGAAAGTATATATGTACTTAGATAAAAATAGCAATTTGTCAAAAATTTATGTCTGTCTGCCTATATCTGAACCGGTTGGATCGATTTTAATGAGACTTTCACTGTTATGAAGATCAAATTAAGCTACATTGTATTCATATTGGTAGTCGTTGAGTCAAGTTAATGGCCTTACAGATATGTGACGCTTGAACAATTTCAGCCACTATAAACAAAAACTTTATTTTCATTTTATAATTTATGCCCAAAAATATATATTTTCAATATCTATACATTTCATTAAAGGACACTATGGCACGATTAAAAACTAAAATATAAACGTAATTCTTAATATGACTGTATCTTAAACATATATAAGGTAATAAGGTAAAATTCTCGTCAAACTGTCTCCTGTGAAAACAGAAAAATACATTAAAATTAGTCATATATACCAGAGGATTTTAACGGACAATGTAAAATCAAGGGTCCCATCAAGAACTCCGTGACCTAAGCGACCTCGTCTACTTGCCGGGTCTCACCTGCTTACCAAAGGACGAGGGAACGGCTCAGGCGTTAGAAGATCAGATGGTCTTCGCTTCTAACAATGTTGAACATAAAACGTCAAACTAGTCCTAGTAGCCAATATGAAAAGGCTGATTATGATTTTTATGGAACTCTTGCCGGCGCAAATATTTCCCTCTTTTTTCAATCCTGGATCCTGTAAGAGAAGCCTGAAAAGTATAATACTATAATATGAAAATGTAAAGCTCAAACTAAGCTATAAGCTTGAACTTTGGGATCTAGACAATTGATAAACATACTTATATATTTCCAAATACATATTATACATAGAAGATTCCAACACGGGATCTCAGCGCAGCAGTCGCATACACTACCACCTACGCCACCAATGCAGTCAACATATATTTCTGAGTCATCAACCTGAGGGTCGCTATTGGAGTCCTGCTGGCTATGATAGCGGCCCTCAATCACGGTCTATGATTTCCATCAGGCGGGCGACGCCATTTTGACGTGTCAAATATTAAAAAAAAGCCGGCGGTTTTGAACTCGCGCTCGTGGTCCCGCGGACTCAGTGTTCTGTAAACGATCACTGCATTAAGCAATTTTCGCTATGGCTGGTCACGGACCACCACTCACCACTTTGTGGCATTTACATTTGCGATCGTTTCTCTGCTTCGGAAAGCACGTTAAGCCGTTGGTCATTGTTGCCAGTAACACGGCAGTCGTTAAGTCAAGTTGAAGGCCTTATGGGCTTAAAAAATTTCAACAGCAGGTAGCCACAACCTGCATCTGTCTATTTCAACCTGCATCTGTCTATTTCAACCTGGCAATTGGTTCACAACCTATTACGTGGGATAGGAATACACATGGTGAAAGTAGGCATATAATATGCCTCTGCCACCCCTTCGGGGATAAGGCGCGATAGGTTTTGAACTGACAAAGTATACTGTCTCTGCTTTGAGTGTACGATAAACCTTACTAGCAAGCTCGTTAACCTGATGATGGGTTGATAGGTTCTGAGAGGTACCTATAGGTTCTATTCAAACTTAAGATAAACTGAACAAAATGATATTACAGAGTGGCATGCCTATAATTGTCTATTAGTTGCATAGTCGATGATATAATGCCACATAAGATGTCGAATGTCGATGATATCAAGATTCGTTAATTTTTCTTACATTCTTTTTTTGAAGATTGCTCAAAAAAAGAATGTAAGAAAAATTAACGAATCTACACTTTGTATGGTGTTCTGTAAACGATTTTGTTTTTTATTTTAAATCAAGTTTAAACAAAATGTGCGAACTTTTTCGAAGTGATCATTTTGCGAAAGGCTCTTTTTGAAAAAAAATTACTTGAATAAAATGTGCAAACCATAGCAAAATGCTCATTTTGTGAAATACTCCTTATGAAAAATGCCTGTTATAAAAATCACTTGAATAAAATGTGAAGAATTTTCCAAAGTGATAATTTAGCAAAATGCTCAATTTCAAAAGTGCTTGCTAAGAAAATACTTCATTAAAATATGGAAACTGTCCAAAGTGATAGTTTTGCAAAATGCTCGTTTTCAAAGTGCTTGTAAATCTGTACGAAAAGTGAACAATACATCCAGGATTACATAACAGTGCAAAAAGATTCATTAATGTTTCTTTAAAATGGTTTCTAGTGGATAGAGGTTTTTTTATTTAGTTTTTGATAAGTGGGAGCAGAAAGATAGCAATGTACCGTAATATAATGTACTCTTACCTTATTTCATGCTCATGTTACTATAGATGTCAAAATCATCTAGTCCTTCTGGCTCAAACGCTCGAATCTGCTCGTACAGATCGCTGTCCATGAAACTGTCGTTTTGCGCAGGCGTAGCCGCGCTCAAATAGCTGTATGCCATGCCGTTCACGCCGGGTGTAACGAGTGTTTTTGTGTATGTAATTGTAAAAAAGTTTATTACATTTTTTGGTATTTTTTTTTGTTTTGTTAATATTTGTAAAGATTTATTACATTTTTGACATGAAATTCATTCATCGAACACAATTTTTTTTTGCGGTGTTTGAAACATTTTGAAATTCAAAGATTTTGTTTATGTGTAAATGTGTGTGTATGCGTGTGAACATGCGATGCCATCGTTCGTCGCAGTCGGTAGAATCGGGAAGAGAAGAGAAAATGCAACACGTTAATAAAATATGGTAAGACGGTCGTAAAAAAAGTATGGAAAAACAATAAGACTAAACCCTACAACCGTCGCCAAAAAGGCAGCACAGACAATAAAAAACCAGTTGTAGAAGTCTATGATACGGCAATTTTACTTGATTTAAATATTTAGAATTATTAAGATAAATAAAAAAAATAAACAAAACAGGACCGTCTGTGTTGCATTTTCGCTTATGGCAGGGTAGTTAAAAATGTCTTTGATAATTAAAAGGTTACTTTTCTTCGTATACGTTAATTTCTTTAAAATCGTTATTATTAATCAATCTGATTAAAATCAAAGACATTTTTTTTCTTAAAGTAAATGAAAAATTTGTATTATTTTTTTTTTGTCACATATAATTATACAAATACATCAAAACATACATACATCATTCAACATTAATATACGTAAAGACTTGTTTGACCAATAAAAACTCTACATTTTTAATTCATGGTCCTCAAGTGGAATTTTTGGTCTAATATAATTTTTATAACGATAACACTTTTTTATTGAAATAAAAAAAAAATTCATAAACGGTCAAACAATTTATAAAACCGTTTGGGGTATTAACTTTAGTAGATGCTAATTACGTGACCAACGTGATAGAACATTTTGGGCGCGGCCAAAATAAAAAAAGAAGTTAAATTTACATTAAAACACAAAAAAATACGAACTATATAAAAGTTAAAAACCTTAAACACTATACATTTTTATTTTATTAGAAACATTAGGTTCTGTTGAATCGGAGATTTCGTTTGCCCCTCATATAGACTACCGTAGATTTTTTTTAAAATTTCTATTTACGGAATTTTGCCACAAAGCGGCTATGCCGCTCCAAAAACACAATTTCAACGGTAAAATGTACTTTAATACACACAATAATGAGATTTTTAAATTTTTTCATGTGATCAAAAAGGATCAAGTGAAGTTGGGATTAAGTTTAGGATGTTTTTTATACGTTGAAATTCAGGATAGGTACTATTCTGGGCTTCGATACCGTGTAATCCTTGATTATATCTGTTAAGTAGTTATATTTGCTTTTATTTACTCTTTCGGTATTATTTCCATACAATCTATGAATGTATGGAATCTAAATGTCTGAGAATGTATGGAAAAGGATTTTTTTTTTAATTTTACTTTGAAAGGTACAAAGTAACGCGATTTTATACGTCCGACAATGTGCCTTCAATAATATGGAAAAGGCTGAGATCTATTTTCTGACAAACAGTCTTCTAAAACGTAATTCACATGGTTTCATTGAGCACAGTAATTATTATATACACGGGCAATAATTGATAGTTATGTTATAGACAGGTCGAGACTTCGAGAGTGTGTGGAGGATTCCATTTTCCACTTTTCTGTTATTATATTTCAGATTTATACCAAAAATTAAGAAATTTATACCAAATACTGAGATCTATAGCACCTATTAGGTGTTTTAAAATCAAGATCCTGAGTCAACACGATAAAAAGATATAGACAAATTAATATTTTTTTACGAAAACTTGTAAGTACCAAATTTTACCTTAATTTTCAACTATTTTTTTCGGATTCATCCCTTTACATGTGCTATAAGACCTTGCTTCTAACCAAATTTGTCATTTCTATGGGTCGAAAACCTATATTAGTACATAAAACGATTAGTTTATTCACTAATCGCACGCACGATTTTTTGCAAATAAAGAACGCTTCGAAATTTTTTCAACAAGTCGGTTCATACAGTAATGAATGCACCGCGAAGACATGTGAAGGGCAAACAAATTATTTTATTATTGTTATTAAAAATTACATCTATCTAAACATACATGTAATAGTCACATCCATTGATATTTGTTTTTTTTTATTTACCATAGACATAAATTCGTTTTTTATAATTTTACATATCCGTTTGATTACGTAATTTTACAATAGCGTGCCAATGTTTGTAATACATAATCTGCTGTTTTAAATGATTTATTTTGTGAGGTTAGGATAATTGAATAATGTAATAGCTTTGATTGACTGAGGAGGTGAGCGTAGCGAGCCGACGAAAGTCTCCTTTTTAACTCCACTGGTGTGGGAAAAATGCTATTGATGTCCGTCTGTCCATTCAGTCTACAGGTCGCATTTTTCATCGGATTTGCGTGCAACTTGGCATGGACAATCCTTGATGTAGACAACAACTTTTAGCGAGGGGGTTTTTCGATCGGGGAGAAATGAAGGCAGGGGAGGGGAAATGGTCCCGTAGTGGTTGGCAAGAGCGCTCAAAACGAAAAAAAAAACAATGTTGAATTTTTTTTTAAATCGATTAAAAGTAAGAAAAAAAGCAAAAGAAAAAACGTTAATAAAAAAAAAATTCTCCGAAGTTTACGATTCACAGAACCACTAGTATACTAATCAAAAAAACATTTTTTCAACTATGTAAATATGTAACATCAAAATATATTTCATGCTTTAGACAGTGCCTAAATAAAATGATAGCTCAAAATTGTCGGTAAAGGCTTGCGAATGATCTTACTGTAAGAGATATGGAGGAATGGGGGATATTTATGATATATGATGTCATAACCAGCATATTTTGGACTTTGGGACCTAAAATTTAATCCTCACAAAAGTTATAAATGCGAAAGTAAGTTTGTCGCGCTTTCACAACAAATCTACTGAACCGATTTAAATTAAAATTAGTACAGAGATAGTTTAGAGCCTGATAAAGGAGGTAGGCTACTTTTTGTCTCGGGAACAAGTTCCTGTGGGAAACGGGACCGGGAAAGCTTCGTCATTTAACGTTTTGGAACAGTTTCGTTCGATGTTTTTCTTTAATTGACCAACACTTATATTAATAACATTAAATATTAATTATACTACAAGTAACAAGTATTCGTTTGGGAAAAATAGGAGTAATAATATATGAAAGATGATTTTTTAACATCAATACTGTAATTTTATCACTCTTTATACAATTAAAAAAGGTTCGCAGCTGTACAGTATAATTGTTTTTAAATATCAGGAACATCTTTAGACATTTATATCATCTTTTCAGATATTTGTATCATGATATTAAATATATAAAAGCAGTTGCAAAGTACATATGTTACCCTCGAAATAGATATATTAGTTTATTTTAATTAGACGTACTATCACGGATCAACTATCCAAAGTCAAATATCGATGAAATATCGAAGTTAATTTTTACAATTTGGTGATATTGAGTGTCAAACGACGTGTATTTGAAAATGGATACTTAATTTTAATCTTACAAAAATGTCATGATTGATACAAATGTACTTATTAATAAGAACAATTAAATTATTAGAAATTAGCACCGAATTTATACAAAACAAAAACTTAATTTTAAGAAAAAAATATTACGTGTAGAAATATCTATTTGTCAAAGTAATGTGTAAATTAATAATATTAATTTTCAAATTAAAAAGATTAAAATGCTAATTTTTTTACCTAATATTAATTTGATCGATATGACTTAAAATATATAAAAAATACTTTTAAAATATAACTACGTAAATAATAAGAGAAATGCAATATTTATGGACCCCTTGTCGTATCTATCTATCACGCCTTATCCCCTAAGGGGTGGCAGAGGCATACATATTGTATGCCCAATTTTCACCATGTGTCCCACGTAATAGGGAGCAAGTTCCCCTTGTCGTAATATATATATATATATATATATATCCAATACAAAAATAATTATTCAAATCGGTCCAGCCGTTCACGCGTGATCGGCTGGACCGATTTGAGGAAGGTTGTAAGCTATATATCATCACGCCACTACACAGAAGAGCGGAGCAGTAATAAATGTCAACAAATCGGGGTAACTTTCATACATTTTTGAAAAAGTAATAAGCGATGTGATTAAATGGGTGCCACGGGGTTGGAAGAAGCCGGGCCGGTCACCTAGTTGTCAGTCACAATAATATTGATATAATTAAACGGATTGCGATTCAGTTTGGCAACGCAGCCAGCGTCATGGACACTTTGCACCTGGTGCTGTCAAGGATGACTTACTTAGTAATATAATATGATTGTGACCTATTTGTGTATTGTGAAAATATCAAACGGAAGATATTTATCTCAAACTTGCATGACAATTTTAAATATACTTTTCAAAATACCGAATATAATTTATGGACAAAAATAAGAATATTATGTTTCAAGTTTTATCAAAACAATGATTTAATAATATATTTTTACTTTTTGCTGAAAGAAGATTTAGATATTGTCGCCATACTGCCTCTCAGAGGGAAATAGAAGGATCATATCCTTTAGAAGAGTGCCTTGCTGATCGAATCTGCACTGAGGATGTCCGAAAGAGAACCCGGATTTCCCACATGTCCGAAAAAATAAAAATAGCAATGAACAGGGCACATTTCTCATGGTACCGACGGTCGATGGAGTCGATAGTTTTTCGAATGATAACCGCGTATCAATAAGCGTAGCGTGGGTAGGCTTGTCGCAAGTTGTACTAACAACTTTCAATGGCTAAGAAGATGTAATGATGATAATATTTAAAAACGATGATTTGTGAAGAAGTTTAAAGAGAGTAAATAATTTATAATACTAGCTCGCCAGTCGGTAGCTATTTTATTACATTTAAGTGCAATCTAATACATAATTATATATTTTCTAAACTACAGTACAATTTCAGTAAATATAGGATAATTTAAATATTATAGTAATTAGACCGGCCAATTCTGTATAATTGTAGAAAATACTATGTAAACAGTAATAAAATACAAAGGGGCAAATATTCTCAACAATTACTAACCCCAGATTTATATTTTAGAATGTATAATTTGATTCTACAATAAAATATGTACATATATAAAGTAAATTTATAAATTAACAAAGTTGATTCTACCTTTATATTTAAATAGTTTAATTTTGATAGTTTAATTTTGATAAACGAAGAAATTATTATTATATAATACTCAATATTTTATTTTTGTGAATTTAATAATAATACTTTACAATAATTTAAAATTACAAGCAAATAACGAATTTTTCGTCTTTTTATCAGTACGCGTGTTTCTCAATATCGATTATATTAACTATCACACGCTGTATCCCTGACGGGGTAGCCAAATAATTAAATATCTATAGATTATAATTAGATATATAGAAAATGATATTTGAGTTTTGATATTTATAACGACGACGGTAGTTGAATTTTGATATTTATATTATTAATAATAATAAATATAATTTAACTATCTAACTCGTGTTTGGAAATATCAATACTAGTTATGTTCTATAAGAAAAAATAATAGCTTTTGTCGTTTTTAATGTCAATTATGTGTTGTTATTAACTTTCAATTTTACCCAATAATACCGAGTTATCGCAAAAATACTTTTTTTTTATTTGGTGGTAATATTTGTAACTAAAATATCTCTAGTAGATAATATAAGTCTATAAGTACAAAAAAAATAGGAACGCTTTCTTCGAATCGTCATGTGATAGTATAATATTAAACATATTATTTACAGTATACCAAATAATAAAGCAACACTAAATGCGAATCAGATATAATACTGTATTTTGTGCACATTGACACTTAAGACGCTATACGAAGCAAACAATCTTGAAAAGTTGTATATCATTAGCTATCGACACTGGGTCTGCTACACGATCGTAAACCATCAACCAAAACAGATGAACGAACTTCCATTTTTTGCGCGCGAACACTGTTGTCTACCGGCTACTACCTACCCATATTGGGTATGTATGACCATGTCTAAGTATATTACATTGTTTTATATTAAATGTATAGTTTAAGCGAGTAGTTTTTGTATAATAAGATATAAAACTGCATGTTGTGAACTTTTTTAAATAAATAAATGAAATAGATAGACCATGTAGACAGCGATTTCGATAACTAAATTTCGTTTGACATTCAAATACCCTTGTTTATGACGGCTGTGCTAGTCTCTAAGGTAGATTGATTTTAAACAAGATCACTTTTGTCCGAGTGGTTGTTTACGACCGTGTGGCAGTTTTGGTTTTAAAAATACGTATACTTATTTACAGCTACCTTAAATTATTCAATTTTTTACAATTTTAATCAATGTTGTATAGAAAAAATATGTTCCATGTCAATCGTATGATAAAACTAACACTTAAGTGCAAAATTAAAAACCAACACATTTGTTTATATAATTTCTTTTTACACAGAAGATTTAGCATCTTTCTCAGTCAGCATGGTTGACGTTCGGTAAGATAGAAATAAAAAAATCAAGATCGTTCGCTCGGTGTAAGGGCTTAAAACAATTACTTGTTTTGAATCTCCATTTTTCAAATTAAGTACTAAAAATTACGCGACAAGTGTGGTCCTGAACATTTAAACAACACACTCGTTCAGATTCTTTTTATGGCAATTTTTCTTTTAAGTTTCTGTTAGTCAATGTTATAGAGTCTGAACCTAAAACATTTATGGTTTAGTTTGAGTTTCGATATTTAACCTTAATAAATATATTATTTTCGATTTACATATATTTTTTTTCGACTTTTACATCATGTTTTTTTAATAACATACACTTATATTCTCGATCATCATAATAAATCTGTGAATAAAATAATAATGGAGAATATAAGTTAATGTACCGAAAAAAAAAAATTACGTTAGGAATGTCAAAAAGTCGTTTTTATTTGAACGATAGAAATTCAAAATTACAATTAATTATCTACCAATCATTCCTTTATACAAAGTCACAATAATTATTAAACTTCTTATAGTTGTAATATCGTAGTACCGCAGCTATAAAAAAGAAAACGCTTGTTAATGAAGCCGCTAAAACTTATCACGCCTTTATTCCTGAAGGAGTGGCAGAGACATACTATACGCCTACATTTCAACATAGCCGTATTGCCCGGACAGGCGCAACTTGGCTTAACGACTGCCATGTTACTGGCAACCGGGACCAAAGGCTTAACGTGCCTTCTGAAGCACGGAAACGTTCATAATTGGAAATGCCACCCTTCTGAGGACCAGTCATAGCGAAATTTGCTTAACGCAGTGATCGTTTACAGAACAGTGAGTCAGAGGAGCCACGAGCGGTTCTAAGGGTTTATAACCGATATCAGTGCTTATAATTTTAAAGTAAAAAATATTCTTCCTTTGCTGGGGAAGTGCTTTGCACGCTAAGCTATAGAACCACGTAATATTATATATTAAACTGATAAAATATTCTACCTCATACGTCTTGGAACGACGTGGTCATTGATTAACCTAATTAAAATCGTAATCATAGCTTTCGACGAAATAACAATTTTTCAAATATATTCATAATATTTTATACGAAAACTCCATTACACGTAAACACGACGCGAAGAAAAAAAATTTTTTTTTTATGAAAAAATATTTTCCATGTCATTTTGAAAAAATATTACGACTTTTAATATTATATAATCTAAATATTTTATTAAAGTGAAAAAAGTCAACCTGGTTCAAGACCCGTGACCTTTGCCTTATTTTAACTTGTTTCGATACGGTTCGGGTAGTTCAGTGGCTAGAATATTGCCAGTTTGCGTTTTTTCAATTTTAATAAAATATTTATGTGTAAATATTTATGAATCTATTTCAAAAACATTTTTTTTTTAATTTCGTTGCAATTATAAAATTAACTTAAATATAATTAAAATTATCGATTTACTAAATACATACAAACCAAACTTAAAATTAAAAAGAAACTAAAAACGAGATCTTAGCGTAATCTTAACAAATATTAAAAAAAAATTAGGATGTGACTATTAAAATTAAAAAAAAAGTAAATAAGTAATACTAAAATTGCTTCAGTTCGATCTTGTAAATGAAAAAAAAAAAAGATTTTTCAAAAGTCAATCATGTATCTAAAAAAAAGAAACAAAAAAAATGTAAAAATGTGTATATTGAAAAAAAAATGCATAGCAAGTAAATCTATACAAAAAAAAAAATTGTAAGGAGTAAATGTGTGCTTACAAGTAATTAGTAAGAATCTTTTTGAAACAGGTCAGAAAGAGAAAACGCTAAACAAATTGTGTATTTGGACTTTTTTTATTACGCAACGCCCTAATCTAGATTAAACTGTACTAATAGATTAGACAACTGATAAACATACTTATATATTTCTAAACACGTAATACTCCGAAACAATCATTTTCTTATCACACCAATGTTTGTTCTGACTCGGGAATTGAACCAGAGACCTGAGTACGGCAGTCGCAACCACTGTACAACCGAAGCAGTAATTCATGACATTTTCGAAATGTTAGATTAGTAGCAGTAGTTCAAACATACATACAATTAGGCACACATAAATTAGTGATCCTACTTAATAGGCTACAACAAAAAATAAGACCACATAGTGAGCCCATGGGCACGCATTTCATCCCTTATGACGTCAAGCTAGCACTTTTTGGGTCTTCCCCTTTTACCAGGTCTCGGCGGGGTGACATGACCATGACCATCGAAAGGGACACTCTCAAGTGGTACGGTTAACTGTAGTGTGGTACGGTAAACTGTAGTGTGGTACGGTAAAGTGTAGTGTGGTACGATTAAGTGTAGTGTGGTATGGTTAAGTGTAGTTTGGTATGTTTAAGTGTAGTCTGGTACGGTTAAATGTAGTTTGGTACGGTTAAGTGTAGTTTGGTACGGTTAAGTGTAGTATGGTACGGTTAAGTGTAGTTTGGTACGGTAAACTGTAGTAAGGTACGGTAAACTGTAGTGAGGTACGGTAAACTGTAGTGTGGTACGGTAAAGTGTATAATGGTACAGTATGGTGTAGTGAAGTGCAGTGCAACATGGTACCGTGTATAGGCGCACCTGCTCGGGTCGGAGGGCGTTTTACTGTGTTGTGTATGTGTACCAGTTCTGCATGGAGAATGTTGATTTGATATGCGTGTTAAGACATCGATCAGTAAGGGAATTGATGACTAGTTCACCTCATTATTGCATCAAGCATTAGGCACGAGGCGCTGACACAGCAACAGTCTTATTTGTTAGTTCGGTCTTATTTGTTACTTCGTAATTTTGTAATAATTGTAAATGGAACCAGTGGCAGCGGGTGCAGTGCGATGTAGTGTAGTGTGTCATGGTGCTATGTGTACATGTTTTGACCGCGATTGGGTTAAGTATAGTGCAGTGTGGTGTGGGTTGTTATGGGGTGAGGTAGGTGTAGTGTGGTATAGGTTAGTACAGAGTGAGGTGCAGTAAAGTGCAGTGTGGTGCGGGTTGGTATGGGGTCAGGTGTAGTGTAGTGCAGTGTGGTGTGGGTTGGTACGGGATGAGGTGTAGTGTGGTGCAGTGTTGTGCGGTTTAGTACGGGGTGAGGTTAGTATAGTGCAGTGTGGGTTGGTACGGGGTGTGTGTATGCAAGTGTGTCGTACCTGCTCTGCACGGAAGGCGTGTTGCGGTGCGAGTCAGGCGAGTGTGCGTAGGCGGGCGAGGCGGACATATAGGAGGGCAGTGTCGTCACCAAGACGGGCTTCACGTAACCGTTCTTCACCATCTCGTTCTCTGTACAACACAAACAGTATAATTTTTAAAAAATGAAATATAATATGGTAGTATATAAATAAATTCTATTTCAAATAACCAATCGAATTAACTGCCTCGCTGGCGCAGTGGTAGTGTATGTAGAGGTTCCGGGTTTGATATTTATGTACTTAGAAATATATAAGTATGTATATCAGTTGTCTAGATTCCATAGTACAAGTGTGTAGCTTAGTTTGGGCTATATGGCGCTGTGTCAAAAGTGTCCCACAATTGTAAGCAACCTTTTAAAAAATATATCTGTATAATCATACTCATCATCATATTAAATATGTAATCTAGTTGTAATAATTTAGTTAATATTTAATCTGATAAACTAAAAGTGTCGTACTCAGCCTGGCAACATTTTGCCCCCAATTGCTGATAAAGGCTAAATTGGCATTATAAAAGGTAATGCACGAGCCCGGTTCGGCCTTCTTGTTCAAGCAACCATAGAGTGAGCATCACATATTGTGATAGAAATATCAATAGAGTGATATTATGGTTAAACTTACCAGGTTTCGTGTAGTATTTGGAGAAAACATCATCTTTGGCGATGTTGGGGTACAGAAATTGTAGCTGGGTGAGGTCTAGCACTCGGTCGGCCAGTGAGCGGAGCATCAAGTCCCGGGACGTGAATGGCTGAAGGCTGAATACCTCATTGCCGTCTGCGATGAATCAATGAAAAAAAAATCGTGCAGTTAGAATCGAAGTTTCTTGCATTTAAAAAAGAAACTAATAAAAATAAATTTTATGAACTGTAAAAAAATACTATAAATAGAACGATTTTATTTCAACACGGCATGGGTTCACCACCTATTACGTGGGACAGGAATAAACATAGTGAAAAGTAAGCATATAATATGCCTCTGCCACCTCTTCGGGGATAAGGCGTGATAGATTGAGAGATATTTAAAAAAAATGTCCGACAGTTGAAATGCTGTAAGACTGCTTTTTGCCAAATTTCATGTTTTCAGGTTAACGGGAACTGTAATTTAGGTTTTCGACCCAAAACCTATGGGGTACTTCCGGTTGACCTAGAATTGTCAAATTATGGTTGAAAGCAATTCACTATATGTATAAGAAAGTATTTAACAAATGAAAAATTTGTGTGTACCACAGTACACAGATAAGTGAAACTTCTATACAACATTTTTTTTTTCTACTATATACAACTTCACGATAATTGGGTAGATAAATACATACATACATATCGTCACGCCTGTCTCCCATCGGGGAAGGTAGAGACTATGGCTTTCCACTTGCTACGATCCTGGCATACAACTTTCGCTTGTTCCGTGTAAGTGTAAGTGGAACACACGCCAGTTAAGGGTACTCTTGACCTGACCTTTTTCCAAAATATCTTCTATTTGATTGACCTTTTTTTCAAAATGTCTTCTATTTGATTGACATTGGGTAGATAAGGCTTACGCATACATCGATAAAGCAGTTTTACTTTATAACAACATGGCGTGTAACCGAAAAGGTGTCGATTTTTATACAGCTATAAAATTTCTCGGCAATGGGCTCACATTTATTATTTTGACAGGAATACATACGGTGAAAAGTGGGCGTGTAATATGCCTCTGCCACCCCTTCGGGGATAAGGCGTGATTGATAGATAGATAGATAGATTCAAAATTTCTCTCATACGTCGATAAAGAAGTTTCACTTCGAAAATATTGTTTTCTGTCTGTCTGTCTGTTTGTTCTAGATAATCTCTACAACGGCTGGACTGGATTTATTAATAAAGAACGACTTACCACCAACCCAAGCTATGGTGATGCCTCCGAGCTCAGAGTCTGAGAATCTCAGCAAGAACGTCCCCGGGGGACATTTGGACAACATATCTTCTGCTTGCTTCTTCTGAATAAAACCCATGATTAGACTGAAACAAAGGCATTAGATATAACTATATGTGGTATACTTGTGTTCGCGGACACCTACATAATATAAAAATGTATAGCAATGTTACCCTCATCTATATAATAAACCAGTGTTTAACTAACTAACACTACAATAAAGCTGGAGAGTTTGTTTGTTTGAACGCGATAATCTCAGGAATTACTAGTTCAAATTAAAAATTCTTTTTGCGGAGTCGTGGGTTCGATTACCACCCAGGATAAAACTTTGTGTGATGAGCACGATGGTTTATTCTGTGTCTGGGTGTTATTTATCTAAATATGTATGTATTTAGAAATATATAAGTATGTTTATCAGTTATCTGGGTACCATAGAACAAGCTCTGCTGAGTTTGGAATCAAATGGCATTGTGTGAGTTGTCGCAACGATTTTTTATTAAATAATTATTATATGGCCTGGTTACAAGGACCTTTTAGCCAAATCTTATTTTTATACCATATTTCTTCAATCTTATCTTCTAATTAGTCCTGTCCAGTCTTTGTCGATGTCGTGTTCTCAGTCCTAGGTCCTGGTCCTTGCCCTCAGTATAATGGTGATTCTGATACTGAGGGTTTCAGTGGACAGTTCACTGCATAAACACATTGTCTTTCACAATAGCACGTTAACACAACTTTTATGTCCAAGAAACCACCACTCCCGCACATAAAACAAGATAAATGCAATAGTTTTAGAAAATAATATACAGCAAGCGTCTCGTCTTTTGTCACTCTTCCCGCCGAAAGTCTATATTTTTATTTATTAATTGGTGTTAACTACACCGGGTGATTTTTCACAGGCCTTAAGGGCTAAATTCTAAACTATAAGGAATATCGAATGCATAAAGGAGTCGCGAGCCCGATTTTGATGAAAATTCACACTGCATAATTGGATTTTTGAAAAATCAATAATCCTAGCCAGGAATCGAACCCAATGATTTAAAAATAAAACACAGCCTGTATTATTACACCATTCGAGAGTGCTGTTAATAAGGATCTATTTCTAACAGTAATGGAAAATGTTGAATTTATAAATATATTTCTACTTCATATCCGCAGCACGGCATATTTTATTTTATACTATTTTATAAAATAAAAATCTAACTATCGGACATTTGGCGGGAAGAGTGACAAGTGCGGACGCTTGCTTTATATTATTTTCTAAAACTAGTGCATTTATCTTGTTTTATGTGCGGGAGTGGTGGTTTCTTGGTCATAAAGGTTGTGTTAACGTGCTATAGTGAAAGACAATGATATATATGCAGTGAAATGCTATTTTCTCTCTTGCCGCGAAACGTCCACTGACAACCTTAGTATAAGAATCACCATTATACTGAGGGCAAGGACCAGGACGTAGCCTGAGGATACGACATCGACTGGACAGTACTAATTAGAAGATAAGATTGAAGAAATATGATATAAAAAATAAGATTTGGCTAAATGGTCTTAGAAACCAGGCCATTAAATAATTATTTTAAAAAAAATCTAACTATCTTCACGCTGTATCCCTGACGGGGTAGTCAGAGAGGGCAGATCGCCAGGCTTCGCGATCCATGCATACTTCTTTCGCTTCTTGCAGATTCATCATTCGCTTCATACACGCCCGTCTGGGTATCCGAGTACTTTTGACTTTGCTTTTTGTATAATTATTTTATGGCGTGGTTACGAAGACCTTTTAGCCTAATCTTATTTTTATATCACATTTTTTTCAATCTTATCTTCTTATTTAGTCCTGTCCAGTTTTTCCATGTCGAGTTCTCAGTCCTAGGTCCTGGTCCAGGCCCTCAGAATAATGGTGGTTAATATACTGAGGTTTTCAGTGGACTTTATGCGGCAAGATAGAAAATAGCATTTCACTGCGTTTTGAAGTTTTTTATTTTATTAGCAGATATAAAAAAGGAACTCACTGATCACACCAGAGCGTCCTGAGGTAATCCCTAGTGACCTTGACCACCATGTAGAACCACTCCCAGAAGGTGAAGTTCCTGTCGGGCAGCGCGTCCTTGCAGAACTGCGTCCAGCTCACGGCCATGGCGTTCAGCTCCATGGTGCTCAGAGGAAGCGACGTCCTGGATGCAGACATACTGGTGGTGGTCAGTAAGAGAGTCACTAACACGAACGATATTTTGATCAAATGGTGTGTGGTCGGGGGGATTTCCCGTCGGGAATAAATTTTTACTACATACCAAGTTGTACTGCAAACGGTTCAATAGTTTTTGCGTAAATGAGTAACAAACATCCATCCATCCATCTAAATATTCACATTTATAACATTTGTAGATGAAATGTAGAAACGCGAGCTTTACTCAATGAGTTCACTTCCTCGCAGGGGTTTCGGGAAGGTATGGCATGCATACCCTATCCGAAAACCTTGTGCACGTCACTGATTATACATAGGAAACATTCAAACTACGAAACAAACATTTGGGATCACATAGGTATTTTTTCCGACCCGAGAATCGAACCCTGGACCTTTGTCACAGCAGCCGCGTACACTACCACTGCGCCACCGAGGCAGTCAAAAATGTATAAAATATATGTGTCTGTCTGTTTATATTGTCCGACATCAATGTCTTGGATACTGTATGGTGTCAGCTATCGCCGTCCGACACGAACTTCGGATCGGATAATCTAAAAACGCTCTGAAGATTTAATTGTAAATAGGCCATAAAAAAAGCCTTCCTAAGTTTCTTGCCGGTTCTACTCAGGTGGGCCGCGTTCAGAACCAGTGGTCACTTTAACTATTTTAAATACTGTATTACTATTTGTAAGCGCCGTATGTATCTATGCAAAATAAAGATAATTTCATTTATTAGAATTAATCGGACAATCAGACAAACCGGTTAATTTGATAATAATGTAAAGATGAATACCTAAATATCTTTTCGGCCAAGAATCTCAGATTGTCTTCGGAGAGGTCCCCTCCCGTGGCTGAACCGAATTTGATGCGCAGAGTCTCAGCCAACTGACCCCAAGTCACCTTTGAAATAAAAATTAATATTGCATTCTTAGATATAAACTAGATGTGCCTCGAGGCTTCGCTCGTGACACTTATGTAAGCCCCACATTTTGTAATTTATTAATTTTACAATAATTTGTGAAATTTTCCTCATAAATGTTTAATAAAGTAATAAAAGACTTTTTGATTCTGGATAAATTTATCCATAGACTGAGTGGAGTCCATTGCATCAATGTTTAAAAATGGTTGTAACACTGTTCATTGGTATCGAGTTGCAGAGTAACTGGATAGATGGCTCTAGTCATACTCTTAAATGACGATTGAAATATGGTAAAGAATTTCAGCTTGATTCGATACGGTTCGGGTAGTTAGGCAAAGGTCACGGGTTCAGTCCCCGTCTCAAATCGAATTGAATTTTTTCACTTTAATAAAAATATATGAGAAATTTGTGAAATTTTATCCGATTTATTGATTAGTGTTTCGCTCTTCAGGTTATTAGTGTGATGATATTATAGCCTTCGTCGATAGTTGGACTATTTTACACAAAAAGATTTTATATACTTATTCTTAATAAGTAATCGAATTTGCGTCACATGGTGGAATTTAATGATCTAATTATTTTTGTTTCTGTTTTGCAATTTTATTTTGCAACATTACGCTTTTCAAATCGTTGACTGCTTGGCAAGCAGTCTTGGTAATAACTCGTGTGTGTGATACGTGTCGACATAATACGAAATTTAAAAAAGTGAAATATAAAAGTTAAAACAAAAAAAAAATAGTTCAACGAAAAGAACTTTTCAATTTGAACCAGAAGTTACTGAGATTCGAACGTTCACACAAGCAAAAGTCCCTCCATCAGTCTGACCATTGACTTGGAAAATCACAAAGGGTAACTTCAACTAATTTACTATTGAAATAAAAGGCTAAACACAATACAATATATTATTTGGTAAGAAACTTAACATGACACCGTCCAACGGACAGAGTATCGAGCAGAGAGAACAAATAGAATACAATGTCACCATAGATAAATTAGGTCCATAACAACCTTATGTTTACTATTTCAACGGTAACAGGGGAATGACGGATCGAACTATTCAAAGAAAGAAGAAAATTTTAATAGCGTTGCCTAGGCAGTTTAATTTCTGACCTTAGCTTGCTCCATGTGGAAAAAACAAAAAGAAATGTTTCTTGGTGGTGGCCCAGCCGTGCGGCTCCTGGTTGTGTAATGGCGGGTTGGTTGGTTGGAAGGGAGGCTGACACTGACCTTGCCGGACACCGCGAAGGGCACCCTGCCGGGCGGGCTGAAGGCCGTCCCACGTGACAGTAGCCGAGCCATGCGGCTCCTGGTTGTGTAATGGCGGGTTGGTTGGTAGGAAGGGGGACTGACACTGACCTTGTCGGACACCGCGAAGGGCACCCTGCCGGGCGGGCTGAAGACCGTCCCACGTGACAGTAGCCGAGCCATGCGGCTCCTGGTTGTGTAATGGCGGGTTGGTTGGTTGGTTGGTTGGAAGGGAGACTGACACTGACCTTGTCGGACACCGCGAAGGGCACCCTGCCGGGCGGGCTGAAGGCCGTCCCACGTGACAGTAGCCGAGCCATGCGGCTCCTGGTTGTGTAATGGCGGGTTGGTTGGTAGGAAGGGGGACTGACACTGACCTTGTCGGGCACGGCGAAGGGCACTCTGCCGGGCGGACTGAAGGCGTTGTCCCACGTGACTGTGGCCCAGCCGTGCGGCTCCTGGTTGCCGTGCACGATCACCACCACTGGCAGCGACAGCGTCCACACCTGCCACACAATACAGACTGGTCAACATTTCATTATTTATTTCCAATAAACATCTATTATTACAGGAGCTTCCACTAATTTGATAGTGGTAATACTTCTAGCTGTATGCCTAACAGGGTAGTCAGAGTGGACAGATCGCCCAGGCTTCGCGATCCATGCATACTTCTATCACTTCCTGACTAGGACGATTTAACCAATGGACTATTTCGCCTATACCCCGATTGCCATTTGCTAAACATTTTTAGCTAAGTCGCTGTCTTAATCGGCCTATATTCAATATACTTTCATTCTCTATAAACATTATACAAAGAGTTACCATCTCAAATTAGCCGAATAATATTGTGTCAAATTCGTATTGCATAGCTACATTTTTATTGGTTGTTAGACAGTGACAACACTTCATGCAAGAGTAAGAAAACAATATGTGTGGAGTTTCCCCCCAGTACGAAAGTCGGTTGAAGGTGATTTCATATTTTATTGAGTACATTACGCGTCCATTGGTTAAATCGTCCTAGCTTCCTGCAGATTCATTAATCGTTTCATACATGCACGTCTGCGTAATTTGGTTGAATATCACAGTAACAAACATAATTTTAAATTTATTTTATATGAAATGTAATAAAAATATCTTTACATCAATACTAATATTATAAAGAATAAATATTTGTTAGTTTGTTTGTAATGAATAGGAGCAGAAACTGCTTGGCCGATTTCAAAAATTCTATCATCATTAGAAAGCTACATTCCTCGTGACTAACATAGGCTATATTGGATTTTCAAAAAGTTTAGGGTTCCGTACGAAATCTCGAATAGGAAAAATTCTTACCACGCGGACGAAGCTGCGGGCGTCAGCTAGTGTACAATAATTTTAACTAACCTGAAATACCAACTCGCCGCCTCCGACATTAAACTGAGACTGGAACAGCAATGTGAGCTTCTCGTCCATAACGCTTTCTGTGCCTTTCTTCTCGGCGCGTTTGATCTTACGGAGTTGCATATTTCTGTAGACAAAAATAAAAACAGGTTTTTTAAGTCAAAATTGAGTAACACCGCCATCTAGTTGAACACAAACTAGAAAAAGGTTTTTTTAGTCAATATTTAGAACAGCACCATCTAGTGTAATTTGAATAAACTAATTAGTCATCATATATACATATACATTATCACACCTGTTTCCTATCGGGGTAAGCAGAGACTAAAGCTTTCTACTTGCTACGATCCTGACACACAAATTTCACTTTTACTCTCATAAATGTTTTCATTCACGCTCGCCGGTTAAGGGTAATCTTACCCTGACCTTTTCCCATAAGTTCTTCGATTTGATTGACATACGTTCGCCGAGGTCGACCCCTATCCATTTGCTTTACACTAATTAGTCATAAAACAAACATTATGGCGTACTAGATGATGCTAACGGCTCCGTCCGCATGACGAAGTTTTCTCAGATAAATTCGCCGTGCCCGAAAAGGTCAGTGTCAGTCCCCCTTCCAACCAACCAACCTGACATAAAACAATCAGGAGCCGCATGGCTGGGCTACCGTTACGTGGGACTGCTTTCAGCCCAACCGGCAGGGTGCCCTTCGCCGTGCCCGACAAGGTTAGTCCCCCCTTCTAACCAACCAATATAATACTATACATAAAAACACTGGTTCGGCCTCCAAAAAACATTTTTTTTTGTCTTTCCATATGGAGCAATAAAGTCAGAAATTATAATGCCTAGGCAATGCTCAAAAAAATGGCAAAAATTTTCTTCTTTCCTGGAACAGCTCGATCCGTCATTCCTCCGTTACAATTAGTTGAGGTTACCCTTTGTGATTTTCCAAGTCAATGGTCCGACTGATTGGACTTGTGTAAACGTCCTAATCTCAGGAACTACTGGTTCAAATTGAAAAGTTCTTTTTGTAAAACTTTATTTTTTGTTTTAACCTTTTAATATTTTACTGTTTTATGTCGTATGATGTCGACACGTGTTTCGCCTATACACGAGGCATTATCAAGACTGCTTCCCAAGCAGTCTACGATTTGAAAAACGACTGCAAAATAAAATTACAAAATAGAAAAAACAATCATTTGACCATGGGTTTCCACCATGTGACGCCTCGCCTGATTTGATTAGTTATTTAAATTCTTTTTGTGTAGCAATTATCTCGTACAAACTCAGTCGATACAATATGATTAGATCTAGTGAGTGTTTGTTGTGTGTATGTGTGTGTGTGTTTAGTGAGTGAAATGCGTGTCATGTCATTATTGCTTGTAGTAGGACGTGATCCCGACACATGCTCACACACACACACACACACACACATAGAGTGAGACACTCACACACCCGCACAACATACGATATTTCCTTACATTACGGTTTTTACTAATTCGCACTAACTGTAAGCCGCGTTAAGGTACTTAATTCAATATATACGTGTGTTGAAGCAATATGTTAAAAAGATAGGAAGAGAGAGAGAGAGAGAGAGAGAGAGAGAGAGAGAGAGAGAGAGAGAGAGAGAGAGAGAGAGAGAGCATCGCACACTTTTTCTCATGTACCCATTTGCTTGTAGTAGGAGGAATCCTACTTACCGGAAGCTAACGCTGAGCTGTCGGTTGGTCGGCTGGTACTCCATAGTGCCAGTATTGTTCAATATGTCTCCGCACTCGGCCGGCTGCTTACCCTTTCCGCTTGTGGTCTCGCTTTTGAGCAGCAACTGGGCTTGTTGCTCAGATATTATCACCACCTGAGGATAGTGTTATAATCAGTAAAATTATAAAGTTTGTGACTGTGTGTATATTAGTTACTACTTCACACACAAACGGCTGGACCAAATTGGATTACATTTTGTAAAAAAGTTTTATTTTATACCACTGCGGTGGCAGACAAGCATACGGTCTACCTGGTGGAAAGTGGTCACTCGTGCTGCCGACCCTAATTTATACTTTGTACTCCAATAGACTTCTATCGGTCGGCCGATAGAATTCTACTAACACGTTCGCGCCAGTAGCCGCTAGTCGGTTGCTAAAGAGAAGTCAAAATAAGTACTCAAATGACACTTACGCTGACTCTGGGCGGAGTCATGAACACGTTGAGCTGACCCCCGACTAGCAGACGAACCGTGGCGGTGAAGCTGTAACAACGATGACGTCATTAGTGGCTTTTGAAGTAACAACGATGACGTCATTAGTGGTTTTAGAAACTAACTATCTTCTCGCTGTAATCCTGACGGGGTAGTCAGAGAGGACAGATCGCCAGGCTTCGTGATCCATGCATACTTCTTTCGCTTCCAGCAGATTCATCAATCGCTTCATACACGCACGTCTGGGTATCCGAGTACTTTTGAACTTTCCGTTTTTGAGCAATCTGCTCACGTGGTCTTCATATGTAAGTTTCGGCCTACCCTGACTCCTAGCTTTTGAAACTAGTTAATCTAATAACTGCCTCGGTGACGCAGTGGTACGTCCCTTCCTTCCCGGGTCGGATAAAATATCTGTGTGATCCATAAATGTTTGTTTCGGAGTGTGGGTGTTTCCTATGTATAACATGTATGTATTTAGAAATATATATGCCTGTATATCAGTTGTCTAGATCCCATAGTACAAGCTTATGGCTTAGTTTAGGCTGTATGGCGCTGTGTAAAAACTGTCTCACAATATTTATTTATTTAAACAAACAAATTAAATCTCTACTATCACTCACCGAGTATTTGTCTTCATAACTTGAGGCGGTTGTTTCTCTATCACGAACGTTGAAGTGACCAATGTAGATAGCAGACCAGTTACCTGTAACAAACATTTACTATTATAGTTCACTAGGTAACCCCTACGTCTTCGCCCGTCGCACCTATTTAATCCCATACATACATACATGCCTTTATCCCCGAAGGGGTAGGCAGAGGCATATTTAACGCCCACGTTTCACCGTATGCATTTCCGTCCCACGTAACAGGTGGTGAGCCCATTGCCGTGTTGAAATGGACAGGCGCAGGCTGCATCGACACGCTGTTGAATTTTTTTAAGCCGCCCATAGGGCCTTCAACTTGTCTTAACGACTGCCATTTTATTGGCAAACGGGACCAACGGCTTAACGTGCCTTCCGAAGCACGGAACTGGGGTAGGTCTTAAGGGCCGAAAAAAATTAATAAACTGTGTCTATTTTAGATGTTAAATTTGGAAGAAATTTTGAACCCGTTGCCTTTTTAGTGTGATGGTAACAAAAAGGCTAAAAGGTCTTATGTGCTAGACACTAATTAGCACGACCAATTAAAGTCCTAGTAGTCTCGGACTGAATGGAATGAACTGATTGAATCCCGTCGTTTATAAATCTATACTAATGTTATAAAGCTGAAGAGTTTGTTCGTTTGTTTGGTAGAACGCTTGAATTAAATTTTTTAAATCCGACCAATAGTTCCAGAGATTACTCAGAACCTACTGGTCGGATTGGTGTCTTCCTAGTCTGTCTCTGCCCATAATTTCCTTAAAAGAGGAGCTATCGATATGTTGAACTGACCGTCTTACTCATCTCGTCCAGCATCTCTGCCAGGTGCGGCTGCCTCAGTTCCACGACGGTCTTGGTGTTGATGCGCGCCACGTTGGTGACCTGCTGGCGCGTGCTCCAGATCATGTCGGCGAGCAGCTCGCACCACTCCTGGATGGTGTCCAGGTTGGACTGCATCGGGACGCCGTTGCCGTACAGCTGCTGTTCGCGTTTCCACCTGCAAATTACGTTTTTCAAGTTTTACTTATTTTGGCGCGAAAATGATAAAAAATGTGTGCGAAAACCGACACAATGAAGTTAGCTGACAAGTGTTACCATGACAACTTATAAACACTCTGAAGTTAGCTGACAAGTCTTCCATGACAACTTATAAACACCCTGAAGTTAGCTGACAAGTGTTTCCATGACAACTTATAAACACTCTGAAGTTAGTTGATAAGTGTTTCCATGACAACTTATAAACACCCTGAAGTTAGCTGATAAGTGTTTACATGACAACTTATAAACACCCTGAAGTTAGCTGATAAGTGCTTCCATGACAACTTGTAACACTAGATGACTCTGTGGAATATTTTGACCTCCCATCGCACCTATTTAATCCCGTCGCTTATAAATTCTACAATAATGATAAAAATTTCCCCGATTTGTCGACAATTATGGCTACTGCGCTGCTCCCCAGCGTAGTAGCGTAGTGATATATAGCCTATAGCCTTCCTCGAAAAATGGGCTAACTAACACAAAAAAAATTTTTCAATCCTACCAGTAGTTCCTGAGATTAGCGCGTTCAACCAAACAAACCAACTTATAATATTGGTATAGATTAAGAATTTCCCATATAAACTTTCAACCCTTGTTTACCCCTTTATAGGTAAAATTTTGCAAAACCGCGATACACGTGCCCATTTATTTGTAACCAAAACCAGGTGTACGTAGTTTCATCCTTTGAAATGACGAACTTCCATACAACCGTTTATCGCTTATTTACTTCCTTAGAGGTAGAATGGCGCAAAATCCCTTCTTAAGGGAAACCTACGTGTTAAAAGGAACCCCCTTGCAAAGTTTGATGAAATTTTAATGAAACTACAATAATATAACTTACACAATAACACGTAGGCTACTTTTTATCCCGGGAACAAGTTCCTGTGGGAAACGTGAAAACTTCTCTACGCGGGCGAAGCCGCGAGCGTCAACTAGTTTTATAATAAAGTGAAAAAGACAATTCGAATCGAGACGGGGATTGAACCCGTGACCTTTGCCTAACCAGGGCTATGTTTTAGCCACTGAACTACCCGAACCGTATCCAATCAAGTTAAATGACGATTAGAATACGGTGAAAAATTTGTACTTGTCTTTTTTGGCCGGGACGCATGTCACGAACAGCGGGGCTCAGCTAGTCTTAAACAATTTTACACAAACTAACTAACTATCTTCACGCTATATCCCTAACGGGGTAGTCCGAGAGGAAAGATAGCCTGGCTTCGTGATCCATGATTCATACTTCCATGCATACTTCTTTCGCTTCTTGCAGATTCATTAATTACTTCATACACATACGTCTGGGTATCCGAGTACTATTGACTCTTCCGTTTTTGAGCAATCACCTATCGTGGTCTTCATGTGTAAGTCTCGGTCTATCCTTACTCTTTTTACCCTCTACTTTCGCACAATATATATTCTAAGTCAATCTTTCCTCACTAATTCGTTGGACGTGTCCGAACCAACGGAGCACGCCCTTTTCCAGCTTAACGCTGACACTTTCATATTGCAAAAAAACCATACAAATCATTCACAAATATACTCTGTAAGATTGTGTTCATCTATTGCACGCCTCATAAGCGAAGCGTTGAGGTGGGTACTACTGTCACTTCGCGCAAAACATCTGATTTTTCAAACTTAAAATGTCTCTATTTATCATATATTGCACTTGTAAAATAATATATACACACACATATCAAGAAAAACACTATTTTTAACACTCATGATATTTTTGATGCCATTTTTGTTCTTTAAACTAGTTAAAAAGCTGTTTAAATAAGTTCCGTCTTGGACGTCCGTGTGTCTGTATGTTACGGATTATTTTCTTGTTAACACGATAACGACCGAAATAATTTACTAATCGAGTCTTTTTTTTTCTCTTACGCTTCAGTATAATTAGGAATAGAACCCTTTCACTTTTCACGGTCTAATTCGATGTGGTTTAATTGTTATTATCTTTACTTTATTTATTTCATAACCCCTACGCGATAATTTATTTCAAAGTTTGTAAGCTTGTAATTCTCTTTTTGTTATAATATAATAAAAGCGTGAGAGGCGTGCACTTTTGGGTTATCCAATTTTTTTTTCTATCTATCAAGTCTTATCCCCGAAGGGGTGGCAGAGACATATTATATGCCCACTTTTCACCATGTATATTCCTGTCCCACGTAATAGGTGGTGAACCCATTGCCGTGTTGAAATAGACAGACGCAGGTTGTGGCTACCCATGCTATTGAGACAAATTTTTAAGCTCCCCATAAGGTCTTCAACTTGACTTAACGACTGCCATGTTACTGGCAACCGGGACCAACGGCTTAACGTGCCTTCCGAAGCACGGAAGACACGTTAAGCCATTATTTCTAAGACTTACTTAATAAGCTCTTCATCCAAGACCTGAGCTTGAAGCTGACGCAGACTGCCAATGTTCTCCTTCATATGATCCACAAGTTCCAATTGCGATTGGGTGATCTGCGCGGCCTGGAATCGAATGAAAATGAAAATATCTTTATTCATGTAGGTCACAATATACCACTTATGATCGTCAAGATTATTGCTTCTACATTTACTGCCAGATTCGCAAGGCAATAGGTAGAGCCTGAGGAAGAACATACAAACATACATACATATTGTCACGCCTTTATCCCCGAAGGGGTTGGTAGAGGCATACTATACGACCACATTTCACCGTTTGCATTTTTGTCCCACGTAACGGGTGGTGAGCCCATTGCCATGTCAAAATGGACAGATGCGGACTGTAGCGGCCTGCTGTTGAAATTTTTGCCATTTTATTGGCAACCGGGACCAACGGCTTAACGGACATTTAAAAACGAAGCACGGAAACGCTCTCGCAAATGTAAATGCCACAACACCCATCCGTGACCTTTTTGCACGCCTCATAAGCGAAGCGTTGAGGTAGGTACTACTGTCAATACGCGCAAAACATCTGATTTTTCAAACTTAAAATGTCTCTATTTATCATATATTGAATAAATAAATATCCATCACGCCTTATCCCCGAAGGGGTGGCAGAGGCATATTATATGCCCACTTTTCACCGTGTGGATTCCTGTCCCACGTAATAGGTGGTGAGCCCATTGCCGTGTTGAAATAGACAGACGCAGGTTGTGGCTACCTGCTGTTGAAATTTTCAAGCCTCCAACCTTAGGCTTTCAACCACGCTTAACGACTGCCATTTTACTGGCAACCGGGACCAACGGCTTAACGTGCCTTCCAAAGCACGGAAACGCTCGCAAATGTAAATACCACAAAGTGGTCACCCATCCGAGGACCAGCCATAGTGAAAGTTGCGCAACTCAGTGATCGTTTACAGAACACTGAGACCGCGGGGCCACGAGCGCTTCACTTGCACTTGTAAAATATTATATACACACACGCATATCAAGAAAAAATACTATATTTAACACTCATGATATTTTTGATGCCATTTTTGTTATTTAAACTAGTTAAAAAACTGTTTAAAAAAGTTCCGTCTTGGACGTCCGTGTGTCTGTATGTTACGGATTATTTTCTTGTTAACACGATAACGACCGAAATACTTTACTAATCGAGTCTTTTTTTTTTCTCTTACGCTTCAGTATAATTAGGAATAGAACCCTTTCACTTTTCACGGTCTGATTCGATGTGGTTGAATTGTTATTAAATATTAAATAAACAATATTAGCACAACGCCATCTAGCGCAATTTAAGCTAACTAATCCTTTTTTTTTTGGTTAGATAGCGTTGTGCGAAAAGTTTTTAAAAAATTTAATTCATTGGTCGAAATTTAAATTAAAACGAAACCATAATTTTTATAACATAATAAAAGCGCGTGAGGCGTGCACTTTTGGATTTTCCAAACTTGTTTTTTTTATACCACTGAGGTGGCAGACAAGCATACCTTACCTTTTTACCTGATGGAAAGTGATCCCCGTAGCCTATGGACGTTTACAACATCAGAGGTGCTGCACTTGCGATACCGACCCTTTAAATACCTTCTAAGACCCGTTTTGAAGAACCCCATACTGTAGACGTTCGGGACACCCCAGGCAGGGAGTTCATTCCATAACCAAAGCGTACGCGAAATAAAGCCTCTATCGGACCTAACCGTATATGAGCGCTCCGGACGCAAAGTGTGAGGGTGAACACCCTGTCTATGGCGAGCGGTGCGATGATAGAAGGTAGCCGTGGGCATCATGTCAAACAATTCCTCAGAGCACAGACCGTTGTATAGGCGATAGAACACACATAAGGAGGCGAAGTCTCTCCTATCACGAAGGTGTTCACCACCACCTGCTAGTAGAGGATCGTTGCACGCCCTTCTAAAGAGTCAAAAGGTGGTATTCAGGTGCACCAGCCCAAAGGTGACAGCAGTACTCCATGGGTGGCCGCACTTGCGACTTATAGAGGAGCAGTGTTTGCTCCGCAGTAAAGTACTGCCGTGCTCTGTTGAGCACGCCGAGTTTTTTGGACGCCAGCTTCGCCTTGTCCTCTAAATGACAATAGTATTGGATGTCATTAGAAATCACCACACCAAGGATCCCAATACTAGTAGAGATGGAGAAAGGTGTGCCCTTCCAAAAATATCATAAATACGAGTGAAAAACGCAAAAGTTTAAAAACATTAACCATCATTGAACCTTCAGATGACGTCATCTATGGCATTACGGCATTAATATCTTTGTCTAGGAACGAAAATGAAAGACAATGTCGCATAATTTATTGAGTATTTTTGAACTGAAACTTCTTTATCGACGTTGAGAGAAATTTTATAGCTGTAAATAAAATTGTCACGTTTCTCAGTTACGCGCCATGTTGTTTTGAAGAGATACTTCTTTATCATAAGTGATACTTCTTTAACATAAGTGGAACTTCTTTATCATAAGTGAAACTTCATTATCATAAGTGAAACCTCTTTATCGACGAATAAGAGATGTGTGTAAAAAAATGTAAAGAAGTTTTACTTCTTACTTGTGTACTCTAGTACACACACATATTTTAAAGGCTATCTCCAACAACCTTTGGATGGAAACTGTGGGAAATAATTTTCGGCTGTATTTTATAAATTACACAATATTTTCTCTAATAGGGCGCTAGTGAATAAATTCATACCGTAACATTAAGGTTCCGTTCAGTCTCCTCGATCTGTCCTCGAAGAACAGCCACCAGGTCACGACGGTCGTTCGTCATAGACTGCTGCAGATAATTCATATGACCTGGAGAGAAAGAGAACACAACAACTTATGTGAGTATTCTATCTCTTTCTACGGTTACAGTATACGGCCTACGGTCTCTTGAAGATGTAATAAATCAATTTTTTTCGGCCTCGGTGGCGCAGTGGTTGTGTATGCGACTGCCGCGACTGAGGTCCAGTGTTCGATTCCCGGGTCAGAAAAAATATTTGTGTGATCCACAAATATTTGCTTCGGAGTTTGGGTGTTTCCAATGTATAATATGAATGTATTTAGATATATACCGAGTGGCGCCGAGGATATCACATTAATTTGAACCACCTACAGCACATGTTGTCTTCTGCGAAAATACCCCAACATGAACCAAAAATACTAATCAGTTTAGCCAGGATTCGCTTATGTTTGTTTTATTTATTTCATCATCATGTGTTTTTTAGAAAAGAACTGACCTAGGCAATACCTACATTGCCTAGGTCAGTTCCTCGGACATCGACCTGACACGTTGCCGCTCTTACTAAGATATTTTTAAATAAAATTCAACCACATTTCAATGAAATAAAGTTGACAATTCTCAGTCGTTCGTTAGAGAGTGCGAAGAGGAAAAAAAATTTTTTCTCTATCTGACCTAGCTGCATAGCTAAAGAGTTCAGCAGTGAAACAAATATCGATATTTGGATATTTATTAAAATATCAAAATGAAGCGCTCGTGGCCCCGCGGTCTCAGTGTTCTGTAAACGATCACTGAGTTACGCAACTTTCACTATGGCTGGTCCTCGGATGGGTGACCACTTTGTGGCATTTACATTCGCGAGCGTTTCCGTGCTTCGGAAGGCACGTTAAGCCGTTGGTCCCGGTTGCCAGTAAAATGGCAGTCGTTAAGCCTGGTTGAAGGCCTTATGGGCGGCATGAAAAATTTCAACAGCAGGTAGCCACAACCTGCGTCTGTCTATTTCAACACGGCAATGGGCTCACCACCTATTACGTGGGACAGGTAAATCCACACGGTGAAAAGTGGGCATATAATATGCCTCTGCCACCCCTTCGGGGATAAGGCGTGATGGATATTTATTTATTAAAATATCACCGTCTAATAAAATCTCTACCTCAAGCATAAAATATCGACACAAAAGTCACATTGCTATTGCTAGAGATTATGGTTTTAAAATAATAATGTATTAATAATTCGTACGGGTTACAGATAAATCCGCCATTTCTACAGTTTAATCATCACGGCACGTAAAATTAACTACTATGTACGTATTATAAATTCGTAATTTTTACAGACTGTTTACACTGGTGATTGATGGCACGTGGTAGAACTTGCTACACATCTTGAACTAAAACACTTGTACTGTTCCACTTATTTGTTACTTAAACCTGACCGTTATTTGTATTTCGGATGTCATTGATAAGATAAGTTACCATATTGTACTCAATGACATCCGAAATGCAAATAATATGTGCTAACCTTTGAAAATACCGTAATGCGAAACCGGTCAGGTTTGAGTAATAAATAAATGGAACAGTACAAGTGTTTTAGTTCAAGATCGTAATTTTTAATTACTTTCTTGACCTTCTCTTTCCATATTCAGGTTGTGTTTTAGAAAGCGATCACTCTTAGCGATAAGACTGTCATTGTAATCTCTAAAATATATAGTTTTTAAAGAATATTATATTTATGTTATTAAAAAATTAGTATAGGATTATCTATCTTATGCAAAAAGAACCCACATTGGGTAAAGTGAAATAAAATGAACAATGGTCGCCACATACACGCAACACAAATAAAACATACCATACCAGTCAGATAAAATACAATTACTTTAAATTTGGTTTAATATTCTGCTAAAAGACTAAAAATTTAATATTTTGTTTCGATACGAGTATGTCGATACTTTTTGAACAAGGCCGCTCTAGCTTATGGCGGCCGGCTGCTTTGATGTGTTTGAGTTGCATGTTACGGCTGATTTGAGTTATTCAATTTAACAACTATTTTAGTCTCATTAAAAGTTTTACGATTTTAGATGAATACAAAAAGAACATCCTACTATCAGTGAATTGATTTATGGTGTATTTAGGAATTTACATTTCACTTACAATAGAAAATTATATTAAGCCTAAGGTAGTTGATCTTGTAACTTCCGTAGTCGCCATACCGTTATAAACACCAATTTTCACACTATTTTTGCTAAAAACATTTTGTTAGGTACTATGAATTATTACAAAATCCCAAAATACATTAATACATTCTTAGTAGCACTTCGTTGGTTTTAGTTTAAAGGATTAAGTCAAATTATTTTTCATTTTGTAACTTAAAATCGTGTGTTGAGAAGTCATGCTCATGAAGTGAGCTACGTATGGCCGGTTGCCGCCGTCCGCCGGGTTGTTTTAGGGCCGAATTCCATAACGTTTATCAACACAAGAAATACTTGAGAGTAGATTTTTTATGGCAAAATCTAGTCTCAAGCGTTGATCGAGTATTGTAGGTACTGAAAAAGTTATTAGGTATCTAGTTGAAATTTGTGATAGTGAAATTTGACGTGATTTTTATTTATTATCCATGTGTCACGATGCCGCGAGTGAATTATACCTACCGCCTCGGAGTTCACTGACATGATCCTCATTTACGAGGAATTAAGAGTTAAGGGCATACCGTGAGAAGTTCGGAAACAGTCGCACATGTCCTTCTAACTCCCGAATCTTCGTAAGAGCTGTGCAAAGATTGCGGGATAACCCGCACTTGGTGCCAAAGAATGCAGAGGTATGGGAAGTATTTTTAATAGAATTGATAAAGTGGCAAGTAGTCATTTAGAAAAATAAAGGTGCAGTAGGTAACTGGTTATTGTGTAAGCCGCAAGCGTTTGATCATTAAGCCGCCTTTTGTCAACATAAACACGCGTTGTTATGGCAACCGTAACGTTGCCAGTTTTCTCAATGGTGAGAGTACTTTCATTATAAATAAACAAAAACGGGATGTTCTAACTTTCGACTATTTTTATTCTATTTATGGTATTATAAAAATGCATTTTTATTTTTTTCTCAAAAATATTATTCTATGGATATGACTAGGTTTATATCAGGGAGTGTTATCAGGCATTTCAGTTAATGTGATAAGAAAGGAACCGCCCGGTATAAGTATGTTTATCAGTTGTCTAGAACTCATACCATAACCTTATAATAGCTCAATTTGGGCTAGACGCTGCTGTGTAAAAAAAAGGTCCACAATATTTCTAAGTTAACATAAAATAAAATTATGAAAATTTCATATCTTTGCCATTTTCAGTTTAGTACACTTTTGTAGGACATATATATTACACTAGCTGACCCGCGCGGCTTCGCCCGTGACAAACAACGAACTCCCGTTAGTTTATCAGTCACGCCTTTATTCTCGTCACTCCCATTCAATCCCGTCGTTTATTACTTTTACAATAATGTATGAATATTTGCCCGATTTGTTGATTACTGCTCCGCTCCTCAGAGTAGTAGCATGATTATTTAGCATTTTATCAATCTCACCTTTATTCCCGTCGATCCCATTTAATCCCGTCGTTTATTACTTTTACAGAAATGTATGAATATTTGCCCGATTTGTTAATTACTGCTCCGCTCCTCAGGGTAGTAGCGAGATGATATAGCCTTTTATCAGTCACGCATTTATCCCCGTCGCTCCCATTTAATCCCGTCGTTTATTATCTACTTTTACAATTGTGTATGAATATTATTATATACTATATATATATATATATATATATATACTGCCCTGCTCTTCAGGTTAGTAGCGTGATGATATAGCTTATAGACTTCCACGATAAATGCACTATCCAACACATATTAGTATAGTTAACTTCATAATTATTATTATTATAGTTACCAAGGAGACGCGCGGACTTTGCAGAGCTCGCTCGCTATTGGCTAGTCACGACGTCGCGTCGTGCATGTGTAAATCGCTGATCATCGGTCATACTTTACACTTGTCATTTCAAGATCATTTTTTTTCACAATAAAATGATTATAATAAGTTATCCATAAAAGATAGGCATATGCTGTCACGGACTTTATTTTGGAACTGTTAAAGGGCAATAATTATGTAATACATAGTTTTTGCGTAACTTTAATCGTTTACGCAGCGTTCGCAACGGAAGCTATCAAAAGGAATATTATGTCCCCGATTTTGCCACATTTATCATTGCTGTTCCGCACCTATTAGTCGTAGCGTGATGCTATATAACCTATAGCCTTCCTCGATAAATGGACTATTCAACACAAAAAGAATTTTGCATCAATCGAACCTGTAGTCCCAGAGATTAGCGCGTTCAACCAAACAAACAAACAAACTCTTCAGCTTTATAATATTAGTATAGACTAGCGGACAACCGCCTCTGCCAGTGAAAGTTCTGTTATAATCTTTCAAACCGTTTCAGAGATTACGCGAAACAAACAGACAGCTATCTCCCAGTGAAACGCCCATTATAATCGGTCTAGCCATTTCAGAGATTAGCCGGAATAAACATTCATAGATAAATATTTTTTTTTTGTGTGTCAGTACCAGTGTATTCTTTCATATGCATTTAGTGAAAAGATTTAATTTAGAATTACAAACAGACCCTCAAGGTGATTTAATATGTATATAACACTAGGCGACACCCCCGATTTCGCCCGTGACATACTTCAAAATCCCGTCGCTCATAAATTCTACAATACTAATATTATAAAGCTGAAGAGTTTGTTTGTTTGTTCGGTTGAACGCGCTAATCTCAGGAACTACTGGTCGGATTTGAAATTTTTTTTTTGTTTTAGATAGCCCATTTATCGAGGAAGGCTAGCAGCCGTCATAAATGTCGACAAATCGAGCAAATTTTTATGCCTCATTGCAGAATTTATAAGCGACGGGATTAAATAGGTGCGACGGGAGGTCGAAATATTCCACGGGCGAAGCTGTGGGGGGGGTCACCTGGTTCTACAATAATGCATTATTTGCGCGATATGTCAACATTTATGACTACTGCTCCGCTCTCCAGGGTAGTAGTGTGATTAGCCTATAGCCTTCCGCGATAAATGGGCAATCCAACACAAAAAGAATTTTTCAAATCCGACCAGTAGTTCCTGAGATTAGCAATATTACATTTAACTTACCTTTAACAGAAAAGTCAAAATTACTCGGATACCCAGACGTGCGAGTATGGAGCGAATGATGAATCTGCAGAAAGCGAAAGAAGTATGCGTGGATCGTGAAGCCTGGCGATCAGTCTTCTCTGAATACCCCGTCACGGATACAGCGTGAAGATAGTTAACTTACCTTTATGTTTTAAACACTCGTGGTACTCCAGCGAGAAACTCTCAATCTTGGCCTGTAGTCCCCGTATCTCTTCATTGACCATATTTACCTTCTGACGGACTGTTTGCAGGCCTGTGATTAGCTGAAAGTAATAATTAAATTATTTAAGACAGATTACATAGCACCATCTATTATTTTTATACCACCGAGGTGGCAGACAAGCGTACGTCCCACCTGATGAAAAGTGGTCACCGTAGCCTATGGACGTTTGCAACACCAGAGGTGCAGCACTCGCGCTGACGACCCTTTAAAAACCTTTTAAGACCCCTTTTGAAGAACCCCATACTGTAGACGTTCAGGAAACCCAGGCAGGAAGTTCATTCCACAATCTAAGCGTTCGCGGAATAATGCCTCTATCGGATCTGACCGTATGCGTGCGCTCCGGACGCGGTGTGTGAGGGTGAACACCCTGTCTATGGCGAGCGGTGCGATGATATAGAAGTAGCCATAGGCATCATATCTATCTTCCAACTTAGCAAAACTCGTAAATAAAGAAAATGGTTGTCTTAAAGAAATTGCTTCAAGCGATAACGCCGCCCATTGTACTGTTTTGATTGTAACAACATTTTCATTATCTTATTTTTTTGTTTTATCTGCAGACTATACGCCCACATTTCACCGTATGCATATTTGTCCCACGTAACAGGTGGTAAGCCCATTGCCGTGTTAAAATGGACAGGCCCAGGTTGTGGCGACCAGCTTTTAAAATATTTCAAGCCGCCCATAAGGCATTCAGCTTAGCTTAACGACAGCCATTTTACTGTCAACCGGCACCAACGGCTTCCGAAGCACGGAAGCGCTAGCAAATTAAAATTCCACATAGTGATCACACATCCAAGGACCAGCCATAGCGAAAGTTGCTTAACGCAGTGATCGTTTACAGAACACTGAGTCCTCGCGGCCACGAGCGTTTCTGATAAAGTTAAAGATATTTACAATACACACAAATACATACATACATACAAACATTTTACTTTAACCCATCCATGCTAAAACCCGCTAAAGAAGTATTCACTTCAAAAAAAGATATTAGAACTTACTTCGCTGTATTTCCTTTCAGTCTGCGGCTGAGCTGGATACTGTGCGCCCATCGCGTTTTGGATAACTTCCATCTCCATAGCGAGACAATGACGCATGTATTGGAACAGCTCGTGGGGAGAGCGGCTGCGGACAAACAAACAAATATAATTAAAATATCTTTAATCTATCGATTTTTTTACAACTAAAAAATTTTTCTCATACGTCGATAAAGATATAGTTATTTACCTTTAATATGTATGTATTTAGAAATATATAAGAAAATGGTTGAGCGGGCGAGATAAATAAATTCAAAGTGGACTGTACTGGCGGGGAAAGACTAAAATGAAATTTACACGCGATTGTCGACGGGAAAAGTAATGGAAAAACAGGAATAGGCACACTACCTTGCTGCTTGCTGCGAGATGCTGAGGTGGAGGCTGCCGGGGGCGTCCTTGGACTTGAATTCCTGGTTTCCTTGCACGAAAACACTATTTATCCATGGAAAATACAATTATTGCGATAGTTGTTGCGATGCGGCCGCGCGCGCGCGTGGTGTAGGACAGACTGCCAGCCCTCAAACGTGGCCGCCGACGTGAGGATAGCGGAGCGCGCGTAGGTACTTGCGCGCTCGCAAAACAGCTGTCTCGCTCCTCCTTTATAGGTGCGTGTGCGAGACAAGGTAGGTGCGAAAGAGAAATGGAATAAAGGGGAGCGGGGGGAGTGTCGACAACTAATTAATTAAAAACAAATGCAGATCAGCGATGAAACATAGAAAAAATAACGCGGCTATTCTTTTATCATATACCGGCGCAACCAGTATGTTTATCAGTAATCTGGTTACCATAATACAAGCTCTGCTTACTGTAGAATCAGATGGCGTTGTGTTAGTTGTCCCAACAATATTTATTTATTTTTTATTTAAAGAAGTTTCACTTCAAAAAGCTCACCTGTAGGTAAATTCGAATTTCTTCGCGGCGTCGATGAGTTTCATCTTGGTAACAAACATTTCCGTAGACACCATCAGGTCGGCGTGAGCTTGTATCTCCCGCACCAGCTCATCAACGAAGAACCTCTGCTGATCTTCTGATTCATCCGCCCTGAAGTGATATATATGAGAAGATGAATAAATGTATAGAAGTGTCACATGTCAATTTTTATCGGCATTAATATTTTTAGTTTTAGTCCAGAGTGTACTCTACTAACGAACGTTATAAATGGACTTGTTAGGGAAACTAACGAATTAGACACAATTGACGAGTTTGTGAAACTGACCAGTTAACGATATCTTGAAAACTGGCAAATACGGAAACTGACGAATTAGGTAAACTGATCAATTAAGGAAAATGACGAGAGACGACCTAATTCATTAGATCATGCATCCTTCTTTCGCTTCCTGCAGATTCATCAATCGCTTCATACATCCACGTCGAAGCGATTGATGAATATCCGAATTTCATTTGACCTTTTCGTTTTTTGAGTAATCTGCTCACGTCTTCGTATGTAAGTCTTGGTCTTTTCTTCTACTCTCTACTTTCGCACAATATACATTAATATACAATATATATTCTTCGTCAATCATTCCTCACTCATTCGTTAAAGCTTTATACATACTAATACTAGGTAGCCGCAGTCGCAAAGGTGTGCCTATGCTAGCAGCATGAATTTGAGCGAAGCGTTAAATCAAACTAAGTATTTTCCCATAGACAACATGATTTTTGCGGATAACTTTTTTATTAGATCGAATTTTGAAATTCGGGCTTCGTCACGACCTGCATAATTTGAATAGATTTCCGTAGCTGAAAAAAAATCCGAAAACGGATAAGAAATGGCGAAGTTCTGCCCGGTGTTACAAACGCCATTGAAGTCGCTCCATGAGAGCTTCGCTTCGCTTCGCTCAATTATAATGATGAAGAGTTTGTGTGGTTGAAACACATAAATGTCATAAACTAGTGGTCCGAAATGAAAAATTATTTTCGTGTTGAATAGCCTATTTATCGAGGAAGACTATAGGCTATATATCATACTACTACTCAGGAGAGCGGTGTAGTAATCATAAATGTCATCAAATCAGGCATATCTTCATACAGGGTTGTGAAATTTATAAACGACGGGCTTTTTAAAGTGAGTCACGGGCAAAGCCGCGGATGTCAATGTAACATTCTAATCCTACTAATGTTATAAACGCAAAAGTTTGTAAGAATGGATGTTTGTTTCTCTTTCACGAAAAATCTACTGAATGGATTTTGATGAAACTTTACAATAATATAGGTTACACATCAGAATAATATATAGGCTACTTTAAATCCCGGGAACAAGTTCCTGTGGAAAACGAGAACGGGAAAACTTCACCACGTGTGCGGAGCTGTGGGCGTTAACTAGTAGTAAAATATACAAAGTGTGTGAAACAGACAAGTTTATACGATATTAGTTGATGAAGTTTTCCCGTTTCCCACAGGCACTTGATCCCGGGATAAAAAGTAGCCTATGTGTTATTATGATGTGCGTAACCTATAATATTGTAAAGGTTTATAAAAATCCATTTAGTTGTGTTTGCGTGAAAGAGTAACAAAACCACATCCATTCATTTTTACAAACTTTAACTATCTTCACGCTGTATGCCTGACTACCCCGTCAGGGACAGGTCAGGGTCAGGGAGGACACATCGCCAGGCTTCGCATACTTCTTTCGCTTCTTGCAGCTTCTTTTGATATCACATACAATCGCTTCATACACTCACGTCTGGGTATCCGAGTACTTTTGACGTTTCCGTTTTTGAGCAATCTGTCCACGTGGTCTTCATATGTAGGTCTCGGTCTACCCTGACTCCTTCTGCGCTCTACTTTCGCACAATATATATACTTCGTCAATCGTTACTCATTCATTCAATATGGCAGGTTTGAATGGCAAAAGTGTCAGCATTAAGCTGGAAAAGGGCGTGCTCCGTTGGTTTGGACACGTCCAACGAATGAGTGAGGAACAAACTTTCACGTTTATAATATTAGTATCATACTTGTGTATGACAGAGATGGAATATTTGTACTTACCATATTTTGCTTTCAAGCCAATGCGCTAGGCAGTGGCGTACTTCGATGGGAAAATGGTCTCCGTAGATAGTACGAACCTGTAAAATAAATAAGATGTTAAGAAAACGCTGTCCTATCGGTGAAAGTATTGGTAGGTATCGCGATGTGATTTTATTCGTGTAATCCTTTTTAGATAAAACGTAAAAAAAATACCCCGAATAAAATTATTTCAAAATTAATAAAATGTGGTAGATTACATGGCTACACAGGGAAAGGGCTATTCTGAAATGCAAGGATACACCTGCCGGTGGCGGCTTCTTTTAATATCACATACACTCGTCGCCGCATGTCAACAAAGTAGTCAGTTTTTGAAAATTTGCTATATTTTAAGGAAATTGGGGTAATTTTGATACTAAAAACACGCATTTAAAAAAATTATAACTATTTTATACTTATAAATAATATGACTTTTTTTTTGTTTTGTTATTAAAGAAGCCTTTGTGCCTCTTTCGGTTCGGACAGGGTTTTCTTAACATATTGTATAGGCCCTCGTGGCCACGCTGGCTCAGTGTTGTGTAAACGATCACTGCGTTTAGCAACTTTCGCTATGTTTGGTCCCGTTTGCCCGTAATATGGCAGTCGTTAAGCCAAGATAAAGGCCTTATGGGCTGCTTGAAAATTTTCAACAGCAGGTCGCGACATCTTGCATTTCTCTATTTGAACACGGCAATGAACTCACTACCTGTTACGCAGGACAAAACTGCATACGGTGAAATGTGGGCGTATAGTATGCCTCTGTCTACCTCCTTCGGAGATAAAGGCGTGACAATATGTATGTATGTATTAAATTGCTAAGAATTTCCAGCTCTTAAATACAAAAAGAGATTATAAATCGTGTTCCCACCTAGCTCGTGGTTAAAATAGGTACTATAAAAGGTTTATAGAATACTGCTCTACCTGGGCAAGAGTACTTAAAAAAATACTTTCAATCTTTAGCCAGACCATGTTTTATAAAAACCCCAAGTTCGTGAGTCAAAACAAAGGTATAAAAGATTTTATACACAAAATATATAGACTATTCAGAAACCTATCTATTATATTTTAAAGCATTTCTCATAATTAACTTTTACTTTTTTCAAAATAGGGCACGTTACTGTTGTCTATTGACCGACGTTCTTTATTGTTCTTATTTCAAAAAGCAGACGTATTGGCGCCATGATGACCGCGTATTGGCGTATTACAACAAAAAAATGAAGACACTGTTTTTTTCTACGACAATACAATAGAAGGTTTTATTACATTTCAATAAACATAACTGTTACTGGCCATTTGTAAAAGTGCAGTATTACCTTTTTAAAATAAATATTGTTTTATAATTTACAACATTTTACAACTAGGGTGTTTATGAGTTGTCATGGAAACACTTATCAGCTAACTTCATGGTGTCGGTGTTTCGTGACGGTGTGCACTTTTATATCGCACCAGTAGCCACCTACACCTGGGGCCGAGTCTGCTATTTCAATCGTGTCGAAATAGAATCGAAATCGTCGCTCAATAGAAAGCCACTGGTACAATTTTGACAGTTTTTCGTAGTCTACTATTACAATCGTATTCCAATAGCCTTCTATCGGTCGGCTGATAGAATTCTACTAACACGTACCGCGCCAGTGACCGCTAGACAGTTGCATTTATGATAGTCTACTAACATTTTGACAGCTAAAAACAGCGATTCTGGTTCTATTCTACGGCTTGTCAATAGCAGACTCGGCCCCCCGGTGACTGGACAGGGGAGGGATCATGTATGTGACAAAGGGAGAAGAATGGAGACGTACCTTCTGTAGACTATCTGGAGGTAACTGCTGAGCCCTCGTCCAGAGAGACATCGTGACGCTGTGGAAAAAACAAAATTCATTATCTATATACTAATATCACAGTATAAAGAGTAAACCTATCAGTAGCGTTACGCCTTTGAAGTTGACAAAAATGCCGACAACGTCTAGACAGTGATGCTTGTAGGGTTGTCACAAGTATACAAGGCTGATGTTATTTATAATATATTTATTAACTCGTACTCGCAATCAATTATCAACATTATAATATAATATCTTATCTTAATAATATTATAAATGTGAAAGTTTGTAGAGATGTTTGTTACTCTTTCACGTAAAAACTACTTAATAGATTTTAATGAAACTTTACAATAATATAGCTTATACATCGGAATAACACATATACTTTTTATCCCGCGAACAAATTCTTATGGGAAACAAGAACGGGAAAACTTCTCTACACGGGCGAAGCCGCGGGCGTCAACTAGTATGTATATTTAATAAATCAATAATATAAATACCGGTTTAAAAAAAGGATCTGAGATTTCATCAATTGCCGCACACGGAAGTAAATAAGGTTCATTTCATGTCGAATCGATAGTTTTTTTTTTATGAGAAAGCGTTTTCGAAATGGCTGCCGCGTAGTAGATATAAAATTATGGGGTTTCTAGCAATCAATATGGCCGCCGAACTATTCTTTTAAAATTTCATGTTGGGTATCGTATAAAGGGTTTTTAGGTATGCTGAGTACGAATTTCGTGTTAATTTCACAATCCATAATGGCCACCGTGTCGTTATAAAAAAAAAATCAAGGGAATGGAAGCATGAACCAGGAGTGAGAATTGACGATGAGAACTAGGGATGAGAAATGGGAACTGGAAGCTGGGGATGGGAACTGGGAATTCAAACAAGGGTGAGCTGACATATGTGATCTCATATTATTGTTTCTTCTTTTCACGGGTATCTTCTTTTTTTTATGAAGATACCCGGGTTTTTGGTAGGCGTACATGGGGACATACTGGTCCAACACGGCCTCTGCCTTTGAGAATTTTAATCTAAAAGGAAATGGGACCCCCACTGCAAACAGTCCACGCCCGCTTTATGTAGAAGAACGATAATGGATCAGCCCCGGAGCGGACTTCCCCGTAGTTATGCCCTTGAAAATGACACTTCCACCCCCGAGCATATACCTCTGGGTCCCTCCCTCTGACCGGCCAATTAAGGCAAGCCAAAGTTGAGATTTGCTGCACTCCCGGGAGTAGCACTCTCACTGCTCACCCGTTAGCCCATTAAATGCTAACCGGTGCAGAAGGGCAACTCTGAGGAATCGGGACCGATGTGTAGCCACGCACATTCACTTCGCCACAAGCTGCCCTGCGGATGTGAGCTTTTCAATAACTTTCTGATACATTTTTTTGTTGATATCAGAAAGTGGATGACTCAAAAAGCGAATCTACTATACCCTCATAGGGTTGCGTTAATCCTATAAAAGATTACGACTGTCCTCGATGGGTATATTATTATTATTAATTTGTTCAATTTGTCTTCGCCCCGATGAGCACTCTAAGAAAAAACACCAAATTCTATGGAGATACGAAGTTCGTCGGGTATATTAGGTATATTATTAGTAGTAAATGAGTTAATGATAAATATTTTCGGTTTTTGACTAACATGACTTAATGCTACTGTTGTTTTCAACAAAAAATATTGGTTACGCTTTGAGTTTAAATATTAATTATGACAAAAAACTTGAACACAGGATAACATAGTATAGAGTATAGTTATAATCCCACATGTGTGGCTCCGCATACCATAATAATCTTATGCGATACCCAACATGAAATTTATAACAGTTGGCGCGGCGGTCATATTGGATTGCAAAATTAACACGAAATTCGTACTCAGCATACCAAAAAACTCCTTATACGATACCCAACATGAAATTTTATATCCACGGTGCGGCGGCCATATTGGATTGCAAAATTAACATGAAATTCGTACTCAGCATACCAAAAAACCCCTTATATGATACCCAACATGAAATTTTAAAACCACGGTGCAGCGGCCATATTGGATTGCAAAATTAACACTAAATTCGTACTCAGCATACCAAAAAACTCCTTATACGATACCCAACATGAAATTTTATATCCACGGTGCGGCGGCCATATTGGATTGCAAAATTAACATGAAATTCGTACTCAGCATACCAAAAAACCCCTTATATGATATCCAGCATGAAATTTTAAAACCACGGCGCGGTGGCCATATTGGATTGCAAAATTAACACTAAATTCGTACTCAGCATACCAAAAAACCCCTTATATGATACCCAACATGAAATTTTAAAACCACGGTGCAGCGGCCATATTGGATTGCAAAATTAACACTAAATTCGTACTCAGCATACCAAAAAACCCCTTATACGATGCCCAGCATGAAATTTTAAAGTCACGGCGCGTCGGCCATATTGGATTGCAAAATTAACACTAAATTCGTACTCTGCATACCAAAAAACCCCTTATATGATACCCAACATGAAATTTTATATCCATGGCGCGGCGGCCAAATTGGATTGCAAAATGAACACGAAATTTGTATTTAGAATATTAAAAACCACATGAATTAAAGAAATCTATACAAAAATTCAAAAATCATAGTAAGCGGTCGTGAATGCGTCAGCCCTGAAAGACTGTCCCGAGCCACTAACAAAATTTTGTTCGCAGCTCGGGACAAACCCTCCCGCGTCTCGTCCCTTGTCCCCCGCACGATTGCTCTGTCTAGACAGCTTCGTCGACCGACTGTATGTCTTTCGGCTGTGCTAATATATAAACAGGAAATATTTGTAGAAGACTTTTTTTAAGCTATTGCATAGTTTTTATCGCGGGCTTTGAGTGGGCTTTAATCAAGAAATTCCGTAAGGAAAAAACCTAAGACGAAGGTCGAGACGAGGTCACACGAAGTTCACCGAGCACGGCTGAGCGTTGGCTTAACGTGTATGTACATCATTACATATTATAAAACAAAGTCGCTTTTCGCTGTCTGTCCCTATGTATGCTTAGATCTTTAAAACTACGCAACGGATTACGATACGGTTTTTTTTAATAGTTAGTTATTCTCATAGAAGGTTTTTATGTATAATTTCTTAAGTTTTTGTATTTATTGACCAAATTATAACGATATTTGTTGGGAATGTCGGAAAAAATAAGCCGTCTGGGAGCTTTCAACAAAAACGCTGCCTAAACCCTTTGAGATATAACAAAATAATGTATGGTGCAATTGTGTATCTAATAAAGGTCTACAAAAAAGTCCGCGACGACATATGTCTATCTCTTACGATATCCAGATAACATACTATATCCATTTTAATACTTAAAAAACAGCTATTATAATGCGGTAATTTGAAGGCTATTTACACAAATATGCTATTAATCCTTATCAATTTTACTACGTTAGTAGGCTTCAGCATTTCATGAAGATTATTTTGTCCCTTTCCACCTTGCAAATTAAATGAATATCTTACCAGTTATCGCAAATTCAAAATAAAGCGCAAAGAAATTAATTTAATTCGACCGGGCCGTGCGGGCGTAGTAGTAGTAGGTACTGGAGAGCGGAGCAGTAATCAATGAATTTGGAAAATGTTCATCCATTATTATGAATGCGAAATTATTAAACGACGGGATTAAATGGGTGCCACGGGGTTCGAAGTATGTCACGGGCGAAGCCGGGCGGGACAGCTAGTATATTATATGGTACGATTGTACGAAGCTCGCACGTATCGAGACGTGATGATAGTGAGTGTGAGTGTGAGGTTGAGGTTGAGGATGAGGGTGACTGTGAGAGTGAGGGTGGGGTGAGGGTGAGGATGAGGATGAGGGTGTGTTTTTTTTTGTTTTTTTTAGTGTAACTTGAATTAATATCAAAGAAGAAAAAAAAGGTATGCTATGCAATAGCTTTACTGCGGCAGTGCCACACGTCTTTTTTTTATTTGACTCAGTATTCTGTAAACGATCACTGAATTACGCAACGTTTACTATGGCTGGTCCTCGGATGGGTGACCACTTTGTGGTATTTACATTTGCAAGCGTTTCCGTGCTTCGGAAGGCACGTTAAGCCGTTGATCCCGGTTGCCAGTAACATGGCAGTCGTTAAGTCAAGTTGAAGGCCTTATGGGCTTGAAAAATTTCAACAGTAGGTAGCCACAACCTGCGTCTATCTATTTCAACACGGTAACGGGCTCACCACCTATGACGTAGGGCAGGAATACACATGGTGAAAAGTGGGCATACAATATGTATGCCCCTGCCACCCCTTCGGGGATAAGGCTTGATAAATAAATAATAAATTAATTAGTATTTGTAAGTTTGTTTGCAATAGGCTCAGAAACTACTAGGCCCATTTAAAAAAATATTTCGTCATTAGAAAGCTACATTCTCCGCGAGTAACATGGGCTGTATCGGATGGGATATATCGGATTTTCAAATTAGGGTTCCATACGAAATCTTAACTTAACTTAACTATCTTCACACTGTATCCGTTGACGCCATGCTTCGCGATCCATGCATACTTCTTTCGCTTCTTCAAGATTCATCAATCGCTTCAAACACGCACGTCAGGGTATCCGAGTACTTTTGACCTTTCCGTTTTTGAGCAATCTGCTCACGTGGTCTTCATATGTAAGTCTCGGCATACCCTGACTTCTTCTATCCTCTGCTTTCGCACAATATATATTCTTCGTCAATCGTTCCTCACTCATTCGTTGGACGTGTCCAAACCAACGGAGCACGTCCTTTTCCAGCTTAACGCTGACACTTTCATTCAAACCTGCCATATTGCGTATCACTTCGTTACGTATTTGGTCGCCAAGGTAACGCCGCACAATTTTCGAAGAAGAAGCAAATATTTGTAAATGCTCAGAAACTTGTGGCCGATTTTAAAAATTCTTTAACCATTAGAAAGCTACATTCTTGTTAATCAGTTATCTAGATCCCATAACACAAGCTAATATTAGCTTACTTTGGGCTAGATGGCGCAGTGTGAAAAGTGTCCCACAATATTTATTTTATTTTGGATTTTCAAAAAGTTTAGGGTTCTTTACGAAATCTCGATTACAAAAACTTCACCATGCGGGCGAAGCTGCGGGCGTCAGCTAGTGAAATATATAAAGCTGAATAGTTTGTTAGTTTGGTTAAACGCGCATATCTCTACAGCTACTGGTTCGAATTTAAAAAAAAATTTTTTTGTATAGCCGAGAGGAAGGCAATATTGCAAAGGCAAAGACGCATTCCCCGCGTCAATATAAAAATTCTACACAAAAGCGGACGCTTGCTGTATATTATTTTCCAATACTAGTGCATTTATCTTGTTATATGTGCGGGAGTGGTGATTCTGGACATACAAGTTGTGTTAACGTGCTATAGTGAAAGACAGTTATATGCAGTGAAATGTGATTTTCTTTGTTGCCGCGTAAAATCCACTAAAATCCCTAGTATAAAAACCACTATTAACTAGGATGAGACTGACCTTGACTTAAAACTAGAATAAGACGTAGAGGACGGGGACAATTTAGATAATAAGACAGAGATTGAAGAAATATAGATTAAGATTTTGCTGAAAGGTCTTAGTAACCAGGTCACAAAATAATACGAAAAAAAATTTACGCGTCTAAATAAAATTAAAAAAAATTACATGTACCCAGCATCTATTATCACTTGTTTATTTTACATTCGTACCAATAGATACTAAGAAGATTGAAGAAATATGAATTAAGATTTGGCTAACAGGGCTTAGTAACCAGGCCATAAAATAATTACAAAAAAATCTACGCGTCACAAGAAAAAAAAAAAACGTACCCAGCATCCATTATCACTATTTTTAATCACAAATACACGAAACTATTTCAGGATTCATCGCGACAATTTTCCCAACTATTAACACCAACGACAAAGCAAGGAACGTGGCTCGCGCCGTAATAGAGACAAAAGTAATAATAAACCGCGTGCCAAGTTTACGTCAAACTGTATACGAAATTCGAATACGCGGCTAGACAGTTGTGTGCCATTCGTCGGTAGTAGTTAGTGTCATCGTATGTCTGATATAATTATGCTAAGCTTCTATTCTCTATTCTGTGGCACGTCTGCTTCACAAGAGTTCTCGACAAGAACTAAAATAATGTAAAGAAAACGGAAATTGAAGTAACAAATTTCAAACAATAATGTAAGACATTTTTTGTTACACAACGTCGTCTAGCCCAAAGTAAGCTAATGTAAGCTTGTGTTATGGTATCTAGACGACTGATAAACATACTTATATATTTCTAAATATATACATATTATTACAAAGGAAACACCCAAACGCCGAAACAAACATTTGTGGATCACACAAATATTGTTTCCAACCCGAGCTATAATGGCTATCCAAACAACTTGTGAACAAAAAGCTTTAACTAAATGATCATAAAAACCGGACAAGTAACAGTCTTACCAATTGAGGGATCCGTCAAGAATTGTAATTTTGCTTTGTAAATTTGCCAAAACATTTTTTACGTTTTCAAAAGTTTTTTTTTTCACAGCTTGAATACACGGTAGACTTTTATGTTGCTGGGGAATGCGTTTACGCGCCGTCATTCTTACTTCAGGGGCAGTAGGAACGGTGTGTGGGATTCCCGGCCCTCGGGGCTTTCCTACCCACTAAACCAGACGGTCTTCTTCCCAATCGGGTCGCGGGATAGGCCTGAGGGATATTCACGGCGACCCAGCTAAGAGAATGCCCCAATATAAGGCTCTTCTATGGGTGCTAGATTGCCGCCCCCACGATCTTCTTAGCCTGTGCGTCGAGCTGTTCTCGACGGAGATTAGAGGGGGTTGTAGACTTGGGTTATGCGCATTTCGTCATTCGCACTTCGTCTCGCGTTCGGACTTGTTCACGTTCGCGGTTTGTCCCATTCGCGCTTGGTCCCATTCGCGCTTGGTTCCATTCGCAGTTCGTCCCCATATAGCAGTTTGTAGGGGAAGATGTAGGTTTATGGTAAAAAGTCTATTGAATGTACAAAATAATAAACATACTTCTCAATTAACAACAGTAAGTATACATATCTGCATACATGTTGGAGTATATAATTTTCATTTCGACTCGATACCTTCACGCATTTCCGAGATCAAAAAAGGGTCTTAACAGATAGGACGAACATAGAAAAGAAAAAGGTATCCTGAACTGTAGCCTATAGGGATATATAATTAGTTTTTTTTTTTTTTGGGACTAATCCCACCCACATTCCCATTACTGTGACTCCTGTAAACCAGGATCTACAGCAATGACCAAACACCAGAAAAGTTACACCGAGCTCGATCCCAGGAGAAGTTAGCATGTCTTGGAACCCGCAACGAAATTAATCAGAAGATAATGTGAGGAAGTAAGAAAAGAACGTAATGCCTCTTCCCTCCTTTGCAAAGCGGGAGACCTGGAAAGCAACTCGGTGTAAATCCTATAGAAATAGGGAAGCACCACGGTAATAGTATATTACGGGACCTATGTTTGATTCCAGTAATATGTATAGCAGAAACGTTTAAAAGCACGAAAATTTACCCTCGATGCCACGAGATCCGCATAGTAAACTACTCCCGACGGTACTTGGTAAACAATTAAGCATTTTATATCGCTCATTTTGCCAAATGCTACACTCCCAAAGTATATGATGGGCGGCCTGATCATATTTGGCGTCAGCAGTTGAACACTGACAGAACGGTGACTCAACCAGCTTAAACAAATGTAATTTGCTCCTAAAGTTACCATGTCCCGTAAGAAATTGAGCAACACAGTGATCAACCTCCAGCCAGGACATACCCAGGCGTTCACGAACGTCTGGGAAAACTGGTAGACGCCCTTTGAAGGAAGTGTTCCAACGCAGCTGCCATTCGTCTAAAAGTTCTTCACGTACATTATCACGATACAGTCTGGCAATTCTATGGCGATCTTTTTCTAACAAAAACCTATCATCAATGCCATCCTTAGCCGAATAGTATAAAGCCTTGCGTCTCTGAATTTCGAGATCAACCGGGAGGACCCCTGCCATCACCGGCAGAGCCTCCGTGCTAACCGTCCTGTAGGCCTTGCATAAAAATATCAATGCAAGGCGTTGACTTTGCAGTAACTTTAAACGTGCTGCACCAATCTTAGCCTTATCTGCCTATACCGGCGCCCCGTAACACATACAGCCTAGATAAGAGGCCCCGTAAACGACCTTCAGTGTTTTGAACGAAAGTCCCCATGTAGCAGTAGATATTCTCGACAACGCATAAAAGCTATTTTTAGCCTTTTCACCTACAGTTTTGATGTGCTCAACGAATGCAAAATTTCTCTCTAAAATCAATCCTAAATAGCAAACCGAAGTTTTATTTTTAATGTAAACGTTATTGAATTTAATGCGCGGTGGTACTTTCAAACTTCCTTTCAAAAGCAACTGAAATGTTTTGTTGGGTGCAAAATATAACCTGTTTCGTACGCCCCACTCCGCAACGACGCGCAAACACGTGTGTACGTACACCGTCATCGGCGTATCCTGTCATTGAACAGCCCTCCGGTAATGGTAAACTGAAAAAGTCATCAAATCCTAAGTTCCACAAGTGTGGGCCTAGCACAGACCCCTGAGGACAGCCTATTGTTAACGTTTTGGTAGCAGAATAATGACCTAATTTTAAAGTTGTTGTACCTTGTGAAAAATATGAATAAATAAGAGAGTAAATATTTCTATAGCAACCGCGAGACTTTCATTTCATTATGATAACGCTTGGTGGCCAATGCCGCCACGCGTTATCGAAAGCCCCGGAAAAATATAATTGACATATTAAAATTTTTGGCATCTTCACAAAATTGTCAAATTGACATATTGCCGATTTGACATATTACAATAGTGATGATATTTTACTTGTTTTACTTAAGTACTCTGTTTTCTACCGTAGTATAAATACCATCTAATGTGGTCGACTTTTCATATATTTCTACAAATAAAATGTAATTAAAATTAATACGAATCTACACAAAAGGACAAACGTCAAAACGGCCATCATAGCGTGCCGCTAGTATAGGCACAGTATAAAGATAATCTACCAGTAGCGTTACGCCTTTGAAGTTGACAAAAATGCCGACAACGTCTAGACAGTGATGCTTGTAGGGTTGTCACAAGTATACAAGGCTGATGTTATTTATAACTTATTTATGGACTCGCAGTCGCAATCAACTATCAATATATATTATATGTATATAATATATAATTAATCAATAATATAAATACCGGTTTAAAAAAATAAGGATCTGCGATTTCATCAATTGCCGCACACGAAAGAAGGTAAGGTTCATTTCATGTCGAATCGATAATTTTTTTTTATGAGAGAACGTTTACGAAATGGCTGCCGCGTCGTAGATATAAAATTATCATGTTAAGTACTTTTATAATTCATGAGGTTTCTAGTACCCAATATGGCCGTCGAGCCGTTGTCATAAAATTTCATGTTGGGTATCATATAATTGGTTTTTTGGTACGCTGAGTACGAATTTCATGCTAATTTTGAGTTAATTTTGCAATCCAATATAGTCACTGCGCCAGCTGTTATAAAATTTCATGTTGGGTAATATGGTATGCGGAGCACACATGTGGGATTATAACCACACTCTATACTTTGTTATCCTGTGTAAAGTGTATGCAAGTTTTTCGTCATAATTAATATTTAAACTTGTTTAAAGCGTATCCAATCATTATTTTGTTGAAAAACAACAGTAATTTTAAGACCAATTTTAAGACCAAAAAATAGTCATAAACGAACGAAACTGGTAATAATATACCTAATATACCCAACATGAAATTTTATGACCACGGCGCTGGAGCCATATTGGATTGCAAAATAAACACGAAATTCATACTCAGCATACCAAAAATCCCCTTATACGATACCCAACTTGAAATTTTATGACCACGGCGTGGCGGCCATATTAGATAGCAAAATTAACTCGAAATTCATACTCAGCATACCAAAAAACCCAACCCTTTATACGATACCCAACATGAAATTTTATGAGCACGGTTCGGCGGCCATATTAGATTGCAAAATGAACACGAAATATTTATTCAGAATATTAATAACCCCATGAATTATACATGTACCCTACATGATAATTTTAAAACTACGATTTACGACGCGGCAGCCATTTTGTCAACGCTTTATAATAAAAAGAACTATTCAAACGACATGAATATACCCCTTACCTTTCTTCCGTGTGCGGCAATTGATGAAATCGCAGATCCTTATTTTTCCGCGATGATGACTTGCAATCTCTTACAGCACAATTCGTATGCACCATTTTTTATTTCGGTAATTAAAATAAAGAATTAAAGAAATCGATACAAAATTAAAATACTCATAGCAAGCGGTCGTGAATGCGTCAGCCCTGAAAGACTGTCCCGAGCTACTAACAAAATTTTGTTCGCAGGTCGGGACAAGCCCTCCCCCGTCTCGTCCCTTGTCCCCCGCACGATTGCTCTGTCTAGACAGCTTCGTCGACCGACTGTATGTCTTTCGGCTGTGGTATAGGTATGTGCGCGGCGAGGCGGGGGAATGTATCGGCCATTCCGCTCAAGGCAGTAGCTATAATAGTGTCACTTGCACCGGGCTGTACTATGTGTATCCCAATTACAAGCACACCCAGTAAAGTGTATATGTATGACATACATGTATAATAAATATCGTTGGGACAAATCACACAACGCCATCTTATTCCAAACTAGGCAGAGCTTGTACTATGCTAACCAGATAACTGATAAACATACTTATACTAGCTTTCCCGCCCGGCTTCGCCCGTGACATTATTCGAACCCCGTGGCACACATTTAATCCCGTCGTTTATTAATTTTACACGGCATCGCCCGTGTAGAAAAGTTTTTCCGTTCCCGTTTCCCACAGGAACTTGTTCCCGGGATAAAAAGCCTATTTCCGTCTCCTGGCTCTAAGCTACCTCCCCACCAATTTTCAGCCAAATCGGTAAAGCCGTTGTTGAGTTATAAATATTGTAACTAACACGACTTTCTTTTATATATATACTAGCTGTCCCGCCCGACTTCGCCCGTGACATACTTCGAACCCCGTGGCACCATTTAATCCCGTCGTAATACGCACGCGTAGGGAAGTTTTCCCGTTCCCGTTTCCCACAGGAATTTGTTCCCGGGATATAAAGTAGCCTTTGTCTGTTTCCTGGCTCTAAGCTACCTCCCTACCAATTTTCAGCCAAATCGGTACAGCCGTTGTTGAGTTATAAATAGTGTAACTAACACGACTTTCTTTTAGATAGATATTTCTAAATACATATATACTGGTTCTGTGAACCGTAGACTTCGGAGTAATTTTTTTTTATATTGATTTATTTTTTTCGTTTTGAGCGCTCTTGCCAACTACTACGGGACCATTTCTTCTCCCCTGCCTCCATTTTCCCCCCCGATCGAAAAACCACCTCGCTAAATGTTGTTGTCTACATCAAGGATTGTCCATGCCAAGTTGCATGCAGATCCGATGAAAAAAGCGACCTGTAGACTGAATGGACGGACGGACATCAATAGCATTTTTCCTGTACCAGGGGAGTTAAAACGGAGACTGAAAAATGGGGAAGTCAAAAGTACTCGGATACCCAGACGTGCATGTATGAAGCGATAGATGAATCTACAGGCAGCGAAATAAGTATGCATGGATCGTGAAGCCTGGAAATCTGTTCTCTCTGACTACCCCGTCTGGGATACAGCAATATATATAAAAGGTTCTTACTTGTTTCGATCAGCTTCGCCCGGCAAATTACTGGCTGCCGACCTAAAACAAAATATTCATCTATATAAATAAAAATAAATCGTAAAATATGTTAATAAATAGCGTAAAACTCGAAGACGGCTAGACCAATTCGAGTAATTATCTATTTATTTTTCTTTGTACTCTAACGCTACCTGCGACTGTCCATTTCAATACGGCAATAGGTTTACTACCTGTTACGTGGGACAAAAGTGCATACGGTGAAATGTACGCATATAGTATACTTCTGCCTAACCCTTCGGGATAAAGGTGTGACGATATGTATGTATGTAACTAATATATTTTGTATTAGATAGCCCATTTATCGAGGAAGGCTATATATAATTATGCTACTACACTGGGAGCAGAGCAGTAGTCATAAATTTCGACAAATCGGGCAAATTTTTATGCATCATTGTAGAATTTATAAGTGATGGAATTAAATAGGTGCGACGGGAGGTCAAAACATTCCACAGGCGAAGCTGTGGGGGTCACCTATCTAATTGAACTATAAGGAGCGATTTTAAGGAGAGAAAATTTGAAGCGCTCGTGGCCCCGCGGTCTCAGTGTTCGGTAAACGATCACTGAGGTACGCAACTTTCACTATGGCTGGTCATCGGATGGGTGACCACTTTGTGGCATTTACATTTGCGAGCGTTTCCGTGCTTCGGAAGGCACGTTAAGCCGTTGGTCTCGGTTGCCAGTAACATGGCGGTCGTTTATTCAAGTTAAAGGCGACTAGAAGAATTTCAATAGCAGGTAGCCACAACCTGCGTCTGTCTATTCCAAAACGGCAATGGACTCACCACCTATTCCGTGGGACAGGAATACACATGGTGAAAAGTGGGCATACAATATCTATGCCTTTGCCACCCCTACGGGATAAGGAGTGATAAAAAAAAACAAACAAACAAACCTCGATGGGAGACTGGCGTGATGATACGTATGTATGTATGATTGTACAAAAGTCAACTTACTCTTTTAATTCGGGTTCCTCTAGGACTGGTTCCCTTTTTGGTCTAAAACAAAACAATATTCTATTTTATTTCAATTGTTTGGTACGTGCTAATCTCAAGAACTACTGGATCAAATTGGAAAATTATTTTTGTGTTGGACTGTCCATTAACCAAGGAAATTTTTACGCTATATCATTACGCTACTACCTAGGAGAGCTGAGCAGTAAACATAAATGTAAAGGAATCGGACTAAATTTCAAAACATTATTGTAAAACTAAGAAATAATGGAATGCCACGGGCGAAGACTGCTAGTATCTGCATTAAAATTTTAAGGTAGAGTGCTTCGGAAGGCACGTTAAGAGTTTGGTCCTGGTTGCCAGTAAAATGGCAGTCTTAAAGCCTGGTTGAAGGCTTTATCGCCACAGCCTGCGCCTGTCCATTTCAACACGGTTATGGGCTCACCACCTGTTACATTGGACAAAAATGCATACGTTGAAATGCAAACGTATAGAATGCCTCTGCCTACCCCTTCGGGGATTAAATCAAGGTCTTATTTTATCCTAAATTGACAATTCTTGGTCAACCAGAAGTACCCTATGAGTTTTGGGTCGAAAACCTAAATGGTAGTTCCCGTTGACCTGGAATCACATTTGGAAAAAAGCAAGGTGTTACAGCACAAACAAAGAAAAATAAAAAAAGTCTTACAGCACAAACCAACGAAAATTTAAAAAAAAAACGTGTGGCTCTAGGGGACTGCCGCGGTAAAGCTATTGCATAGCATTTTTATTAACTTATGCAATTATAATAAATAAATAAATAAATATCGTAGGGACAACTCACACAACGCCATCTGAATCTAAACTAAGCAGAGCTTGTACTATGGTAACCAGATAACTGATAATCATACTTATATATTTCTAAATACATACATATCTTCTTCTTCTGTATACCTAGTTAGGTCATAAATTCTGTCACATGTTTAATATAAAATAATTAAAATAAGTTTATTCGTTATGTAACCATTTATATACCAAAATGAACTTAACAAAACATAGATTCTTATGACAATAAAGTTTATTCAAAATGACCTCCGTGATTTTGAATCTGCGCGGCCAGTCGTCTATCGCAGCACGAACGAGGTCCATGTCAATATCGGCGGCTGCCTTAATCAAGGATGTCTTGAGTGACTCCAAATTGGGATGAGGCTTTGAGTACGCCTTTTCCTCCAAGTCTTGCCATATCTTGTAATCTAACGGACTCAAATCTGGACTGGAGGAGGGCCAGTCTTCGTGCCGGATGAAGTCGATTTCACGCGCCGCCAGCCAGTCTTGTGTGCTCTTCGCTCTATGAGCTGGCGCCGTATCTTGTTGGAATACCCAGTGCCTGTTATTGAATATGGTATGAGAAACAGGTTCCACAAGGTTCGTCAGGACTGTATTTTGATACACAACTGCATTCGTTTTTACACCTTTCTCACAAAAATGTACCTCTGTTAAGCCCCAATAAGAAACTCCCAACCATACCATGAGCGAGGGTGGAAAATGACCTCGTTGGACACGCGGAATACGGTTGCTCGCTTCTTCACTACTGTGTGCGTACACCTTATCATTTTGTTTGTTGTAGCTCTCTTCTACGGTAAAAAATTTATCATACGAAAAAAGAATTTGCCGATATTTTTTTCCCGCGTACCGCTTCAACAAAGCGCGGCATGTCTTCAGTCTCAGGTCCATTAGACGAGCATTTAAACGATGTCATGTTTTTCTTCGATATGACCGAAGCCCTAAGTCTTCATTTAACTCCCTTTTCACCGTGGTTCTGCTTCTCAAGGGCCAACAGTTTCTGCTTACGTTTGGGATTTCTTTGAATTCGCGCCTTCACAGCTTTTATCACTGCTGGAGTCGTAACAGACCGAGGGCGACCACTTCTTGATCTGTCATCTACACTAGAGTCTTCATTGTATCGTTTGATGGTACGATAAACGAATCTTTTGGTTATATTCAAATTTTTCAGTATGTCAAACATTTGAATTGGCGCGTAACCGCAACGATGCAACGCAATAACTGCAACACGGTCTTCCGCTTCCGCCGTCCACTCCATATTTAAAAATGAGTAAAATTCTAAAAAGTATACATTTTTATTTTCATGAACAATTCGAAATTCGAAATCAATAAACTTTTTTGTGGCCAGCTTTCTAAAAAAAAAGTTTTTACTGTGTGACAGTACTTATGGCCTGACTAGGTATATAAAAGAAAGTCGTGTTAGTTACACTAGTTATAACTCAACAACGGCTGTACGCTCAAAAAACTGCATTGTAATTCGTTTCGTAGTTTTTAAAGATCTAAGCATACAGACAGCGAAAAGCGACTTTGTTTTATAATCTGTAGTGATACTTATATAAAAAGGAAGGATTTGTAAGTTTGTTTGTAATTAATAGTGTCAGAATCCAATGGGCCGATTTTAAAAATTCTTTCGCTATTAGAAAGCTACATTATTCGTGAGTAACATAAGCTATATTGGATTTTCAAAAAGTTTAGGGTAACGTACGAAATTTCGAATAGGAAAACTTCACCACGCAGGCGAAGCTGCGGGCATCAGCTAGTTATTTATTTAGATACATAGACATATTGTCACGCCTATATCCCCGAAGGGGTAGGCAGAAGCATACTATACGCCCACATTTCACCGTATGCACTTTTGTCCCACGTAACAGGTGGTGAGCCCATTGCCATGTTTTTATATAGCTACTAGATGGCTTCGGCTTCGTCCGTGGAATATTTCGACCTCCCGTCGCACCTATTTAATCCCGTCGCTTATGAATTCTACAATGACCCATAAAAAAATCCCTATTTGTCGACATTTATGACTATTGCTCTGCTTCCCAGTGTAGTAGCGTAATGATATATAGCCTATAGCCTTCCTCGATAAATGGGCTATCTAACACAAAAAGAATTTTTCAAATCCGACCATTAGTTCCTGAGATTAGCGCGTTCAACCAAACAAACAAACTCTTCAGCTTTATAATACGAGTATTAGTATAGATTGGAAAATAATATGTTGTTTTTGTTTTAGGTTAACAAAAGGACGGAGCGAAGAGAAAACAGAGTTACTTCTGTAAGTATAGCTCGTATTTCTAGCCCTTGCTTCTTCAACTAAGGGCCTGAGGACTAAGGGTGGACTGCACGCCGTTCTCACAGAAGTAGGCTATGGGAGGTGGCGTGACTTGAGGGTTACACGCATGCCCATCACCCCCTCAAGAAAGTGATATAACACTGAAACCCCCAATGAAGCGAGATAATATTCAAATCCCCCAAAGAGGCAGCATAAAACTCGAATCCGGGTCTATCGGGAGCCCTGGGGCTATCCTTCCGAGGGCTCACCTGGTACTCCTGGCCATATACAGATGGAAGGGAAACGTGTGGTCTTACAGAAGTAGGCTATAGAAGGTGGCGTAGCGTGAGGGTTGCACGCATGCCCGTTACCTCCTCAAGAAAGTGGTTAAACACCAGAACCCCCAAAGAAAAGGGTTTATAAAGGCAGCGCGAGTACCGCACCTCTGGTGTTGAAAACGTCCATAGGCTACGGTGACCGCTTTCCATCAGGTGGGCCACACGCTTGCCTAAGACCTCAGTAGTATAAAAAAAATTTACTAAACCCACAAAAGGGACACCGTCCTCGATCTCGGTGAAGTCCCAGGAGAAGTTAGAATGTCTAGGAACCCGCAACGAATTAATCAGAAGATGAAAGTTGTGTATGTAAGTAACTTACTCAGCTGATTCTTCCTTCTGGGGCTGGTCCTTTGTTGATCTAGAACAAAAACATCATTTATTTTTGACTGAGGAGGCGAGCGAAGCGAGCTATCGAAAGTCTCCGTTTTAACTCCACTGGTACGGGAAAAATGCTATTGATATCCGACCGTCCATTCAGTCTACAGGTCGCATTTTTCGTCGGATTTGCATGCAACTTGGCATGGACAATCCTTGATGTAGACAACAACTTTTAGCGAGGGAGTTTTTCGATCGGTGGGGAAATGGAGGCAGGAGAGGGGAAATGGTCCCGTAGCGGTTGGCAAGAGCGCTCAAACAGAAAAAAAACCCATGTTTATTTATTCTTTTTATGATAAAAAAAAAATAAAAAAAAATGGAAAACCCAAAAGTGCGCGCCTCACACGCTTTTAAAATATTATACAAAAAAAATAGAATTACAAGCTTACAAACTTTGCTATGAATTATCGCGTAGGGGTTATGAAATAAATAAAGTAAAGATAATAACAATTAAACCACATCGAATCAGACCGTGAAAAGTAAAAGGGTTCTATTCCTAATTATACTGAAGCGTAAGAGAAAAAAAAAAGACTCGATTAGTAAAGTATTTCGGTCGTTATCGTGTTATTACACGGACGTCCAAGACGAAACTTTTTTAAAGAGTTTTTAACTAGTTTAAATAACAAAAATGGTGTTTTTTATTAATATGTGAGTGTATATACATAGTCAGGTCATAAATTCTGTCACATGTTTAATATAAAATAATTGAAACAAGTTTATTCATTGTGTTACCATTTATATACCAAAATGAACTTAAACAAACATAGATTCTTATGACAATAAACTTTATTCAAAATGACCTCCGTGATTTTGAATACAGGCCTTCAATCTGCGCGGCCAGTCGTCTATCGCAGCACGAACGAGGTGACTCCAAATTGGGATGAAGTTTTGAGTACGCCTTTTCCTCCAAGTGTTGCCATATCTTGTAATCTAACGGACTCAAATCTGGACTGGAGGAGGGCCAGTCTTCGTGCCGGATGAAGTCGATTTCACGCGCCGCCAGCCAGTCTTGTGTGCTCTTCGCTCTATGAGCTGGCGCCGAATCTTGTTGGAATACCCAGTGCCTGTTATTGAACATGGTATGAGAAACAGGTTCCAAAAGGTTCGTCAGGACTGTATTTTGATACACAACTGCATTCGTTTTTACACCTTTCTCACAAAAATGTACCTCTGTTAAGCCCCAATAAGAAACTCCCAACCATACCATTAACGAGGGTGGAAAATGACCTCGTTGGACACGCGGAATACGGTTGCTCGCTTCTTCACTACTGTGTGCGTACACCTTATCATTTTGTTTGTTGTAGCTCTCTTCTACGGTAAAAACTTTTTCATCCGGAAAAAGAATTTCCCGATAATTTTTCCCGCGTACCGCTTCAACAAAGCGCGGCATCTCTTCACTCTCAGGTCCATTAGACGAGCATTTAAACGATGTCCTGTTTTTCTTCGATATGACCGAAGCCCTAAGTCTTCATTTAACACCCTTTTCACCGTGGTTCTGCTTAACCCCATCTGAAGGGCCAACAGTTTCTGCTTACGTTTGGGATTTCTTTGAATTCGCGCCTTCACAGCTTTTATCACTGCTGGAGTCGTAACAGACCGAGGGCGACCACTTCTTGACCTGTCATCTACACTAGAGCCTTCATTGTATCGTTTGATGGTACGATAAACGAATCTTTTGGTTATATTCAAATTTTTTAGTATGTCAAAAATTTGAACTGGCGCGTAATCGCAACGATGCAACGCAATAACAGCAACACGGTCTTCTTTAAGCGTCCACTCCATATTTAAAAATGAGTAAAATTCTAAAAAGTATACATTTTTATTTTTAATAAACAATTCGAAATTAGAATTCAATAAACTTTTTTGTGGCCAGCATTCTAAGAGAAAAGTTTTTACTGTGTGACAATACTTATGACCTGACTAGGTATTATTTTACAAGTGCAATATATGATAAATAGAGACATTTTAAGTTTGAAAAATCAGATGTTTTGCGCGAAGTGACAGTACCCACCTCAACGCTTCGCTTATGAGGCGTGCAAATAAATACTCCGAAGTCTACGGTTTACAGAACCACTAGTTTACTGTTCTGATTGCCAGTAACATGGCATTCGTTTAGCCAAGTTATAGGCATTAGGGGCGGCTTAAAAAATGTCAACAGCATGTAGTCACAACCTGTGTCCATTTCGACACGGTAATGGGCTCACCACCAGTTACGTAGGGCAAAAATTTTGAACGCGCTTACCTCAGGAACTACTGGTTCGAAATAAAAAAATCTTATTGTGTTAGATAACCCGTTTGTCGATGAAGGATATAGGCTTTATATATCATCAAGCTACGACCCAAGAGAGCGAAGCAGTAATCATAAATGTACCCAAAACTATCAAAGGACAGTGACCACTCTCTATGGGGTTTTGGCCTCGATGCGGACAATTTTGTAGCGCCTTAAAAATACTGCTATTACATAGCTGAGACTATGTAGAAATCCATGATATAGATTTTTTTGTAGCCATTTAGTTTAAAAAATAAATAAAAATAAAATGAAACTGCAGGTTTTATTTTCAATTTAATTTTCAAATGAGATCATTGTCATCTTCATATGTTAGTAAAACAATGTCTAGGATTGAGCTGGAGGAGTAATATTTTCACCATACCTTGCCCAACTTAAGTACCACATCACAAACATGATATGAGCATACAACCAATAGGTGATTAGCCGACAATGCTGTAACGATAATAATGTTTTATGGTGTCTAGGTTGCCTATGTTATTTTTATTAATAAACAAAATATATTTTTTTTGCTTAATATATGTATAAACAAAAAAACATATTTTGTTTGCTTTGTATTTTACCTCTTAATAATCTGCAGTTGACAGCTAAAAGGAATCATGCCCAAAATGTTGCTAGTTCTATCTGTGCACATTTCACAATAAATATGTACCATTATTTCTTATGTGTTTACCATATAATGATCCTGGTTGTTTTATTTAGTATAACTTAACCTTTAAAATACTACATCTATATTATATTGAAAATAAAAAATAAAAGCATTATTTTTTGTCACCATGTAAAAGGAAATTATAAATGGAATTGGCAAATCAGACATTGCTGTAGTATATATCATATATACTTTGTTTATATAATGTTCTCTGAGTCACCTAGAAACTTAATATGTCTCTTATTGAGTATCAGCAGCTCTCTTCAAATCTGGCAAAAAGATGGTTCCTTCTGGGTTCTGTTATTTGACTTAACTTGCCCATAGGGCAAATCCAACAAGTATGACAGGTTCTGTCAGATGCTCTTAACTGAAACAAAAAAGGCAATGAAAAGTACTTAAATAAGTAAATGTAACAAACCTGTTGGTAAAAGTTGATTTAAGAGGCTCCTAAATAATCTATGGCCATATCACCTGCAGGTAATGCAGCTACTGGCTAACCCACTGAACCGATTAAAAACAATTCTTTAAACATTTGAAAGCTATGTTGTGTAAAAGTAATACAGTAGTAATTATAAATATCAAAAATCGGGCAGAGCTTAATACATTATATTCAATAAATTATTATAAATGGGAAGTCAGGAGTAAGGCACAGTTAGTCTATGTATATATCATTGTATATTGGACACTTTAATAATACATAATAAAGTAAATCCTTCAAAAACAAAAGGAAAAAAGTACCTCAAGTGAGATAATATTTTTCATTGTTTATCTACACACTGCATCCGCCAGGTTTGTCCAATATTTTATCGGTTTCTGCTGATTCATTAGTAGTCTCATACAGCTACCATTTATAACCACCTACATGAAATTAAAAAAAAACTTACTACTTAGGGTACAATCCAGTGAAGAATTACATGCGGCACTTCCATCAGGTCATGAGTTATGACGACTTCTGTGTGTAATACCATTACAACAGATTCAACAAACAAAAAAATGACATTGTCTTTATTACAGGACCCAAAAAGCCATGGTGGTCGTAGTCGGAGTAGTTGAAATACAAAACACGCCGTAACAACAAACGCGAACTTTATAAATAAATAGTTGAAAATATAATTTTAATAAGTGTTGTTTGTGTTCAATCAAGGTCGTTCGACTTCGATGACAGGTATAATCAGTGTTGCTAGAAGATGAAAACGAAAATACCCAATACGTTTTATCTTTTATAAGAATATGCATTTATTTAAACATATTTAGTATTTTAAAAATATAGAAGTATTTTAAATAAACAATAAAATAATTACACAAAACATTTAGCACAGTTTCAGTATTTAAATAAAATATTAGTGACTAATAACTAAGGAGTTTCGACCTATTTTTACCTACTCTTGTCGTTACTTTTATTTTATGCAACACAAGGGTAACCATCAAAGTAATATCCGTTTGTAAGACAAGACAAATATTTTTTTTATTGGTTTTGAGTATCAGATAAGTGGCTACAACCATATTCTCATTAATATTTATTGTATAATAAATAAAAAATATTACAAGTTTTATAACTTTCCAAAGCTGCTGTCCGCGCTCAGGCCAGATTCGGTCACTGTCCTTTTCATACATTTTTGTAAAATTAACCAACAATAGGATAAAATGGATCTCATGGGGTTTTAAGAATATCACGAGCGAAGCCGCGGCAATCAGCTAGTACCCTACTAACATTATAAACGCGAAAGTTTGTAAGTGTGGATGTTTGTTACTCTTTTACGCAGAATCTACTGAGTAGATTTTGGTGAAACTTTACAATGATATAGCTTACACATAAGAATAACACATAGGCTACTTTTTATTCGCGAACAAGTTTCTGTGGGAAACGGTAACGGGAAAACTTAACAACGCGTGCGGAGCCGCGGTCGTCAACTAGTTACATTATAAACAAACCAACTTACATTGCTGTGCGTCTTATGCGGAGCGATCGGATCACATCACATATTCTTTTTAACTTATGTGTCATTGTAAGTTAGAAATTAACAATCACCATGAATGAAGTCTAACGCTAAACCCTTATATGGTAGCTAAACACGCCACCAATAATAGGTTAAAAATACTTAAAAAAAACACGCTCTTTATAGGAAACCGTAAAAATCTTATTTAGCAAATTAAAAAAATGGTAAATTTTATCAAATTAGCGTATTGTTATCAGTCCTCGATAAATCTACAAAGTTTGAACAAAATCTGGCCGCTTAAAGTGGGTCATAATCGCGCCCAAAGGAGTCGGTTGCAGACAAACCTACATACAGGTGAAACTAATAAAAGCGTGTTAAAAATACGATACGATAATCGGAATGTACCTATAACTGTACTGGCTATAGGGCCTTACGATAAAACTGGGGCCGAGTCTACTATTTTCCAATAAAAAGCCGTTCTAGTTCTATTCTATAGCGGTTCTATTGCGATTAGTCCAAAACTAGGTAGTCTACTAAAACTATTATATTAGGGGTTAAAGTATGAAATTGCCGTTTTTACTGAAAATCTAAATTGTTTATTTTTTAGTTTATAACAAATTTATTTAATCAAAATAGTTACCATTATTATCTTTACATTGCTGCCATCTAATAGGATGGTCATTTATGCCTTTGCGATAGAACTCTAAGGATTTAGACTGCACAAACTGTGGGAAAGCATTTTGTACTGCCTCCTGGGAAGAAAACTTCTTGTCACGTAGATAACTGTCCAAATCACGAAAAAAATGGTAATCCGTTGGAGCAAGATCTGGCGAATACGGAGGATGACGAATGGTTTCTAACTGCAGTTCCTGAAGGGTCAAAACGGTTTCTCGTGCTGTATGAGGTCTCGCGTTGTCATGAAGCAATAATGGTGAAGATCGATTCATGAGTCGGGGCTGTTTTACTGCTAATTTGCCAACATTGTTCGGAGTTCGGCACAATAGACATCTGCCGTTATTGCTTGACCAGATCGGAGAAAACTATAGTGAATAACACCATGCTGAGACCACCAAACAGTTACCATTACCTTTTTATTGGTAAGTTTTGCTTTAAGACACTGTTGTGGCGTTTGAACTGGGGTCAGCCATTGCATTTTTCTTTTACGATTATCATAAAGAATCCACTTTTCATCACATACATTAATAATTGAAAATATTCCTTCATTTCTGTACCGATTCAACAATGCAACACAAGTTACAACACGCGTTGATGAGGCATCCATTTTTCGTATTTTTTTATTTTATTGTATTGACGCAAATGAGTCAGTATTGTGGGTAAGGTAACGTTAAACCATGCTGCTAATTCCTGGGTAGTTTGACTAGGATCGGCTTCCATCATCTCTCTTAATTCATCGTTATTCACCTGTGTGGGCGGTCTTCCTCGTGGCTCGTTATTCTAGTCGAACTTTCCATCACGAAAGCGTTTAAACCAAAATCGCACGGTGCGTCCATTAGCAGACCCCTCACCAAACGCAACATTGATATTGCGGGCTGTTTCGCAGTATCCATCTTTCTTGTCTAAGTTGAATAACAAAACCATTGAAAGTCGATATTCAGATGTCTCACATTTTTTAAAAAAAGAACGTCATAGAAACCATGTGAAAAAAGTTTAATTCGAAAGCGTCAGACCATGAAGATTCTGTCAATTCAAAAAGCTATTGCAATAAAAAGGCAATTTCATACTTTAACCCCTATTATATTTCACAATCACACTATTAGTCAAAATGTTAATATAGACTACCTAAATTGCTAATTAAGAGCTACTTACAGGCGCTTCACGTGTTAATAACATTCTATCGGCCGGCCGATAAAATTCTATTGGAGCGCAATTATAATAGTAGACTACGAAAACTGTAAATTTTTTCTTTCGGCTCTCTATTGAGCGACGATTTCTACTTTCTTCTGACGCGGTTGAATTAGTAGACTTGAGACTCCTGGATTCGCGTACCATTGGTATTGAGCATGGCCTAAGAAGGTTTTAAATTCAATTTTTATATAAAAACCCCGTATTTTAAACAAATTACACGGTGGGGATAAGAACACTCTTTGTCTGACGCCGTTTGCGAATAATCTTGAACACGTTGAGCATATCCCGGCGACACGAATATTTCTGCATGGCAATTTTGTTTTAAAGATTTCTATGGTGTGTAGCTACCATTAGATATTTATTGGTATTTAAATAATTTCGTCACAGTCGTATTGCGTAAAAGAAAATAACAATTACTGAACAGCTTAAACATAATTGGTGGGTAGTTTTGAATTTTAATTTTGAGTACATTAAGCCTCTTACATACTGCTGCGGTAATCCCAACAATGACGAAAATTGAAAGGCAACTAGCTGCTCTTACACTTTTTTCAAATACAGGATAATAATTTTTCAAATTGGTATTTAAATAACTTCGTCATAGAGAATCGTATTTGCGTAAAAGAAAACGAAGTGTTAAAATAACAAGTACCGAACAGAATAAACATAATTGGTGGGTAGTTTTAAATTTTAATAACATTAAGCCTCTTACATACTGCTGCGGTAATCCCAGCAATAAAAAAAAATGAATTGTGGGCGTATGGTATGCCTCTGCTTACCCCTTCGAGAATAAAGGCGTGACATTATGTATGTATACATAAGGAGCACTCAAACTCCGATCAAACAATTGTGGATCACACAAATGCTTGTTTTCGACCCGAGACCTCAGCAAGGTAGTTGCACATACCACTGCACCATGGAGGCAGTCAAATCAGAATCTAGATCCTTAGTTTAATATTATTTTTGGAGTTGTTGGGAGCAACTGTTGGGCAACTTTCGGACCCTGTAAGGATGCATATGCCTATTCATTGTTCAGCAGGTCCTCTACCTGCTGTAGGGGCTGACTTATGGACATAAAGATGTTTGTGGGACTTCAGTACACCTATACAATACCTAAATTAGATGCAACTGGTATTAACCTGGTGGATAATTAAATTTATATTAATAAAAGTAGCCTATGTGTTTTTTATAGATTTTTGATTTTTTTATTTTATGGTTTTTGGAAACCATAAAAGCTACAAAATTACAGCTATTTATTAAATTACAGCTAACAAAATACAATCACTACATATTATAAAACAAAGTCGTTTTTCGCTGTCTGTCACTATGTATGCTTAGATCTTTAAAACTACGCGACGAATTTCGAGGTTTTTATGTATATTTTGTTAAGTTTTTGTATACATTAACTTAATTATAACGATATATGTTGGCGGTGTCGGAAAAAATGAGCAGTCTGGGAGCTTTTAACGAAAACGCTGCCTAAACCCTTTGAGATATAACAAAATAATGTATGGTGAAATTGTGTATCTAATATAGGTCTACGAAAAAGTCCGCGACGGTTTATGTCTATCTCTTAAGGATACCGTACTATATCCATTTTAATACTTAAAAAAAAACAGCAATAATAAAGCGGTAATTTAAAGGCTATTTACACAAAACCATTATTAATGCTAATCATTTTAATATGTTAGTTGGCTTCAGCATTTTATGAACATTATTTTGTTCCTTAACACTTTGTAAATTAAATGAATATTTTAGGCGATATGGCAATATCAAAAAATGTCAAATAAATTAATTTCGTTAACAATAGTTCGACCGGGCCGTGCGGGCGCGGCGTAGTAGGTACTTGAGAAACAAAGTCGTTTTTGGCTGTCTGTCCCTATGTATACTTAGATTTTTAAAACTACGCAACGAATTTCAATGCAGTTTTTTTAAAATAGATAGAGTGATTCATAGAAAAGGTTTTTATGTATATTTTGTTAAGTTTTTGTGTACATTAACTTAATTACAACCATATATGTTGGCGGGGTCCGAAAAAAATAAGCCGTCTGGGAGCTTTTAACGAAAACGCTGCCTAAACCCTTTAAGATATAACAAAATAATGTAGTGGAATTATGTATCTAATGTAGTTCTACAAAAAAGTCCGCGACGGTATATGTCTATCTCTCAAGGATACCGTACTATATCCATTTTAATACTTATTAAAACAGCAGCTAGCTAGGAAGGTGTATGCAAAGGTTATAACGGCACGAATGCAAGAAAAGTCTGAAAGGTATTTATGGGAGGCTCAATGCGGATTCCGACGTGGAAGAGGTTGCATGGATCAAGTGTTTTCTCTCCGCATGATCGCGGAAAAGTTTCTGGCTGTTAGCCAGAAGGTTTTCTGCGCTTTTGTGGATCTAGAGAAAGCATTTGATAACGTTGTGAGAGAAACGCTGTGGGACTTGCTGCCCGGATATGGCGTGGACGGCTCGCTACCGCGGGCAATACAGTCGCTTTATAGGGACTGTAAGGCTTGCGTGCGTGTAGGGGGGGATGTGTCACCTCTTTTTGATGTCTGTACAGGCGTCAAACAGGGATGTGTCATGTCCGCCTGGCTGTTCATAGTGTATCTGGACAGTTGCCTGCAGAAGTTGAAAGATTTTAATATGGGTGTGAATTTGGGTGACTTTACAGTAAACTGTCTGCAGTACGCTGATGATGCGGTGCTCATGGTCTCATCAGAAGCCGACCTTCAGACATTAGTCACTAATATGAAAGAGGAGTGTGAAAGTAAGGGTCTTCGCTTGAATGCAAGTAAAACTAAGGTTCTAGTATTTGAAAGAGGTGACGTAAGAACTAAATGCGAGATTAGGGTAAACCAGGAACGTCTAGAGCAAGTGAATGAAATTGTGTATTTAGGAAGTATGTTTAGCGCGGATGGAAGATGTGATTCGGATGTAGAACGGCGAGTAGCTGCCGGAAACAAAGTTAACGGTGCTTTGTCCCAGTTAGTAAAGCGACAAAGCATCGTAAAAGAAGCACGAATGGCGATTCATAACGCAGTGCTAGTGCCAACTTTGCTATACGGTAGTGAAACCTGGGTATGTCAGCAGATGCATGAAAGTAAATTGAATGCTGTGGAGATGCGATCACTTCGAAAATTGTGCGGCGTTACCTTGGCCGACCGAATACGTAATGAAGTGATACGCAATATGGCAGGTTTGAATGAAAGTGTCAGCGTTAAGCTGGAAAAGGGCGTGCTCCGTTGGTTTGGACACGTCCAACGAATGAGTGAGGAACGATTGACGAAGAATATATATTGTTCAAAAGTAGAGGGTAGAAGGAGTCAGGGTAGGCCGAGACTTACAATGAAGACCACGTGAGCAGATTGCTCAAAAACGGAAAGGTCAAAAGTACTCGGATACCCAGACGTGCGTGTATGAAGCGATTGATGAATCTCGAAGAAGCGAAAGAAGTATGCATGGATCGCGAAGCCTGGCGATCTGTCCTCTCTGACTACCCCGTCAGGGATACAGCGTGAAGATAGTTTTTAAAATAGCAATAATAAAGCGGTAATTTAAAGGCTATTTACACAAATACATTATTAATCCTTATAATTTTTAATATGTTAGTTGGTTTCAGCATTTTATGAAGATTATTTTGTCCCGTAACACTTTGCAATTTAATTAAATATCTTAGGCGATATGGCAATACCAAAAAAAATGCGCAAAGAAATTAATTTCATGTAATAAAAATTCGACCGGGCCGTGCGGGCGGGGGCGTAGTACTTGAGAGCGGAGAGGTAATCAAGTCATTTGGAAAATGTTCATACATTATCGTGAAATTAATAAACGACGGGATTAAATGGGTGCCACGGGGTTCGAAGTATGTCACGGGCGAAGCCGGGCGGGTCAGCTAGTTATTATATAAGTAACATAATGAAGGCCAATTTAAAGTTTTCACTAATAACATTAATATTTTTAATAAAGTGGAAAAAGACAATTCAATTCGAGACAGGGATTGAACCTGTGACCTTTGCCTAAGCAGGGCAATGTTCTAGCTAAAAAATGTTCTAGTTAAAATGACGATTAAAATATGGTGGAGAATTTCAACTTGGTTCGATATGGTTCGGGTAGTTCAGGTGGCTACACACTACCCACATATAATCATTGTGTGTGCATACATAACACTTCCCCTTTAAGACCATTAAATAATATTAAACAAATAATAATTTAAAATCCTAAAATCTCATTCCACTCCTCAGGCGGTGGGATAACCACTCTCTCATCTTCATCATCACCCTCTTCATAATCATAATTATTTTTAGGTGTTGTTGTTGTATGTGGTGCTCTTGTCCTTAGCAGTTGATGCGATGTATGGCACCATCTTCACTTTCCATGTCATATATTGCTGGCGCCTGTTTCTTTACAACTTTCCCTCTTTTCCATTTCTTATTTACATTATAAAGCCTCATTATAACATAATCTCCAACATTGAAACTCTTCTTATTTCTATTCTGTGCATCCTCTTGACCTCCTTCCTCATTTACACTGTTGCGAGTGTCAGGATGCATAAATGATATTAAAGTCTTAAATCTCCGCCCATTCAATAGCGCTGCTGGGGTTTTACCCGAGACTGTGCTTGGTACAGTACGCATATGAAATAGCAGTTTTGCTAGTCGGTCTGGCCAAGGGAAGGAAGGCTGCTTCATGAGCTTGGCTTTAATTGTCTGTATTGTTCTCTGCTTGACCATTGGTTGAGGGGTAGTAAGTAGTTTTTGCTAGACATTGATGGAACTATTTCAACGATTGGACATTTGCTGTAAGCGTCTACCATTACTAAAAATGTTTTGCCCATAAAGGGCCCCATGAAATCAATGTGAACTTGTTACCAAGGTCTCGTTTCCGGTCTCCACTGGTGTTCCGTGATAGGTGGGTTGTTTCTGCTCATTTGGCATGATTCACATTCAGCTACCATATTTTCTATGTCCTTATCTAGAGTAGGATACCAAAGGTATCCTCTAGCTAACATCTTTGTTTGTACTATGCCATTGTGACCTTGGTGCAAAGCCTTCAACACTGCACCTTGTAATTTTGTAGGAATTACTACTCGGTTAGCCCACATAATGCAATCTTTGTTTAAGGACAAGGCATCTCTTCTTCTATAAAATGGTTGTAGCTCTGGTATCACCTGGTCAGGCCAGCAATTCAGCAAGAAAAACTTGACCTTCTTAAGGATCATGTCTTTTTCAGTTTCCTTTGCTATAATTCCTGGTCCAATGTCTATGTCCATCTGCTCAATTAACAGTATGTCTTCTGTACCTTCCTCTTTTTCTAAGCCAGGCGTCGGCCATTTGCTAAGGCTATCAGCATCTCCCATTTGGCTTCCAGGTCGATACTTCAGCTGATAGTCGAAGGTATTTAAGGTTAGTGCCCAACGCAACATTCTAGCTGACACCAATTCTGGAATAGGTTTGCCTCGACCAAATATACCTAATAAGGGCTTGTGATCGGTGAATATCCCGAATCTACGTCCCTGTAAGTATTGTCGAATTTTTTTCAAACCGAACATTATAGCTAGAGCTTCTTTGTCCAGCTGGGCATATCTACGCTCATGTGGCTGCGTGGGTTTTTCCATGTTGTCTTCCATTTTGTGTACTAAGACCACCCCAACGCCATATTCACTTGCATCACATATCATATGCACTTTTTTCTCCAAGCTATAATGTGCGAGTGTCATATCAGATGTTAAAAGACTTTTGGCTTTCTCGAAGGCTGATTGCTCTTTTTCTCCCCACTGCCATTGTACATCATCTCTCAACAAGGCATATAAAGGCTCCAGTACCACAGCTTTTTGTTTTATGAACCTCTCATAGAAGTTATAGAGCCCTAAAAAAGCCTTTAATGAGCGTTTATCTTTTGGTGGTGGCTTGTTTGCTATTTCCTGTACTTTTTCTTGAGTGGGGTGAACTCCATCTGCATCTATTTGAAATCCTAAAAAAGTCATCTTAGTAGTAGTAAACATGCATTTTGACTTGTTGACCGTTATACCAATATCACACAGCCTTTTAAGCACTTGTTCTACTCTCTTATTGTGCTGTTCAAGTGTATCCCCTTCTACCGCAATATCATCCAAAAGACATGCTACACCTGGTATTCCTGCTAGTACTGTTGTCATCAGACGTTGAAAAATGGCAGTTGCTGCATTTACTCCATATGCCAGTCGGTTCATTTTCATCAAACCAAGTGGTGTGTTCAAGGTTAACAATTCTGCAGTAGCTTCATCATCATCCGAGCGTCTGTCCCAGTTGCGTCTCGCGACGCCCGGGGTCCGCTTTCCTACATTTTCTCCTCCACTTCGCACGGTCATCGGCATCCCCTGTAGTGAGACCATTGGCACGCATGTCATCCCTTACGACGTCAAGCCAGCACTTCTTGGGTCTTCCCCTCTTACCGGGACCCGGCGGGTCTGACATGGTCAGACATTTGTTACCTACGTAGCCCGGCGGTTGCCGCAAGACGTGACCATACCAGCGAAGTTAACAATTCTGCAGTAGCTTCATCTACTTTAAACTGATAATATGCATGTTTAAGGTCTATTTTTGTGAACCATTTGCTACCAGAAAGCTCAAAGCAAGCTTCATTTGATGTTGGTAATGGGTAAGAATCTGCCAAACTGTGTTCCAGTAGTCTCCACATAGCCACAGTGAACCATCTAGTTTTGGTACTATAGTCAACGGTGTGGCCCAAGGGGAGTGCTTGACTGGTGTCAATATACCAGTTTCCACCATTCTGTTTAACTCTGCATTTACTTGAACTCTTAATGCAAATGGCACTGGTCTTGCTCGCATGAATACTGGTGTGACTCCTTCTTTACACTTAATTTGCACTGGAGGTCCTTCATATTTGTCCAATTCTTCAGTGAATAGTTCAGGAAACTCAGTAGTGAAATACTTCGCAGGACTTTCTATTTCCTCAAAGGCGTTGATTGCTACACCTTGTATGGATATACCTAGTGGTTCAAACCATGACCTTCCTAGTAATGGTGGTCCTTTTCCGCAGCTCACCACCAGAGGAAGTTTAGCACTTTTGTTGCCAAACTCCACTATCACTGTGGTTTGCCCTTTTATTTTTAGTTCATTATTCGTCCAAGTGACTAATTTCTTGTCGAATGGTAACAATGGTTTCAACAGTGTCTGTGAATATTGTTCATAAACACTATGTGGAATAATTGAATGTGATGACCCAGAGTCTACTTCCATTTCCAGAGTCCATTCCATTAATCTTCACTTCTACCATAATCGGCATCATGTGATAACAAGCCTCACTGGCACTGTCTATGCAAATCTCGTTCACACGTACGTCGCGCACGCTGTAATTGAACTCTTTTCCGATGTTTTCTGAATCAGAGGAACACCCATTGCATTTGTTAACATTTTAGTTAATTGTTTTATCTTTACAGGCTGCTTTTGTATGCCCCTTTTTGTGGCATTTATAACAAGTTGCATTGCGCAGCCTGCACTTAGCATACCCATGCGATTTTGCACAATGTATACATCGCTGTCGTTTTGAGTTGGTGATCGCATTTACATCCATCGGCTCACAGGCACTACTAGTTGATGGTGCGTCTTTTTCTTGTGTGACTTCACAATGATTCCTTATTAATAAACTACTCTGTATGCCACTTTCAATTGTTTCATAAGTCAGAGCTCGCTGTACCACAGTAGCATACGTTAGGTCATCTAATTTAATCTTTAACAACTCCTTTTTAAGGCTAAGTCTCTCGCGCCCAATATTAATTGCTCCACAATCCGCCTCTCCATATCTTTGAAGTTACAACGGGAACTTATTTCATGCAGAGCAGCAATAAACTTCGTAACAGACTCGTTTTCTTTTTGTTTCCGTGCGTAAAATTTGCCGTCTTCCAATATTGGGTGCGGTTTCGGTATAAAAAATGTGTTAAGAACTTTTACTATTTCTTCAAAGACCACGTCGCTCGGTTTCTTTGGTGCTAACAACGCCACTATTAGGCTATAGGCGTCTTTTCCGCACTGCGATAAAAAAAGGGCTCGTTTTTGCACGCTTTCGCTAATCCCAGCCGCTTCCAACGCAAAGTACAGTTGTTCGCGATAGTTTTCCCAGACATCGTGATTTGGATCAAATTTTCCGGGCAAAACCAAACTTGATATATTTACAGCTTGTAACGTTGTAAAACGTCACATTGGAATGTCATTGTTAGTCTTGAGATTTAGACAGAGAGGTGAGTAGATTGTTGACTCTTTCGCTCCGTGATTAGGCTCAATGATTAGGCCCATGTAATGACTCCATGATTAGCTCACTATTCTAAATTTCACGCCTCAACCCTGTGAATAGTTAATCTTTAGCTTACTAAATCACTTGAATAGGTTATACCAATAGTGATAATGTATACAATGTATATTCAATCAATTCGCCTATAAGAATATAGAAACTTTCTTCTAGAGATGTAATCTATTAGTTTTGGTTCCTGCTCTTATGATTAAAAGCTCAATCTCTATCGCCGATATACGTGTGGCATAAAGTTGGTGGGACTTATCCTCCTGGCACCTGAACCGAGTTATAACCTTTGTTTGTTTGTTAGTTCAAGTCTCCGTAATGAGACAATGTAAGATTTCCTTTCATGTTTAGATGTACTGTTAAGGTAAATTAAACTACATTTGCTGTATTTCAATTCATTTATTTTATATACAGGGACCCAGTAGTCATCATTGCCATTCATTAAGCACTATTATTATTACAAGCTGTCATCTTCAGGTTTTTTCGTCGCCAATATTGTGTTCTAAGGATAACTTACTATTGCAACAATACCTTATAATCAGAACAGAGTTTATTGTTAACAAGCGAAGACATATTCAGACGAGAGAGACGTCTATAAATTTAAGAGCACCTGTTAGTTACAGGTGAGTTGTAGTTGTAAGTTGCTTTTTTGTGGTTCTTTTATGGATAACTAGTTAACCCCCGCGGCATCGCCCGCGTAGAGACGTTTTCCCGTTCCCGTATCCCACTGGAACTTGTTCCCGGGATAAAAAGGAGCCTATGTCCGTCTCCTTCTAAGCTACCTTTCCACCAATTTTCAGCCAAATTGGTTGAGTGGTTTAGGCGTAAAAGCGTAACAGACAGACAGACAGATAGTTACTTTCGCATTTATAATATTAGTAGGGATAATTACAATCACAACTGTCAAATATGAAGGTGGCCCCACATAAGCTGTGTTTACACACTACCCACATATAATCATTGTGTGTGCATACATAACAATATATATATCAACATCCCGACATACTACATTGTACGCACAGCATGCTCGTAGTAAATAAGAGTTTTGTCTATAGGTTGTTCTTGCCATAGGAATGTGCAGTAAGTTCGGCCTACGCAGAAACAGTGGTGGTGCGTACAAGCCTACCTTACACACCATTTCCGGCAAATCCGCAGATCCGTTATAGATGCTAAATCTGCTATTTTACAACGTTCTATCAGAAGTAAAAAGTGAATTTTTTTTCAGCGGGTTTGGTAATCAGTATATTCTGATGTGTAAGCTATATTATTGTAAAGTTTCATCTAAATCCATTCAGAAGATTTTGCGTGAAAGAGTAACATACATCTATTCATACTTACAAACTTTCACTTTTATAACATTAGTAAGACTAGCTGCTCCCTATACTTCGAACTCCAGTTGCATCTATTGAATCCTATTGCTTATTACTATTACAAAAATATATGAAAATTTGTTGACACTAATCATTACTGCTCCACTCTTCTGGGTAGTAGTTATGCTATATAGCCTTCCTTGATAAATGAGATTCCTAACAAAAAGGAATTTTGCAAATCCGACCAGTAGTTCCTGAGATTAGAACATTCAACACAACAAACAAACTCTTCAGCTTTATATATTAAGTATAGATATAAATAAAAGTCACAATTCATACTTACCACTAATCATATAAAAAAAAAAATTACTGCTTACAGTACTTAGAAATAGGAATTTAATATAATTTATGTGTTCATTTGCAAGGCAAATTAAGTTGAACCAGCCCCACAGAGTATTGCAATGTATTATAGAAGTTGTTTATCTAAAAACTGCTATTATTTACCATAGCAATAGTTAATATAAGGATAATTATTTTAATAAGTACATTAGATTACCTTTAATACACATTGGCGCTAGTCAAGCACTAAAATCCATAACTATTGCGTCTCGCATTTGATGTTTCTTTAAAAAACGTGATCTTTAACTTAAACTGACAAATCTTTTGTTCACATTAATGTTTTAGCACTGTCTAGGGGTAGCTAGAGCAAACCCCGAATACGCCGATTATTTACCTGAGTGTATTGAACGCCCGCAAGCTTCCAGCGAATTTCCAAGAATTTTGGCGTTTACATATACACACAGGCAAAGATAACGCACACACCCAACATAAGTTTTATATTTAGAAACACGTTCATACTTACGTAAATATCACGTAGATATCCAAACGATAAACAAAATATCACTGTCTCACTGTAATATAAACTTAAATGTCACTTGGTTATCTTATTATATATTAAACTGCACACCGCTAGTTGAGAAGTGGACAAAAAACACATTCACGATACGAAAATAAAAACGTGATTCTAGGAAACCACGCAAAAACATATCCCCTTCCTGCTCGATTCGATATACAAGTGTTGACACTTGACACTGTTGACAGTTAAAGGGATACCTGACTTTTGATTTAATTTTACCTGTATGGTTGGTTATAACTTGAAAATATAACAGCTGAAAATAAGTGCAAACTACATATTACCATCGAACCAATTGACTGTATTACCCCTGAAAACCAAAAATGTGTTTGATGTTATTTTTATTTATAAAATAAGTTGCTAGTGAAAAAATAAATTTTCAGTTATTATCCATATTTACTTGTGTAAATTTGCGATTACAGTTTTGTTGCATACTAGTTGACGCCCGCGGCTTGGCCCATGTAAAGAAGTTTACCGTTGCCGTTTCCCACAGAAATTTGATTGCAGGGTAAAAGTAGGCTATGTGATATTCTGATCTGTAGACTCTTATATTATTATAAAGTTTCATTGAAATCCATTCAGTAGTTTTTGCATGAAAAAGTAACAAAACTACATCCATACTTAATTTCAAACACAGAGCAGTTTCACAAGTTACTCTTTGATTCCTCCCTCTATAAAAACGAAGCGGCCAAAGGGATGTGAAAATGTTACATAATATATTACATATTATTTTTATAACTAAATATATGTGTAAAGTTTTAAGTAGCTGTAAGTTGTAAATATATTTAAAGCTGTTTAGATAAGTATTTTCTAACACATGAATGTGCCCATATTTTAAACTTAAAGTGAACAGAATAAATAACTATTAAGAATAGAAATGTTTATTTAGTAACTCGTTTAATACTGAAGCTAATTCAAGTATTGTATTTAATTATAGATATTTAAATAATTACATGGTTTTTAACAAATTAAAATTTAACATATTTACAGAAAACAATACAAAAAGAAGGGGGCAGGTGGTGGGAATTATTACAAGACGGACAATGAAAAAAAAAAATAATAATTAAGAATTGAAAATAAAATAATGGCACATTGTGAATATGGTAAAGATGATCTTAGTCCGGCCTAATCTACTGATCATACTATTTATAAATATCTGTCTTCCCCCCTGGCTCCCAGTGAGTGATCAATTTACAATATTTGAAGTTCAATATTTTACTTTAGGATACCTTTTAATTTTTAAATTACTTTATCATATGTATACCTGCTGTTTTCTCTAATAATCTCAATAAAACGATTAGGTGTTCCAAATAATAAATTATTATATTAAATAATAATTAAATAAATAAATAATAAAATATTATAATAATAAAAATATTCCAAAATAAATAATAATTTACTTGCTGTTGCAAGATTAAATTCCCAATATTAATAGGAATTCAAAAGCTTTGGTAACACTTATTAGCATTTCCAAGAAAAGTATTGTTGTCTCTGTCGTCTCACCTGTCATCGTGATGTGTATTAAATTTCATTATACGCAAAATATAGCTTGTGCATTAGTATAATTTTTATTATTTAATGAAGAGATTATTTGATTATTACAAAAATGTTAAGTCAGAAACTATTATTCAATGTTTAAAATAGTTCTTACATAACTATATAGTTATTATACTTCAATAGTTAAGGATTCAGAAGCAAATACCTACAGCTTGAATAGTTTGGTGAAGTGCGGAATACACGATAAACACGCGGCAAATTCAAATATTGACAAACATAAGACATTTACCTAGTGTCAGTCGTTATTCAACAAAATTTTTCGTGACAGCCGATTTATAAAATATTTTTTTATAAAAATAAGTAGCTTTTAACATGGAAAAGCCAAAGACGAAGAAACTATAGTAAGTAGTATCTGTTTTGAATACGATAAAGACCGGACTATACCTACTACTAGTAATAAATAAAATGGGTAGGTCAAATAACATAACTCAGCCTGTGTGACCTGTTGATTGGTGACTAGGTGACTATTTAAATATTATAATTATGATAATATATTATACTTTAATATTAACTTTAGTTGGTATTGATTGCAATAATGGAGATGCATGTTATAATTGGGATATTTTGTTTGTAATACAAAATCTATATATATAAAAAAAAGTCGTGTTAGTTACACTATTTATAACTCAACAACGGCTGTACCGATTTGGCTGAAAATTGGGGGGGCTTAGAGCCAGGAGACGGACATAGGCTACTTTTTATTCCGGGAACAATTTCCTATGGGAAACGGAAATGGGAAAACTTCTCTACGTGGGCGAAGACGAGGGCGTCGAATAGTAATAATATATTCTGATAATATTTCGAGAGAACTTGATGTTAATTTAAAATACCTTATTTCATACTCATTCAATCTATATTTACATATACATATAACCTTAAAAATAAGATACATAACTAAAATATATTATTAAAAGTCCCTTTAGGCAAGATTCAGAAGATACTGGCAGCATTCCCCCTTTGAATAGCTAGACTAATTCTTTGTCCGAGGTAGGTGCCAGCTCTTCGGTCTCCTGTGTTGTCGACTAACCTTTTTGCTATTTACTTAAAAAGCCTTATAGCGCTAGGACCCTACGGAACAAGGGTCTCGACACCGAATGGGACAAAATCATATTCGGAGCCTAGACCCCAGTATTTGCAGGCTTAACCTATTTAGCCGCACCATCTCTGTTGTTGGTTTCATGTAGATGGGAAGGGGCCAGCCAGTCTGAACAGGTTGCATCCCATACCAGCACCCGGCCCATCTTCCATGGAATCAAAGTCATACCGTCCGGTCTCTAGCCATCGTCTCTTGCAATACCAGTCGGCTCAAGTAGACTTGGCACCTTCACGATGACAAGGGACCGGCGTATATCGTTAAGTGCGGCATATCTCGAGAAGCGGCCTTCACTTTTTTGGCATGACAGTCCGTGATGTCCTAACTTGTCGACATCACTGCCACAGGGACATTTATGAGGAGCGTAGACCGGAACCCCAAGCCGTAGACAGGTTGCTATTCGGAGCGTGACAGGCTTAAGAAATGTTCCTGTATTTGACGAAGGGTACGCGTGAAACCGGCCTGGTACCCACAGCCAAAAGCCTAGCCCGCGTCGAACCTGTACTACAGCTCAAAAGATTGTCATACGTCAATTTGCAGTTTATGTCGTCCCAGCTCCTCTGTGAATTTGGGGAAACGGGAAAATTTTAAACTGGGCATGCAATTAAGTTTGAAACGATGCCCTTAAAATTTTCCTTATGAGATTTGCTGAACTATGGACAGAAGATAAGAAGGCTGGAAAAGCGACCCTGGAAATTTTGCGAATCCCTAAACCACCATAACGGATGGGTAGGGGTGCTTGGGTCCAAGAATGCTCGGTCAGCTGTATATTGAGAATCGATTCTAAGCTAATTTTGATTAAGTTGTCTACTTGTGTCAAAATAAGACAGAATTTTAAGATGCAAAGTGCATAATGTGGACAAATTTCAAAGAGACGGTCATAAGAATTTTAAAATTTAGTAATTGAATTATTAATAAGTATATTCAGAAATAGATTAATAAAAAAATGGAGAGCCTAAAAGGTAAAGGTAAAAAGGTAATTACTGTTAACTATTTTATATAAATTCATTATTCAATTCAATTTAACTAATCAATATTTTTTAATCAATGAGATATAAAATACATCAAGGTGACGTGTGGACAAACACGGCAATGAAAATTTTCGGTGTCAATATTTTTTTTGAAGTACCTATTATTCCTATTATTAAAATATTTTGTGCTACACATAGATAACTATTTCATGTATCTAAAAAAAATATTAGAACATTATAACTACCTATGTTTTTTTAGTACCGATTTCATCGATGCCACGCTATTTTGGTCCCGAGAAATGCACCCTTTGGCTAATAGGTACATTTCCTGTGTGTTTTTGTAGTGTGTATGTTGAGGCCTTTCGAAGATTTGAATGACTTATTGCACTGTGTACATGTATAGGTCCCATTCGACGTGCCATCACAAGATTGGGTCACGAACTGCATTCACAACAGTTAAATAAATTCACAAAAAAAGAACAACTTAGAACAACACTGAAAACATAAAAAAGTCAAAGGCAAAATATGAAGGCTGTTTGTTTTGATAACAAGACGAATGCGTCGTTACGTAGGTGCCACAGGATGGTCTTGCAATTGGACGCTGCAGTGGAAGAGACCTACCGAAGCATGACGTCGCTAGGACAACCGATGGCGGCCTTAGCAACCGCGTCTGAGCCTGCTTGTCACTTTTGTTATTTGCCAGCAAATTAATTCTTATTGAGCCACTGTTTAAATTGCACTTTTATTGACTTTATTCGTGGATTTGGTGGACATTGGTGGACACACACTAAAATAGCTCAACACTTTAACAATATTTATATAAAAACGCTTTTTCCTACAAAATATAAATAAATCGAGGACCACTATCTTAGGTCTATGACAGATTTAATTTTTTTTAATCCTCTATTGTTCTTATCAAGTTTTAAGTTACGGAGATAGCAATTATCTGCAGTATTACATAACAATTAAATGCTAATGTGTTCTACGGTAGTTGTTAAAGACTCGGGAGACTGTAGAAAATTCTTCCTGGTTTGGCGTGATGACTAATTCTTATTACCTTACATACCTATACATACACACATACATACATATTGTCACGCCTATATCCCCGAAGGGGTAGGCAGAGGCATAATAAACGCCCACATTTCACCATATGCATTTTTGTCCCACGTAACAGGTGGTAAGCCCATTGCCGTGGCTTAACGACTGCCATTCCACTGGCAACCGGGACCAACGGCTTAACGTGCCTTCCGAAGCACGGAATTGGGGTGGATCTAAAGGTCCGAATAAATTTAATAAAATGTGTCTATTTTAGATGTTAAATTTGAAAGAAATTTGGAACCCGTTGCCTTTTTAGTGAGGTGGTAACAAAATGGCTAAAAGGTCTTATGTGCTAGATACTAATTAGCACGACCAATTAAAGTCCTGGTAGACTCGGACTTAATTATTATTAGCTTAGTTCTTTAAAATTATGGCTACAGCGTACAAAGATCTCTTTAGATAATTTATTATTATTATTATTTTAATGATGTAATCCAAAATGGAAATGAAAGGACTTTGGAGTGTATACTCCAAGAAACACCAGTACCGATAAATCAAATATTACCTTCTAAAGGTATTGAAGTATTGCATTTAGCAGTGGGAATAAAACCTGTTGAAAGGTTCAAGAAATGTACTTGCTCTTGAAACATGGTGGAGACCGTAAGTTGTGCAACGACGACGGAGTAACACCAGTACATATAGCGGCAATATGGGATAGATTGGGCAACCTGAAGTTGTTGATAGGTTGCGGAGGGGATCCTTCGAGGAGAGACATAGATGGTTATTCAGCATTCAGCTATGCGACAAGGGAAGAACAGTGGGAGGTGTTTGACTATCCACATAACGTTGTAGATGAAACAGATGTTTCGCTTGTACCCAAGTGTGTCACTTTAGGCTTGGAAAGAGTATTATTGACAACAGACCAAATAGTTGCCGAATATGAACCAATTGCCGAAACGAAAGAACAAGAACATTCGGCATACAGAAAGTCAGAACTCATGAACGATTGGTGTAAAAAAATAGTTTGACTATTGACAAATTGTACCCAACGATACTAGGCGATACGTATTTTATTGACGACGAATCCGCGCCTTGGAAGAGTACTTTAGTATTAATTTCAGTGATTATATCACACTCGATCTCACTAAGGATAGGATATCAAGTGATAACAACGATAATTTTATATCATGTATATTAAAAAAGCCAACTGATATTGAAATAAGTGTATTCAACCTTTGAATTTCACGCTAGATAAAACAAAATCTGAAAAAAAAAATGCAAATAGACGAATCAGTGTTTATGAGAATTTTTCGTTGCCTGGATCTCCTATTATGATAACTCATGTATATATAATACGAGCAGTAAAGCAGTTTGAAGAATAATAAACAGGGTACTTCTACGAATAGTGTAATATCAGGTGATTGTTCTCAAGAGTTGGATAAAGTTGCTGTGATGCAGAACGAAACCAAAGAGTTTGTATCTACGAGTAAAGAGGTATATAACACGAGAAGGTCGGCTGCCAGTAGTGGGGTGAGCAGCAATTTGTCTGGTGGCAGTATTGGTTTAGGAAATGTTCAGGAAGAGTATAAGTATGTGGACATAGATGAAGATGTTGTACTTATTGAGAAGAGACATCTGGTGTCGCCGGTTGTGCTTCCAGTCGACGATGGTGCGGAATCAATATCACCAGATCAAAATATTGTCTCCGTTGCCTCATCACTTCCAGCATTAGTACAATATGACGACAATACTCTTAGAGCAGAACTAGTTCGTTTGGGGCTTAAACCCGGTCCGATACATGAGACAACGAGATGTTTGTACTTCAAGAAATTGCAAGCTTTGAAGAAAGAGTCTAGATATAAAAATGTGGATGAATTAAGTGGAAAATTAAATGCTTTGAGAGTGAATGACAAGCAGAATAAGAAAACATATAGCATTTAAATTGAAATTGGGTGTAAGGGGCCCCACCAAGATCTTCGAGGCCCAAGTCAACCTCGCGTGCTAGTGCGTGCACCTGCTGATTAACGGACGAGGGTCTGGCGCTGGTTTTTGATGCTCCACACGCACATAATTCTACTGCTGCTAGATAGATACTTACTCTGCATCAGTTTTTCCCTCTGGGGTTGGGAGGTCTGAGGGCGTCGCTCCCATAAAAGCCACCCGCCGAAACAAAAATGGAAAAGTACCATAGGAATGCTGCTAGGGATAGGGCGCCGCCACAAAACGGCGCGCAGGAGCCCAGCCCGACTCCTGTGGCAAGTGGGCTAGGGCTGCCGTGTGTCGGGCCAGCACGGCTAAAGAAGTTAGCCCCAACCCGTATCCGCTTCGCATCTTGAAACATTGGCACGCTGACTGGGCGTGCGGTAGAGTTGGCCGAAGTACTCTCCAGGCGAAGGGTGGACGTGGCGTTCCTGCAGGAGACTCGGTGGAAGGGCAATAGAGCCCGGCCTCTGCAGAAAGGCTACAAGCTGTATTACCCGGGTGCGCCTGGTGGGGAGAACGGGGTGGCCGTGGTGCTCTCCGAGGGGCTGCAGAGCGGCATCTTAGAGGTGAAACGCTGTAGCGACCGGCTTATGATCGTGAGGGTGCTTATCGATGGGATTATTACCCACCTGATAAGTGCCTACGTGCCACAGGCCGGTTGTAGCGACGCCGATAAGATGTCGTTTTGGGGCCAACTCGAGGAGTGCTTCGGAGCATTCCGTTGTCACAGGAAATCGTTTTGGGCGGCGACCTAAACGGTCATATGGGTGAGAGGTGTGAGGAGTTTGAGCGTCTCCATGGTGGTTTTAGATATGGCACCCGCAACGCTGAAGGAGAAACTATCCTCAGAACGTGTGCGGCTGCCGATCTGGCCATTGTGAACACGTATTTCAAAAAGAAATCCGAACATCTCATCACCTACAAGAGCGGGAGACGTACAACTACGATCGATTTCCTACTCACTAGGCGACACAGCATCGGCAAGGTGGCCAACTGCAAGGTCGTACCCGGTGAGAGTCTTACTGCACAACACCGTCTCCTTGTCGTGGACCTCTGCGTGAAGCCCAAAGGCAAACGCATCGAGCGGTGCCAGCGCCGCATCAGATGGTGGCTGCTTGATGAAACTAGGTCCCAGGAGTTCGTCTCAGCTGTCGGTGACAAGTGCACCGACACTGAAGGCGAACCAGTTTAAGATTACTGGGACAAAGTTCAGGCGGCCATCCTTGGAGCGGCGAAGGTGGTGCTCGGTGAGTCTAAGGGTGGACGCAAATGTGACAAGGAAACTTGGTGTTGGAACGACGCAGTCCAGAGGGAGACTAGGGAGAAGAAAGCCCTCTTTAAAAAGTGGCAAGCGACCGGATCTCCCGAAGACCGCGACGTGTACAGGGCTGCCAAGCGCGCCAAAGAGAGCTGTAGACAGAGCCAGACGAGACCACCTACAACCTCTGTATGATAAGCTGGAATCGTCTGAGGGGCAGAAACTCATCTATAAGCTGGCGCGCTCCAGGGTCAAAGCGGCACAGGATATATCCAAGTGTCGCTGTGTAAAATACCCTGAGGGCAACCTGTTAAGCGAAGACCTCGCGGTAAAGGAGAGATGGCGCTCGTACTTCCACGAACTGCTTAATAAACAGCACAAAGAGGTGCAGCCTTCGGACCTCCCTCTCCGAATCAGGGACTAGTGCCACCAGTAACGCCTGGAGAAGTCCTGACTACGCTTCGCCGCATGAAGAATCGGAAAGCTGTCGGACACGATGGAGTCCCCATCGAAGCCTGGAAGGCGATGGGTCCTCGCGGTGTGGGCATCTTAGTGAACCTTTTTAACCGCATACTCCTCAGCGGGCAGATCCCAAACCAATGGAGACTGAGTATTATTACTCCAGTCTTCAAAGGTAAGGGGTCAGTGCAGGAGTGCGGGAGCTACCGCGGTATAAAGGTGATGTCCCACACCATGAAGATCTTCGAGAGCATTATAGACTCTCGGATCCGGCAGGAGTGTACTCTCTCGGAGTGTCAATATGGGTTTCGCCCTGGTCATAAAAATAAATAAAATAAAAAATATCTTTATTTTGCATAGACCATTTTAATGGCGCTTACAAAATGTCATACACTATTTAAAATATTTAAAGCGACCACCGGTTCGGAACGCGGCCCACCTTAGAAGAACCGGCAAGAAACTTAGGAAGGCTTTTTTTTTGATGGCCTATTTACAATTTAATATTATTTCATTTTGCCAACAGATCATTTCCAGGCGTCCCTGTCCTGCAAATAGTCTGTAACGGAGTAAAAACCTTTTTCACAAAGCTTGTTTTTAATAAACTTTTTAAATTTATTTAAAGGTAAATTTCTCAGGTCACAGGGAAGCTTGTTGTAAAAGCGTATACAGTTACCCTGGAAAGAATCGCCAATCTTATGTAGTCGACTGTGGTGGACTGAAAGATTATTTTTATTTCTAGTGTTTATATTATGTTTATCACAGAGTTTAGAAAACTGTGATAGATTTTTCTGGACATACATAAGATTGGCAAAAATGTATTGTGATGGTACGGTTAGAATATTCACTTCTTTGAATTTTTCTCGGAGAGAAACTCTGGGGCCCAAATTATAAATAGCTAATATATTTAAATCTGCAGCACTCCCCCAAAGGAGAATACCGTAAGACATAATACTATGAAAATAGCTGAAGTAAACCATTCTAGCCGTATCCACATCTGTTAGAGTCCTGATCTTTTCTACAGCGTATGCAGCCGAACTTAATCTAGAGGCTGTCCTTTCTATGTGTGGGCCCCACTGCAAATTGGCATCAATAGTTATACCTAGGAACACAGTTGATTCTACAAACTCTAACACTTGTCCATTCAGTTGAACATTGGCCGCAACTTGTTTTACATTTGGTAGAGTAAATTTTATACATTTAGTTTAATTTTCATTAAGGCAAAGATTATTTGAGCTGAGCCAATGAACTACTCTTGCAAATGCATTGTTTACATCGTCATAGTTATCTAATTGTCTTTTAATTTTAAAAATTAATGAGGTGTCATCTGCAAACAAAACAATCTTATTCCTGTCCCCTACATAAAATGGTAAATCATTAATATAAATGAGGAACAAGAACGGCCCAAGTATCGAGCCTTGCGGCACACCCATTGTAACCATGGATCCTACAGAACGTGTACCATTAATATCGACCCTCTGTATTCTATTGTTCAAATATGAAGACAGAAGGTCGAGAGCTTTGCCTCTTATTCCATAGTGGTGTAATTTTTTGCACGGCGTTTCATGTTGAACGCAATCTTTTGATTGCGTTCAACATGAAACGCCGTGCAAAAAATTACACCACTATGGAATAAGACAGCTCAAATTAAAAATTAATGAGGTGTCATCTGCAAACAAAACAATCCTATTCCTGTCCCCTACATAAAATGGTAAATCATTAATATAAATGAGGAACAAGAACGGCCCAAGTATCGAGCCTTGCGGCACACCCATTGTAACCATGGATCCTACAGAACGTGTACCATTAATATCGACCCTCTGTATTCTATTGTTCAAATATGAAGACAGAAGGTCGAGAGCTTTGCCTCTTATTCCATAGTGGTGTAATTTTTTGCACGGCGTTTCATATTGAACGCAATCAAAAGCCTTTGATAGATCGCAAAATATACCTAATGCATCGTGCTTGTCTTCCCATGCTTCATGAATACATTTTAATAACTCAACACCAGCATCGGAAGTTGAGCGCCCTTTCGTAAACCCAAATTGATTCGCATGGAGTATTTTATGACTATTAAAATGGGATAGCATTTGATTCAAGATTATTTTTTCAAATACTTTGCTCAAAGTTGGCAGCACTGACACTGGTCGGAAATTAGACGGCTCTGTAGCGCTGCCAGCCTTGAACAAGGGAACGACTTTGCTATGTTTCATTAAATCAGGAAATGTACCACTAGAAACACAGTCATTAAACACAGTTGCTAGATGGGGCGCAATTACCTCAATTATACATGATGGGACCACGGACCCTGTTTTTGCCCTGCGGGTTGTCGCAGAGAAATACAGGTCGAAGAACACGCCTCTGCACTGTTTGTTTCTAGACATGCAGAAGGCCTTCGACTGTGTTCCTCGTGCGATGATCTGGTGGGCACTGCGATCCAAAGGGGTTCCAGAGGTCTATATTGACACTATCCGGGACATGTACTGTGACTCCGATTCAATGGTTCGGACTGCTGTTGGCGACACGAAACCCTTCCCCATCACCGTCGGGGTACACCAGGGTTAAGTCCTTAGTCCGCTTCTGTTCAGTGTAATATTAGACGAATTGTCGGACAGCATCAGAAACCCGCATGAGCAGCCTCCATGATTGCTCATGTATGCTGACGATATTGCGCTGGCAGACGCGGATAGGGGCAGTTTGGTGCGACGTGTAAAGGCGTGGAAGGAGACGCTTGAGAACGGCGGTCTGAAACTAAATGTGGCGAAGACCGAGTACTTGGCACTAAACTCGACAGATCCCACATCCGTCCGCATAGGCGGTGATTTGGTCGAGCGCATGGACCAGGTTAAATACCTGGGATCTGTTTTTCACACGTCCAGTGACATCGATTGCGATGTCAAGTCACGTATTGCTGCCGCGTGGGCCAAATGGCGGGAGATGACCGGTGTCATTTGTGACCCTAAAATGCCGATCCGGTTGAAGGGACAGGTCTACAAAACCATTATTAGACCTGTCCTTTTACATGGCAGTGAGACGTGGCCGATATTGGAGCGACACAAGCAGGAGCTGCGTGTCACGGAAATGAAGATGCTGCGGTGGATGTGTGGGGTCACGCGGATGGACCGCGTGAGGAACTCTCGCATCCGCGGCAGCCTTCACGTCCGTGACATTGTAGACAAGTTGCAAGAGTGTCGCCTTCGTTGGTATGGTCACGTCTTGCGGCAACCGCAGGGCTACGTAGGTAACAAATGTCTGGCCATGTCAGCCCCGCCGGGTCCCGGTAAGAGGGGAAGACCCAAGAAGTGCTGGCTTGACGTCGTAAGGGATGACATGCGTGCCAATGGTCTTACTACAGGGGATGCCGACGACCGTGCGAAGTGGAGGAGAAAATGTAGGAAAGCGGGCCCCGGGCGTCGCGAGACGCAACTGGGACATACGCTCGGATGATGCATTGAAATTGAAAAATGTCTCGACAATCATGATTGGATGAATAACTTAAACGGTTATGTAGACTTAGAAAATAAGGCTAGACTGGATTTTATCGACAGTAAAATGAAATGACTGAAAGGTACCGCTAAGACGTCGTTCACTTACCTGCTGTTGGATCCCAGACAGACTGATAATCTACCTGCGAAGGCCGCGAAGCAAGACAAGCTTGGACGAGTTTTATCAATTCTATATTCTACGTTGGCAAAGGAAAACGCTCCAGAGCGGAGAATACGGTCTTATATCAAGCTTTAAAGTTATGGAAGAAAGGTTTCAAAACATCGAAAGACAAAAAGGTTCAATATATTTTAGATATTTGGACGGATAAAGTCGGTAGCGTCTGTCTTCACGTTTTTCAAAACGTGATACCAGCAGAAGCTTATACTTACGAAGCAGCCATGATTGACGCTCTGGGCCTAACATCCTTGAAAAATTTAAAAGTAGGTAATTATTATGGCGCGGTTGTGTCCTGGCAATTGACAGAAAGGAGAATGCTCGGAGTATACCTTCTCTATAAAGCTATGTTAATATTTCTTATTGAAGGCGAAAGACAGTTGCGACCTGAAGATTTAGACTGATAGGTTAGTAACTAATTAAAAAAAAAAATAATTCTACACTGAAAGAGTCCTAATTGATTACACAGCATTATTTAATAAGACCTGTAGATGACCGGAATCAACGTTAGATGATGATGATGATTATGGTCGCGAGTCCAGAGATTTTATCTCATCTAAAAATATGCGTACCGCGCTAAAAGAAGTTTTTCCTTCAAAAATTGACCGGGATCGACGTAAAGATGATGATGATAAAATCTTACGCTTTTTCGATCAGGACACGTGTCCTGACGCGAGTTTAAGATTTTATACCCAACGCCGCTAAAGAAGTTTTCACTTCAAAAATTCTACTCTGAAAGAGTCTTAATTGATTACACAATATTATTTAATAAGACCTGTAGATGACCGGGTTCAACATTAGATGATGATGATGATTATAGTCGCAAATCCAGAGATTTTATCTCCTCTAAAAATATGTGTACCACGCTAAGAGGCGTTTTCACTTAAAAAACTCAATTTATTAATAATTTATTTATCTAGTCGCGTTGGTACATGCATATATGCACACACTATAGCTGCGTATCGTAACGGGGAGTAGCGAGTCCAAATTTATCTCATCTAAAAAATTGCGTACCGCGCTAAAAGAAGTTTTTCCTTCAAAAATTGACCGGGATCGACGTAAAGATGATGATGATGAAAAATAAATCTACACTGAAAGAGTCCTAATTGATTACACAGCATTATTTAATAAGACCTGTAGATGACCGGAATCAACATTTGATGATGATGATGATTATGGTCGCGAGTCCAGAGATTTTATCTCATCTAAAAATATGCGTACCGCGCTAAAAGAAGTTTTTCCTTCAAAAATTGACCGGGATCGACGTAAAGATGATGATGATAAAAAATAATTCTACACTGAAAGAGTCCTAATTGATTACACAGCATTATTTAATAAGACCTGTAGATGACCGGAATCAACGTTAGATGATGATGATGATTATGGTCGCGAGTCCAGAGATTTTATCTCATCTAAAAATATGCGTACCGCGCTAAAAGAAGGTTTTCCTTCAAAAATTGACCGGGATCGACGTAAAGATGATGATGATAAAAAATAATTCTACACTGAAAGAGTCCTAATTGATTACACAGCATTATTTAATAAGACCTGTAGATGACCGGAATCAACGTTAGATGATGATGATGATTATGGTCGCGAGTCCAGAGATTTTATCTCATCTAAAAAAAATTGGTTGTAAAAATTTTTGTAAAAACTAAATGAAATTCGGAACGTATTTATTTAAAAAATTCTTGTCTAAATTAGTTTCTCTCTAAATTAGTTTACCCTATCCTAGGCCCTCTCCTACATCGTCCTTTTTCTATCCCTAAATCCTTTCCCTACCTCATCCTCTTCCCATCCTCTCTTCGTCAAGCCAAGTTTGCCCTCCCTATGTGCTGCGTGGCTAAGGGCGAGCCTATTATTAACGTGCCTTATGACCTAGGACCGGGCGACCCCAGAACAAGGCTAGACTTACTTAGACAAGCGGGGCTCTGTCTAGGTGGACTTTTGTTTTACCTTGCCACTCGTGGGAGCGCTATGGTGTTAAAAACTTTTAATACCCAAAATGGCGGCGATGTGGTTAGCCACCCGTCATGTCCCGTTTCCCATCGAGGCGAAAAGTGGGCTGTGGATAGCCGCTTTGCTACACTGAATGTTAGAGGAGGAATGAAAGATAAAATTGAGGAGGTATATGAGATGATGCGAAAGAGACGAATTGATATTCTGTGTGTGAATGAAAGAGGAAAGGATGTGACACCACTCCACTACACATGGACCCTATACAGCTAACTGGTCATGGTCAGGTGTAGCCTCGACCTGTACAGCGTACCAGGGTGAGAGTGTGCTACTATCCGCGAGAATGAATGAATGTGTGACAGAATATGAATGTGTGAGCCCAAGACTCCTTTGGTTGAGGCTGCAGGTTGGACTCACCCGCATCTTTGTTTTAGGAATTTATAGCAAGATGCGCGGTAGCGCCGATCTTCAAGAGATCAAAGTGAGAGGCAGGCATTTTGGGAGAGTGTGAGCGATATTTTGAGTAAATGCAAACGCTATGAAAGAATATTAATGTTAGGTGATTTTAATGGTTGGGTTGGTGTGAAGCGTGATGGATATGAAAGTGTATTGGGAAAGTACGGTGAGTGAATGAAAATGAAGAAAGTTTGCTTGAAGTATGTTTGGAGAGGAATTTTGTGGTAACCAACACCATGTTCAACCACAAGGATATCCATTTATTTACGAAACAAGAAGGAAGCCAGAGAAGCATGATTGATTTTGTGATTGTAGATGCAAGGATGAGAAAGAAAGTGTTAGACACTCGGGCATACCGGGGTGACGGGATTGACACAGACCACTTCTTGGTTATTAGTCGAGTAAGAGGTCTGTTTCAGCGGTGGCGGCATCGTGTACATGAACCTGTTAGTGTACTTGAACGCATTAAAGTCGAGAATTTGCAAGAAAGGTTATGTGTAAACTGAGCAAGAAATTTGAAAATTCTGATGACGGATGTGAGATCGAAGAAGTATGGAAGGCATTTAAGGAAGGACTCGTCGAAGTTGCTATTGAAGTGTGTGGAGTAAACAAGAGAAGCCAAGGACGTAAGATAAAGAAAATGTGTTCAGAAGTTATGAAAGCGTTGTCTATTAAGAAGAAAGCATGGTTGGATTGACTGACTACAAAAGTATAAGAAAAATAATAATAAGAATAAGAATAATAAGAATAGGAATCAAGGAATGGCAGAGAACCAAGAGATTGGAAAAGGGTCACAGCAAGAGTGCAATAAGTACCGCGGCATAAGCTTGCTCAATATCGTCGGCAAATTGTATGCAAAAGTTTTGATAAAAAGAGTGATAAATGAGACTGAAGAAAATATGTGGGATGTACAAATAGGATTTATGAAAGGAAGGGGAAGCATGGATCAGGTCTTTTCCTTACGATGCATAGCAAAAAACTTTTGGCGAAAAGTCAAAAGTCTATTGCATATTTGTAGACTTGGAAAAGGCCTATGGCAGAGTGGTGAGGAATGAACTGTGATCAATACTGGCCAAGTATGGAGTTAACAGCCACTTGATACGAGCACTGAGATCTCTCTATGAGGGCTCCAGTGCTTGTGTCAGGATCAACGGAGCTTTGCACGGACTTTTTTCACATTGAAAAAGGTGTGAGACAGGGTTGAGTAGCGTCGCCGTTGCTGTTTAACCTATACATGGACAGTTGCTTGAAAGAACTGCAAGAGAGAGCGTATGGTTTAAAAACCGATGGCCTAACCGTCATATGCCTTCTATACGCTGATGATCAGGTTTTAACATCATCGGCAGAGGAGTTGCAGTTGATGGTTAACATTATATACGATGCGTTAAAAAACAAAAGAATGAAAGTAAATGTAAACAAGTCGTAAGTAATGGTTTTTAAAGGGAGGAAAGTATGACTCAATTCTTGTGGAAGGAGAAAGAGTAACTAGTGAAAGAGTTTGTATATCTAGGTACAAAATTCACTCCATGTGACTATGCCATTGAGAGAGGAGTTTTGGCTGCAAATAAAGTGAATGGAGCCATGTACACCTATATGATGAGTCAGAACGTGTCTAAGAAGGCAAGACTGGCTGTACATAGGGGACCCTACACTTATGTATGGCAGTGAAAGATGTGAATGGCAGAAGACGCATAAAAACAAATTAATTCCATGGAAATGAGAAGTCTGCGAAGAAGAACGTTGCGGTATGACAGACAGATGAAAATAGACTAACGAAGCAGATTTATATGGCGAGAGTGAGTGGGCAAACTGGTAGAGGTCGTCCTCGGCGTACGTATGTCAACCAAATCGAAGACCTTTTGGAAAAAGGCCAGGTCAAAAGTACCCTTAACCGGCGAGCGTGTATGAAAACACTCATGAAAGTAGAAGAAGCGAATGTGGTATGTCAAGATCGTAGCAAGTAGAAAATTATAGTCTCTGCCTACCCCGATGGGAAACAGGCGTGATAATATGTATGTATGTAATAATCTTAAAATATATAAAAAATAAATAAAATAAATATCCATCACGCCTTATCCCCGAAGGGGTGGCAGAGGCATATTATATGCCCACTTTTCACCGTGTGGATTCCTGTCCCACGTAATAGGTGGTGAGCCCATTGCCGTGTTGAAATAGACAGACGCAGGTTGAGGCTACCTGCTGTTGAAATTTTCAAGCCGCCCATAAGGCCTTCAACCAGTCTTAAAGATTGCCATTTTACTGGCAACCGGGACCAACGGCTTAACGTGCCTTCCGAAGCACGGAAACGCTCGCAAATGTAAATGCCACAAAGTGGTCTTCCATCCGAGGACCAGCCATAGTGAAAGTTGCGTAAAATGTATATATAAAAGGCAAAATCACTGACTGACTCATTGATCACGATATCTCTGAAACTACCGGAGCTATGAAGCTCAAACTTCGTATGGAGATTCTTTATAATACGTAGGTTTCCGCTAAGAAGGGATTTTGCGAATAAACGGTTGTATGGAAGTTCGTCAATTTCAAAGTTAGAAACATGAATGTATGTACACCTGTTTATAGTTACAAATAAATGGGTACGTGTATCGCGGTTTTGAAAAATTTTACCTATAAGGAGGTAAACAAGGGTTGAAAATTCTTCATTTTCAAACATAGCAACACTGAATTTCTTATACCTACATCTGTATAAAAATAAATAACTACGTGTTAAGGAATTTTGATAAATTCTACTCTTGAGGGAGTAAAACAGAAGTTGTGATAACTGACTCATTGATCACGAAACCTATAAAAAAAACAAAGCTACGAAGCCCAAACTTCGCATGGGGGTTCCTTTTAACACGCAATGCTCACTAAAAAAATATTTTGCGAAATTCTACCTCTAAGAACGTAAATAAGCTATAAACGGTTGTATGGAAGTTCGTTATTTTCAAAGTTAGAAACATAAATTTACGTACACCTATTACTGGTTACAAATAAATGGGCGGTTTCGCAAAAGTTTACCTATAAGGAAGCAAAACAGGAGTTGGATTAACTGACTCATTAATCACGAAATCCATGGAGCTAACGGAGCTATGAACTCCAAACTTCGCATTGGGGTTCCTTTTAACACGTAGGTGCTCCCTACGAAGAGTTTAGCAAATTTTTACCTCTAAGGACGTAAATAAGGTATAAACGGTTGTATGGAAGATAGTCATTTTTAAAGTTTGTAACATCTACTTACGTACCTACACCTGTTTTAGAAGAATCTTCTAAGGCCTGTATTACCAGTGAGTTCGGCGTTCCCACGGGAACCGAAGCTATGTCTGTAAACCACACACAGCCTAATTATTAAACATGGAAACCTGAAATTTGATGAAGTATACTTTAAGTCTTTGGATAAGCAATAAAAACTGGATTCCCGATATTTCTATGGAAACGGGAACTACGCGAATCAAGCCACGCACAGTCTTAATTAACTATCAAACATAGGTACATACCTGAAATTTTGTGAAAGTATTTATTAGGTATCTACCGTAAATCAGCACAGCACTAAGAAAGGAACACCTGGTATTCCCTCGGGAACGGGAACTACGTGGTTAAACCATACACAACCTAAACGTGAACGTACTCTTTACGTATCTACGTTAGATGAACACTAAGAAAGAATTCCCAGTATTCCCACGGGAATATAATCTTACTAATATTAAAAATGTGTAAATTGGTAAAGAATTCTATTCCATTATTTAATCACATTTTGATGAAAATCGGTATAAAGGTAGAACATTTTTGAAAGTTGATGCCCGCGGCTCCCGTGAATTCTTTTTCTAGTACGCAAAAAGGTTTTCTCGCGGGAAAAAGATGTTTTCTGGGGATATAAAGTAGGTACCCTATGTATCAATTCCGGAAATGACTCGCACAGGATATTCAGTTCAAGCAGTTTCGCCCGCGTGTATATTATTCAGTTGTAAGTACCTCATCAACAAGATTTCCGATTTCATTCAGTATTTTTGTTTTTAAAAAGCGAATACTTCACAAGTGTTTCATAAGAATAGCCTACGCGCCACTTTAACTAATGTCTCTTTCTGACTTAATGACTTCTATTTTGCCGTACCAGTACTGAAGACTTTCACAGTCCATACAGACGTGGAAACCGCCCATATCAATGATTTTTATCAACTAATCGATAGACTACATCCTTGTATATACCTAGCTGCAGTAGCCCCGGGTTCTCTGTGATATTTTGAAAGATACAGGGATTTTTCAAAATTAGTATTTCGCGCCAATATATATTCCGTATAGCGTAGAACTGAAAAAATGCTAGGGATGGGGTTTACTTCTGAAATGATTATCGATATGTTAAAAATATTTTTTTTTATAGATTCAAGATTCATATTTAACTGTGTAATATAAATCAACATAATTATTTACCTAATTATTATAGGGTCCGTATTGGGTTGCATAAATTTAAAAGGCATAACTTAAAACTGCATAACGTTTTTTTGCATACTCTTCGTTTCGCATAACGTACAAACAGAATAAATCATTTGGCATACTTCATTTGCCCATAATTTCTTTATAATAATGATATAACCGCATAAAATGTTTACGCATAATTTTTTTTACAATAACGATTATTAATCATAACATTTATTGGCATCACACTCTATGGCATAAAGATTACAAATCATATATATATATATATATATATATATATAGAATACCATAATGTTAAAGAGTACATATTTTTATTTTTATATCTAAGCTTGAACTGTCTAAGATTGAAATGCCCGCTGATTTAAAATGTCAATAGTCTCTATACTGAAGTTCAAAATGTCAACACTTATATATAGAATATATAAACAAAACACAATAAGAAGTAGGTAGATTAAAACGAGCGATAATTCTGGCGCATCGCCATCCGCTGCCGCGGCACGCTCGCTTCGCTCGCTCGGCTCGCGCGTTTTGGTCACAAGTAACCTAACACTCCTCTTCGCTTCGCTCGTCGTCGAACCTATTTACGATGCTCAAGAGTAGTCTAAAATTTATAACACTTAAAAAATCATTTCATGTGTTACAGCTTACAAACTTGGCTATGAGTGAGAAGATTATTTACAATGGTGTCTTATCATTTCTTAAATATTCTGAGTCAAATCTATTATTCATTTATGATTTAAACCTTTATGCATACCTCCATTATGCGTTTTGTATTTTATGATAAATTATCTTTAGGCGTAAAACAATTATACCCTTTACATATATGCTAATTAAATTTATGGTAAAAAATTTAGAGTAAGTTAAAGTTATGCCAATAAAACCATTATGCGTTTATAACACTCTGCCTATCATAATTTCTGCGAGAAAACTTTATGCTGAAACTGTTATGCCAAACTACATTATGCTGAAAAAGATTATGCGATCGGAAGGGCTTCCATTATTATAATTACTTTGAATCATTTTGAAAATGAGAAATTATTTGACGAAATAAATTATATTTAAAAAACCACGAACTAAAAACTATATACTGGGTATCAGAGTACTTTTGACTTTTCCCTTTTGAGCAATCTGCTCACGTTGTCCTCATATGTAAGTCTCGGCTGCCCTGACTCCTTCTACCCTCTATTTTCGCACAATATATTTTCGTCAATCGTTCCTCACTCATTCGTTGGACGTGTCCAAATCAAAGGAGCACGCCCATTTCCTATATCTACATCGTATCTATATCTCACTTACGGCCAGCACTAATGCAAAATGCCGCGCGGACGCATGCGGTGTGGTGCGGGGTTGGGTGAGTACAGCAAGATATTCGCTGTACCGCACTGAATGAAAATAATTACCTTACTCTGCGTTACGGCAACTATTTTCCCGTTCGGGCTCTCAACTTCCGATGCTGGTGTTGAGTTATTAAAATGTATTCATGAAGCCTGGGAAGACAAGCACGATGCATTAGGTATATTTTGCGATCTATCAAAGGCTTTTGATTGCGTTCAACATGAAAAGCTGTGCAAAAAATTACACTACTATGGAATAAGAGGCAAAGCTCTCGACCTTCTGTCTTCATATTTGAACAATAGAATACAGAGGGTCGATATTAATGGTACACGTTCTGTAGGATCCATGGTTACAATGGGTGTGCCACAAGGCTCGATACTTGTGCCATTCTTGTTCCTCATTTATATGAATGATTTACCATTTTATGTTGGGGACAGGAATAGGATTGTTTTGTTTGCAGATGACACCTCATTAATTTTTAAAATTAAAAGTCAATTAGATAACTATGACGATGTAAACAATGCAATTGCAAGAGTAGTTCATTGGTTCAGCTCAAATAATCTTTGCCTCAATGAAAATAAAACTAAGTGTATAAAATTTACTCTACCAAATGTAAAACAAGTTGCGTCCAATGTTCAACTGAATGGACAAGTGTTAGAGTTTGTAGAATCAACTGTGTTCCTCGGTATAACTATTGATGCCAATTTGCAGTGGGGTCCACACATAGAAAAGACAGCCTCTAGGTTAAGTTCGGCTGCATACGCTGTAAAAAAGATCAGGACTCTAACAGATGTGGATACGGCTAGAATGGTTTACTTCAGCTATTTTCATAGTATTATGTTTTACGGTATTCTCCTTTGGGGGAGTGCTGCAGATTTAAATATTATTTTTGTTCTACAAAAGCGGGCTGTATGCGCTATTTATAATTTGGGCCCCAGAGTTTCTCTCCGAGAAAAATTCAAAGAAGTAAATATTCTAACCGTACCATCACAATACATTTTTGCGAATCTTATGTATGTCCAGAACAATCTATCACAATTTTCTAAACTCTGTGATAAACATAATATAAACACTAGAAATAAAAATAATCTTTCAGTCCACCACAGTCGACTACATAAGATTGGCGATTCTTTCCAGGGTAACTGTATACGCTTTTACAACAAGCTTCCCTGCGACCTGAGAAATTTAACATTAAATAAATTTAAAAAGTTAATTAAATACAAGCTTTGTGAAAAAGGTTATTACTCCGTTAAAGACTATTTGCAGGACAGGGACGCCTGGAAATGATCTGCTGGCAAAGTGAAATAATATTAAATTGTAAATAGGCCATCAAAAAAAAAGCCTTTCTATATTTCTTGCCGGTTCATCTCAGGTGGGCCGCGTTCCGAACCGGTGGTCGCTTTAAATATTTTAAATAGTGTATGACATTTTGTAAGCGCCGTTAAAATGGTCTATGCAAAATAAAGATATTTTTATTTTATTTTATATTATTAGTGTACAATACTATTATACTTATTAAAAGCAACAATATTGAAAATATCACTATCTCATTCCTACGCGTACGGTAACTTAGTCAAATCGCCCCCGCGCCGTGCGCAAAACACAGACAACGAGCTGCCGCACGGGCTGAGAGACAAATACGGCCAAATATTTACCGTAACGCAGTGAATATTTTAATCACATTTTGATGAAAATCGGCATATATGTAGGTAGAATCGGCGAATCTATAAAAAATAGGTCCCCTTTTATCCCAGTGTCATCTAATTTCTCCAATAAGGTGTCATGATCGATACGATCAAAGGCATTCCACTGGTGATAAAATCCTTAAACAATATAAGATTAGTCACTGTAGATCGGCCCTTCAAAAAACCATGCTGAAACGGGCTCAAACATACGGATATCGCAGAATATACCTGCTTGTACACAATTTTTTCGAACACTTTGGCTATGATGCATAGTTTTGAAATGGGCCTTTAGTTCAAGTAGTTAAAATTAGAAGACAATTAGATAACTATGATGATGTAAACAATGCAATCACGAGAGTAGTTCATTGGTTCAGCTCAAATAATCTTTGCCTAAATGAAAACAAAACTAAATGTATTAAATTTACTCTACCAAATGTAAAACAAGTTGCGGCCAATGTTCAACTGAATGGACAAGTGTTAGAGTTTGTAGAATCAACTGTGTTCCTCGGTATAACTATTGATGCCAATTTGCAGTGGGGCCCACACATAGAAAAGACGGCATCTAGGTTAAGTTCGGCTGCATACGCTGTAAAAAAGATCAGGACTCTAACAGATGTGGATACGGCTAGAATGGTTTACTTCAGCTATTTTCATAGTCTTACGGTATTCTCCTTTGGGGGAGTGCTGCAGATGTAAATAACATTTTTGTTCTTCAAAAGCAGGCTGTACGCGCAATTAATAATTTGGGCCCCAGAGTCTCCCTCCGAGAAAAATTCAAAGAAATAAATATTCTAACCGTAGCATCACAATACACTTTTGCCAATCTTATGTATGTTCAGAAAAATCTATCACAGTTTACTAAACTCTGTGATATACATAATATAAATACTAGACATAAAAACAATCTTTGAGTTCACCACAGTCGGTTGCATAAGATTGGCGATTCTTTCCAGGGTAACTGAATACGCTTTTACAACAAGCTTCCCTGTGACCTGAGAAATTTACCATTACATAAATTTTAAAAGTATATTAAAAGAAAGCTTTGTGAAAAAGGTTATTACTCTATTAAAGACTATTTACAGGACAGGGATGCCTAGAAATGATATGCTGGCAAATAAAATATTAAAGTCATAAAATACATAATTAAAATATTAAATTGTAAATAGGCAATCAAAAAAAAAAGCCTTCCTAAGTTTCTTGCCGGTTCTTCTAAGGTGGGCCGCGTTCCGAACCGGTGGTCACTTTAAATATATTATTTTTTCTTTAGTTTTAGTGTATGACATTTTGTAAGAGCCGTTGAAATGGTCTATGCAAAATAAAGTTTTTTTTTTCGTGCTTCGGAAGGCACGTAAACCCGTTGGTCCCGGTTGCCAGTAACATGGCAGTCGTTAAGCCAGTTGAATGCCTTATGGGCGGTTTGAAAATTTACAACAGCAGGTCGCCACAACCTGCACCTGTCCATTTCAACACGGCAATGGGCTCACCACCTGTTACGTGGGACATAAAAGCAAAGCATACGGTGAAACGTGGGCGTATAGTACGCCTCTGCCTACCCCTTCGGGATAAAGGCGTGAAAGTATGTTATGTTTATGTTTTTATGATTTTCTATCCCTACTATCCCATATACATCTCTAAAACTAGAGCTAAAAGGTAGTTTTTGCATTCAGTAAAGAAGACATAGGATAGGACTAATTTTGATATTGAAAAATTTCATTGTTGCGTAGTGTAATTCAAAAAACCTTGTATGTTCTAATAACAATATTTCGTTTATTTAAGTTACTTTTTACATTTCGAAAAAAAAATCATTTTCAGATTATATATACAAATAAAATTAAACTTATTTTATTTTTTCTTATGTATTTTCTGCTACAATATTTTTTTTAAACGAATGAGTGAGGAACTATTGACGAAGAATATATATTGTGCGAAAGTAGAGGGTAGAAGAAGTCAGGGTAGGCCGAGACTTACATATGAAGACCACGTGAGCAGATTGCTCAAAAACGGAAAGGTCAAAAGTACTCGGATACCCAGACTTGCGTGTATGAGGCGATTGATGAATCTTGAAGAAGCGAAAACAGTATACATGGATCGCGAAGCCTGGCGATCTGTCCTCTCTGACTACCCCGTCAGCCAAACTGTACTCTTACCAAATCTAAATAATGTCTTAAATACTTTGTTAGTACGGACTGAAGTCAGAAACAATAACATTATAAATAAATAAATATTCTTTTCAGCCAACAGACCCTGCTACCCCCACAGGGCCGCTGCTGTGCCTCCTGCTACATGAACTCAATACCCGTCACAGCGAAAAGGAGCCATAATTCTACTACAAAGAACTTTAAGTACGTTTTCTATACGAATATTATAAACTAGATGGATCTAGCTTCGCCCGTGGAATATTTCGACCTCCCGTCGCAGCTATTTAATCCCGTCGTTTATTAATTTTACAATGATGCATTAAAATTTGCCTGATTCGTCGACATTTATGACTACTACTCTGCTCCCCAGTGTAGTAGCGTAATGATATATAGCTTATAGCCTTCCTCGATAAATGGGCTATATAACACAAAAATAATTTTTCATATCTGACCAGTAGTTCCTGAGATTAGCGCGTTCAACCAAACAAACAAACTCTTCAGCTTTATAATATTAATTAATGGATAAATTTTTAAAGCAATTATTGTGCAAAATTTCTAATAAATCAATATATATCAAAATCAATGCCACTATTCGTTGTAATTTTATAACTCAAGAACGGGCTTACCTATCCAAACCAAATGTTTAGGCTTTGTTCGGACTATTTAGTAGAGGGTTTATGTGAAGTTTGCACAAAATCGGTCGAGCGCCTTTAATTTATCACGAAGTTGCGCGGGTTAGCTAATCTATACTAATATTATAAAGAAGTAAAGTTTGTGTGTTAGTATATTTGTTAAATTGTAAGGGGTAATCTCGAGATGTACTGAACCGATTTTAAAAATTATTTCACCAATAGAAAGCCACATTATTGATGAGTGTCATAGGTTATATAAAAAACCGAAAAATAAAAAGCCAAATGCAAGAACAAGACGAGACTTAGCCAGTCTTGGTCTTGCGCCAATACACCTGGTCTTGGTCTTGCGCCAATACACTTGGTCTTGCGCTCCCAGTCTTGGTCTTGGTCTTGCAGCAAGAGTCTTGCAAGTCTTGCAATTAACTATTAGACTATTGCTATTTATTAAAGTTTACTTTAGATCTTAGAAAAACCTATTAGAATTGGAACATTGTGAGCTTGAATTAACATAGCCATAGTAAAGACCAATCAGATTAATAAATGTCTGAAGATTTGATAAGAAATACGAAAAATCAACTGCCACATGGTTATCAACTGAGCTATATGCCGTTTTCCATGGGAGTAACTGTTTCTTAATAAACATTTACGCTTTATAAGCTTACATGTGCTAAAACATGTAAAAAACAAATTAATTACAATGACTTGACTCTATTTTAAAGAACAATATCTGTATACAAAGAGATTGAACCCTCAACTTATATGAAATTTAATAAAAGAGTTTTACGATTCAACATTTATTTCAATAAAAAATAAAATACAACACAAATTAAATAACATAACAGTACCAACAGCTTTGTCATTAGGTTCTGTTACTTTATATCAATTCTTTTGACCAAGAATTAATACAAAGTAACCATCTGGCTGACTCATCACTTAACCTATTTCTATGTATTCTAATTACTTATGATGCTTTAGAAAATAATCTCTCAGCATGTACTGAAGTTGCAGGTATTGAGAGAAAATCACGGGCCATCTTCGATAAAGTCGGATACCCTGTCTCTAAAATGTCTTCCGAGCTGGCAGCTCTTGGTTTTCTCAGGTACTCCTCCAACTCGTCTATCACTAAGCCTTGAAGACAAGATCCAGATGACTTCGAGGGACATTCATACAGTTTATCAAAGTCTATTACGTCTTCATCTTCATCACATACTTTATTTTCTTTTCTTGGTAATTCCAGAGATTTGTTCAGTGAGTGTAGACTTTTATATTCTTCATAAAGTTCATTGAACTTGCGCTAGGCTTTCTGTTTTACGTTGCTTCCCCCATATTGTCAGGTCAAAAGTCTGAGCCTTATGCCTTGGGTCTAAAATTAAAGAAGTACAATAAATCCAGTTGCTCTTCTTATAATGTTTAAGCATTTTGTCTCGAGCTGCTTGGAAAGCCAGAATGAGCCTTTCATCCACTTCAGATCGCTTAGGTTTCTCATCTAACTGTTTTACCATGGATTCAATTTTATCGAGCAAGAGATTGAATGATACAATGACTAGCGGTAATGTAACATATTTTTCTCCACCAAGTTTTGTACTTAAAAGTTTAAAGTTTATTAGAAACTTACGTATTTTTTCGAGTATTTGCCATTCACTAACTGTGATTTGAAAATCATTCAATTCGGTGACAGAACTGCACAATATGTTAATGCCCGCTCTCACTTTTAGACCAAATTTAATCATGTGTGGAATTCCATCTCGTTGGACAGTCAAGAATGGAATTCAGATTTGATGGCACGCCAGCTGCTTCACAAGCAGACTGAAATTTCTTATTCACTATCTCACTTCTTTTTTGTGTATATTATAATATTGATTATATCTATATTATAATATATACTTACTAGAATAAATTATTATGACATCTACTACCTATCCTTACCATTATCTAATCATAATACTAGTCATCACATCACATCACTCTGAAACTTATTTATTCTTTGGAGGTGTTCCAATTCTACTACTTCGTACTCTTAAAATTCGAAAATCGAAGTTCGTGTCGTACCGTCTCGCTCGCTCATATATTAAATAGTATTAGCGTGAGTGGGACGGCACTACACGAAATTAGAATTTTGCATGAATACTCATGCAAAATACTAATTTCTTTTTTTCGTTTTGGTGATGCATGCTATTCAAATTTAATTTAACGAAATTCTTATTTCGTGATTGCTGCCACAGGGCCTAGATATACACCTAGGCCCTGTGGCAGCAATCAAATAGTGTCAAATGTTGTGATTTCGGCGCGGCGGCAACGATTGTTGTATGTGATTTCAATAGAAGCCGCCGGCGCGTGTATCCTCACCATGTACTTACGAAAAGCGGCAAATTTCTTTGAGAAGTCCGTACAAAACCTTTGATGCCGCATTATCAAAGCGCCGATGGTTAAAACAAAACTGTGCATGCACTCTGTTTGATTATAATGGATATTTTTTTATTCGCTATGTATGTTTATGGTATTGGTCGTAATGCGCATAGGTCCAGGTTTCATATACTATGATACAGTTTTTTGCGTCTCATAGAATTCCTAAGCGTACCTATACACCGAACTGTTATACCTAACTACTCCGTGAAATAGCGCTAAGTCCTAGCTGCAAGACGCAAGAGTCTTGCCGGATTAGTCTTGTTCTTGCTCAAGTCTTGCACGGTCAGTCTTGGTCTTGGTCTTGCTAAAAATACGAGGTCTTGTTCTTGGTCTTGGTCTTGCAAAAATGCAAGAACAAGATCAAGACTGCAAGACCAAGACTGAATTTGGGCAACACTACTTTTACGTGGTAGTCCGTTTTGCATAGTGAATCGGAGAAAAAACGGTCGAATGAAAGCGTTTCTTACGAACGCTGCCTAAACTATGAAAGATATATTTTTGAGTTTTAGAGAAAAGATGTGAAGCTTGAAAATGCCTACAAAAAAGTCAACGACAGCATATGTCTAACTTTTATATTTACGTTATAAAAAGTAGTTTTTTTTAATATTAGTAAAGATAATTTAATTTTTAATTTTAATAAAATAATTAAAATCGTTAGGTCATATTTATTAGTCATATTACCAAAAATTATGAATCATTATGAAAATTACTAAACTCATCGTCTTAAGTGTGAAGGCCAAAGCAGCGGACGGCGCGCGATTGCTTCGGGTTTAATTCGGTTTGCGTTCGTGCTCGCTTCGGGAGAAGGGGGCGTAAGAGGTAGGTACCCGCGCGGCTCAGTTGCGTGGTCAGCTCAGTTCAGCGGACGTCCCCGAAATTGAATATTCGAAACGTAATTAGCACACTTTCAACATTGTTTAAATAAAAAGTTCTTATCAAAACTATATCTATCTTATTCTTTCATTAAAAATTAAGTCTTTATTTTCTGTGCATTTTTAAAAAATAATTTCTTTTCAGAACTGTTTTCTGTTTATAGTTTTCATTTAATTTAGGTTATAGGTATTTAGTTTGTTTCATGTAGATATTTATTTAAGTTATACCTAGCTATTTATTCATTTGCTTCATGTAGATATTAATTTAGGTTATAGGTATTTAGTTTTTTGAATTTAGGTTATGTTCATCTTGCTTATTTGCTTTATTTCCATAATAAAAAAAACTATTTAGAATAACTGTTCCATTTTTTTCAATGTTTTTTTAAAAACATAACTGTCAATATGCCTAAAAGAAAATCTCAACTGTCTAGACATACATCCCAGACACGAGCGGCTACAGTACGCAGACTTGGAGAGACTTCCTCTGAGCATGAACAGCGCCTTGCGAATGAGACAGAATACAGATCGCGAGCGCGTGCTAGAGAGTCTAGCACCGAAAGGTCTCAGCGACTGGCTTACTATAGACAGTGTATGTCAGAAACACGTGATAGGGAGTCGAGCATAGAGCGTTCCCAGCGGCTTGCCAGCCAAAGAGAAATTACCTCTGAAACTTGTGCTAGGGAGACCAGCGCTGAAAGATCTCAGCGACTGGCTAATCTTAGACAGAATATTTCAGAAATACGTCATAGGGAATCCAGTATCGAGCGTTCTCAGCGGCTTGCCAGCCAACGAGCAATTACTTTCGAAAGTCGTGCTAGGGATATCAACGCCGAAAGATCTCAGCGACTTGCTAACAATAGACAAAATATGACGGAAATTCGTGCTAGGGAGTCTAGCACTGAACGTTGGCAAAGGCTCACTGCTGCGGCACAAAGACAACGAACATCTAGAATACGCAGTCGAAGTACACCACACAGTAATAGATCAGCTTTCAATTATGATCCTAACATCGATTACGCTAAGCAGAGCGTAGTAACAATTGGACCAAATAGTAAAACCTGTCCTAAGTGTTTTGCAAAAAAATGGAGCGATGAACCGAATGGTAGGAGTTGTGCTGCAGGTAAAGTGATTCTTCCTCCCATTGAAGAGCCACCAGAGCCTGTAAAAAGTCTCTTGACAAATGCTCATCCACACTGTACGCATTTTTTAAACAATATACGGAAATATAACACACTATTTCAAATGACATCGTTCGGTGCTAAAGAAATTCGTGAAGGAAATTTTATGCCTACTTTTAAAAGTAGGCATAAAATTTCCCTCTATCTTTAGAATTAATTTATAAAATTTCCCTTTATCTTCCCATAATAAACCTGGCCCTCTATCTTAAGATAGAGGGCCAGGTTTATTATTTAATTGGTAGACTTCTTCCTTCAATAGGTCAAATTTCGAAGTTTTTACAGATATATTTCATTCCTGATGCGGACCAACTTTCTTTGCGATCAAATATGAGCCCCACTTTAAAAACCGATTTGATCAATGAGTTACAGACCGTATTAAATAGCCAGAACGAATACATACGCAGTTTCATATACAATTTACAAAGCAACTCCTCCGACAATAAAATTAATAATTCACGCCGATCGCACACAAAATCAACATCGAGGAAGATACAACTCCCCTACAACAAACGAAGTTGCAGTACTGTTAGTAGATGAAGACAAAGGACCCCGTGATATAGTACTACATTGTAAAGATGGCCAGCTAAAAAGAGTGTCCGAATTGCACCGCGCTTACGATCCCCTGCGTTATCGTTTAATGTTTGTGACAGGAGATGATGGCTAATATCTGACTATACAGCAACAAGGTTCCGCACAAAACAAAACAGTTTCCTGTATGTAGTTCTATGCACACAGACTTATGATCATAGAGAATCGTTTCAATACTTTACAGTATTACCGAGATTTTTTCAGTCAATACTGCATTGACATGATGGCTAAAATGATATCAGAAAGATGGAATTTTATATCCCGTAACCAACAAAAGTTAAGAGCGGACGATTAAATACATTTAAGAGATGCTTTAAATAGAGATGCTAATGTAAATGCTGCAAATATTGGTCAACACGTTATCTTGCCCTCATCTTTTACTGGCTCGCGGCGCTATATGCACGAAAAAACCCAAGACGCTATGACATACGTGCGAAATTACGGAAGGCCTGACTTATTTGTTACCTTCACTTGCAACCCCGAGTGGGAAGAATTAAAGCAAGAACTTTTTTCTGGACAGCGATCTTTTGACCGACACGACATAATTGCCTGGTCTTTCATCTAAAAATGAAGAAACTTATTAAACTATTTACAAAAGAAGAAGTTTTCGGAAAAGTCAAATGTCACATGGTCAGTGTCAAGTGGCAGAAACGAGGTTTACCACATTGGCACATGTTGATTTGTCTAAAAAATAAAATACAACCTGACGAAATTGACAAGATTATAGTTACAGAGCTACCCGATAAAGATAATGATCCGGCGTTGTTTGATATTCTGACGAAGAACATGGTGCACGGGCCGTGTGGAGAACAAAATCCAACGTCGCCGTGTATGAAAAATGGTATTTGCTCGAAAAAATACCCACGCCGTTTTGTCACTGATACCCAAACCGGAGAAGATGGGTACCCTGTTTATCGACGCCGAAACGCCGATCACGGCGGTCAGGTGGCCACTATGACTATTCGTGGAAGGACTATTAAAATAGACAACACATGGATCGTCCCGTGCTCTCCAATTCTCTGTTGAACTTTTAACGCCCACATAAACGTGGAGTATTGTCATTCCGTTCAGGCTATAAAGTATATCTGCAAATACTTGCACACATACGTGAATAAAGGGTCTGATCAGGCAACATTTGGTGTAAGAAATGCTCATAATGAAGTTGAGAATTATGTAAACGGAAGGTACATAAGTACATCAGAAGCGGTCTGGAGACTGTTGGAATTTCCTCTCCATGACAGGCACCCTACTGTTCTGCAGTTGGCCGTACATTTAGAAAACGGCCAAAGAGTATACTTTTCACCAGCTAATGTGCAAAGCATTGTTGAAAATCCACCAACAACTACTCTGACTGCTTTCTTTGAATTGTGTAATTCCGACAATTTCGCAAAAACATTACTTTACCATGAAGTTCCCCAACTATTATACCTGGGCTAATAACAAATTTTCCCGAAGAAAACGTAGAAGATGTCGCTGGTCATCCTGGAATAAAAAAGATCCTGCTTTGGGAAGAGTATATAGTGTGCACCCTTCTCAATCGGAGTGTTTCTTTCTTCGAGTTTTGCTTCACCTCGTACGTGGCCCCACCTTATTTCAGGACTTAAGAACAGTGAACGGAGTTGTCAAAGAAACATACCAAGATGCTTGCCGTGAAAGAGGTTTGTTAGAAGACGATAACCAGTGGGAAAACACTCTACCAAAAGCCTCAGTTTCTCAATGCCCCTTGAAGTTGAGGGAGTTATTTGTGGTGATATTGTTATTTTGTTACCCATCTGAACCACTCAGTTTGTGGAAAAACTTCAAAGACGATTTATGTGACGACATAAGACATAGAATACGACAGCAGAATCAGGATTTCACTTTACCCTATAATGATGACATGTACAATGAAGGTCTATTACAAATAGAAAATTGACTTTTAGAACTAAATGAGAAAACCTTAAATGATTTTGGTTTACCTTCTCCAATTCGTCCACATAACAATGCATCGGACATAATACTGATACGTTCGTACGATACCAGCTTGTACGTTGTCAGCTTTTATACCGCAAATATACCGAAATTAGTCTGAGACCAGAGACAAGCTTTTGATGCAATAATTGACAGTGTGCTAAATAGCAGAGGTTTAATTTTCTTTCTTGACGCCCCGGGAGGCACTGGCAAAACGTTTCTTGCAAATTTGGTATTGGCAAAAGTAAGGCAATCCGGGAGAAATGGACTAGCCGTTGCCTCTTCGGGGATTGGAAAACAGCACCACCTTTAAGCTACCTCTGACAGTCTCACTAGAGCAACAGTCAGCTTGTTCCATACGTAAAAATGGGCCACTCGGGAAACTTTTACAAAAAACATCTTTAATTATATGGGGCGAATGTACCATGAGTCATAGAGCTCATGTTGAAGCAGTAAACCGAACGCTCAAAGACCTCAGAAACTCTGATGCTGTAATAGGTGGTAAACTTTTGTTTTCGCGGGCGATTTTCGGTAAACACTGCCTGTAGTAACAAAAGGAACACGCGCGCTTGTCATCAGAGCATGCTTAAAATCATCTCACTTATGGAGTTCGGTTGCATCTCTCAATTTACGAACAAACATGAGAGCCCATTTGAGCGACAACGACGATGACGACTTTTCGCGTCAACTACTCAATCTTGGCGAAGGAAAAATTGTCTCTCATAACACCAACAGCAATTACATTAAACTTGACAAGACATTAGGACACATATTGCACAGGTCTTGAAAATTTATTGTAGAGAGATTATCATGGGCTTTGTTCTAGTCTAGGGCAATAGTGTCACCCAGAAACGATACAGTGAATGAAATAAATAAACTAATTTTAGAGAAAATTCCCGGTCAGGTCAAACACTATATAAGTCACTAGACTTGACTTTATAAGTTTATTGATACGGTGTGTAATATTGAGGATACAGTGCACTAACCCCAAGAATTTTTAAATTCTTTGAACCCTTCTGGCTGACCTCCTCACGATCTTGTGTTAAAAGTTGGCATTCCTATCATGCTATTAAGAAATTAGACCCCCCCCCCCATGTGTAATGGGACAAGGTTGCTTACAAAAGAGTTACGGGACAATATAATCATGGCGACCATTCTCACAGGGCCAGCAGTGGGACAACTGGCTTATGTTCCGCGGATACCCATGATTCACATTGATTTACCCATACCGTTTAAAAGGCTACAGTTACCAGTGAAGATCTCTTTTGCCCTCACTATTAACAAGTCCCAAGGTGAAACATTCTCACTGATGGGCATTGACCTGAGATAGCCGTGTTTTTCTCATGGGCAGTTATATTGTTACGTTCGTTGGGTGGGTACTAATAGGAGTTGCACTAATACCACAAATTATAAAACGAACACTTTAATTACTCTAAATAAAAACAATAAAACCACAATTAATAATCGGCACTAAACACAAACTCTTCTGCTGCTCTTTCTCTTGGGGCAACTTGACTGTATGTCAAGTCAATGCCCTCGTTCGCCACAATTGTAGCATCGTGGTCCAAATTCACGGCGAGGTGCAATTGGCTCCTTAGCAGATACTTCCCGCACCCTGTAAGGCCTCGACGAATCCTGCCGTACAGCCTCTACTTCCAGTGCGTGGGCAATTGCGTCCTTAAGACTCCCGTGGTGCCCCAATCGCACTGCGGCTCTTACCTTAAGGTCCCGTATCCCATCAGTAAAGGCCTGCACCAGCATACCGTCCACCAGAGAGGCTGAAGCTCGTTGGTAAGCCTTCCTTACCAATTTCTCTATTTCTAAGGCCCACTGTTGTAAGGACTCATTACGCCCTTGGCTTCGGTCTTTCAATTGTGCTCGATACACATGCTCTAGGTGACTATCGCCGTAACGTGCTTCCAAAGCTACAAGAAGACGGTCATATGTCCTGTCGTCTCCCAGGGCCTCCAAGATGGTGAGGGCCTCATCACGTAGGTCTAACGTTAACGCCGTCTTAGCTTGCTCCTTACTCCAGCCGTTAGCCTGGGAAACGGACTCGAACTGCAGCTTATATGCAGTCCATGACGACGAACCATCAAAGGGGGGTGCTTTAAATCTTCCACCTCCTGACGTAGCAGTTTCATGCACACAGGAACTGTTAACTGTTGTAGCCTTGGTCTCCAACTTCTGCAGGCGGTTTTCGTGCGTCTCCACCTTTTCATTCACGTCGTGGATTCTAGCCTCAAACTTGACCTCCAGGTCGGTAAGTTTCTCCTGGACCTCCAGCATTCCAGATTGTTCTCTGACCTGTTCCTCGTGTTTTCTTGATAGTTCTATAACCTGTTCTTCCTGTTTTCTAGACTGTTCTTCCTGTTTTCTAGCCTGTTCGTCCTGTTTTCTAGCCTGTTCGTCCTGTTTTCTAGCCAGCTCCTTTAATAGGACTAGCATGCTGCTCAAGTCCACTTCTTGCTTGGGTGTGGTCCGCGGCTCTGATGTTCTAGCAACAGGCGTAGATTCTCCTTCACTGGCTCTCATTTGGCTTCGGGTTTGAACTACAATCGGGTACATCTTTAGAATGTTCCACACGATACTAGTTGCTCCTTCGGTATGTGCCGGAAGGTTCTCGACCTATTGCTGTCCCTTCTGGTGCTATCTCTATCACATAGTTCTAGAATGTTCTTAGTGTAGCTATCTCTTTTTAATAGTGCTATCCCTGTCTAATAGCTCTGGAATTCTATATAATATCTCGGGTTGGAACTCCTGATAGACAATATATTTTGCTACCAAATGATAACATTACATCCAATATAGTTTACAAAGAAGTTTTGAACAATTAAAATTACTATAACCAAACTAACTTTTCCCGCGACTTGGTCCTCATAGAATTCGTTTATCGCAAATTCCGCAGAAAATGTTTTTGAAGTGAAAACTTCTTTAGCGGCGTTGGGTATAAAATCTTAAACTCGCGTCAGGGTCACGTGTCCTGATCGAAAAAGCGTAAGATTTAAACTCGCGTCAGGGTCACGTGTCCTGATCGAAAAAGAGTAAGATTTTTTATCATCATCATCTTTACGTCGATCCCGGTCAATTTTTGAAGGAAAAACTTCTTTTAGCGCGGTACGCATATTTTTAGATGAGATAAAATCTCTGGACTCGCGACCATAATCATCATCATCATCTAACGTTGATTCCGGACATCTACAGGTCTTATTAAATAATGCTGTGTAATCAATTAGGACTCTTTCAGTGTAGAATTATTTTTTATCATCATCATCTTTACGTCGATCCCGGTCAATTTTTGAAGAAAAAACTTCTTTTAGCGCGGTACGCATATTTTTAGATGAGATAAAATCTCTGGACTCGCGACCATAATCATCATCGTCATCAAACGTTGATTCCGGTCATCTACAGGTCTTATTAAATAATGCTGTGTAATCAATTAGGACTCTTTCAGTGTAGAATTATTTTTTATCATCATCATCTTTACGTCGATCCCGGTCAATTTTTGAAGGAAAAACTTCTTTTAGCGCGGTACGCATATTTTTAGATGAGATAAAATCTCTGGACTCGCGACCATAATCATCATCATCATCTAACGTTGATTCCGGTCATCTACAGGTCTTATTAAATAATGCTGTGTAATCAATTAGGACTCTTTCAGTGTAGATTTATTTTTCATCATCATCATTAACGTCGATCCCGGTCAATTTTTGAAGGAAAAACTTCTTTTAGCGCGGTACGCAATTTTTTAGATGAGATAAATCTCTGGACTAGCTACACCCCGTTACGATACGCAGCTATAGTGTGTGCATATATGCATGTACCAACGCGTCTAGATAAATAAATAAATTATTAATAAATTGAGTATTCACTTCTGTCGGCACTCCCGGAGTGGTTAGGTTTTTTTCTTTCGGACAGAGTTACTTTCGAATTTTGTATTGGCATGCAAATACAAACTATACCTACGTATAACCCTCCTTTTGGCAGTTACAAATTAAAATATAACACTCTGTACTAAAAAAGGATTATTAACATTATGCCCAACGAAGTGGGCACGGGTCAGCTAGTTAATTAATAAAGTGAAAAAAGACAATTCGATTCGAGACGGGGATTGAACCCGTGATCGTTGCCTAACCAAACATATAAAGAAGAAAGATTTGTAAGTTTGTTTATAATGAATAGGCTCACAAACTACTTTCTACATTCTTCATGAGTAACGTGGGCTATATCTGATTTTCAAAACGTTTAGGGTTCCGTACGAAATCTCGAATAGGAAAACTTCACCACGCGGGCGAAGCTGCCGGGCATAGTTTTTTTTTATATTTTGAGGAACGAATGATCGAACGAATGACGCAGAATATCTATTTTGCGAAAGTAGAGGGTAAAAGGAGTCATCGTAGACATAAGAAGACCATGTGAGCAGTTTGCTTAAAAACGGATAGGTCAAAAGTACTCGGATACTCAGACGCATAGCTCATAGCATATGTTAGCTATAGCATGTATCAGAAGCTTATATTAGCATGCTTCGGGCAGACGGTGCTGTGTAAAACCGGGAGTGCCGACAGAAGTGAAAACTAATAAAAATTAATAACAATTTAATAATAATAAATAATAAATAATAATAATTTTTAATAATAAATAAATAAATAATAAATAAATATTATGGGACACTTTTCACACAGCGCCATCTAGCCCAAAGTAAGCTAATATTAGCTTGTGTTATGGGATCTAGATAACTGATAAACATACTTATATATTTCTAAATACATACATATTATAGATAAATAACACCCAGACACAGAATAAAACATCGTGCTCATCACACAAAGTTTTATCCTGGGTGGGAATCGAACCCACGACCTCTTGCGTAGCAGTCGGATGCACTCCCACCGCGCCACAGAGGCAGTCATATTTCTTTTCTTTTTAGATTATTTAGTTTTTATTTCGATTATTTAGTTCATATTTATTCAATTTATTAATAATTTATTTATCTAGACGCGTTGGTACATACATATATGCACACACTATAGCTGCGTATCGTAACGGGGAGTAGCGAGTCCAGATTTATCTCATCTAAAAAATTGCGTACCGCGCTAAAAGAAGTTTTTCCTTCAAAAATTGACCGGGATCGACGTAAAGATGATGATGATGAAAAATAAATCTACACTGAAAGAGTCCTAATTGATTACACAGCATTATTTAATAAGACCTGTAGATGACCGGAATCAACGTTAGATGATGATGATGATTATGGTCGCGAGTCCAGAGATTTTATCTCATACCGCGCCAAAAGAAGTTTTTCCTTCGAAAATTGACCGGGATCGACGTAAAGATGATGATGATGAAAAATAAATCTACACTGAAAGAGTCCTAATTGATTACACAGCATTATTTAATAAGACCTGTAGATGACCGGAATCAACGTTAGATGATGATGATGATTATGGTCGCGAGTCCAGAGATTTTATCTCATCTAAAAATATGCGTACCGCGCTAAAAGAATATTCACTTCAAAAATTGACCGGGATGGACGTTAATGATGATGATAAAAAAACTCCATCCGTCTTACGCTTTTTCGATCAGGTCACGTGTCCTGACGCGAGTTTAAGATTTTATACCCATTACAGAAAAAGTGCTCAACGCCGCTAAAGAAGTTTTCACTTCAAAAATGTCCCACAATATTTATATATTAATTGTAATAGTGGAGTACTCTACTAGAGTGAGTGACGATTTCTATTTTCTTCTGACGCGATTGAATTAGTAGACTTGGCCCTCGGGACCAACGGCTTAACGTGCCTTCCGAAACTTTGAACCGTTCTTATATGGAAAAGCCACAAAGAGATGACCTATCTAAGGAACAGCCATTGCGAAAGATATGCCCAGGGATCGTTTATAGAACACTGGGTTTGAAGGGTATATAATAGTATAGTCCGAGTCTACCAGGACTTTAATTGGTCGTGCTAATTAGTGTCTAGCACATAAGACCTTTTAGACTTTTTGTTACCACCTCACTGAAAAGGCAGCGGGTTCAAAATTTCTTCCAAATTTAACATCTACAATAGACACAATTTATTTTATTAAATTTATTCGGCCCTTTAGTCCCACCCCAGTTCCGTGCTTCGGAAAGCACGTTAAGCCGTTGGTCCCGGTTGCCAATAAAATGGCAGTCGTTAAGCCAAGTTGAAGGCCTTATGGGCGGCTTACAAAATTTTCAACAGCAGGTCGCCAAAGCCTGCGCCTGTCCATTTCAACACGGCAATAGGCTTACCACCTGTTACGTGGGACAAAAATGCATACGGAGAAATGTGGGCGTTCAATATGCCTCTGCCTACCCCTTCGGGGATAAAGGCGTGACAATATGTGTGTATGTATGGGTTGAAGGGGCTATTCTAGGGCTTCTCTATTCTTGTATGTATATCTATGGTAGCTAATCAATATGGCAGCTTTCTTAATTAGTATATATAATATTGCCACCAGTAACCGGCAATCTGGAGATACGAAAACTTCCACGAGCCCAAACGCGCCACCAGCGTTGCAGTCAAAATATGGAGTATTTCAGAATCAAGCTAACTTTGCGTAAGTCTTTTACCCATACCTTTTAACGAATGAGTGTAGAACGATTGACGAAAAATATCTATTGCGCCAAAGTAGAGGAAAAAAAGATTAACGGTAGACCGAGACTTACATATGAAAACCACGTGAGCAGATTATTGCTCAAAAACGGAAAGGTCAAAAGTACTCGATTAATGAATCTGCAGTAATCGAAAGGAGTATGCATGGAGCGCGACGCCTGGAGATCTGTCTTCTCTGACTACTCCGTCAGGGATACAGCGTGAAGACAGGTCGTTAGTTACTTACCCTCTGGCCAACGTGTTACAGGAAGGGCAATCTTCTCCCTTCATCTTCTTCCAAACCCTATTACTGTACCTCTTTCACTTTTGTGTTGCACCAATAAATGATTCTTTCTTCTTTCTTTCTTCTCTTTCTACTTAACTCACAAACCTACCTTAGTCTAGGGTTCACTTTTACTTAGAAGCTAGAAGCAGTTATCCGTTAAGGGGTGTAAGGAGTTCTTTTTAAATTCTTGAGAACTGATTAAATGCTTGTAATGAATTTCCGAACTTTAATTTCTAATTAAGTGGGTCTAGATGGGTATCTTACATATTCATAATTATGTAAAAACACTAATTTATCCCGCCCACGTTCTTTATTCCTCTCTTTCCATATCTGATAACCGTTACCAGCAAGATTCAAAATATGAAGGATTTTTTTTATACCGCTGAGGTGGCAGACAATCATACGTCCCACCTGATGGAAAGTGGTCACCGTTGCCTATGGACGTTCGCAACACCAGAGGTGCGGCGCTCGCGCTGCCGACCCTTTACAATCTTCTAAAACCCCTTTTGAAGAACCTCAAACTGTAGACGTTCGGAAAAACCCAGGCAGGGAGTTCATTCCACAATCTAAGCGTACGCGAAGGGAGTTCGTAGAAAGTGAATTTAGATTTTATTTCGATCATAATATTTAAATTACAAAATAAGAACATCACATCCCTAGTATTGTTGCAATTGTAAGAATAGAATAAGAAGATGATGAGAATAGTAGCGCTGAGATCTCCGCTAACAGGTGGGGTTGTTTGGACCTCTGAAAACAGCAAAATAGTATTAAAATCTTTTGTTTGAATGTAGAATATCATAATGCCCAATTTAGTAAACAAATTTTCAGAAAATCCAGCCGACCAACCACTCATCAGAAGTCAGAACAGACTGCAATGACTCTGCCAAGGCGTAGTCGTTTACTAGCCGTGAATGCGCACGTACAGTCAGACAAAGGTGAGATAGTAAATAAATAAATATCGTTGGAACAACTCATACAACGCCATCTGATTCCAAACTAAGCAGAGCTTCTATTATACCAAATAACTGATAAACATAGTTATATGTTTCTAAATCTACCAATATTATAAAGCTGAAGAGTTCGTTTGTTTGGTTGAACGCGCTAATCTCAGGAACTACTGGTCGTATTTGAAAAAATCTTTTTGTGTTAGGTAGCCCATTTATCGAGGAAGGCTATAGGCTATATACCATCACGCTACTATTTATAAAAAATGTAATTTAAAAGTGTTGAGTGGTTTGGGAGGAGCTCGAGGACAAAGCGAAAATCCGAATCCGGGAAGAATGGAGCTGGGAGAATATTTCATTTCGTGCATATTGCATGGCGGACGATAAATAACACATTAAACATATTTTTTTTAAATGTTACATTGTTTTCGTTTAGTTAACATAGGCCTGTGTTAGGCGCAATCCTTAAAACATCTTGACTTTTGTTACAAATGCTTGAAATTTTGAAAATTAAAGCCAAAATCTAATCACCATCCGTGTCCCTTTTCCCAGATTTTAATAAATGTACATGTCTTTCTAGAAAGTCTATTGGGAGAACGAATTTTTTTAAGACGTTTTCGGTTATGTGTTAATTAATCTATATTATATTTCAGTAACGTTTACGAAAGAACATATTTAAGTGGTATCATACCACTTAGAAAAATTTCCTTACACTTACACATAATTACCATTCAAAGACATTCACGACCCCATATTTTTGCATTTACGCACGGTTATGGACTAGGTTAAACATAAAAGATTCGCTGACCATCACCGCATTACGTTCGTGAACAACACACCCCTGAAAGTACATTTTTTTACTAAGTAATTTAGAGTTCTCCTGCACGAAAACTAGTTTGGTTTAAAATATGTCTACATACCATTTGCCTTTTAAAAGGTAATTATTTTATGTTTTTTACATAATTATTTGCTAGATATATCCAATACATATACCTCTATACAGTGTTAAACTTAAAAAATCCTTACCTATTTAAAATATCGTTTTATTTCTGAAATTATTGAAAATCTCATTGCTATTATTATAATTACCATTAATTCCCATTCTTTTTAAAATGAAATGGTAATTAGAAGACTCAATAAAAAATCATTACCGTTTGGGTAATGATTTTTTATTGAGTCTGGATGACGTAGCAATGACAGAGGTGCTAATCTCTCCCATCGTGGAGGCCAGCGGCTGTCCCAGTGACCAGGCGGGAGCCAAAGCTAGACGTTTTGGTTTCGGTCACGATCTTCCGCTCCGGGCTAAAGTACAGACCACCTCGAGATAGAGGCCCGTCAGGTATGGGCAGTGGTTGTTACCGGTCTAGAGCGGCCACGTTCACTTTCGTTCATTAATGGACATACTTATCCGCATCCAACAGGTGAGTCTAAACCACTGCCCTGGTGCTCAGGATCTCCTGTGCCAGAGCATTGTACAGTGGACATTCACCTATAGCAAGTAGTTATCAAGGAAGAAGGAAAACTCTTCTTTTACAACTGGTTGCGTAGCATGATTGTGATGACGAGAAATCTATTAGGTTCTATAACGTGGTCACCGTTGCAAAGTACTGGGTACTGGGTCTAACACGGGAGCCCAGTCACCATAGACAGCTTAGCTTTTTTTAGCTTTGGGTGTTGACGTGGACACCTCGCGCCTTGCAATTATTGCTAGGAGCTGATGCTGCGTTGCAGTTGATTGCAGCGGAGTGGTTATCGTGGCCGCTTATTTCTCGCCAACCTGTGAGCAATATCAATTCGAACTATGGCTCGCTGAGCAAGACGTCATTCTTACCGCATTTCGTCCCAGTCCTGGAAAATTGCAACGCCTGGGGGTGACACTTGAGGCTCCCGAAAAACCACTGGAAGGGGGAGAACTTCGGCCGACTGGGTGACAAATCCATGACGTGCTCGGTTCGACCGTAGATGTATCGTTCGCGACCCTTGATCGCATACGCCGCGTCCAGGGCTGGAATGAAGTGGAAGGAGGGGTCGTTATTCGTCCATAGTTATATTTAGTTTGACGTTTCTCCTCCAACTAGCCACCTACTGGCTATCCTAAATACTTCGACATACGTTGGGCTTTCAAACGCCTGAATCAAGGGCGCTCCGGGATGCAGCTATCGTGCAGGCCTGATTCCCGGTGGAGATCGTAATGTGCACGCAGTGTGCATCTCCGCTATCGGTATACCAGGCCCTGAGGTGCGAGAGAAGGAGCACACGAGTGTTACAAGGGTGCCGAAAGGTCCCTTTAGGAGACCATTAAGTTGGCCAAGAATTTGGCCTGAAAATAGCTCCTAGAGAATCTGGAATAGTGAAGCCATCCGCTGGCCCAAATCCCAGCCAATGTTAGAGATTACGTCGAGAACGACGTGCCCGTAGTCACCAATGGTGAGCTAGAGGTGCTGTGGCTAAGCCCTGCAGGAGAACCACTCCGGACCCGATAGCATTCCGGGGTGAGTATGAATCCTGGATCTCTATGAATGTTGACTATTAAGGTTTTGGCTCATCCTTCAATAAAGACTGGTTTCCCAAGGTGTCGTATACGGGGAAATTGTACCTTCCAAAACAAGGGGGGCCAGCGGCCTCGCCTTCCGGCTATTGGTCGCTCGTATTGCTGGACGAGGTATGCAAGCTCTTTGAGCGTATCATGGCAGAGCACTTCGTCGCATATGTCACAGTCATGGGGATCTGGTACATAAGCAGTTTGGTTTCAGTGCTCCTCCAATGATGCGATCATGCGTGTCGGAGTCCTCGCCTGCTAGTCAACGCCTTGCCCTGGAAATGCTTTAAGAAGACGTTTATTTTCATATAGTGTCTCCCTGCCTCTAGTGCATTGTCGGGGCTTATCTTTCCGAGAGAGCCATAGCTTACCAAAGCTAAGGCTGGCATGGCGAGAAGTGTTATGTTTCCCAGGGATCGGTCTTAGAACTACTTCTGTAGAACATCGGCTACGATTGGATGCTGCGCGGTCCGTTGCTGAGATGTCACTCTCGTGATGGCGCGGAATGCATCAAGATGCAATCCTAAGAACCACGTCAGGTGTTGCTCCAGTCTTGTGTCGAGGTTATTTTTCAAACCTTTGATTTTATTTCTAATTACCATTTCAATTTATTTGACTACCATATCTCGAGATCTAATTACCGTAAATGGGAAATCTCATTACTGTTTTTTTTAAAAAAAAAGAAACGTCAATATCTTTTAGCAGAAAAGAGTAATTGCTGGGCCTTTCACAAAAATCAGTTTCTATCATTAAATTCTTTCCAAAAAATTCATAAAAAACATGAATATATGCAATTATTTTTTTATTCTCCAAAACGTCAAATATGCTCGAAATGAAATATTCGCCCAGCTACGCTCACTTCGCTTCGCTTCGCTCCAATATACATATTGTGGGACACTTTTCACACAGCGCTATCTAGCTTAAACTAAGCTTTGCTTGTCCTATGGGACCTAGACTACTGATAAACATACTTATATATTTCTAAATACATACATATTATACATAGGATACTCTGAAACCAACATTTGTAGATGGATATTAATTATAACTACTGATAATTTTAATTATTTCAAATCTCTCTCTGGTAGTTCTCCCATAGATATACTTCTAGCGTTCTCCTTCCCTTACAGGTCTCAAAACTGAACAAGGAATACCAACTAAGCACGTATTACCAAAAAAACAACTCAATTACCACTTATCACTCTCGGAAGTGATGCATATAGACATTAAACCACCTAAAAGGGTCAATGCACCGGCTCCGGTATACTGGGCTACACCAACGATGAACCCGAGGTTTCACGTAACACCAACTAGGGGACAATCACCGAAGGCATATTAATCACTGTTCGAAATTTCATATTTGTGTGAAATTGGGATTGTTAATTTTCCTTCTTTTATGAAATTGGAATTATTAATTTTCCTTCTTGTATGAATTTGAGATTATTAATTTACGTATTTGTGTGAAATTGGGATTATTAATTTTCTCTGATGTTTTATGTGATTTTAACGCTAGTTTTAACGTGATGTTTATACGAGATTGGATTTCTTCGATGTTAGTCACAATTTGGTTTTTCCATGCATGTTACTTATTTTTTTAAACTAATTTTTTTTGTGCGTGTTTCATTGTAACTATACTTAAATAGCAAAATCCATTTATTTGCCTATACTTTGGATAAAAATGTAATATGTACACCAATTTTCACTTAGATATGTAGTTTTGTAAATTAGACTTATGGGTTTTATATTCTACTAATATCAAATGTTAACGAAGTACTTTCTAAGCAATTGTACCTGTAAAAAATCTCTGTCCCATTACCTAATAGAAATAGGTATTATACCTACTAGGAATATAAATCAACATTCCTAGAACACAAAACCAATGATACCCCACAAATAAAATAAAAATTAAGTGTTTAGTTTGTTATGATAAAATTATTATAGATATAAATAAAGATTTTTATTATAAATTCTTTTCTTTATTACTTGTTAAGCGATTCCGGGTTTGTATTATACATACAGACATAGACACGCTCTTATCCTCGAAGGGGTCAGCAGAGGCCACATGTCACCGAATATAGTCCCGGTTGCCAATAAAATGGCAGTCATTAAGCCAGGTTAAAACAATTATTATGTCGGTGACTACTACTTGTACACAGTGTTGCAAGGAAGCGAAATCTATTTACCCTTGTTTTCTTAATAAGTATTAGTAACTTCAAGTATTTGCTAATGATGTATTGACTGTTAGTTTATTTATTTTTTAGATTATTATTTTATGCGTTATTTAAGTTTATTTATTATTAAGTGGGTAGGTAAAACAGGCCATGAGCCATCGATGTTATAAAAGCGGCGTAACACTTAGAAGACGTCTCATTCTAGCAGCGATATTATAAGAATGTAAACAAGTCTCAAGTTTTTTTTAAAATAAAAGATACCCTCTGATGCCCGCGGCTCCTCCGCATGAGATTTGGTAATTACACAAAAAGTGCTTCCCATGAGAATAAGATGTTTTTTTCGGAATTAAAAAAAATATATATTGTGGGACACTTTTCACACAGCGCCATCTAGCCCAAAGTAAGCTAATATTAGCTTGTGTTATGGGATCTAGATAACTGATAAACATACTTATATATTTCTAAATACATACATTATATAGATAAATAACACCCAGACACAGAATAAACCATCGTGCTCATCACACAAAGTTTTATCCTGGGTGGGAATCGAACTCACGACCTCTTGCGTAGCAGTCGGATGCACTCCCACCACAGCCACAGTGGCAGTCAATTAGACGTACTATGTATGTTAATCCAGTAAATGTTTTAGCTATATGCCGTTTTTTTATTTAAATCGGTTAACGCGTGCTTGAGTAACAAACATCTTCACAAACTTTAATATTATAATATCAGCAGACATAAAAGACGCCTACAGCTCCGCACGTGTGAAATCCAGTTGTTTTCTGGAATAATGTTGATCAGTTTATTATATCACTGCGAGAACATTATTTTCATAGCGATGATATTGTGGGATTTTTTTTTTCCACTGTACCATCTAGCCCATATTTAACTAATATAAGCTTATGGTATAGTTACCATAAGCTTATATTATTAGATTTAAGTATGTCTATAGTAGTCTATAGACATACTTAAATCTTTTATACATAGACAACACCCAAACATCGAAGAAAACATTTGTAAATCACACAAATATTTGTTCCGACCAGGCAATCGAACCCGGGACCTCAGCGCGGCAGACGCACTACCTCTGCACCACCGAGGCAGTCAATAACAAATGTTATTATATCTATAGATTTTCAGTCAGTCCAAAAATGTTAAACCGTTGGACAGAAATAATAAGAAAATTAAGAAATGTAAGTTGGCGGAAACCCAAAACAAGAACATATGTATTTGTTTCAGTTCACTTTCATCTCGAAGATACTTACAAAACGAAGGGTGGTCGTAAGAAAATAAGATCAGGTGCCGTTCCTACAAATAATAATAATAATCTTTATTGACATATAAACTTTCTACATATGTGTTGCAGAAGTCAGTATACTCCCCTCTATATGATTACACAGTAATAACAGTAATGACAGTAAGTGTTTAAACCTTATATCCTGTTTGTGAGTACAGTACGTGTCATTTGGATGCTGTGTATGCGTGTGCGCGCTCGTACGAGTACGTGTAAATGTGTTGTTTGTGCGTGTGTGTTTGTGTTATGCGTGCGTGTATTTTCGTTTGTCTTGTTAGTGCTTGTGTGTTAGCGTGGTGTATGAGAATGTACGGTGTATTCAATTGACAACGGTTAAAAGCTTTACCATACTTTCATAATTCATTGTTTCCAACCAATTTATTATCGTTTTCTTTAATTTGTTATTATTTAATTTAGTTATTTTATTGATTTTGTTGCATTGTCTATATATATATGGAGCCAGAAAGTTGTAATGTCTTTGCGCAAAACTAGTTTTAAATAATGGCGCAGGGAAGCGTTCCACTCGTTTACGCTGTGCAGGTAGCGTTGGCACTGTTTTTTTATGGAATCTTCTTAAAATTTCATATGCGTATAACTTCCTTACAGATAAGACATTTACTATTTCATAGAGAGTATTTGTAGGGTATCTATACGGTAGACGGAGAAGCATCTTCAAAATTGCACGTTGTGTCCTCTCCAGATTTATCATAAGAGATTTCGCCGCTCCACCCCAAGCGCATATACAGTATCTGAGAAGGCATTCGCATAATGCACGGTATGTTTGAGCAAGTAGTGTAGTGTCGGCTATAGAGCGAAGGTTCTTAAGAATGAAGATCAGCCTTCTAATCCTACCTATTGTGGTCTCTATATGTGTGTTTCATCTTAGATGTTCATCAATTGTAACACCAAGGTACTTTATTAATTCTACCTGCAGCAGAGCATCACAATCACAGGCGGCATGGTCAGCTCTTCCGTCGCACGGGAAGGTATGAATTTGTAGGATATTGCTAGCATCGGGCCGTCCAGCACTACACAGTTCATTTATGTAAATGAGAAATAACGATGGACCGAGTGTGCTACCTTGGGGCACGCCATATTTGCAGATGGAGTCATCACTTTCATAACTCTGCACCCTAACACGCTGATTTCTGTGGGACAGGTAATCTTTGAACCACTCTAAGGTCACTCCGCTTACACCAACATTCTCCAGACGGGTTAGTAAAATCGGAATGGATACTGTATCGAAGGCTTTTTGAAGGTCTAGGAAGACCCCCAGGCACTTCTCTCCTTTGTCCAAATACGATACGAGAGCAGATGTGAGCTTCAGTACGGCGTCTTCAGTAGAATTATTTTGTCGAAAGCCGAATTGATTGTTACTAAGAAATTTATTTTTTTCAAGATACGCAATTAGTCTTTTGTTGTTGATTTTTTCGAGTATCTTAGAAAGTGTTGATAAAAGAGAGATAGGGCGGTAGTTGTTAGGCTCACATTTATTGCCTGACTTGAAAATCGGACAAACCACTACAAACTTAAACAAGGTGGGGAAGATACCCGTTTCCATACTAAAATTGCACAGATAAGTTATAGGTGGGCTAAGCACTGAGGCGTTTTGTTTCAGAACGTCTATAGTAATTTTGTCCCATCCGGGAGCACTATGCGATTAGAGGCCAAGAATTACACCTCTCACTTCCCATGGGTCAGTAGGTGTGAACGCCATGGAGTTTAGCGGTGAGTTGTCTTTCCTGGCCTCTCGTGCTAGTTCTTGCTCTGTCTTGTCCAACATTTCAAGCAACCGACCCGCCAGCGCACCTCCAACACTAGTAAAATAATTATTGACAGTGTTCAAGGCTCCAACTGGCGTATCTTCGATGTGCAGCAGTTCATCGGCTTGGCTGTTTTTTTGCTTTATGTTACACACTTCTTTTATTGTCTTCGATGTTTCCCTTATATCACCTTTGACTGTTTGAAATTTTTTCGCGTAATACTTTTTTTAATTTTTTTATTATTTGATTGCATGTATTCCTGTACTTTATAAATTTTTGTAGTTGTTGTGTATCGTTCGTGTCCTGGAGCGCAACCTTGTGTAACTTATTACGCCTTCTTATACATTTCACAACACCCTGTGTAATCCATGGTTTTAATGGTCTATGCCGATTTGAAAAAGTAATTGTTTGTGAGTTAGTCGAGATGACATTATGCAACGTTGTTGTTAAAATTTGTGAAACAGTATTTGTATCGGTAGTGTGATATAAATCAGTCCAGTCTTCCTTGGTAAGCGACTCATTTACAGCTTTATAATTCGTAACCACTCTATTGGACATTATCATCTTCTTAACTATTGTAGAATGGTAAATGTGTAATAGTATATGAGAGTGATTAGTTATGATTTGATTGAAGACCACTGTTTTCCAACTAGACTCACATTTTACCATCAAGTGGTCTAGACTTGTTTTTCCCATCCTCGTTGGTTTTATGATACCTTGTTGGAGACCATACATAGCCATTAAATTCAAATAGCTATGAGACGAGTACTCTAAGCATTCCGGTAAAATATCGACGTTTATATCGCCAGTAAAAATAAGATTTTTTGTATGAACATTTTGAAGTACTTTATCGAGCGACTCCAAGTAATATCTAGGATTTCCGAAACATGGTGGTCGGTAAGAACACACTACTGTATAATCAGGTTCAATCGTAAGAACCAGACAATTGGCCTCGACTATTGACGGCTCCATAGCGAATGAGCCGATTTCGAGTCGTACATAAACTACGTACTATGCCGTCATTTTTGTTTAAACTATTTCGGGTCCAATATGTGTTGTAACCAGATATATTTGGCAGCGGTTTATGTATTTCTGTAAAACATTTTGAAAGGACTATTATATCTATCGGCACAGCCATAGCAGAGATATAAGCCAAGGAAGTGTCAAGGTTAAAATGTACACTTCTGATGTTGAAACTAATTATTGTTAAGGAGTTGTTTTGTTTTGGGTTGTAATTTAATATGCGCCCACATAGCACAGGGTCGCTTAAAGAGAGGCATTCTATCTGACTTGTTTCATCTACTTCTTTGGCTATACATTGAGAATCGAATTTTTAATTAGTAAGTATAAAGACCCATCCATTGTTTCTGCAAATAATAATGAATTATTAGAACTTTTACAATTTTGTTTCAGTAAATTTTGTATTTTGAATTTTACTATAAAACTGTAGATAATCAACACAGGCCTATTCATTGTTTCGGCAAATAATAATGAATTATTAGCACTTTTAAAATATTTTTTTAGTAAATTTTGTAATATGAAATTAATTATAGAACTGTAGATAACAAATACAATGCTATGTGACATACGTAAGTCCCTGTGGTTGTGTGAAAGTGGGCAGTATGGATAAGGGGTATGTTGAAAATGCCCAAGGGTAAAAGGTATTCTTTTAGAAGTTTCAAAATTAGATATTGTTGTATCATTGATCTGGATATAAATATGGATGCCATTGGATCTGTTTGAGTCACTTGCAAGGTAATAGTTAATTTTAGTTGTACTGTTTAAATAATAGTTTGATACGGCGTTTAAACACTATTGCTTGTAAAACGTTAGAATCTAATAGAAAATATATCTTTAAAACATTACAGTTATCAGATATTGAAATTAGGGTTGGTATAAATAAATGATCGCTAGTCATGAAGGTGTTATGATTTATGGTCTCTGTTGCTAGATAAGTCAGCAGTATATGTAGTATGTGTTTATTATGGGTATTAGAGTATTTATTTGTGTATGATAGTATGTGTCTATTATGTGTTTGTGAATAGTAATTATTATACGTTGGAATGTACGTACAGGATACATGGTGTTGAAGTCAAGGATTTCAACCTTGTCCTCTAGCGCTTTAATATGCGCCATATTACTCTTCTTTGATTGCTCGAGCTGTACATACCTTTCCATGAGCTCATCATATCGTTGCCCCAAGAATTCCATAGAGGCCTGAAGATCTATATTTTGCGCCTTTATTTGTTGCATATCATTTTGTAGCTTCTCAAATTTTTCACTTTGCTCCCTCCTCAAAGTTGCAAAAGAGGATAAAAGCTTCTCACGAAGTGATTTTAAATCATTAGTATGCTCAGAGTCATGTTTACGTTTTTGTCTCATACCGATTCGGTTCAGGTCTAAATTTGATTTGGGCGTTGTTAAGTCAGGTTCAGAGCTATGGTGGGGTGGCACAGCCTAAGCATCTTTGTTTATTTTATTTATACTGCTATGTTCTAAAATTTACGCCAACAGTAGTTTGGTACAACAAAACAAAACGCTTTAATAGCGATGACTCACCCGATGAGTGACGGAGTGTATTGCTTGCGCCAAGTGGTCGACAACTGCGCTTATTACGTCACAGTTACAGGTAGCCGAGTAGTTAACGAAGCGCCTCGCCTCTATTCGTGTTGCTAGCGGCCCAAGATGTTCGGGTTCAAACCCTTGCGGCCAATGTGTGACCAAGTTAATTAGAAGTGACTTTTAGTCGTGGATTTATCCCTTTCTTGCCCCTCCCAGTGGGCGGAACAGCTCCATCAATCACCCGCAAGTGCAGGCAGGAAATGTAAAAATACACAAGCGGCCAATAGCAAATTTATCAACACACAATTTTAGATATTGATTAACTGTGACACTGTACACGACCGTCCACACACAGGTAACTGGAGGAGAATGAACAAAGGTATTATTATTATATTGCGAGTTGAAAAACTCCCCCTGTACATATTACTATAAACTATACAAACTTCAAACGAACCATTTAATTCAATACCATTGAAATAAACAATTTTTAAACTGTCACCTATCCACTCCAACGTCCATAAACGTTCACGCTGCCAGGGCAGCGCATTTTTTGTAATTAACCTATGACCTAATTAACTAAAATCATGATATCTTGGAAACTATAATATCTCTCATATATTATTATAAGCTAAATCTCTCAATATTTGGGGTAAATGTTATTACACGCTTTCTTTTGCACTACGCACACAAACGCAACGGAGTACGTAATATACTCGCGCCGGAAAGAATTATTTATAGTCTATACTAATATTATAAAGCTGAAGAGTTTATTTGGTATCGCTAATCTCAGGAACTACTGGTCAGATTTGAAAAAATATTTTTGTGTTAGATAGCCCATTAATCGAGGAAGCCTATAGGCTATATATTATTACGCTACTACACTGGGGAGCAGAGCAGTAGTCATAAATGTCGACAAATCGGGCAATTTTTTATGCATCTTTATAGAATTTATAAGCGACGGGATTAAATAGGTGCGACGGGAAGTCGAATTATTCCACGGGCGAAGCTGTGTGTGTCATCTAGTAATATTATAAACATGAGTGTGTATGGATGTTTGTTACTCTTTTACGTAAAAACTACTGAATGGATTTTAAAGAAACTTTACAGTAATAAACGGCTAGTACGACTTTCCAGTAGTATAGCTTATACGTCAGAATAACACATAGGCTACTTTTATCCCCGGAACAAGTTCCTGTGGACGGACGAAGCTGCGGGCGTCTACAAGTTAATGTATAAAATGAAACAACAGTACTTGTATTTCAAATCGTTTAACTAAAGATTCTTATTACATAATAATAGTTACAAATATACATGGTGTCTTTTAATTGGTATACAAGAACCATATTTTCTTACTCAGTAAAAAAAATTAAATTAGAATTTCGTGAAACTAACTATCTTCACGCTGTATCCCTGACTGGGTAGTCAGAGTAAGGACAGATCGCCAGGTTTCGCGATCCATGCATACTTCTTTCGCTGCTTCAAGATTTATCAATCGCTTCATACATGCACGTCTTGGTATCCGAGTACTTTTACCTTTGCCGTTTTTGAGCAATCTGCTCACGTGGTCTCGGCCTACCCTGACTCCTTCTACCCTCTACTTTCGCACAATATATATTTTTCGTCATTCGTTACTTACTCATACGTTGAACGTGTCCATACCAACGGAGCACGCCCTTTTCCAGTTTAACGCTGACACTACTTAACACTTTCATTGGTACAAACAAATTGTATTTTAATGTGATACATCAGGCGAGGGAACACTGATTTTTGGCGTGGCGAGAATATGGACGTGGCAACGCGTCGTAACGCTATATTATGGTATATTATGTACTTTACGTAGCCAAATACAATAAAAAAATTACTAATAAAAAATTAAAGATGTGGTGTCGTGGGACACCAGGTAGGAACGAAGTTCCTTCGGCTAATGTAGAATCGACACAATTAGCAAAAAAAAATTCGTGCTCAATTTTATGTAAAAACCCAAAAACCACCCTCACCCTCACTCTCACCCTCACCCCACCCTCACTGAAAAAGGGAGAAAGAGAAAGGTATTATACACTACTAGCTTGTGTATACGACTGTCGCGCCTGCGCACGTCTCATTTAACGGTTTTATTCCACGGACGTATTCTTACGGTTTTACTATCACATTTTTTTCAGTTCGGTCGCGCAGTAAAATCCCTATCTCCTCCAAGCCTGCCGTAAGGAACTTCGTTCCAATAATAAATATTTATGACTTTTTTTATTAATAATTAATAAATTGATAATAAATTATAATTAATAATATTTTTTTTTTGTAAACCATTTTTATATTCCAAGCGTTCAGTGACCGCTCACACTTTTTTTAAGTAGGAATTCATTTTAAATCGAAATTATTGTCACCCTATGCCTGGTGGGAGTCATTACCCTTAACCGGCGAGCGTGTATGAAAAGACGCACGAAAGTAGAACAATCGAAAATTGTAAGGATCGTAGCATGTGGAAAGGCATAGTCAGGCAGAGACTATGCCTTTCCACTTGCTACGATCCCCCGATAAAGAACAGGCGTGATGATATGTAAGTATGCCTGGCTAACGGTCTGTTGGCCTTTGACACTCCGCCTGGATTTTTAATAAAGTCACAATTAAACAGATTTAAGTAAATTAAAATGATATGTAGGGTGACCATACTATTTTGGTATGTAGTGTACATAATATTTTATCACTTTATTACTAATGAAATAATTATGGGTGCTCGAAAACTTCAACAGCAGTTCGCCACAACTTGCGTCTATCTATTTCAACACCTCAATGGGCTCACTAACTGTTACGTGCGACAGGAATGCACACGGTGAAAAGTGGGCGTACAATATGCCTTATCGGGGATAAGGCGTGATTGATAAACCAAGATACTTTAATATGCTCATAGTAAGATTTAATTTTGCACAGTCAGTAACATAAATTGGTTCCTGTACTAATTCAAAAACACCGTGTATAACATAGGTACACATATAATGTAACATTCAAGACACTTGCCACAAAATCTCAAATCACATATACGTCACTTAGTGACAACATCACTTTTTAAGCAGCTGTTATACAATCACAGATACACATTTTTATACAATATAACTATAAACAAATTAGACACAAGGCTGCGCGAAAAAACAAATTATTAATACAATCAAGTGTATTAATATATAATCGTTATATTCCGTCGCATTGGCATTTTCTGATTTAATATTTTTATACTTTCGCGATTTTCACTCGTATTAATATGATATTTCGGGCCTTATTCGCGACGCATATTATTAGGTACAAAGCCTACCTTTTACTTCCCGACGTTTCGACCGGATTAACACCAGCTGTGAACCACGTGTAATGCTTTTGGCTTGATATCTAACAATATACATTCTGATTTTTTTATTGATACACTAACTGGTACATGTTGCAATGTACAACAGTTTCATACACAAGAAGCTGATACCCGCGGCTCTAGCCGCGTCAATGCGATTGTCCGTACCCGTTCCCCATAGGAACATATTTCCAAGAAAAACGGAACGAATGGTACAATATGCCTGAGTACTCTAGACTTATAGTAGCCTAGAGCACTAAAACAGTGAAATAATTTTCAAAATCGGTTCTAGATTTAGATATGACAACCTAACAAACACACAACATCACAAACTTTACCTCCCTAACTTTATAATTCTAGTATATATAGTAATATTAGTATATACAGGGTCATTTGTAAAACATAGCAACCTGCTAGGAGTGGATAGCCAAGGTCATAACCTACAACGTTTGTTCTACCACTGCAGGCAATTCGTTACGAAACTAGTAGCACATTGAACTTTCGAACTGCGTCATAGGTTTTCGCTCTTGGATTCGCTTGAGAGAAATCCTTGGTATCTTTTTCGTCACGTACTGCATGTCTCGATAAACGATGGACGCGTGTGCATAAATGCGGTTGTAAAAGATCAAGGTCAAAAGAAGTATCTCCGGCCTACCCCCATCCCCTGCGATTTTTTACGAGTTGTGTAGTACTGTAATTCAATCAGTATATTAAATTAAGACTTAATTAGTAAAAAAAAAAACAAAAAAGATAATTCTAAAAATTAAAAAAAAGTTTTTTATGATGTTAGCTACCTAGTCCTAGCAGGTTGCTGGTGTTTTACAAATGACCCTGTATATGGATAGGCTTGTGTCTGACCACTACCTTACCTAATGTTAAATTTAGTGTACCTAGACGTGGTTTATGATGGAGCATTTTACTATCTTCACGCTGTATCCCTGACGGGGTAGTCAGAGAGGACAGATCGCCAGGTTTCGCAATCCATGCATACTTCTTTCTTACCGTCAGGGATACAGCGAAGAAGATAGTTAGTTAGTTAACAAGACCCAGATAGTGAAATAAATCGTAAAATTAAAATAAGATTGACAGCTAGAAACTAACTTAAATAAATATTTTTGAATATATTTTATAATCCGAAACCTGTGAACCCGTTTTCGAGATATGAGAGAACAGTCACAAGAACACAAGTTATTCATAGTCTGTTTGCAGTTCTTTCAATCTACTTACCTTCTGTGCAATATTCTTGTGTTATATCCATAGTCTTGACTATTTAGTTGCATATTTCAAAACAGTTTTTTTAAATAATCTAGGTTTATTACATCAACAATCTACAGTGGTAAAGTTACAGAACAAGGAATTAGTGTCACTCGCGCGCTCTCCGCCTGATTCGTTACTAAAGACTGGTAGGAAACTGACAGGTCGCGTATGCGTTTTTCGCACACATTTTTAATGCCAACTTGGCACGCGGTATTATTATTAATTTCGACTCTGTTAGGCTCGAGCGATAAATACTCCTCGCTATGTGCGTAAAGTTTACAAAATGATTCTTAAGGATATCTTGTTTTTTTTTCTATTCACAAATCCACTACATTCCATTATATATGTACACTGAATTTAATACAGTATACGGGGTTTGTGAGATATAAAGACAGGATAGTTTTAAGCTTGAACACATTATACGAATGCAAGTTAACTTTGAATTAGTATACAGGAACCAATTTTTCTTACTACCTAGGCAAAATTATATCTTTCAAAATCAGATCTTATAACTACTCGTATGTTAAAGTAATGAATTCGATCCTGAATTATTAAAACGGAGCTCCCATGGATCAGTTTCAATGGCAAAATGTATTACGAATTTCGTAATTTTTGTACTAAATCGAATTATACTAAATAATAAAATCTAAATCGTGACGGAGCCTAAATGTTTAAATTCGCATAATGAATAAAGTTATTATCAAAAACCTGGGGTCAATGTGATTTTCCATCGCAGTAAAAAGCACGCGCTTTTTGTAATTTTTTATTCTTACGGAATTATAAAATATTAATCCGTCCTTTCCGTTGACTTTTTCTTTTCTTTTTAGATTTTTTTCCGTCCTTTTCTCTGATGCTGTGCTCTAATATATCTCATGCTAGCAAAGCTTTATGCTTAGCGACTGCATCGAACTAGTTTGACAAGAAAGTTATAGAACATTATGTACCTACACTTATTGTATATAATGGTCACCCTGCATTTCATTTTAAATGAATTTTCAAACATCCGTTTTGATTTGTGACTTTATTATCTACCTTTGACAACTTGTCATTCAGGCATAGGGTGACAATAAATTTTGATTTAAAACTAATTCCTATTTAAGAAAAAATATTGGCGGTCAAGTAAATAAGGTTCCTTACTGTTTAAAAAATAAATATATAATGCTGTGAAAAAAAATATGCTGTCGGGGGACTGCCGAAGAAAAGTTTCTTGTATGAAAACATACTTGTACTAGCCAGATAGACAAATTGCAGGCAAGCAAAATTGAAACTTATATCTGCTCGCTGACGTTGAGTTTTCTTTCCGCGCCAGAGTTTTATGACCGAGATGCGAAGTCCGCGCGAGGTTGTCACTTGAGAAGTTGTATACCTAATTGATTTATTTAGAGCGCGGCTGTCGTGCAAGCCGAGCGGCAGCGGCAACCCACTGTCATTAGCCGCTCCGAGCGGTGCGCTACCCAAATATACCTAAACTGCGGAGTGACACCCTGCTGGCCGCATTTAGGAACTTTGATCCAAAACTTTCTTAACATCATGTTTCTTTCACGAACTTCTAATTGAAATGTAACTCTCATCGATTACTCAGAAAGAAAAAAATGTTCTTGTACACCAATTCAAAGATACCTTGTATATTTGTACTTCAGAGAAAGTAGAAACTATGATTTTACAATCGAAGTTTATTAACTATTAAATTCTATATTTGTATGAACACTTACGTTGTGACGTCACCAATAGCACCCCAATACAGTGCAAAGGGGAAGTACCGCGGCCAAATGGTATGTATTCAAGACCGCCTTTATAATGTATGATTTTTTCAGAAAATTTATTTCGATAAATAAAGTGTCTATTTGTAATTCCAAATTAACTGTTTTATACTAAATGCATTATGAAAGTATATACGGTACCTACATTAAAAAAAGATTTTTTGAAGTTATATACTTCTTCTGGCGCGTTAGGGAAAAATTATCAGAGTTAAATTTTGCGATGCACGCGCAGACCGTCACAAATAACTGACACCATAAAGTTAGCTGATAAGTGTTTCCAAGACTGACACATAACTTCATTCAAAGTAGTTTTCATTCTTTTGATGTTTTTTTTACTAATTGTGGTAAATGTGATGAAATCTTATTTGACTAAAGCAGTATAACTTCTAACGGGTGTACATAAGTGCACACATACTTTTTTTTCTGTTTGTCTGTTCCGGTTAGGGTCTGAAACGGCAGCACCGATTTTTACTGGGAGATAGCTGATATTATAAATAGTAACTTAGGTTAGATTTTATCCCCGTATTCCAACGTGACCGGCCACAACGCGGGCGAAACTGCGGGGCGTCCGATAGTATAGTAAATATATTTTAAAGATTTTTATAGTCACACTCATTTATTAAACATAGCAAATGTCATAAAATTTTCCTGGTCACTTTTCCCACGGATGTTCTTGTAATGCACCCGAGATTAAAAGTAGCCTATATTCTTTCTCTGGCCCTAGACTATCTCTATACCAATTTTTTTATTTAGATCAGCTCAGTAGTAATAACATTAGTGCAGAAGACACAATTTTTTGAAGAAAAAAATCATATTGGGGTGACCATATACTTACGTCCTTAGTCTATTGTACAAAGGTAACTTTGCCTGAATGCCCCAAGCAGTGGTGCTTTAAATCATGTGTTGATTTAAAGCACCACTGCTGCATTACCACTATTTATTAATGTGTTTATCACTAAATAAATAAATATTTTGAGACATTTTACACAGCGTCCTCTACTCCAAATTAAGTTAATATTAGCTTGTGCTGTAGTATTTAAACAACTGATAAACATAGTTATGTATATATTTCTAAATACATACGTATTTATAGATAAGTTTCACGCAACACAGAACTAATCACCGTGCTCATTATACAAAGAGATTATTTTACCCTGAGTGGAAATTGGACACAAGACAGACAGAGTATGGAATCAATGTCATTCAGGCTCTACCAGGATACTCCTTACATACAACCAAGCGTTACCGTTTTCTTAAACAATTACATTATTACTGCAGACGAATGCCATTCGACGTATGCGAATTACGCCTACATTTTGCCGTAAACTTGACACTTATTATTACTGTATTTTTTCGTCTCTATTAGGGCGCGAGCGGGAAAAATTCCTTGCTTAGGTTATAAAAGAGTCTAATCAACACAGTGTGGGTTCACAAAAAAAGTAAATTTCCCTACCTGATGGTAAGCAATTGTGACGTTTAGAGCTAGAGAACTTATATCATAACTCGCAAGTACAAAAGTGTCATTGAATCATGGAATATGTTAATTTTATCACAGCTTATATAAATATTATTGCGTGCATAACACTCCGAATTACAAATCTGTGAACACAGTATCTTTATAATGGCAGGCACCTCACAACACAACTCCAAATAACATGGTAATTTATTTACCAAATTCAACAAAAAAAATATTACAGAAAAAGCCCATTTTGAAGGTTTTTTTTTATAATTTCTATCCATAGACAAAAATTCCGCACATTTTTTTTGTCTGTCAACTTATTTCGATCATTTGCGTTATTAGACTTTAATACTTAGTGGATATTTAATTAGAAGCATTATCTTCAACGTCTACAAAATTGTTTCTTTTATTTACTTGTGTATACCAATTTAATGTAGGAAAAGATTTAATTTCATAATTTCATGAAAACTTATATAAATATTATTGCGTGCATACTCCGAATTACAAATCTGTGACCACCGTATCTTTATAATGGCAGGCACCTTAGAACACGACTAAAAATACCATAAGAATTAAAAGAACAATATCTTCAAAAAAATACATCGTAGATAGACAAAAAAAATCCGCCATGTTGTTTTTGTCTGTCAAGTTATATTGATAATTGGCGTTATTAGACTTTAATACTTTGTAGATATTTAATTAGCAGCATTCTCTCTAACGTCTACAAAATTGCTTCGTAACCCTTTATACTTGTTTATACCTATTTAATGTAGGAAAAGAATAAATTTGTTAATTTGATCACAGGTTTTATAAATATTATTGCGTGCATTAAACTACTATTCGGTTAAAACACAACTCCAAATCACATGGAACCTATGTTAACAATTTCTACAAAAAAAAATCGACGACATATAGTTTTTAATTTTCAGCCTATATTGCGTTTTTTATTCTAATTTGTAACCGTAAACAAAAATTTCGCCATGTTTTTTTGGTCTGTCAAGTTATATATCATAACAGCCTAAATTACAAATCGGAGAATAGCGCGTTTTCAATGGCAGGCGCGTTACAACACAACTCACATGGAACTTAAGTTAACAATTTCTACAAAAAAATATCGACGACATATTTTTTGATAGATATTTTTTTTAAAGCAATTAGTATTCACATACTTTTTTAGTAAAGTGAAAAAAGTGAACAACTTGGTTCGAGACAGGGCTTGTACCCGTGACCTTTGCCTAACTAGGGCAATGTTCTAGCCACAGAACTACCGGAACCGTAGTCCGTACCGAAAGTTGTCTTTTTTCACTTTAATAATTTTTGTTTTAATTTTCAGCCATTATTGGGTGTTATTTTTTGGTAATTTCTAACCGTAAACAAAAATTTCGCCATGTTTTTTACTAGTTTAAGTTATATATCACAACACCCCAAATTACAAATCGGTGTAGCGCATTTTTAATAGCAGGCACGTTACAACACAACTCCAAATCACCAGGAAACGAAAAAAATTAATGAAGACTATTTGCTTCTACAAAAAAAATACATCGACGATACTTTCAGTATTATAATTTAATCGTAGATAGTATATGCCCTTCATCATCTACAAATTTGTTTCATATCCCTTTAAACATAATCAATGTGCAAGAAGATTGAATTTAATAATTTCACCACAGTTTATGCAAATATTTAGCGTATGTTTTTATAGGCATGCCTTTTAAAACACAACTTCAAATTACATGGGAATTTAATTAACGATTCTACAAAAAAAGTTTTATAACTGCTAGCCGATATTTTTTTCATTACTCAACATTTTTTATTTAGTATTTTTTAGCAAATATTGTATGTTTTTTTATGGTTAAACTTATTTTAGCCAATATTGCGTGTTTTTTATAAATAGTTTCTTTCTAACCATAATCAAAAATTCCGCCATGTTTTTTTTGGTCTGTCTTGTTTTGTCGATTAGATACGCATTATTCCCTCCGTCGTTTACAAAATCTTTTTATAAGTCTTAACCCCCATATTATAAGAGTTTGCTTATATTAATTTTAACAATAATATATTACTGAATAATATATTAGTCAATATAATGTTAGTCGGTTCTATTGAACCCCAAAAGTTATAATATCAGTTCTATTGACTCCAACAAATTATTAAAGCGAAATTTATCGCTAAAAAGGCCATTTTTGATTGGCATCTTCAATCTACAGAGGAGTCGTCTTCGTTTTTCGTGCTTAGATGGAATGCTATAACCGGAATCGAACCCAGAACCATACATGAACCCATGCCGTAGAAACACCAGGAGTAACCGCCGGTCACATCCCGGAGAAGGCCTGTGAATAAATAGAGTTTAATTTATGATGTGCTTCTGGGGATGTTACCATCAAGATCCTCGGAGTCTAAAGTCCGTATTCCAGAACGTTTCTCAATACTCAATTAACGCTTGAGGCTAGTTTTTGCCTTACAAAATTTACTCTCAAGCGTTGATTGAGTCTTGAGAAACGTTGTGGAATGCGGGTCTTAGGTCCGTATTCCAGAACGTTTCTCAAGTAAGTAGTTTCGTAAGTATTTGCCTTATAAAATCTACTCTCAAGCTTTGATTGAGTATTGAGAAACGTTCTGGAATACGGCCCTTAGTGTCTTTAGCTGCACCTGCTGACCAATGGATACGGCATCGACGCAAGTGATTACAAAGTTTTTCATTTTCATTTTAGTACAAGTATTTCTAACTAGGTGACCCCCACGGCTTCACCCGTGACATACCTCGAACTCCGTCGCCCCTATTTTATCGCGTAATTCTACAATAATGCATACTGATTTGCCCGATTTGTACACTATTATACTTATATGTATATTGGATAGTCTATTTTTTTTATACCACTGCGGTGGCTGACAAGCATTACCATTTATTAAGGAATACTATAGGCTAAATATCATCACGCTCCTACCCGGGAGAATGAAGCAGTAATCATAAATATCGACAAATCGGGCAAATTTTCATATATTTTTGTGACAGTAATAAGTGACGGGATCAAATTAAGTCACGGGCGAAGCCGTGGGGATCAGCTAATCCTCCTGTAAGAGAAGCGTGAAAAACCAATTTTCTGGGCCGTCATCCTGAGGGTCGCTACTGGCTAGGATAGTGGACCTCAATCACGGGTCATCCGTCTCTGCTTTCCATCAGGCAGGTAGAATCATTCTGACACGCTAAATACATAAAAAGAAGTTCTGATCTAGTTCATTTACAATCTGTTGTTTGTCAATCACATTCCTGTCCCACGTAATAGGTGGTGAGCCCATTGCAGTTTTGAAATATACAGACGCAGGTTGTGGCTACCTGCTGTTGAAGCATTTCAGAGTCACAAATAAGGCCTTCAACTTTGCTTAACGACTGCCATGTTACTGGCAACCGGGACCAACGGCTTAACGTGCCTTCCTAAGCACGAAAACGCTCGCAAATGTAAATTGCGAAAGTGAAACATGCCAAACACGTCCGTGACCAGCTATAGCAAAAATTGCCTAGCGCAGATCGTTTACAGAACACTGAGTCAGCGGGCCACGAGCGCTTCATTACAATCTGAAATGTTGTAAACCTTACCAGCAGTAGGAGGAACAGAGACAGCAGCGAGACTCTGGAACATCCTCACGAGTCCGTACGAGGAGGCGATGCGAGCTGTCCCGAAGGCGTCCGCCAACAGAACGGGCACCAGGAGGAACCAACACCCCAGGCAGAGGCCGTAAGCACCTGTGTGAGTCGAATTTCAATAGCAATTTTGAAGTAAATTTGTTAATAATAAATAAAGAAATATTAAACTAACTATCTTCAAGCTGTATCCCTGACGGGGTAGTCAGAGAGGACAGATCGCCAGGCTTCGCGATCCATGCATGCTTCTTTCACTTCTTTCAGATTCATCAATCGCTTCATACACGCACGTCTGGGTATCCGAATACTTTTGACTTTTCCGTTTTTAAGCAATCTACTTACGTGGTCTTCATATATAAGTCTCGGCCTACCCTGACTCCTTCTACCCTCTACCTTCGCACAATCTATATTCTTCGTCAATCGTTCCTCACTCATTCGTTGGACGTGTCCGAACCAACGGAGCACGCCTATTTCCAGCTTAACGCTTTCATTCAAACCTACCATAAAGAAAAGAAGAAGTAAATAAGAGAGTTACCTGAAGCAATGGCGAGAGTCCACCAAGACGTCAAACTCGGCAGAGACAACACCGCGATTCCCGCTACTAATATACTGAAACAGGAAAAAGTTATGTTTGTTTGTGAATACAAGTTAAGCGTCAGAAAAGTATGCTGCGACAGAATCAAAAATCGAAATTAAAAATTATTTTTATTCATGTAGAGCTTTTCTGGCACTTACGAATAGTCATGACAATAATTAAAATGAGAGTACCTAATTCTAGTTGCCAGTTCTAAGGGCAGCCAACCCTTCATGGAGAAGAATCTGGCAAGAAACTCCATGAGTGTTCTTTTAAAATGTATGTATGGCTTACAATAATTAATTTACATTGTTTTTTTTTGGAGTTATGTGAGAACAGTCGACTAAACATAGTTTGCCTTAAATTTTAATTATGTTATTTGTAACACTTGAATGAGATAGGTAGATATAGGGTATCAGGAGTATTAGTCCAACATTTTTTTTTTAAGTAGGTGTCCTATGTTACTTTTAATACCTTCAATCATGTACAAAGTTTCATGATGATCGGTTAAGTAGTTTTCGCGTGTAGGCGTAACCAACTTAAATTCACATTTATAATATTAGTAAGGATGTATGTATTTAGAAATTTTATAAGTACGTTTATCAGTTATCTAGATCCTATAACACAAGTTTATATTAATTTACTATAAGGTATATGGCGCTTTGAAAAAAAATAAGGGGGGAACCAGAATACACTGGAATTAAGTGAAACTTCTTTACAACATTTCATTTTTACACATACTTATTATTTATCTAACACGCCATATCCCCGAAGGGGTGGCAGAGGCATATGATATGCCCATTTTTCACTGTGTGCATTCCTGTCCCACGTAATAGGTGGTGAGCCGATTGCCGTGTTGATAATAGTCAAACGCAGGAAGTAGCGACCTGCTGTTGAAAATTTTCAACCCGCCCATAAGGCCTTCAACTTTGAGTCAATCAACGACTGCCATGTTACTGGCAACCTACATACTTATTTATATACTAATTTATTAATACTTGCTAATTTTAACAGATTTATTTACATTTATTGATAGAATTAAATAAAGTAACAAAATAAATAATAAAGTAACAAAATAAATAATGAATGAGTAACAAATTAATAAAGTAGAAAAAGACAGTTCAATTCGAGACGGGGATTGAACCCGTGACCTTTGCCTAGCCACTTGGACTTTGGTTAGTCAAAGGTCACGGGTTCAATCCCCGTCTCGAATCGAATTGTCTTTTTCCATTTTATTAAAAAAATTTCAAAATAATTGCTTTAAAAAAATTATCTATTTAGTTACAATCAAAAAGTGGGGTTAACTTCAAATAAATATTAAAATCATGCTCACGTTATACATACATACATATTGTCATGCCTTTATCCCCGAAGGGGTAGGCAGAGGCATACCAAACGCCCACATTTAACTGTATTTATTTTTGTCCCACGTAACAGGTGGTGAGCCCATTGCCGTGTTGAAATGGACAGGCGCAGGCTGTGGCGACCTGCTGTTGAAATTTTTTAAGCCGCCCGTAAGGCCTTCAACTTGGCTTAACGACTGCCATTTTATTGGCAACCGGGACCAACGGCTTAACGTGCATTCCGAAGTACGAAACTGGGGTGGGTCTAGATTAGTTCCAAATTTAACATCTAAAATACACATTTTAGATGTTAAATTTGGAAGAAATTTTGAACCCGTTGCCTTTTTAGTCAAAATCAAAATCAAAAATCTTTATTCATGTAGGTCACAAAGTAACACTTATGAACGTCAAGATTATTGCTTCTACATTTACTGCCAGATTCGCAAAGCAATAGGTAGAGCCAGAGGAAGAACCTGGCAATAAAACTCATGGCCACTATTTTCTAACCGCCATTTGACACAGTTTGATTAACATGATATTTGACCAATTATACAGTAAAGAAATTATACAAAATAAAAAAACAAAATAAATGTTGTGTTCATTAAAATTACACTTACATAGTTCCTTTGAATTTATGTGAGAACAGTCATTTCATTCACTTGAATTTGAACATGGCGCGTAATCGAAAAACGTGACGATTTTTTACAGCTATAAAACTTCTCTTAACGTCGATAAAGAAGTATCACTTCAAAAATATCGTACAATATGTGTCACTTACCTCAGTATATAAGCTTTAGTTCTACAGAACAGGTGCAGGTCGCACAGGTAGCCAAGTCCGAGCCGCCCACACAGGTCCAGAACCGCGCTGATCGCCACCAGGTGACCTGCAATGTGTTTTGCATGAGGATAGGCAGACAATTAAATTAAATAATAAAAAAAATGGGAATTTTATACACAGCGCCGTCTAGCCTAATATAAGCTTGTGTTATGATCTAGACGACAGATAAACACCTTAATCACTACATATTATAAAACAAAGTCGTTTTTAGCTGTCTGTCCCTATGTATGCTTAGATCTTTATAACTACGCAACGAATTTCGATGTAGTTTTTTTTAATAGTTAGAGTGATTCATAGGAAAGGATTTTATGTATAATTTGTTAAGTTTTTGTATACATTAACTTAATTATAACGATATATGTTGAGGGCGACGGAAAAAATAAGCCGTCTGGGAGCTTTTAACGAAAACGCTGCCTAAACCCTTTGAGATATAACAAAATAATGTATTGTGGAATTGTGTATCTAATATAGGTCTACAAAAAAGTCCGCGACGGTAAATGTCTATCTCTTAAGGATAACATTCTATATCCATTTTAATACTTTAAAAAAACAGCAATTACAAAGCGGTAATTTGAAGGCTATTTACACAAATACATTATTAATCCTTATCATTTTTAAAATGTTAGTTGGCTTCAGCATTTCATGAAGATTATTTTGACCCTTTACACCTTGCAAATTAAATGAATATCTTAGGAAATATGGCAATATCAAAAAATTGCGCAAAGAAAATATTTTCGTGTTACCATTATTCGATCGGGCCGTGCGGGCGTGAGACTTGAGAGCGGAGAAGTAATCAAGTAATTTGGAAAATTTTCATGTATTATTGTGAAATTAATAAACGATGGGATTAAGTGGATGCCACGGGGTTCGAAGTATGCCACGGGCGAAGCCAGGCGGGACAGCTAGTAATATTATAAATGCGAAAATTTGTATGGATGTTTGTTACTATTTCACGTAAAAACTACTGAATAGATTTTAATGAAACTTTACAATATATAGCTTATACATCAGAATAACACATAGGCTGATGTTAAATTTTTATGCATAATTGTAGAATTTATAAGCGACGGGATTAAAGAGGTGCGATGTGAGTTATATTATTCTTTTAAGATTTTTAATATTTACGATTTAAGTCCACCAAAGCTAATTATTTTTTAAATCTATCCACTAATTTAAAGAAAAAAAAAGTTTGGAAAAAAAATTAATAAAAAAAAAACCAATTGAATGCGAGTGAATAGGAATTATATTTGTGTATAATATTGTATCGTAATTATATATGTGACTGCCTCGGTGGCGCAGTGGTAGTGTATGCGGCTGCCGCGCCTAAGGTCCAGGGTTCGATTCCAGGATCGGATAAAGTATTTGTGTGATCCAAAAGTGTTTGGGTGTTGTTGCATGCGTGGAGAAAATTTTCCGTTCCTGTTTCCCACAGGAACTTGTTCCCGGGCTAAAAAGTAGCCTATGTGTTATTCTGATGTAGCTTAATCTTAATAATATTATAAATTCGAAAGTTTGTGTGGAAGTTTGTTACTCTATCACGTAAAAACTACTAAATAGAATTTAATGAAACTTAACAATGAAAAAAGCCGTCCTGGGAAATAAAAAAATATATCCCGGGAACAAGTTCCAGTGGAAACGGGAACGGGAAAACTTCTCTATACGGGCGAAGCCGCGGGCGTCAACTAGTAAGCTATATTATTATAAAGTTTCATTAAAATCCATTCAGTAGTTTTTACGTGGAAGAGTAACAAACATCCACACAAACTTTCGCATTTATAATATTAATAAGATTAGATTATAGATTAGAATTAAAATAAAATAATTGCAGTGGGACCTTACCGGCGGCTGACTTGGAATGTCCTCGCGCGACAGTGTAGGCGGGCAGGTAGTACAGTGCGTACGGCGACCCGCACGACATCAGGCCCACCGACGCACACAGCAGACCGAAGCGCCACGAGCGAAGCAGAGACACGTCCAGGTACCTGCCGGACAAGAGGACATCACACACTGCACGTGCAAACATATTGCTAAATGCAATGCTAATGTCAACTATGGTTTTCGGTAGCGAAACCTGGGTATGTCAGAAGAGTTAGGCTGGAAAACGCGTGCTCCGTTGGTTTGGACACGTTCAACGTTCAATGAGTGAGGAACGATTGACGAAGAATATATATTGTGCGACAGTAGAAGGTAGAAGGAGTCAGGGTAGGCCGAGACTTACATATAAAGACCGCGTGAGCAGATTACTCAAAAATGGAAAAGTCAAAAGTACTCGGATACCAAGACGTGCATGTATGAAGCGATTGATGAATCTGCAGGAAGCGAAAGAAATATGCATGGATCGCGAAGCCTGGCGATGTGTCCCCTCTGACTACCCCGTAACGGATACAGAGTGAAGAAAGATAGATTTAAAAAGAGTGGCCATGAGCTTTATTGCCAGGTTCTTCCTCAGGCTCTACCTATTGCTTTGCGAATCTGGCAGTAAAAGTAAATGTAGACGCCATAATCTTGGCGTTCATAAGTGTTACTTTGTGACCTACAAGAATACAGATATTTTAATTTTCGACCTTAGTTATCTACTGCTGGTAGCCAGTCTGGTACAGTTAACTCAATCACCCTCCCTCCGTCATTAGAAAAAAAATGTCTAACAGTGAACCATAATAGACTTATTTGATAGATAACAGTGTTTATTGCTTGATAGCTCATGTTACCTTTAGAGTTTTATGGGTAAGTGTAATACTTACATTTACCCATAAAACTCTTTGAGGGTAACAGTCGGTACTACAATTTCATTACCTAGATATTTTCTCAATGCATCCAGTTTCTTTCTTCAATATAACTTCCTCTTTCTGAATCTCTTCTTGTTTAATCGACATAGGTTCCGTTAGCTTGTTCGAGACGAGTCGCGTCGGAAGAGGAGGGCGGATGTACAGCGATCTGGAAAGCAGATATTAACCTCTAGAAAAGAGATTCTCTAATTACCACAGTGGTATGCAACTGCCGTAGGATTTAAATCCAGGGTGTGACGTCATGGCTACTTGCGGCCCGCCGCGAGCCAAGAGCAGTACTTTGCCCCCGCGACCGCGACGTCCTCCGCAGCGCCATATCGGTATAAGCGACCGCACTGGCGGTCCTCGGCCTTTTCTGCTGCAGCTACTTACCAGGTGACGTTCCCCACTTTACTTAGAGACACGTCTCAACAATCTTTGTCTGCCTCGGTGGCGCAGTGGTAGTGTATGCGACTGCCGCGTTGAGGTCCAGGGTTTGATTCCCAGGTCGAAAAAAATATTTGTGTAATCCATAAATGTTAGTTTCGGAGTTTGGGTGTTTCCTATGTATAATATGTAGGAATTTAGAAATATATAAGTATGTTTTTCAACCGTCTAGATCTTACACACGCTTATATTAGCTTTCTTTGGGCTAGACGGCGGTGTGTAAAAAATGTCACACAATATTTATTTATTTATCTCGCCTACTGAACCCACCCCTCTTCTTCTATCACCCTAGCTTATCTAAAACTTAAATTCTAAATTGCTTTGTACAACGTTTGATTAACTTAATAAATGCTCATGTTCTTTCAAATGCATCTTTCCTTCATCTCTGTGCGTAATTCACCCCAAATTCACCCCCAGCCTACCCCCTCAACGTCAGACGGGTTTGTATAGTTATTTGTGTGGTCCACAATTTTTTGTATGTTTTCTGTAAATTATTATATTTAGAAATATATACCTTAGTATGTTTATCAGTTGTCTAGATCCCATAGCATAAGCTTATATTAGTTTAATATAGGCAAAATGGCTCTTAGTAAAAAGTTTCCATAGAGTAGGTATGTTCCAGAGTAGCCTCAACATACTTCAAAATGGAGATTCTTTATTTTTAAAGCATTTATTTTCAAACTTAAATAATAAATAAATATCCATCACGCCTTATCCCCGAAGGGGTGGCAGAGGCATATTATATGCCCACTTTTCACCGTGTGGATTCCTGTCCCACGTAATAGGTGGTGAGCCCATTGCCGTGTTGAAATAGACAGACGCAGGTTGTGGCTACCTGCTGTTGAAATTTTTTAAGCCGCCCATAAGGCCTTCAACCAGGCTTAACGACTGCCATTTTACTGGCAACCGGGACCAACGGCTTAACGTGCCTTCCGAAGCACGGAAACGCTCGCAAATGTAAATGCCACAAAGTGGTCACCCATCCGAGTACCAGCCATAGTGAAAGTTGCGTAACTCAATGATCGTTTACAGAACACTGAGACCGCGGGGCCACGAGCGCTTCTAACTTGCTAATTAATAAGCTTTGCGATAAGATTTTTTCTATACTATATCTTACAGGAACTTATTCTCGTGTGTCAGCTATCTAAATCCTAAATTTGAACCGAAATTGGTTCAGAGGTCAGAGCGTGACTAAATGACAAACGAAAAAAAAGAATTTTGTAACGACACGCCAGACAACATCTATATTAGTCGACACAAATTATGACCGTCGCCGTCGTTTCCGCCAAATTGAACGGCAATGCTTACCTCTAGCTAGTTTATAAATAGCGTGTGCACATGTTTCTCTGTTCATTCTGTCGTTGTAAGTCAAGCAATAAACAATCTATGTTGACATACTTGCTGTAATATCATTTCTATAAACTGCCCTATAACCCCGATATAAGTTTGAAGCATTTGATAAATTCCCTCTCTAAGTACAGTTGAATACAACTGATGTACCTAAAGTTACCTGTTTATCAAGTGGCCGTTAGCTAATAGCATCACACGTTACAAGGCGGATATTCATTGTAGAACTATAATAATGGAAATGAGGGGAGGAAGAAACGACCAAACACCCTCGACCCACCAACTAAGTACAAAATAATTTTTTAATAAAGTGGAAAAAGACAATTTGATTTGAGACAAGGATTGAACCTGTGACCTTTGCCTAACCAGGGCAATGTTCTAGCCACCTGAACTACCCGAACCGTATCGAATCAAGTTGAAATTCTCCACCATATATATATCGTCATTTTAAGAGTATGACCAGAGCCATCTATCACGTTTACACTATTTTTCACCATCACTCCTGGTAGTTCAGGTGGCTAGAACATTGCCCTGGTTAGGCAAAGGTCACAGGTTCAATCCCTGTCTCGAATCAAATTGTCTTTTTCCACTTTATTAAAAATTTATGAGAAATTTAGCAAATAATTGCTTTAAAAATTTATTAACTACAAAATAGTTGTAACGGAGGAATGACAAATCCAACGACTCAATAAAAGATTTTAATGTAACTGTTTTATGATCTTGTTACGAGTACTAAGACCTTTTAGCCAAATCTTATTTATTTCATATTTCTTCAATTTTATTATTTGACTGCCTCTGTGGCGCGGTGGGAGTGTATCCCACTGCTACGCAAGAGGTCCTGGGTTCGATTCCCGGGTCGGAACAAATATTTGTGTGATCCACAAATGTGTGTTTCGGAGTTTGGATGTTTCCTATGTATAATATGTATGTATTTAGAAATATATAAGTATGTTTATCAGTTATCTAGATCCCATAACACAAGCTAATATTAGCTTACTTTGGGCTAGATGGCGCTGTGTGAAAAGTGTTCCACAATATTTATTTATTTATTTATCTATAATGTCCGCGTCCTCTACGTCTTATAAGTCAAGTCTAGCCTTAAGTCTAGGTCAGTCTCACCCCAGTATAGTTGTGGTTGCTATACTGAGATTTTCAGTGGATTTTACGCAGCATGATCGATGAAGAAAATCGCATTTCTTTTTATCTAATCTACACTACGTTTTATCACTACCATTAAAATTTGTCTTTCACTATAGTACGTTTACACTATTTTTCACCATCACTCCTGCACATAAAATAAAATAAATGCACTAGTTTTAGAAAATAATATACAGCAAGCTATGCTGTCAGCCATTTTGCCGCCTAAAATCCGATCAATGAAAGACATATAGGACGGAGGTCGTTACCCTCCAGATTGTTAGTAATATCGGAATATCCAATACAAGTGTTTTGCCCACATACGAGGCATCCTTAATACTGAATGTCATGCTGAATGAACAGCCGCTCCACGTCGCCTTTTTATTAAATCTATGATATGTAGTGGGTTCCTCCGTTACTGTCGTTTCACATATAAAATCATACCACTTGTACTGTTACACCACATTTTCTTTGCAAACCTAACCGGTTAAAAAATAAAATATTATCGCGTCTCTAGCTGACTAGCTAACCCCCGCCGCTTCTCCCGTGCCATATTTTGAACGCTGTCTTTTATTTTTATTTAAATGGACTATCCAATACCAAAAATAATGTTTCAATTCGAACCAGTAGTTCCCAAGATTAACGCGTTCAACCTAACAGACAAACCCTTCAGCTTTATATATTAGTATAGCGTATAGATATCTACAAAAGTCTTACCTGCTAAGATTTCTTCTACTTGCTTTGTAAACACATGTGCTGTCAGTAGACAGGTCTTCTACGGAGTGTAGTATTGAAGAAGATCTGGTAGGTCGGAGACGTAGACGTACCACTTCTTTCGGTAGGCCTGGAAATTAATACATACATACATACTTTCACGCCTTTTTCCCCGAAGGGCATACTATACGCCACATTTCACAGTATGCATTTTTGTCCCACGTAACAGGTGGTGAGCCCATTGCCGTGTTGAAATGGACACATGCAGGCTGTGGCGACCTGCTGTTGAAATCTATCAAGCCTTCAACCTGTATTAACGACTGCCATTTTACTGGCAACCGGGACCAACGGCTTAACGTGCCTTCCGAAGTACGAAAATATAAATTTAATAAAATGTGTCAATTTTAGATGTTAAATTTGGAAGAAATTTTGAACCCGTAGCCTTTTTATTGAGGTGGTAACAAAAAGGTTAAAAGGTCTTATGTGCTAGACACTCATTAGCACGACCAATCAAGTCTTGGTTTTCTCCGACTGGCTCGACCAATTAAAGTCCTGGAAATTAATATTTTTGAACATTTTTATACAGCGCTCATCATCATCCGAGCGTCTGTCCCAGTTGAGTCTCGCGACGCCCGAGGTCTACCTTCCTACATTTTCTCGTCCACTTCGCACTGTCGTGGCATCCCCTGTAGTGAGACCATTGGCACGCATGTCATCCCTTACGACGTCAAGCACTTCTTGGGTCTTTCCCCTTACCGAGACCCGGCAGAGCCAACATATTTAGCGCTATCTACCCAAAATTTAACTAAGATCATCTTGTATTATCGTATTTCGACAGTTGATAACCATACTTATTACATTTTTTAAAATTTTTGTCTCATAGTATTTGTTGCTATACTCCTCCAAAACCTCTTGACCGATTTTTATGAAATTTTATGTGTGTGTTCGGTAAGTCTAAGAATCGATCGTTATTTTTTTTTATACCCCTAAGTGATAAGAGTGGCCCGTTATACAGCAAAACGTCGTTTGTCGGGTCAAATAAATAGTGTTATGGAAAAAAATCTAGAAAAAAGGGTGTAATGAATTCGAATTCAGATTCGGAAATCGAATGAATTTATAAGTAATGGTCTACTCACCAACAACTCCTAAGACATCCAGACCTTCAGAGTCTTCGGAATCAGAATGCTGGGTCTGTATGGGGGGTCGAGTGACCTGAGGGTAAAAGGAGAGACACATATTATAGTTTAAAGGTTAGGGACAACACTAAAACATATAAAAATAAATAAATAAATATTGTGGGACACTTTTAACACAGCGCCATCTAGCTCAAACTAAGCTATAAGCTTGTACTATAGGATCTAGACAACTGATATACATACTTATATATTTCTTAATACATACATAATTATACATAGCAAACACCCAGACTCCGAAACCAACAATTGTGGATCACACAAATATTTGTTCCGACCCGGAAATCGAACCCGGGACCTCATGTGCGCTCATTTAAGTAAACGATCCATCAACAAACAGCTCATAATGCTGAACGGATTTGAGTGTCCACTAAAAATGGTTTTTAAAAACTTGCTCTTTTCACTGCACCTGCTCCTTTTATTTACCAGCGTAATGTCGAACTAAGGTGAGTAGTTGTACAGGGGGCCGAGTCCGCTATTTCAATCGTGTCGAAATAGAATCGAAATACCTAGTCGCTTAATAGAAAACCACCGGTACAATATTCTGACAGTTTTTCGTGGTCTCCTATTACAATCGTACTCTATTAATAGACTTCTATCGGTCGACCGATAGAATTCTACTAACACGTACCGCGCCAGTGACCGCTAGTTAGTTGCATTTTTGATAGTCTTATAACATTTTGACAGCTAAAACAGCGATTCTGTGTTGATGTTCTATTCTACTGTTAGTGAATAGTAGACTCGGCCCCAGGTTTGTCGTATAAGGTTTCAGTTGTTGAGATCACTCTTGATGCAGTGATTGTTATCTAAATTTCTATACTAATTTATAAAGCTGAAGAGTTTGTTTGTTTGATATAAGAATTAAATCTATCATGGTCATTCACATAAGTAAAATATTAATTCCGCGCCTTGATCACGGAGTAACTCCGTGATCATTGCGCTAGCAACAGTGCCGAAATATCAGATGCTCGCGCGTGAAAGTGTACATGGGAAATATCCCGATAATCAATATTTTACTTATTTGTTTGTTTAATGGCTGAACGCGCTAATCTCAGGAACTACTGGTCGGATTTGAAAAACTTTTTGTCTTCATATACCCCGGAGAGCGGAGCAGTAATCATAAATGTAAAATCGGGTAAATTTGTATACGTTATTGTAGAATTTATAAGCGTCAGGATTAAATAGGTACGACGGGAAATGGAAATATGTCACAGGCGAAGCCGTGGGGGTCACCTAGTAGTCATATAAACCGTAAAAACAGGAAACATTCGTGTGACACCGCGACATTTTTTTATTATATAGCACTAAGCTAGTTAGGTATAACACTAAGCTAGCGATTATTATTAATTTACCTCTATCAAACTGGGATGCAAAATTTCATTGTACAGGTTATGCCTCTTCAAATCGTCACTCATGAGGATATTCTTCTGATTAAGGGTTAGCTCGTTCTCTGGGTGGAACAAAGTCAGGAGACGATTGTCCTTAAAGTCGTTCTTTGAAAAAATAGCGGCGTGATCTGTAAATTTGGTGAAAATTTTAATCAATCATACATTGTTAGTAGTAATTATTATAATTATTAATTATACATAGTTTACATCGTATATTTATTATGATACTCTAAAAGAGAATAAATAAATAAATACATATCGCTACTGATATATAATAAATATCTACAATCATTGACAGATAGTTTGTATATCATAGGGAGGAACTTCGGCTATTTATATTTTACAAAAATAATTAGGGTTGATTCCAAAAACTATAAACTTTAATGACCGGTAACATCACGTGTATTCAGTCGAAGGCATCAGCTTTATGATAATATAAAAATAATAATGATAAAAAATTTATACCAGATGAAAATATGCTCGTGGCCTCGCGGTCTCAGTGTTCTGTAAACGATCACTGAGTTACGCAACTTTCACTATGGCTGGTCCTCGGATGGGTGACCACTTTGTGGCATTTACATTTGCGAGCGTTTACGTGCTTCGGAAGGCACGTTAAGCCGTTGGTCCCGGTTGCCAGTAAAATGGCAGTCGTTAAGCCTGGTTGAAAGCCTTATGGGCGGCTTGAAAAAATTCAACAGCAGGTACCCACAACCTGCGTCTGTACATTTCAACACGGCAATGGGCTCACCACCTATTACGTGGTACAGGAATCCACACGGTGAAAAGTGGGCATATAATATGCCTCTGCCACCCCTTCGGGGATAAGGCGTGATGGATATTTATTTATTTTATTTTTAAATAATAAACAATCCTGCTTTTCACACAAGGAAGCAGATAGGAATAGCATCCGGTTGTCAGTGTACTAACAACGGTTTGCCGGTAGCCCTATCGTTCGCAAAGTTGCGATATTGACAACCTTTATACAGATAAAAACAGCATGTGGTCGTGTATCAAGTACTTAAATCTGAAAGAACTACCAAAATACTTCATGTTAGAACCCTTTTTGAAAAACGCTATAGTATACATATACTAGGATTTCTTTTTAAACTTTGTTAGTTCAAAATTTCAAACTCACAGTTTTATATACAGAAAATCCCCGGGTTTTCGTAATAGGTGGTACTGAGCCATAATCTAAACTTGCCCGTTTCTCACTCAATTTGTATGCTGGCGCCATTTCTTTATATCAGGCGGACGGCGTCAGTTTGGTAAGGAAAATATTAAACAAAAGAAAAAACTTTGACTGAGCGGAGAAGAACTGTATAAACGGGTAAAACTAGGTAGGGTAAGTCGTGGTATGACTATATTGAGAAAAGAAAATTTCTCTGTAGAACTATTGGAACTTTGAACACCTCCGTTTAACAATACAGAGATCTTCAAGCGGAGCGTAAAGAGGCACATCATTGAGCCGCCAACTTGTGGGCTATGAGAGTAACCGTTCTTTGACTCCAAGTAAGCACAGACTGGGCGGAGAAAAAGTAAATTTTATCCGGGTAAAACTAGATAGGGTAAGCCGTGTCACCACAGACTGAGCGGAGAAAGGCAGCGTTTGTTCGGGTAAAACTAGGTAGGGCAAACCGTGGTATTACTGTATTGAGAAAAGATTATTTCTCTAATGAACCATACAAAGACGTATTCTTCAAGCGGAGCGTGAAGAAGCAAATCATTGGGTCGCTGAATCGTGGCCGACAATAATGTGAACTATGCCGTCATTTACAATGTTTTTTAAACAATCCCTGCAAATTGACGAGGTCAATATTTAGAAGAAAGTTTAAAATAAATAAGGAAATAAATATTGTTGTGACACTTTAAACACAGCGCCTATAGCCCAAGCTAAGCTTTAAGTTTGTGCTATGGTATCTAGACAACTTATAAACATTTTAACATAGGGAACATCATAGCACAAACTTAAAGTGCAGCTAGCTAGAAGCATAAGAAACATCCAAACTCCGAAATAAACATTTGCAGATCACACACCACACATTACGCCACCGAGACAGAAGGAAGTACAACTCCAAAAATTAGAAGGGATTGGGAATAGTGGGGTTTTCATACCTTCCTGTATATCGTTGAGCAGCGTGGTGTGCTCGGTGGTGGTGGTGGTGGTGGTAGTGGTGGTGGGTGGTGGAGTGCGGTCACCCATCACTGTAGAGGCGGAGCTGACGGGTGCAGCTCGGTACAGCGTTGCCGATACACACACGTGTAGCATTCCACCGCCTGTCGAGGTCGTTGACTGACAGTACTTACAGATCAAGGAATATATGTCACTCGTGCTCTACTAGAGACGCCTTAATCTATATAATTTACTAGGTGACACACCGGCTTCACCCGTGACATACTTCGAACTCCTATTGCACCTATTTAATCCCATCGTTTACAAATTCTACAATAATACATTAAAATTGCCCGATTTGTCAACATTTATGACTACCGTTCCGCTCACCAGAAAATTAGCGTGATGATATATAGCCTACAGCCTTCTTCGATAAATGGGCTATTTAATACCGACCTGTTCCTGAGGTAAGCGCGTTCAACCAAACAAACAAACTCCTTAGCTTTATAATATTAGTATAGATACAATCAAGCGAGTCAGGGGGTGGCACCGTTTATTTTTTCATACGATTACACTAATTACATACGAATGGTAGGCAATTGAAAGATCGCGTTTTCAATTTCGACATACGGTTTGACGGAAACTCTGCAAACGGTATTATTATTAATTTCGTTTCTGTTAGAAGCGAGCAAGAGGGGAAGTGTAAGGGGTCCCACCAAAACTGTGGGACATTGTGGGTCATTTTTTTTATACCGGGGCGTATAGCTTTATATATATAGATCTAGACAACTGATATACACACTTATATATTTCTAAATACATACTACATACATATTATACTTAAGAAACACCCAAACACCGAAACAAACATTTGTGGATCAAACAAATATTTGATCCAACCCGGGAATCCAACCCGGGACCTCAGTCGCTGCAGTCGCATGCACTACCACTGCGCCACCGGGACAGTCAATCTCCGAGGGACCTCACCTACTAGTGATGCACCTGCTGATTAGAGGACGAGGCAACAATGTACCCTTACGGACTTGGGAGGTCTGATGATAGTCACTCCCAGCAATACCTAAAGTTAAAAGCCAAACGAAAGCTGCTCCTAACAACCAAATAAAAGTGAACCTCAAAGTGAATCGCTTGTGGCCCCGCGGACTTAGTGTTCTGTAAACGATCACTGCGTTATGCAACTTTCACTGTGGCTAGTCCTCGGGTGGGTGACCACTTTGTGGCATTTAGATTCGCGAGCGTTGCCGTGCTTCGGAAGGCACGTTAAGCCGTTGGTCCCGGTTGCCAGCAACGTGGCAGTCGTTAAGCCCGATAAGTCGAAGCTTGAAAAATTTCAATAGCAGGCCTGCGCCGGACTATTTCAACACGGCAATAGGATCACCATCTGCTACGTGGGACAAAAGTGCACATGGTGAAATGTGGGCGTATAGTATGCCTTTGCGTACCCCTTCGGCGATTAACGCGTCTCTATGTCTCAAGCTCCAAATCCGGGTAGAGTTTGAAACCAACTCGAAAAACACTTATGACGAAGAAGACTATAATATTGAGATTTAAAAGAGTATTAGAAGCGTGAAAAAGCATAAATCTGGGCCACCAACTCGAGGACCGCTGTCGGAGCTCTGCTGGCTATGACAATAATATCGGACACGGCTTTTATCTCTAAGAATGTACCATGTTTACAAATAAAACAATATTAATGGACTAGTTTGACTTCTAATGGCTTCTAATGGCCGGCCGGCTTTAGTCACGGATCGTCGTCTCTGCTTTTCATCAGGCGGGCGGCGCCATTTTGAAGTGTCAAACATAAAAACCATACAGTTTTAAAAGTCTTACAAAGCAGCTCGGTTTGTCCGTATGTCTGTATTCATCTATTTCTCAAGAACCATAAGAGATAGAGGAACCATGAATACGTGCATAAGTGATTTTTAAGTTTCTACTACTTCCTGTTCTAAATATGGTTTCGGTTTGGAAGTCATTTGATTCCTTCGCTACAATAGTGGAGAACGCGTTACTTGATTTAGAAAATAACTAGCTGACCCGCCCGGCTTCGCCCGTGACATACTTCGAACTCCGTGGCACCCATGAACATTTTTCAAATTACTTGATTACTTCTCCGCTCTCAAGTACTACGCTCGCGCCCGCACGGCCCGGTCGAATTATTGTTACACGAAATTAATTTTACCGCATTTTTTGATATTGCCATATTGCCTTAGATATTCATTTAATTTGCAAAGTGTAAAGGAACAAAATAATCTTCATAAAATGCTGAAGCCAACTAACATATTAAAAATGATAAGCATTAATAAAGTTGTTGTGTAAATAGCCTTTAAATTACCGCTTTATTATTGCTGTTTTTTTAAATTATTAAAATGGATATAGTATGTTATCCTTAAGAGATAGACATATACTGTCGCGGACTTTTTTGTACACCTATATTAGATACATAATTCCACAATACATTATTTTGTTATATCTTAAAGGGTTTAAGCAGCGTTTTCGTTATAAGCTCCCAGACGGCTCATTTTTTCCGACACCGCCAACATATATCGTTATAATTAAGTTAATGTATACAAAAACTTAACAAAATATACATAAAAACCTTCTCTATGAATCACTCTATCTATTTAAAAAACTGCATCGAAATTCGTTGCGTAGCTTTAAAGATCTAAGCATACATAGGGACAGACAGCGAAAAACGACTTTGTTTTATAATATGTAAGTGAAGTGATATACAGCATGAGTCCGCCATTCGCCAAAATTTCCCGAAAACTCCTGCTCCAGTAATTGTATACAGAACACTAACCGGGCGGAGCTACGCGCGGTTCAGCAAGCAGACTTACCTAAAAGCAGTACAGTCCCATGAAGTCCATACGTATCCACCAACTTTTCTATTAACATTGGAAAGACGAAACTCCCGGCAGCCGTCCCACTCACGCAAATGCCGTTAGCCAATGCTCTAGAACGAGACGACACAGTAGTTTGTTGTTAGTAAGTATCTGTATCGATCAATATCTGAACCCCGTGGCTTCGCCAGTGACATAATTTGAACCCCCACCGCACCCATTTAATCCTGTTGTTTACTTTTACAAAAACTCACGAAAATATCCCCGATTTGTTGACATTTATGAAAACTGCTTCACTCTCCAGAGTAGTAGCATGATGATACTAATATAGTCTTCCTTGATAAATAGGCTATCCAACACGAAAATAATAATTCAATTCGTTCCGGAGATTAAAGTTTACGATCAAACAAATAAACCCATCAGCTTAATATATGGGTATAGATTAGCGTTTTATTAGAGCCACTTAGGAAGGAGACAGACGCTCGGATGATGATGAGGAAAGTAATTTTCCCATCCACAATTAGCCAACAATTTTGTTGGCATACAAGCATACGGCCCACCTGATGGAAAGTGGTCTCCGTAGCCTATGGACGTTTGCAACACCCAAGTTGCAGCACTCGCCCTGCCGATCCTTTATAAACCTTCTAAGACACCTTTTAAAGAACCCTATACTATAGACGTTCGGGAAAACCCAGGCAGGGAGTTCATTCCACGATCTAAGCGTATGTGGAATAAAACCTCTATCGGACCTAACCGTATGCTCCAGACGCAAAATGTAATTAGGCGGAACGCAAAGTTAATACTACGCAACTCCTGGAAATTATATGGGATAGGGGTGGCGCTAGCTCGTTTGATCTTAAACTTAGCTAGCCGCGGATCGTCCATCGTCCATGGCAAGAAGAAAGCTGGGAGTTGTTTGAGGCGAATCCACAGCCAGTACCTATCTATGATGCAACTCGATGATTCAATGTGTGACAGTATTTCGCCAAGTAACGAATTGTCAAAAGTGATAGAACAAACGTTGTTGGTTATGAACTTAGCTATCTACTCCTGGAAGTCAGTCTAGTACAGTAAATGTCAATCACCCTCCCAACATGCAATAGGATAGACTGCCATTAGACTATTTTGATTGATTGATTGAAAGAAAACAGTGTGTATTGCCACAAAGTTAATGTTACCTTTAGAGTTTTTTGGGTAAGTGTAATACTTACATTTACCCATAAAACTCTTTGAGGGTAAGAGTCGGTACTCTGGCCTTAGCCCATTCTGTAATCTCAAACACCAGTCCAACAGGAGGACAGATCTTATTATACATTCACAAATAGCTACCTACAATTTTGAAGTAATACTTCTTTACATACACATGACTCGGGGAGTAGGCTGGTGAATGCGTTACTAAAACAAAGTTGAGACAGAAATATCAGTTAGTAAAGATCGAAAGAGAGAGAGAGTTACGTATCGTTTAATACTGTAAAGTCAAGAGAGACAGGTGTGAGAGGACACATTTTCTTTCTCACTTTATCATATGGTCAATTACTTTTCGTATTCTAGTACACAGTGCAGGACCAGGCTTTTTGTCACTTCACTGTAGAAGCAAGAGAGAGCATTACGCGCGCACATTTTCTTTCTCACTTCCTTTTATAGCCAGTGCATGAAATAAAGTAAGTGATATTGTTTATCTTAGAGTAAGGTGACTGAGTGGAATAATTTACATTGTAATGGAAATTAGGAACCTTTGTTCTAGAAAGGGAGACAGTGCCGCGCGCTTGTTTCGTATCTCATATCTCTTTACTTAAGATATCTTTGGTTGCCACTAAATTTAGCTGGAGACATTTCAATGCTAAGTCACTTTCAAAACTTAAAAGCAGCCAAGTGCGAGTTCGATTTGCCCATGAGGGGTTCCGTAGAGGCAAGTAACATCATATAAAAGCTTAAAAGGTAAATTTCGGTTTACGATTAATGACGTATTAAAAAAACTACTTACTAGATCTCGTTCAAACTAATTATCGGTGGAAGGGTAATGTAATCATAATTATTTGTAGTTCTATCATTCCATTATTTTAGAAGTTACAAGGGGACACACAACTTTTACCACTTTGGAAGTGTCTCTCGCGCAAACTATTCAGTTTAGAAATAAATGATATTAGAAACCTCAATATCATTTTTGAAGACCTATCCATAAGCTTGCAGGTATGGGTTTGATGAAAAAAAAATTTTGAATTTCAGTTCTAAGTTTGGGACCCCCAATATTTATTGCTTTTGTTTCTATTTTTGTTTGAAAATCTTAATGCGGTTTACAGAATACATCTACTTACCAAATTTCAACAGTATAGTTCTTATAGTTTCGAAAGAAAGTGGCTGTGACATACATGACGAATCCATAAGGGTTCCGTTTTTTGCCATTTGGCTGCGGAACCCTAAAAATGGAACTAAAGAACTTTTACATCTCTCATATTAGGTAAGTAGGTCCTTATTACCCCCAAATGGGGCTTGTAGGTGACGAATTAGAGCTCTAGGGTAATAATGTAGCTAGAAAAGCCCTAGGGCGGTAAGTAATTGAAAAAAAACTTCTCTCTTTCAAAAAGTTCGCGTACGTCTAACCATCATACTGGCAATAGACATCATGCATTCAGCCCAATGACAAAAGAGGTCACTTCGCTATTCAGCCTTGTCTTCGTATGAGTATAATAGTCATCAATTTTAAATATCGAACGGCGAAGCTCAATTTCGTTGTGAAAAAAATAATTTAAAAAAAGATGAAAAAAGGCGGGAATAGAAAACTTTATTTATTCTTGTAATGCCTTTTTTTTCTACTTACCTCACAATCGAGATGTAAAGCAGAGTAGTTAGCTCGGGTGTAAGCATCCATTGCACCCTCGAACAATAGGCGCCCTCGCTGCGCTCGTGCGCCCAAATATCTCGGGCTGCGATTGATGCCTTACAGCCCTTGGCTACTAATGTACTATTACTAAAGGTGTGAGATCTAAGGTACACTTTTTTTTATTTACCTGTGTTTATCGAAGTATTGAGACACTATAACGATTCCCGGTGTAGTGGACAATCCTCCACCAATACCTGCAAGGAAAATGTTGATTCATATTTACTGAATATTAAATACTTATTACTACTACAAATTTTTTATAAAAATATATACTTAGGTAAGTACATGAACCCTGTCGGGCACGACAAATGTAGAAGACAGGAGGAGCATTTTATTTGGTATGTAGTCTTAATATCTATACTATTATTATAAAGCTGAAGAGTTAGTTTGTTTGTTCGGTTGAACGCGCTAATATCAGGAACTACTGGTTGGATTTGAAAAATTCTTTTTGTGTTAGATATCCCATTTATCGAGGAAGGCTATAGGCTATATATCATTACGCTACTACACTGGGGAGCAGAGCAGTAGTCATAAATGTCGACAAATCGGACAAATTATTATGCATCAATTTATAAACGACGGGATTAAATAGCTGCCACGGGAGTTCGAAGTATGTTACGGGCGAAGCACGGTCACCTAGTTATGAAAAGTCCGGACTCACTGGTGACAATCAACGCCCAGCTTATACCCTTGGACCTAGTTACCTAAACTTTTGCACAAAGGTTTCTTTTATGACGTAGGCAAGGAATAAGGTCGGATTTTTTTAAATTCAACCTCTAAGGGGGTAAAATAGGAGCTGAAAGTTTATATGAAAATCCGCCATTTTTAAACTAATATGCATAAAAATTTTGTTAGTGGACTTTGGATTATAACTTACTAGATGACCCGCCCGGCTTCACCTGTGACATACTTCGAACCCCGTGGCACCCATTTAATCCCGTGGTTTATTAATTTCACAATAATGTATGAACATTTTCCAAATTAAGTACTTGATTACTTCTGCCCTCTCAAGTACCTACGCCCACGCCCGCACGGCCCGGTCGAATGTGGTTACGAGTAGACGAAATTCATTTCTTTGCGCATTTTTTTTATTCTGCCATATCTCCTAAGATATTCATTTAATTTGCAAGGTTTAAAGCGCCAAAATAATCTTCATAAAATGCTGAAGCCAACTAACATATTAAAAATGATAAGGATTAATAATGTATTTGTATAAATAGCCTTCAAAATACCGCTTTATAATTGCTGTTTCTTTTTAGCTTTAAAATGGATATAGTATGTTATCCTTAAGAGATAGACATATACCGTTGCGGACTTTTTGTAGACCTATATTAGATACGCAATTCTACTTTGTTTCTTCATTCTATTTTGTTGTATCTCAAAAGGTTTAGGGAGCGTTTTCGTTAAAAGCTCCCAGATAGCAAATTTTTTCCGACGCCTCCCACATATATCGTTATAATTAAGTAAATGTATACATACCCTGAACAAATTTTACTTAAAAACCTTCCCTATGAATCACTCTAACTATTAAAATTTGATCATCATCGAAATTCTTTGCGTAGTTTTAAAGCATACATAGGGACAGACAGCGAAAATCGACTTTGTTTTATAATATGTAGTGAACATAGACGTGCTTCGAGATTTTTTTAAATTCAGCATCTATGTAAGTAAAATAAGGTCTGAAAGTTTGTAAAGAAATCAGTCATTTCTGAACTGATCAACAAAAAATTGTCTATCGACTTTCGGTAAGAAAATGAGATTTTCTGAAATTCAACCTGGTGTAAAAGAGAGGATGAAAATTGCATGGAAATCCGTTATTTAGTCTAACTTATTATAAAAGGTAGAGAGGATGTAAGGGTCCCCCCAAAATCTCCGGGGCTCAAGCGACGTCATCTGCTAGAACAACCGCCTAATCAATTATTTGGAGACCGACGATTTTCTATCCGATGCTCAATTTGGTTTCCGACGCCGTATATCAACCTGGACTGACCTGGAGGGTAGGAGGAAATACTTGGCGGTCTTTCTTGACCTAGCGAAAGCTTTCGACACCGTCTCTGTCCCACATTTATTGGAAAGGTTGATTGCTGAAATTGTTGGAGGACTACTTAACTGGACGAAGGCAGAGAGTTAGAATAGACCATATACTGAGTAATTAGCTCCCGATAATATTTGGAGTTCCTCAAGGAAGTATCCTAGGCCCAACATTATTTCTGGTCTATATCAATAACTTGTGTCAACTTCAACTTTTCAAAGGCAAGGTCAGAATGGGTTCTACAGGGTTAGCTTATGGCTAAAAAACAATGTTTTAACACTTAACGTGTCTAAAACTAAATATTTAACTTTCGCTTACAAAAAAAACCTTCTTCCTCCTGTATCATATAACATCAAGGCTCACCAGTGTGCGATTGATCACATTTCCTGCACCTGCCCCATATTGCAGAGATCTGATACAGTTAAGTACCTAGGAGTAACGATCGATCCGACTCTGACTTACAAACCACACATAGAGATCTTGGTGTCTAGTTTGCGTAAATTAATTTACGTTTTCAAAAACCTGCAATACACAGCAAATCGAGGCACTATTAAAATGGTGTATCACGCTTTATGCCAATCTTTGATTGACTATTGCATCATATCGTGGGGAGGAGCTGCCAAAAGTCATCTCTTAAAGGTAGAGAGTGCGCAACGTGCAATTCTGAAAGTGGCTTGTTGTCTCCCTTTCAGTTTCCCTACTTTGGAGCTCTATAGGAGGTGGGATATTCTCTCGGTCAGAAAATCGTTGGTCCTGCCAACTGTCTTAAAGCAGCATACGAATCTCAAATACGATCCAAATCTGCTAAAGGATAAGCGTTACAAAGGTAATGTGTGTGAGAGACAAAATTTACGAACAGTTACCTCAAACAAATTCTTGTTTTTCTGGCCCTTATTTGTATAATAAATTAAATAAAACATTAAATATTTACCCTATAACCAGACCTAAATGTAAGGCTGTTGTAACACAATATTTGAAGACATTTGACTATGAGGCTACGGAACTTCTGTTGAATCCTGTCATTTAATAAAATATGCTTGCATTTGTATCGGGTTGGTTGGAGAATTTGATGGAGTGCATACCGCTCGGTGGAACTGCTGTTGGGTTAAAATAAATTGGCTCTCATACTCTCGCTCAAACATTTTTATATTTATTTAATTGTATCCAGTCTTTATCCTTTATTCTTCTTGTAACGTCTGTTTATGGGAAGTCGCATTGCAGTGGTTTTCTAAGATTATTATTTCGGAAAACAGTTGTAATGTGATTGCTTACAGTAATCATTAACCTATCTCCGTCATCTAATTACCTGCGGGAGGGTCCTGGTGACCAGTAATACAGGTTGTGCACATGCACAAACCTACTTCAGGCACCAGTCTCTTACAATGTTAATTATTATTTTTTTTTACCTTATTTTATCATAAATATAAGTAACTGTTGTGAAGAGAAAATAAAGAAATTATTATGTCTCTTCTTTTTACACGGGTATCTTCTTTTTTTTTTCTCATGAAGATACCCGGACTTTTGGTAGGCTTACATGGGGACATAGGTCCAACACGCAGAGGCCCTTTGAGAATTTTAATCTAATAGGGAATGGGACCCCCACTGCAGATAGTCCACGCCCGCCTTATGTAGAAGAACGGTAATGGACCACCTCCATTGGGAGTTAAACTATTCTACAATATGCTAACTACTAAATGGGCTATTGAGTTGACGGTTAAGTGGAGTATGTAACTAAAACTATGGTTGAAGACGGCGTCTGCCATTTTAATATATTATTATCAAAATACTGGCAGACGGTGACTTGCCAACTCACTAGATGGGCCCCCTATACAATCGCCATAGGCATGATAAGCCTGTAAGGCGACAGAGGGCAACACCCGTGTGAGCGGCTTGGGGTGTCGAGCGGTGCGGCGCCGGTTTCACCTTCGCGGGACAGGCCCGGAGCGGGCTTCCCCGTAGTTATGCCCTTGAAAATGACACTTCCACCCCCGAGCATATAGCTCTGGCTCCCTCCCTCTGACCGGCCAATTAAGGCAAGCCAGAGTTGAGATTTGCTGCACTCCCGGGAGTAGCACTCTCACTGCTGTCCCATTAGACCATTAAATCCTAACCGGTGCAGAAGGGCAACAAAACTCTAAGGATAGGGACCGATGTGTAGCCACGCACATTCAGCTCGCCACAAGCTGCCCTGCGGATGTGAGCTTTTCAATAACTTACTGATAAATTTTTTTGTTGGTATCAGAAAGTAGTTAACTCAAAAAGCGAATCTACTATGCCCTCATATGGTTGCGTTAATCCTATAAAAGATAACGACTGTCCTCGAGGGGAAAAAATAAATTAAAATTTAATTAATTAAATAAATTATTATTATTATTGTCTGTTCTTCACGGGTATCTTCTATTTTTTTCTTATGAAGATACCCGGTCTTTTGGCAGGCTTACATGGGGACATATTGGTCCAACACGCAGAGGCCATTTGAGAATTTTAATCTAATAGGAAATGGGACCCCCACTACAGGCAATCCCGGAATTTGAAGATTTTGAGATTTGCTGCACTCCCAGGAGTAGCACTCTTACTGCTCTCCCGTTAGGCCATTAAATCCTAACCGGTGCAGAAGGGCAACAAAACTCTGAGGAATCGGGACCGATGTGTAGCCACACACATTCAGCTCGCCACAAGCTGCCCTGCGGATGTGAGCTTTTCAATAACTTTCTGATACATTTTTTGTTGATATCAGAAAGTGTATGACTCAAAAAGCGAATCTACTATGCCCTCATAGGGTTGCGTTAATCCTATAAAAGATAACGACTGTCCTCGAGGGTTTTATTATTATTATGTCTCTTCTTTTCACGGGTATCTTCTTTTTTTTTTCTTATGAAGATACCCGGTCTTTCGGTAGGCTTACATGGAGACATGGGTCCAACACGCAGAGGCCCTTTGAGAATTTTAATTAAATAGGGAATGGGACCCCCACTGCAGATAGTCCACGCCCGCCTTATATAGAAGAACGGTAATGGATCACTTCCAATGGGAGTTAAACTATTGTAAAATGTGCTAACTATGATATGGGCTATTGGGTTGGGGGTTTAATGGATTGGGTGATTTAAGTTATTGATGAAAACGGCGTCTGCCATTTTAATATATTATTATTAAACTACTGGCAGACGGTGACTTGGCAACTCACTAGATGGGCCCCCTATACAATCACCATAGGCACGATAAGCCTGTAAGGCGACAGAGGGCAACACCCGTGTGAGCGGCTTGGGGTGTCGAGCGATGCGGCGCCGGTTTCCCCATCGCGGGTCAGACCCGGAGCGGACTTCCCCGTAGTTATGCCCTTGAAAATGACACTTCCACCCCCGAGCATATAGCTCTGGCTCCCTCCCTCTGACCGGCCAATTAAGACAAGCCAGAGTTGAGATTTGCTGCACTCCCGGGAGTAGCACTCTCACTGCTCTCCCGTTAGGCCATTAAATCCTAACCGGTGCAGAAGGGCAACAAAACTCTGAGGGATCGGGACCGATGTGTAGCCACGCACATTCAGCTCGCCACAAGCTGCCCTGCGGATATGAGCTTTTCATTAACATTCTGATACATTTTTTGTTGATATCAGAAAGTGGAAGACTCAAAAAGCGAATCTACTATGCCCTCATAGGGTTGCGTTAATCCTATAAAAGATAACGACTGTTCCGAGGGATTATTATTATTATTATAAAAGATAGAGAGGATGTAAAGGTCCCCCCAAAATCTTCGGGGCTTAAGCGACGTCATCTGCTAGGGGCACACCTGCTTGGGTTGTGAGATCAGGCAGTCGGCTCCTAGTAATGCCGAAAATTAAAAACTGAACAACAGCTGTTCCTAGCAGCCAAAAAAGTAGATCCTAGTCTCCAAATACAGAATTAGAATAGGTAGGGTTTGGAAGTAAATGTACTAACATGAGAAGGTCCTTACAGAAGCAACCCTGGTCGGTGACGTGGAGTGAGAGCTGCACGCACGCCCTTCACCCTCTCAAGGAAGTGGTATAAAACCTGGTCCAAAGAAGCGAGATAACACTCAGACCCCCCACCCCTGAACGAGGCCGCGGAAGCGGATAAAGTCTGTCGGGAGCCCTGAGGCTATCCTTCCGAGAGCTCACCCGGGAATCCCTGCTATAGACAGATGGAAGAGATACGTGTGGTTTTAGTCGGTAAGAGTCCGGCATAGCATCCATGGGGCTTTACACGAAAAGGGTCTTAGGAGACTATCCATATTTTTTATGGAATTTAGATCCCCGTTCACCTTGTTTACTCTCCGCTTTCCTGGTTAGTAGCAGAAAAAAATGCCTTTAGCCTTCCTCAATAAATGGGCTATCCAACTCAAAAATATTTTTTGAATTCGGACCAGTATTTCTTGGATATTAGCGCGTTTAACCAAATAAACATACAAACAAACAAACTCTTTAGCTATATATCTATATATAAAGCTGAAGAGTTTGTTTGTTTGTTTGCTTGAACGCGCTAATCTCAGAAATTACTGGTTCGATTTCAAAAATTCAATTTGTGTTGTGTATTCCATTTATCGCGGATGGCTATATATCATCACGTACCTTGTAGTATATAAATTATGTCCACCAGGTAGGACTTAGAAGTGAGTGTTCAAATACTCACCAGTCATGACCCCGAAGCTCAGCAGCAGATGCAGTAGACCCGTGCTGAAGTACGATAGTGCGAGCCCCGTGGCACAGAACAACCCGCCTATGAACACCACGAGACGACAGGAGTACTTCTCACACAGAGCTGATGATAGAGGAGCTGGAATGGGAAAGTAAAGTTGAGTCGACTGTTCTCACATAACTCCAAAGTACTATCACGCCTTATTGTATGCCCACTTTTCACCATGTGTATTCCTGTCCCACGTAATAGGTGCCCGTTGCCGTATTGAAATAGACAAAGGCAGGTTGTGACTGTGAAATTTTTTAAGCCTCTTCAGATCTTCAACTTGACTTAACCACTGCCATGTTACTGGCAACCGGGACCAACGGCTTAACGTGCCGTCCGAAGCACGGAAACGCTCGCAAATCTAAATGCCACAAAGTGGTCACCCATCCGAGGACCAGCCTTAGTGAAAGTTGCGTAACTCAGTGATCGTTTACAGAACACTGAGTCCGCGGGGCCACGAGCAATGTAAAGTATAAAGAACAATGTAAGTTATTTATCCACTTGCGCGTTAAGGCGACTAAAGATTTTTTTTTTTGTTTTCACCCGTCCTTTCAAAACTTTTTAAACCATGTTCGTCTATGGTTTGAATGAATGAATTTCATACCAGTAGAATCTTCGTTTGAGCGACAATGAATAGCAGGCTTAAAATAACATGCGTCAATGGCAAAATTTAAAGTAAACTTGATATAAACATTTTATAATTAACCTATATATTTGAAACCAAGAACAGAAAACTGTCAAGGCCAAATTGTGTAACAAGGCGTATTATAAAATATTTGGCGTATATAAACTGACAGTTTGACATAAAGTTGTTTATAAAAAAAAAGATGTGGTATCGTGGGACACCAGGAAGGAACGAAGTTCAAAAAAAAACAACCCTCTCCCTCACCCTCACCATCACTCCTCACCCTCACTCTCACCCCACCCTCACTGAAAGAGGGAGAAAGAGAAAGGTATTATACACTACTCGCTTGTGTATACGACTGTCGCGCCTGCGCACGTCTCATTTAACGGTTTTATTCCACGGACTTTTTCTTACGGTTTTACTATCACATATTTTTCAGTTCGGTCGCGCAGCAAAATCCCTATCTCCTCCAAGCCTGCCGTAAGGAACTTCGTTAAAAAAATATGTAAAAATAGAAATAAGTCCGAAGCACCTAATTTCGATTGTAAAATACTAATTCCAATGTATTGGGCTCCTTATTCAGAGTACACAAATTTTTTTTATTTATTATACCACTCTTGTGGCAGGCAAGCATACGGCCCACCTGATGGAAAGTGTTCACCGTAGTCATATTAAGAAAGGGAATAGGGAGAATAATACAGGATGTGCAAAAATGTAATCTATTTGTTGTCTGGATTTTAACTCAGTTTTAGTATTTCTTTTAGAAATTTATATATGTTTTTATTTTAAAATGTATATGGTGTATAGTATACTTCTGCCACCCTTTTGGGGATAAAAGCGTAACGATATGTATGAATGTATCTCTGAAATGGTCTTACCTAAAGCCAAACATAGGGTCGACAGCGCAGCCGGTATCCAAGACGCCACGGACTCGGAGGAATCTGGAAATGTCTCCATAATCTCCACGTACAGCACTCCGTACGACTTGAACAGTCCCGCCACCCAGAACTGCACCATGAAGGCACCGAATACCACCACCCACCCGTAGCCACCGTCTGGAGGCGCCAGACTCCTGGGAAATGATTGTGTATTTATTGGTTCTGTTCCTCAAAAGGAAAAAAAGGGGTCAAATATTTGTGTGATCTACAAATATTAGTTTCGGAGTTTGAGTGTTTCTTATGATTGTATAATGTATATGTATTGAGAAATATTTTAGTATATTTATCGGTTGTCTAGATCAATATCTATATATATAAAAGAAAGTCGTGTTAGTTACACTATTTATAACTCAACAACGGCTGTACCGATTTGGCTGAAATTTGATGGGCAGGTAGCTTAGAGCCAGGAGACGGACATGGGCTACGTTTTATCCCGGAAACAAGTTCCTGTGGGAAACGGGAACGGGAAAACTTCTCTACGCGGGCGAATTACGACGGGATTAAATGGTGCCACGGGGTTCGAAGTATGTCACGGGCGAAGCCGGGCGGGACAGCTAGTAAATAATAAGTATAAATCATAATAAGATAATACAAGCTTATAGCTTAATATATAGTTTGGACTAGCTGACGCTGTGTAAAAAATGTCCCACAATATTTATTTTTATTTGCAATATTGTTTTACGTATTATAGTATGAGAGTAGATAAAGTAGTGTATGACACTGTACATAACTTGGTCTTATAACACTCGTGTGATACTATAAAAAAACTCGCCTAAGGCTCGTTTTTTTAAAACACACTCATGTTATAAGAACCCTTATTGTGCAACAGTATCATAAACTACTATAACTGAATCCATTGTCATAGACTTATGAATTCGAACACGACGTGATTCTCCAAGCATAGCCCTCTCCACTGCTCTAAAAGTATTATCACACTGAGGGTAATGATTGGGCAGAGGCCTCAGCATGAAAGATACATCTCGGGACCGAGTCTGCTATTGACAAGCCGTAGAATAGAACCAGAATCGCTGTTTTTAGCTGTCAAAGTGTTTGTAGACTATCAAAACTGCAACCGACTAGCGGCCACTAGCGCGCTACGTGTCAATAGAAATCTATTGGAGTACGATTGTGATAGTAGACTACGAAAATATGTCACAATTGTACCGGTGGCTTTCTATTGAGTGAAAATTCCGACACGATTGAAATAGTAGACTCGGACCCTGAGTACCTAATTTTGACCATTTTGAGCAATCTGCTCACGTGGTCTTCATATTTAAGTCTCGGTCTACCCTGACTCCTTCTACCCTCTACTTTCGCACAATAAATATAAGTCGTCAATCGTTCGTCACTCATTCGCTGAACGTGTCCAAACCAACGGAGCACGTTTGTCAGTTTATCGCCGACACTTTCATTCAAACCTGACAATATTGTCTATCACTTCGTTAAAAGGACCTATACTCACTCGGCAGAAGAGTCAGGAGGGGGCCTCAGTTTCCTCGACGCAGCTAGTAGAGGGCGCGCTGTTACCGACGAGAGGGTCAGCAGAGAATCTTCTTCTTGTTCCGTCGGAGACATCGCTGAGAGGTATGCACCAACTTGCTGCAATCAAGGCATACGGAAATTATAACACCGTTTGAAACCAGGGGACCGAGTCTACTATTTTACAATAGAAAGTCGTTCTAGTTCTGTTCTGTAGCGGTTCTATTGCGATTAGTCTAAATTTCAATTTGAATTTAATTTCAATTTATTTATTTATTGTTTGTGGTTACAAAGTAGTTATATATCTTCCGTAACATGCCTTGTAGGCATAAAATAATGTAATGTATTAAATTATATGTCAATCAATATCAGTAAGAAAACTAGATAGTCTACTAAAACTATTAAATACTAGCTGACCCGCGCGGCTTCGCCCGCGACATAATTCCAGCCCCGTGGCACCCATTTAATCCCGTCGCTTATTACTTTTCCAAAAATGTATAAAAGTTTTCCCGATTTGTTGACATTTATGATTACTGCTCCGCTCTCCTGTGTAGTGGCGTGATGATATATAGCTAAGAACCTTCCTCGATAAATGGGCTATCCAATACAAAAAAAAAATTCAAATCGGTCAATCCGTTTTCATGCTATGTCGTGACAACGGAAAACGGGTTTCATTTTTATAAATATAGATTTCACTATCACACTTCTCAAGCTGCAGAATATAGACACAATAGCTGTTTTTAGCTATCAACATAGACTACCAAAATGTAAATTAAGAGCTACTTACAGGCACTACACGTGTTAACAACATTCTATCGGTCGGCCGATAGAATTCTATTGGAGCGCAATTGTAATAGTAGTCTACGAAAACTGACAGTTTTCTGTCAGCTCTCTATTGAGAGACAATTTCTATTATTTTCTGACGCGATTGAATTAGTAGAGTTGGCGCCCAGATATTGTAAATGTCGGAAGCAAATGTGTTTTTGTTCTTTATCGTAGTGTATACCACACTACGATAAAGAACAAAAACGCTGTTTATTTGAAACTAGATGACAGCTTCGCCCGTGGAATATTTCGACCTCCCGTCGCACCTATTTAATCCCGTTGCTTATAAATACAAACCCTACAATGATGCATACAAATTTGCCCGATTTGTCGTTTTTTTTTTATTGTTTATGACTACTGCTCTGCTCCCAGTAGCGTAATGATATATAGTCTATAGCCTTCCTCGATAAATGGGCACAAAAAAAACACAAAATAATTTCAAATCCGACCGAGTTCCTGAGATTAGCGCGTTCAACCAAACAAACAAATAAACAAACTCTATAGCTTTATAATATTAGTATAAAAGTAAAGATTAGAAACAGACACTATTTATTATTTATCTGTATAGATTCACCATAGTCTGCGACTTTTTTGAAAAATGCATTATGTACTTTGTCCAGCATTTTTATTGAAGTAAAATGAAATGAAAAATCTTTATTCATGTAGGTCACAAAGTAACACTTATGAACGTCAAGATTATTGCTTCTACATTTACTGCCAGATTCGCAAAGCGATAGGTAGGGCCTGAGAAAGAACCTGGCAATAAAACTCATGGCCATTCTTTTCTAACCGCCGGTAATTACATTAGTTACCTATATTTTCATGATATTTTAACAAATTCTATAGTTTTGAGTTTATACAAATAAAAAATAATGTGTGTGTACCAGAGTACACAGGTAAGACGTGAAACTTCGTAACAACGTTTTTTACAGCTATTAAAAAATCTAATAGGTGCTTACGTCGATAAAGTACCTACATGAGAAAATTTACATGGTTTTTTACATACAAAACCGAAAATCGTGACGATTTTTTACAGCTTTAAAATTTTCTCAACGTCGATAAAGAAGTTTCACTTCAAAAGTCCTTTGGACAATATGACAAAATTCGCAATCAGACGACTTCCAAACCGAGAGGTTTCAAAACCGCATGTGGTAGAAACTTTAACATCGCTTATGCACGTACCTATTCATGGTATCCTTAAATCACCAAAAAGACTCCCGTCAGGAACGTACTTTTTTTTTATACCACTTAGATGGCAGACAAGCATACGGCCTACCTGATGTAAAGTGGTCACCTTAGCCTATGGACGTTTGCAACACCATTTCTTACGTTCATAAAAAAAAATCGTAAATAAAATATACATGTGTTGAGGTTTTATGATAAAAAGAGACAGGGATATAGAGAGAGAGAGAGAGAGTTGTTGTGTTGAATTAGTCTCGATACACACACACAGCACGGCATTTCGTTACGTGACGATTTCTCAGATCGTAACTCGCTTTTAGTAGGAATTAGTAGAAAATTGCCTTGAAATGAGGTCATTTGACGTTATTCCAAGAATTATGATAGTATAGGGACAATATGTAATGAATGTTTTGTTTCTTTGTTCGGTACCGTACCACTAAACCACCAGGCCTTTTAAAATTCGCTTGATTGACGTCTATCAGGCGCAATATGTGAAGTGATGCGTTTACCGTCGCTAGTGGCAACTCCAGCAGCAGGCTCCCAGGTCTCTCTCTCGGCTCCGGAGGCGCTGACTGCACTGACAGGAGAGAACCTCCTTTATCCGGAGATAGGACAACCTGAAACAGAAATGAAAAACAAATGATAATGAAAAATCTTTATTCATGTAGGTCACAAAGTAACACTTATGAACGTCAAGATTATTGCTTCTACATTTACATTTACTGCCAGATTCGCAAAGCAATAGGTAGAGCCAGAGGAAGAACCTGGCAATAAAACTCATGGCTATTCTTTTCTAACCGCCGGTAATTACATTAGTTTGATTTACATGATATTTGACCAATTATACAGTAATGAATTTTTACAGAATCAAAACAGTGTTGTGTTCATTAAAATTACACTTACATAGTTCCTTTGGATTTATATGAGAACAGTCGACTAAACTTAGTTTGCCTTAAATTTAAATAATATTAAAGAATTTCGACAGTACAGATTAGGCAGAGCATAATGAAGACGACGGGACAGATAATATAAAATATTAATATATATTATACTATGTGACCCTCCTCTGTGATGATATATAACATATCTTGGATGATATATTTTTATTTCCATTCATCGAGGAAGGCCTCGATAAATGGACTATCCAACACAAAAATAATTTTTCAATTACGAACAGTAGTTCCTGAGATAAGCGCGTACAACCAAACAAACAAACAAACAATCTCCTCAGCTTTATATATTAGAATAGATAAAGATTCCTACTTACATCGGAGATGACATCGGTCGGTATATCGATGGAACACGCGAGCGCCGTGGTGGTAGGTGGAGCTGATGTGCCCAGGATCTGCGCGTCCAGCTTTGACAGTTCCTGGAACAAAAATTTAAGCGTATTGAGATCAAAATATTTTAACACGGCAATGAACTACAAGAAAGCTTTAGTACAAAGCTCTGCTTAGTTTGGAATCAGATGACGTTGAGTGTTCGCAAAGATATTTATTCATTTTAAGTCACCATCTGTTACGTCGCGTTGCTAGAAAGACCTTATTTATACTTATATCTAGACTAAGTATCAAAAAAAAATTGGAAAACCCAAAAGTGCACGCCTCACACGCTTTTATTATATTATAAAGAAAATAGCATTACAAACTTTGCTATGAATTATCGCGTAGGGGTTATGAAATAAATAAAGTAAAGATAATAACAATTCAACCACATCGAATCAGACCGTGAAAATTGAAAGGGTTCCATTCCTTATTTTCCTAATTCCTGAAGCGTAAGAGAAAAAAAAAGACTCGATTAGTAAAGTATTTCGGTCGTTATCGTGTTAACAAGAAAATAATCCGTAACATACAGACACACGGACGTCCAAGACGGAACTTTTTTAAACAGTTTTTTAACTAGATTAAATAACAAAAATGGCATCAAAAATATCATGAGTGTTAAAAATAGTGTTTTATCTTGATATGAGTGTGTATATATTATATTACAAGTGCAATATATGATAAATAGAGACATTTTAAGGTTGAAAAATCAGATGTTATGCGCGAAGTGACAGTAGTACCCACTTCAACGCTTCGCTTATGAGGCGTGCAAAATCGTTGAGCTATTCCATATATCCATTATTCCCTGATCCGTTTTGTCCTCGAACTCCTCCCAAACCACTCAACACTTTTTGATCAAATTTGAACCATAATACGACATCTAGCCATAGATGGTTTAAAAAAATTAAAATCGAAAATCGGACATACCATGGAGGAATAATCACCGAAAGGATAATAGACATCGCCAAAAGAACTCGAAAAACGGAAAAACGCTTCGCTCCATTTAGACTTACCGGAGACGTCAAGTGCACCTAGTTACATTTATTTTCTTACCACTATCTTCCCGCTGTATCCCTGACGGGGCAGTCAAAGTGGACAGATCGCCAGGTTTCACGATCCTTGTATACTTCTTTCGCTTCTTGCAGATTCATTAATCGCTTCATACACGCACGACTGGGTATCCGAATACTTTTGACTTTTCCGTTTTTGAGCTATCTGCTCACGTGGCCTTCATATGTAAGTCTCGGCCTACCCTGACTTCTTCTACCCTCTACTTTCGCGCAATATATATTCTTCGTCAATCGTTCCTCACTCATTCGTTGGACGTGTCCAAACCAACGGAATACGCCCTTTTCCAGCTTAATGCTGACACTTTCATTCAAAATTAATTAGTAATTTTATTAGGGTAGTTATATAGTTCCCCAGTCAACTACAAATGTCACAAGTAGATGACGTCATTTACTCTGACTTATTCAAAATAACGTCCACTCCCGAATGGCCACTCCATTCCATAATATTAGTAGTTAGGTACTCGTCAGGCCAATGTACGTCGAACGAGGCCAAAAGGCAAACACTTTGCGCAAATACTGGGCCAGACAAGTTAATATTCACTTTTGAGAACTTTCTTTAATTTATCTACTACTGAGTTCAATGTCCTCTTTAAGGCCACGAGATTATACATACATATAGTCACGCCTTCATTCCCGAGGTGGTAGTCAGAGGCATACTATATTCCCCACATTCCACTGTGCATTTTTGTCGTAACAGGGGGCCGAGTTTTCAATCGTGTCGAAATAGAATCGAAATCGTCGCCTAGGAAGTCACCGGTACAATTCGACAGTTTTTCGTAGTGCAATGAGCTCACCACCTGTTACGTGGGACAAAATTGCATAATTAACTACCAGGACCAACGGCTTAAAGTGCCTTCCAAAGCACGGAAACGCTCGCAAATGTAAATGCCACAAAGTGATCACCCATCCGTAACCAGCCATAGCGAAAGTTACTTAACGCAGTGATTGTTTACAGAACACTGAGTCCGCGGAGCCACGAGCGGTTCGATATTTATTTATTTACAACACGGCAATGGGCTCACCACCTGTTACGTGGGACGAAAGTGCATACGGTGAAACGTGGGCGTGTAATATGCCTCTGCCTACCCCTTTGGGGATAAAGGCGTGACAATATGTATGTATGACTGTATGTATGTAGAAGTTAGGAACTTGGTATGAAGGTTGCCAGTATCGATTCTTAGCATGACTTGTCAATAATTAAACATCTTTTTATGTACAGCTACTAGTAATTAGGTTAAGTAACAGCTTTATATATCCCTTTAATAATAGTAATGCGTCTTCAAGTTCCGTTTTCCAACTGTAACAATGTACGACCGAATAAATTAATGTACAATATAATAGCAGCTTTGAATGAAAGTGTCCATGAAGCTCTTCGTTGGTTTGGACACGTCCAACGCATAAGTGAGGAACGATTGTCTAAGAATATACTTATTGTGAGAAAGTAGTAAAAGAGCATCCATGGAATTTCTTGCCAGATTCTTCTCCATGAAGGGTAGGTTGCCCTTGGAACTGGCAACTATATAGAATTACTCTCTAATTCTTGTCATGACTATTCGTACGTAAGTGCCTAAAATGGTCTACATGAATAAGTATATTTTAGATTTTGATTTTGAGGGGATAGAAGGAGTTAGGGTAATAAGTAAAGTAAAAGAAAGGTAAGCAAATAGTTACTTTCTTACCATATCCCTCAATTAGTCCTCTGTGATAAATATGGTTTCAAGATTGTTTACACTGTTGTAGGTACATATTGTAAAACTAAACCTAATCCCTGACGGGGTAGTCAGAGAGGACAGATCGCCTTCTTCAAGATTCATACACGCACGTCTGTCTACTTTTGCAAAATATATATTCTTCGTCAATCGTTTCAAAATTATATTATACTAGTTGACGCCCGCAGCTCCGCAATCGTGGTGGAGTTTTCCCGTTCCCGTTTCCCACAGGAACTTGTTCCCGGGTTAAAAGTAGCCTCTGTGTTATTCTGATGTGTAAGCTATATTATTATGAAGTTTCATCAAAACTCTTTCGTAGATTTTTGCGTGAAAGAGTAACAAACATCCATTCATACTTATAATCTTTCGCGTCTATAGTATTAGCACAGCCGAAATAGGATTACTCTTTTTACTGTGGTATTAGTGGGATGCTAATGATATGAAGTTTCTTAAGCAGATTTTTAGTGTGGAAGATGCTTTGCAAGAATACATGAACCAGTTCCAAGGATACTACTTTCAGAACGAATTAGACTTAAATATTGCCAAATGTTACATTTGTACATTCACTCGTAAACCAAAGCCACTTTTAAATGACTACAGGGTGCCGAGTCTACTATTGACAAGGCGTAGAATAGAACCAGAATCGCTGATTTTAGCTGTCAAAATCTGACAGACTAAAAAAAATGCAACTGACTAGCGGCCACTGGTTAGTAGAATTCTATCAGCTGACCGAAAGAAGTCTATTGGAGTACGATTGTAATAGTAGACTACGGAAAACTGACAAAATTGTACCGGTGGCTTACTATTGAGCAACGATTTCGACACGATTGAAATAGCAGACTCGCCCCCCAGGTTGTCAGATGTTCCGATCACAAGAGCCACTAGATCTACTTAATAAATAATAAGGTTAGTGGCCTTGCTTGTCTATTCGACGATGATACGTGCGGCACTTACTCATTTATGATTCAAAGATACATGACGCCCTATACCAGGAATAGAAAAATCGATAGTTGATGAATATGACCGCTCAATCCATGAACTTCTTCAGTATTTTTTGAAATTATTTATGGCTCTGTTACCAAGACCTTTTAGACATCAAACAAGACCCAAAAGTTTAGAATCACTACATATTATAAAACAAAGTCGTTTTTCGCTGTCTGTCCCTATGTATGCTTAGATCTTTAAAACTACGCAATGAATTTCGATGCAGTTTTTTTAAATAGATAGAGTGTTTCTTATAGAAAGTTTTTATGTATATTTTGTCAAGTTTTTATTACATTAACTTAATTATAACGATATATGTTTGCGGTGTCGGAAAAAATGAGACGTCTGGGAGTTTTTAACGAAAACGCTGCCTAAACCCTTTGAGATATAACAAAATAATGTATTGTGGAATTGTGTATCTAATATAGGTCTACAAAAAAGTACACGACGGTATATGTCTATCTCTTAAGGATACCGTACTATATCCATTTTAATACTTTAAAAAAACAGCAATAATAAAGCGGTAATTTAAAGGCTATTTACACAATAACATTATTAATGCTTATCATTTTTAATATGTTAGTTGGCTTCAGCATTTTATGAAGATTATTTTGTCCCTTAACACTTTGCAAATTAAATAAATATCTTAGGCGATATGGCAATATCAAAAAAATGCGCAATGTAATTAATTTCGTATACCAAAAATTCGACCACGCCGTGCAGGCGCGGGCGTAGTAGGTACTTGAGAGCGGAGAAGTAATCAAGTAATTTGGAAAATGTTGATACATTATCGTAAAATTAATAAACGACGAGATTAAATAGGTGCCACGGGGTTCGAAGTATGTCACGGGCGAAGCCGGGCGGGTCAGCTAGTAGTCTTATAAAACGGCTCAGTCTATCCGTCCGTCTGTACGCATCTACTTCTCAAGAACCATGAGAGATAGAAGCAATAGAAAAAAGAGGTTTATGTTTCAGGACACTATGAACACGTGCATTGACGATTTAGAAGTTTCTACCAGTTCCGGTTTTAAAGTTGGTTTCGGTTTAGAAGTCGTCTGATTCGTTCGCCACGAAGGATAAAGGAGATGAAGGGCGCGTTATATACTTGTTTTAAAAAATCCCATAATAGGTATTTGTTTCTTTATTTACACAGATGTGTATGTACCTTTATGAAACGATTTAATAATCTACTGAAAGCGAAAGAAGGATGCATGGATCGCTAAGGCTGGCGATCTATCCTCTCTGACTACCGCGTAAGGGATACAGAATGAAGATATTATAAATGAATATCTAATCATTACTTTTATTATCGAAAGCGCATGACACAAGGCCGTCGTCTGCGAGACATGCAACCCGTATCGATTTTACTTCGCGGGAACAGTGACATCCGCTTTGTCTGCGACAGTTTCATACCTACACGGTACAATTTCTAGATACTCTTCCACCATCTATACAGAAAAATAAAATTAAAGTGTCTGTTATAATTTACTAACTGCACTGTCATCTATACTAATATTATAAAACTGAAGAGTTTGTTTGTTTGTTTGGTTGAACACGCTAATCTCAGTAACTACAGGTCGGATTAGAAAAAATCTTTTTGTGTTTTCTAGCTCATTTATCGAGGAAGGCTACTCGACCTCCCGTCGCACCTATTTAATTCCTTATAAATTCTACAATGATGCATAAAAAATTGCCCGATTTGTCGACATTTATGACTACTGCTTCGCTCTCCAGGATAGCAGCGTGATGGTATACAGCCTATAGCCTTCCTCGATAAATGAGCTATCTAACACAAAAAGAATTTTACAAATCCGACCTGCAGTTTCTGAGATTAGCGTGTTCAACCATCAAACAAACTCTTCAGCTATACATATAATTGACTGAGGAGGCGAGCGTAGCGAGCCGACGAAAGTCTCCGTTTTAACTCCATTGGTACGGGAAAAATGCTATTGATGTCCGTCCGTCCATTCAGCCTACAGGTCGCATTTTTCATCGGATTTGCATGCAACTTGGCATGGACAATCCTTGATGTAAACAACAACTTTTAGCGAGGGGGTTTTTCGAGCGGGGGGAAATAGAGGCAGGGAAGGGGAAATGGTCCCGTAGTGGTTAGAAAGAGCGCTCAAAACAAAAAAGCAATGTTGATTTTTTTTTAAATCGATAAAAAAACGAAAAAAAAAAAAGAAAGAAAAAATAAATTATTAGGAAGCGCTGGCGGCCCCGCGGTCTCAGTGTTCTGTCAACGATCACTGAGTTGTGCACAGCGACATCTATATTCGCAATTGTTAACAACTTTAAGAGAAAGGTTTAATTGTTATTAACTTTTGGAACGAAGTTCCTTATGGCAGGCTTGGAGGAGATAGGGATTTTGCTGCGCGACCGAACTGAAAAATATGTGATAGTAAAACCGTAAGAAAAATTGGGTGGAATAAAAGCGTTAAAGGAGACGTGCGCAGGCGCGACAGTCATTTGTTTTGCAAATTGTGTCGATTTTCAAACTGTCTATTTACTTCAGTGAAGTGAACACTAATTTGGAAAATGCAGTAACGTAGCTGTGTGGTTTGGGCTGCTCGGCTGAGACGCAAGAGGCCCGAGTTCGAATCCTAGTACAAACGGTGACTTTTTGTATGATTAATTGAATCGTGAACTCGTTAACTTCGTTCACTTGGTGTCCCACGACACCACATATTTTTTTATTTTTACAGATCGTTGTATCGGTCCGTGCGAGCTTCGTACAGTCGTATTATATACATACACGTTAAGCAAACGCTCGGCCATGCTCGGTGAAGTTCGTGTGAACTCGGGTGTTAGGTTTTTTTTGTTACGGAATTTCTTGATTCGGTCGCCGCGCTCAAAGCCCGCGATATATGCAATAGCTTAAAAAGACTCGATTAGTAAAGTATTTCGGTCGTTATCGTGTTAACATACGCACATACAGACATACGGACGTCCAAGACAAAACTATTTTAAACAGTTTTTAACTAGTTTAAATAACAAAAACGGCATCAAAAATATCATGAGTGTTAAAAATAGTGTTTTTAAGCTATTGCATAGTTTTTATCGCGGGCTTTGAGCGCAGCGCCCGAATCAAGAAATTCCGTAACGAAAAAAACCTAACACCCGAGCTCACACGAACTTCACCGAGCACGGCCGAGCGTTTGCTTAACGTGTATGTATATAATACGACTGTACGAAGCTCGCACGGAACGAGACGATCTGTAGAAATCTACATATATAAAAGAAAGTCGTGTTAGTTACACTATTTATAACACAACAACGGCTGTACCGATTTGGCTGAAAATTGGTGGGGAGAGCTCAGAGTTAGGAGATGGACATATAATTTTTATACCGGGAACAAGTTCCTGTGGGAAACGGTAACGGGAAAACTGCTCTACGCGGGCGAAGCCGCGGGCGTCAACTAGTTAATATAATAAAGCGGAAGAGTTTGTTTGTTTGGTTGAACGCGCTAATCTCAGAAACTACTGGTCGGATTTGAAAACTTATTTTTGTGTTAGATAGCCCATTTATCGAGGAAGGCTACAGGCTCTATATCATTACGCTACTTTCCTGAAGAGCGGAGCAGTAATCATAAATGTTGACAAATCGGGCAAATTTTAATGCATTATTGTAGAATTTCTAAGCGACAGGATTAAATAGTTCCGACGGGAGTTCCAAGTATGTCACGGGCGAAGGCCCCGCCTTCGGTCACCTAGTAATACACATTTTAAACTAAAACTAACTATCTTCACGCTGTATCCCTGACGGGGTAGTCAGAGAGGACAGATCGCCAGGCTTCGCGGTCCATGCATACTTCTTTCGCTTCTTCGAGATTCTTCAATCGCTTCATACACGCACGTATATATTTATATATTTTATACATATATCTACACTAATATTATAAAGAGTTTGTTTGTTTGTAATGAATAGGCTCAAAAACTACTGGACCGATTTTAAAAATTCTTTCACCATTGAAAGCTAAGCTAATAAAAAAATGGTTGCTGTGCCTTACTCGACATAGATAGGTATAGTGTGTCGCGGACTTTTTTGTAGATATTTATAAGATCTACAATTATTTAGGACATTTTCTGGATCTATCTTTTATAGTTTAGGCAGCGTACGCAAAATAAGTATAAGTTAGTAAAGTAAGTTATACGAATTATACTTATTTTATGCCACGAGTAACATAGGCTATATTTTATTTTGGAAAAAAATAGGGTTCCGCAAGATATTTGGGTTTTTCGGACACAAGGTGTAAAAAATCAACCAGAAACTTATACTTATTTTGCGTACGCTGCCTAAACTATAAAAGATAGATCCAGAAAATGACCTAAATAATTGTAGATCTTATAAATATCTACAAAAAAGTCCGCGACACACTATACCTATCTATGTCGAGTGAGGCACAAAAACCATTTTTTTATTTAAAAATCTTAATTTTTTTTTGGACTACATTTAGCGCGTTTATTTTACTCATGCTATTAATCCTGTTCAAAATTAATTATTTCATCAATAAGTACAGTTTATGTAGATAATATTTACATATTCGACCAGGCCATGCGGGCGTAGGAAGGTACTGGAGAGCGAAGAAGTAATCAACGAATTCGGAAAATCTTCATACATTATTGTGAAATTAATAAACGACGGGATTAAATGGGTGCCATGGGGTTCGAAGTCTGTCACGGGCGAAGTCGGGCGCGACAGCTAGTATTTTATAAATCAATAATCTACATATATAAAATTCAATGTCACTTTTCGTTGTAATTTTATAACTCGAGAACGGGCTCACCTGTCCAGGCTGTTTAGGCTTTGTTCGGACTATTAAAAGATGGTTTATGTGAAGTTTGCACGAAATCGATCGAGCGGTTCTACATTTATTTGTAACAAATCTCTTAAGTGGCGCTAACGAAGTTGTGCGGGTTAGCTAGTACAAGTATAAATAAATTATTATAATTGCATAAGTTGATAAAAAATACTATGCAATAGCTTTACCGCGGCAGTCCCCGAGTGCCACACGTTTTTTTTCTTGATATGTGTGTGTATACCTAGTCAGGTCATAAATTCTGTCACATAAAATAATTGAAAGAAGTTTATTCATTATGTAACCATTTATATACCAAAATGAACTTAACAAAACATAGATTCTTATGACAATAAAGTTTATTCAAAATGACCTCCGTGATTTTGAATACAGGCCTTCAATCTGCGCGGCCAGTCGTCTATCGCAGCACGAACGAGGTCCATGTCAATATCAGCGGCTGCCTTAATCAAGGATGTCTTGAGTGACTCCAAATTGGGATGAGGCTTTGAGTACGCCTTTTCCTCCAAGTGTTGCCATATCTTGTAATCTAACGGACTCAAATCTGGACTGGAGGAGGGCCAGTCTTCATGCCGGATGAAGTCGATGTCAGCCAGTCTTGTGTGCTCTTCGCTCTATGAGCTGGCGCCGAATCTTGTTGGAATACCCAAGGTCTTCACCAGGGTCTTCACCAAGGTATTTCAGAGTTTTTTTTTTTGGTGGGTAGTCACTACAAATATACAACATTTTTGAGCTCTCGTAAATTTATTCAATTTTAAAGTTATATTATTAATTTTAACACTAGTTTTTGCTAAAGTCGAATGTCAGTATAATACACTTACCAGCTGTTCGTTATTTCCATCCAATTTATCCATAAACAAAAGATATTCACAACTATAAATCACTAGCACAAATATGGAGTATATGAGGGATACTTTTGCAGCAACCATGAGTGAGATTGAAGGACGGTTGGCTGGTTTCGAGTCTGAACTCCAACGAAGCACTAAAGCCCCAAATTCTCCTTATCTGGTGAGTCTTGCATTAGACTTTTCTAAGTTTAAAACTTTTGTCCTGAGTACAATATCAGCTTTTCGTACTCAATTGGAATTCCTGGTACGTGAGTTGGACAGTGTTGAGATGCGGAGTCGTCGCAAAATACTGTTGCTGCATGGCATTCCTGAGGAGCAAGCTGAACTGACTTCACAAGTTGTGGTGAAGGTTATTTCCACCAACTTAAAGTTAGCTGATGTAACAGATGATGACATCAAGCGTTGCCAAAGGATGGGACGACCATGGTGCCAACAAGCCCAGAGCTATTTTGATAAAGTTCCAGCGAGTAGCGGTTCGTGATAAGGTGTGGTTCTCCAAATCAAAGTATAAAGAAGCGCTCGTGGCCCCGGGTTTCAGTGTTCTATAAACGATCACTGAGTTACGCAACTTTCACTATGGCTGGTCCTCGGATGGGTGACCACTTTGTGGCATTTACATTTGCGAGCGTTTCCGTGCTTCGGAAGGCACGTTAAGCCGTTGGTCCCGGTTGCCAGTAAAATAGCAGTCGTTAAGCCTGGTTGAATGCCTTATGGGCGGCATGAAAAATTTCAACAGCAGGTAGCCACAACCTGCGTCTGTCTATTTCAAACACGGCAATGGGCTCACCACCTATTACGTGGGACAGGTAAAATCCACACGGTGAAAAGTGGGCATATTATATGCCTCTGCCACCCCTTCGGGGATAAGGCGTGATGGATATTTATTTATTTATTTATAAAGTATAAAGGCACTGGAATTACTCTCTCGGAGTTTCTGACACGTACCAGACATGAAGCCTTCATGGCGGCACGCGAACGTATAGGTATTTCCAAGTGCTGGACGAGAGGAGGCCATGTGTTCGTTCTGAGTCCAGATGGTTCACGGCACCGTATATCATCATTGACTGAGCTTGATCGGATGGATTGGGGTGTGCAGAAAGCAGCACCCACTGCACAGGTTACCACGAAGTCCAGAAGAGCCGTTAGTAAGAAATAGGACAGTTTTTCAGTAAAACACTTTGATAGCTTCACTTCGGCATTTTTTACGTTGCAACTCTTTTTCTATAACAACATTAGAAACTTTTATTAATATTTCCTTTGTGATCGTATATCTAAACACCTTGTTCTATTCAACACCTTGTTCTACTTCAATTTTATTTATCAGTATCAGAGTAGGCACTCAAACTTGTTGTGGTTCAATTTCTATGGATTCAAAAGATTCAAATATAAACAATGTCAATAGGCCTTTTTTTTTTCTTTTTCTTATGGCCCCTAGCGAGCGGGTATCGGTCTAACGTGCAATGGAGATTTCCATGTGTATACTTGTCAATAGGCCTTAGACTAATATTAACCCAATAGGCAGTCAGGGCTTCAGTGTCAAGCTGCAAAACTGACGTTTGATGTTGACGGTTGTTTTTTTTTTCTAATTACCTACCTTCTGCCTGATTATCGGGCGGGCAATTGCGTCTTTATTATACAGCCTAGTACCTTCACTTATGTTTACTTCTATTTTTTACTAAAATTGTTTAATGTTTTAATTGTAGTATATAATGTTGTTATATTGTTTGGTTACTACCTATTTATTATATAATAGTGAATAGGTATTAATTAAATGGCAAGAAGTGCCTGGTGTCTTGAGTATAATTGAATCACATAATAATATTGTTTTGTGAATATTCTTCCACTTTTTAATTATTCAGCACAACTGGCGGGTGGACAGAACTATTATCTTTATAATATTTATTTTTTATCTATTTATTGCATTGAGTTACAATACTACCGTAATACCGTATACTATAGTATTGTAACTCAATGATTTATTGTATATTATTCACTCTTGTTTTCTGGTTTTATTTTCTTTTCTTTTTTTTTTCTATTTTTATTATTATTTTAAATAATATACGTACATATTTAAAAACAATATTAATTTTTCTACTATATGATGTTAGATGCAAACTTCAGCGATGATGACGATAGCTTTATTACAGCTGGCAGCCAAAATGATAGCTTTACAAGTCTACCATCTTTGGCTCAAACTATTGAGACCCAGTTTTCAGATGTACCCAAGAATTTTAATGTAGTCCATATCAATGCTCAGAGTATTCCCGCCCATTTCTCAGAGATGCTGACTACTTTTGGTTGCAAAAATATCCACGCAATTCTTGTCTCAGAAACATGACTGAATCCCTGTCTCCCCTCTGCCCCGTATATTTTGCCACACTTTCACCTAATTCGTAACGATCGTCTTACTAGAGGTGGTATTTGCGTGAAAATATCAATTATAATATCTTAGAAAAGTCACCTCAGCCACTGCCTTCGAATGCTGAGGAATCAATATTCATCGAAGTGGAGCTTTACCATACCAAGGTACTGCTTGGTGTGTATTATTCTTCATCATCTGAAATTAATTTATTATCATCCTTTGAAAATATAATTGAACGTCTTTCCCCCTCATACAGCCATACTATTGTTATGGGCGATTTTAACACTTGCCTTCAAAAAAATGATTCTCACTCGGTTGCTCGCTCTTCTACTTTCTCTAGTATTGTCCACTCCTGCAACTTGTCTATCCTGCCTTTAGATGCCACTCACCATTTTTCAAATTGTGCTCCATCCTTCTTAGATCTTATCCTTGTTTCTTCTACTGAATTAGTTGTTAGGCACGGACAGTGCGCAGCTGATGAATTTTCGTACCACGATTTAATTTATCTTTCATATAACCTTCGCCCCCCTAAACCTAAACCCAAAATTCTAATGCAGCGCAATTTTGGTGGCATGAATCTTGGTAAGCTACGTGAGGATGCCTCTAATATTGACTGGGCTTCACTCATAACTACACATTGCATTGATGAGAAATTTAGCATTCGAACTAACAATTTAATTAAGCTTTACGATATACATGCTCCAATTCGTGCAGTAAAGGTGAGACACTTGCCGTCTCCTTGGCTTACAGCTGATATCAAATCAACCATTGCTAAAAAAGCGGCAGCGAAATGTAAGTATAAGCGCCGGCCTACACCTGAGAACCGCGAAAAATATATAACATTGCGAAATATCTGCAGCAAGGTATGCAGGAAAGCTCAACGCCATCATATCCATAAATCGGTCCAGAACGGGGACCCTGCGAAGGTCTGGAGGTTTCTTAAAACTCTAGGGGTTGGAAAGCCTAAACAACAGGACATTCCTGGAAAAATTGATATTGATTCGCTAAATCAACACTTCTGCTCGTCTTCAAGTTATGATCAATCTAGCAAAGCAAATACTTTACAATATCTTTCATCACTTCCAACTCCTCCCTTTCCACCGTTTGTTTTCGAACAATTATCTGCTTGTGATGTTAAGAGGTGCATAATGTCGCTGAGTTCCAACGCGGTTGGCACTGATTGCTTGAGTCGAAACATGGTCGTGCCTATTCTGTCTGAAATCCTTCCCATTTTGTGTCATGTCTTGAACCATTCCTTATCTTGTAGTGTATTTCCGAAAATGTGGAAAGAGGCGCAAATTATACCAATTCCCAAGAAATCTAACCCTATATCCTTTGCTGAGTATCGTCCTATATCCATTTTACCTTTCCTTTCAAAAGTCCTTGAACGACTTGTACACAGCCAACTAAACCCATTTCTTACTCGAAACCTCCTCCTTAACCCTTTCCAGTCAGGCTTTCGACCAGGGTATAGTACGACTAGGGCGTTGATCAACATTACTGATGACATTAGACTGGGTATGGAGAATGGAAATCTTACTGTACTCTCCTTACTTGATTTCATTGCTGCGTTTAATACAGTGGATTTTCAGATCCTGCTCGGCATACTGCGCTCGATTAACATATCTCCAACAGTTATTGATTGGTTTCACAGTTACCTGTTCGGACGGCGTCAGCGTGTACGAATTGAAGAATCTTTTTCTTCTTGGTGTGACACGACTGTCGGCGTTCATCAGGGTGGCGTTTTATCCCCATTACTTTTCTCTATTTTTATAAACTCCATCTTTAAATCTTTACTGTCTTCCCACTATCTTTATGCAGATGATCTCCAGATCTATATGCAAGCTCCAGTCCATGAAATCACCGAAGCTATTTCAATAATAAATTCTGATTTAAGACGAATATGTAGGTGGAGCAAGCAATATGGACTTAGCGTTAACCCCTCCAAAACTCAGGTAGCTATTATCGGCAGTTCCAACATGATGTCACGCATTGACTGGACACAATTGACGGATATAATGTTTAACGGTGTTGCGTTACCCATAAGTACAACGGTAAAAAATCTGTGCATTTTGGTTGATGGCACGCTTTCCTGGCGACCCCAACTACAAGAAGTCAGCCGAAAACTGTTCGCATCTGCAGGTTCTTTGCGCCGTCTGCGTAATTTTCTACCAATGGCCACTAAAATTGCGCTGGCACAGTCTATCCTTCTTCCTTTGCTAGATTATGCCGATGTCAGGTATCTCGATATCACTGAAGAGCAACTTGATAAGCTTGAGCGCCTTCAAAACTTCTGCAGAAGATTCATATTTGGGTTACGCAAATTTGATCATGTAACTGGATACAGCAACTTGCTCGGGTGGCTTCCAATTCGCCTTCGACGAAATACTCATATCCTTTCTGTGCTTTTCTGTTGCTTTTAAGCGATAAGGCCGCCCTTTGTACAATATCTTGCAAATATCTTTGTAATATAGATTTAATTTGGTGTACAAATAAAGTTGTATTCTATCCTTCACGCTATATCCCTGACGGGGTAGTCAGAGAGGACAGATCCCCAGGCTTCGCGATCCATGCATACTTCTTTCGCTTCTTCGAGATTCATTAATCGCTTCATACACGCACGTCTGGGTATCCGAGTACTTTTGACCTTTCCGTTTTTGAGCAATCTGCTCACGTGGTCTTCATATGTAAGTCTCGGCCTACCCGGACTCCTTCTACCCTCTACTTTTGAACAATATATATTCTTCGTCAATCATTCCTTCCGGAGCACGCCCTTTTCCAGCTTAACGCAGACACTTTCATTCAAACCTGCCATATTGCGTATCACTTCGTTACGTATTCGGTCGGCCAAGGTAACGCCGCACAATTTTCGAAGTGATATAATACCAAGTAATAATACCCAGTGCCTGTTATTGAACATGGTATGAGAAACAGGTTCCACAAGGTTCGTCAGGACTGTATTTTGATACACAACTGCATTCGTTTGTACACCTTTCTCACAAAAATGTACCTCTGTTAAGCCCCAATAAGAAACTTCCAACCATACCATGAGCGAGGGTGGAAAATGACCTCGTCGGACACGCGGAATACGGTTGCTCGCTTCTTCACTACTGTGTGCGTTCACCTTATCATTTGGTTTGTTGTAGCTCTCTTCTACGGTAAAAATTTTTTCATCCGAAAAAAGAATTTTCCGATATTTTTTTCCCGCGTACCGCTTCAAGAAAGCGCGGCATCTCTTCAGTCTCAGGTCCATTAGACGAGCATTTAAACGATGTCCTGTTTTTCTTCGATATGACCGAAGCCTTGTCACGGGCTTGTCTTCATTTAACACCCTTTTCACCGTGGTTCTGCTTAACCCCATCATAAGGGCCAACAGTTTCGGCTTACGTTTGGGATTTCTGTGAATTCGCGCCTTCACAGCTTTTATCACTGCTGGAGTCCTAACAGACCGAGGGCGACCACTTCTTGACCTGTCATCTACACTAGAGTCTTCATTGTATCGTTTGATGGTACGATAAACGAATCTTTTGGTTTTATTCCAATTTTTCAGTATGTCAAAAATTTGAATTGGCCCGTAACCTCAACGATGCAACGCAATAACTGAAACACGGTCTTCTTTAAGTGTCCACTCCATATTTAAAAATGAGTAAAATTCTAAAAAGTATACATTTTTATTTTCAAGAACAATTCGAATTCAATAAACTTTTTTGTGGCCAGCATTCTAAAAGAAAAGTTTTTACTGTGTGACAATACTTATAAAAAATAAAAAACCTAACCTAACCACTCCGGGAGTGCCGACAGAAGTGAAAACTCAATTTATTAATAATTTATTTATCTAGTCGCGTTGGTAGATGCATATATGCACACACTATAGCTGCGTATCGTAACGGGGAGTAGCGAGTCCAAATTTATCTCATCTAAAAAATTGCGTACCGCGCTAAAAGAAGTTTTTCCTTCAAAAATTGACCGGGATCGACGTAAAGATGATGATGATGAAACATAAATCTACAATGAAAGAGTCCTAATTGATTACACAGCATTATTTAATAAGACCTGTAGATGACCGGAATCAACGTAAGATGATGATGATGATTATGGTAGCGAGTCCAGAGATTTTATCTCATCTAAAAATATGCGTACCGCGCTAAAAGAAGTTTTTCCTTCAAAAATTGACCGAGATCGACGTAAAGATGATGATGATAAAAAATAATTCTACACTGAAAGAGTCCTAATTGATTACACAGCATTATTTAATAAGACCTGTAGATGACCGGAATCAACGTTTGATGATGATGATGATTATGGTCGCGAGTCCAGAGATTTTATCTCATCTAAAAATATGCGTACCGCGCTAAAAGAAGTTTTTCCTTCAAAAATTGACCGGGATCGACGTAAAGATGATGATGATAAAAAAAAATTCTACACTGAAAGAGTCCTAATTGATTACACAGCATTATTTAATAAGACCTGTAGATGACCGGAATCAACATTAGATGATGATGATGATTATGGTCGCGAGTCCAGAGATTTTATCTCATCTAAAAATATGCGTACCGCGCTAAAAGAAGTTTTTCCTTCAAAAATTGACCGGGATCGACGTAAAGATGATGATGATAAAAAATAATTCTACACTGAAAGAGTCCTAATTGATTACACAGCATTATTTAATAAGACCTGTAGATGACCGGAATCAACGTTTGATGATGACGATGATTATGGTCGCGAGTCCAGAGATTCTATCTCATCTAAAAATATGCGTACCGCGCTAAAAGAAGTTTTTCCTTCAAAAATTGACCGGGATCGACGTAAAGATGATGATGATAAAAAATAATTCTACACTGAAAGAGTCCTAATTGATTACACAGCATTATTTAATAAGACCTGTAGATGACCGGAATCAACGTTTGATGATGATGATGATTATGGTCGCGAGTCCAGAGATTTTATCTCATCTAAAAATATGCGTACCGCGCTAAAAGAAGTTTTTCCTTCAAAAATTGACCGGGATCGACGTAAAGATGATGATGATAAAAAAATCTTACGCTTTTTCGATCAGGTCACGTGTCCTGACGCGAGTTTAAGATTTTATACCCATTACAGAAAAAGTGCTCAACGCCGCTAAAGAAGTTTTCACTTCAAAAAAAATAAAAATATCTTTATTTTGCATAGACCATTTTAAAGGCGCTTACAAAATGTCATACACTATTTAAAATATTTAAAGCGACCACCGGTTCGGAACGCGGCCCACCTGAGAAGAACCGGCAAGAAACTTAGGAAGGCTTTTTTTTGATGGCCTATTTACAATTTAATATTATTTCACTTTGCCAGCAGATCATTTCCAGGCGTCCCTGTCCTGCAAATAGTCTGTAACGGAGTAAAAACCTTTTTCACAAAGCTTGTTTTTAATAAACTTTTTAAATTTATTTAAAGGTAAATTTCTCAGGTCACAGGGAAGCTTGTTGTAAAAGCGTATACAGTTACCCTGGAAAGAATCGCCAATCTTATGTAGTCGACTGTGGTGGACTGAAAGATTATTTTTATTTCTAGTGTTCATATTATGTTTATCACAGAGTTTAGAAAACTGTGATAGATTTTTTACACATACATAAGATTGGCAAAAATGTATTGTGATGGTACGGTTAGAATATTCACTTCTTTGAATTTTTCTCGGAGAGAAACTCTGGGGCCCAAATTATAAATAGCGCGTACAGCCCGCTTTTGTAGAACAAAAATAAAAATCTGCAGCACTCCCCCAAAGGAGAATACCGTAAGACATAATACTATGAAAATAGCTGAAGTAAACCATTCTAGCCGCATCCACATCTGTTAGAGTCCTGATCTTTTTTACAGCGTATACAGCCGAACTAAATCTAGAGGCTGTCTTTTCTATGTGTGGGCCCCACTGCAAATTGGCATCAATAGTTATACCTAGGAACACAGTTGATTCTACAAACTCTAACACTTGTCCATTCAGTTGAACATTGGCCGCAACTTGTTTTACATTTGGTAGAGTAAATTTTATACATTTAGTTTTATTTTCATTAAGGCAAAGATTATTTGAGCTGAACCAATGAACTACTCTTGCAATTGCATTGTTTACATCGTCATAGTTATCTAATTGTCTTTTAATTTTAAAAATTAATGAGGTGTCATCTGCAAACAAAACAATCCTATTCCTGTCCCCTACATAAAATGGTAAATCATTAATATAAATGAGGAACAAGAATGGCCCAAGTATCGAGCCTTGCGGCACACCCATTGTAACCATGGATCCTACAGAACGTGTACCATTAATATCGTCCCTCTGTATTCTATTGTTCAAATATGAAGACAGAAGGTCGAGACCAAAGGTTATGACCTGACTAGGTATATTATTTTACAAGTGCAATAGGTATATGATAAATAGAGACATTTTAAGTTTGAAAAATCAGATGTTTTGCGCGAAGTGACAGTAGTAGGTACCCACCTCAAAGCTTCGCTTATAAGGCGAGCAAAAAAAATTTGCTTAACACATATATCGAGGAAGGCTATGGAATATATATCATCACGCTTTTACCCTTGAGAGCGGAGCAGTAATCATAAATGTCGACTAATCGGGAAATTTTTCTGCATTATTGTGCGATGGGAATTCGAAGTATGTCACGGGCGAAGCCGTGGGGGTCACCTAGTTTACTTAGGTATACAGTTGAAGAGTTTGTTTGTATGTTTGTTTGATTGGCTGAAAGCGTTATTCTCAGGAAGTCAGGGTACACGAATGATAATTTTCAGAATTCAGATTTTTATTTTGCGAAATCAGATTGATTTATATACTTAAGAAGATTTTATTGTTTTCTTAATAAATGACACTACAGCACATTTCCCAGTATTGCCTATAATATTTTCAATCTAGAAAAAAATGTTTTCATATCAACTTATATCGAAATGTATTCCAGTCCAGATATAGGTAACCTCGTAAGATTAAAACGCTAAAACAGCAAATTTTGACTATTTTCCTTATATTTGATCGAAAAAGAAGGAAAAAAAAAGAGAACACATATTCCTGAACTCGTGAAAATCGGCTTATCCATTTGAGGAACAAACACATACCACCGTCACCGAAAAGCAAATTTGTCTAGTTTGAATTGGACAATACTCGGTCGATGCAGGCGCTAAGCATAAAGCTTCACTAGCGCCAAATATTGGAGCGAAACATCAGGGAGAAGGACGGAAAAAAAACATTTTAAAAAAATAGCGGAAGGGATGGATCTAATATTTTATAATTCCATAAAAAATTTAAATAAGCGCGTGCTTTTGGTTACAATTGAAAATCCCATTGGCCCCATGTTTTTTCTTGGTAATAATGTTATTAATTAGCGAATTTAAGAATTCAACCTCCGTCACGATTTAGATTATAACCTGTAAATTCGATTTAGTACAAAAATTACGAAATTCGGTTAAGGACTCGGAGAGTTATGATGTCACATACATTTCGCCATTGAAGCTGATCCATGGGAGCTCCGCTCCACTAAGTGAGTCATCGTTTTGTGAAGGGTTGTTTGTCGGAATCACAGGGCAAGGAATTTGGTTCGCTTCCGTCTAATACAGACGAAAGTAATGATAATACCGCGTGCCAAATTTACGTCAGTCGGGGGACGTCGCTCACATTGGCCTTCTGGCGGCAGGTTCCCCTTGTGTTCTGGGGACGTTCTAGTGCCCGCGCGATCGCTGATATACCTGTGACGGCATCTATTATTTCTCAGGAGAAGTTACAACACAACACAACTGAAAAAACAGTTTTAACCTTCCGATTTTAATAAAAGTAGTTTTTTTAGCAGCAGTGTTACTCTATGGGAAAAAATAAGTGTCATTATGTCATAGTGTAACTCTGAGGGAACATTTTTTTCTCATTCATTCTAACTGTTACACATTGTTGTTACATATACTTATTGATAAAAATAGTAGCGTTGTGTCACACGTGCTACTCAATAGGAATTTTATTCCTAATGAGTTACACTGTGACAGAACTGGGTCTAACTCAAAGGCAATAAACCGTTAAGCAAGTAAAATGGCAGTCGTTAGACCTGGTTAAAGGCCTTAAGGCGTAGGGCGGCTTGAAAATTTTCAACAGCAGGTCCCCACAACCTGTCTATTTCAACACGGCAATGGGCTCACCACCTGTTTCGTGGGATAAAAATACATACGGTGAAATGTGGGCGTATACTATAACTCTGCCTACCCCTTCGGGGATAAAGGCGTGACAATATGTAAATATTTATGATTTTCACAATGTTGGGGTCGTTACCCCAGTGATAGTGGTAACAGTCGTGGATGAAAGCAATACTTGGCAAAAATTTAAAGTCGAATCCAATTGCACGGCTATACGTCAGGAACATTTTGAACATAGTGGTTATTACCAAGAAAGCAGGTGTACTGGTGAGATATGTCCACCCGCTACGATTTTTTCCACAAATACAAATTTAAAGTTAAAATAGATTCAAACTCGTGAGTTTTTTTAAGTGTTGCCTTTACCCCCTTTATTATCCTTATCTTAGTCTGGAGCTCTCTTAGAATTCCGAACAACAGAATAAGTTAAAAAAATGTAATATATTTTAATAACCCCCCGGCTTCTACCATGACATATTTTGAACCCCCGTCGCACTCATTAAATCCCGTCGTTTATTACTTTTACAATAATGTATGAAAAATATGCCAGATTTGTTAACATTTATGGTTACTGCTCCGCTCTCCAGGGTAGTAGCAAGATGATATATAGCCTTCCTCGATAAATGGGCTATCCAATGCCAAAGATTTTTTAAATCCGAGTAGAAGTTCCTGAGATTAGAGCTTTCAACCAAACAAACTTTTCAGCTTTATATATTAGTAAATAGAATATCTGTGATTCTAAAAACCATATACCTACGTCAATGTCGGGAAATATCGCAACTATCGTCGTAATTTTCCAAGCGGAAACTCCAGCAGGAAGATGACGACATATCTGTTTTCGCATCAAACATTCTATAAATTTCTATTTTTTTTTTAATCCTTATATCTAAGTTCTGTTAATATCGAAAGTAGTTCTAAATACTTACTTGACTGAAATGAAACTCCCTTGGCAATGACATTTTTCGATATCAGGTGGTAAAGATATGCAATTAAAATGGTCTTCGGATTCTGTACACTCTAATAACTTGCTACAAGCGCTCTTTTCAACGGCAGAAGCCGTCTTATGCATTGGTTTGGAATAAAATACACACTTTAAAGACGCCGTTTTCACTAATTTATTTAAACTTTTTCTCAATACGAAAATTTACTGAAAAATATCTTTCCGGGTACGATTTCAGTTAAAAAAATATTACGGTTTAGCAACCGACATTTTTTTTATGAAAAAATGCAACGTGCAGTTATAATTTTGGCACAAAATTTATTATTTTCAATCACTTCCGTTTAAAAAAATGATTTTTTTTACGTGAGTCACGGCGTGTTACGTACTGTATACTAATTTATGTTTTCTGGATTCTGCGCGCCGACCTAATCGATATCCTGTTTTTGTGGTGATGTTGGTACCTTTGAAAAATGTTGCCGTAAAAAAATATACGTTTTGTTTTACGTTGCTATTTGTAAAAACTGAACACCAATTATTACCCATAGCCCATATATAATTATGTTATCTCTACTCCGTGGGCATTGAAGAGAAAGCAGAGGCGTAGCATATATTCTCCCAAACATAGCAAGTTTAAATTACTGAATCGGTGGTTAAGAGAGGTCGTGGGTTCTATTCTCAGGCCGGAACAAATATTTAAGTTCCGTAAATGTTTATTTCAGAGATTGGATCTTTTTTTTATTAAAAAAATGAATCTGAAACATGGCTCCGACAAATGTTTCTCTGCATAATGTGCCGCTGACTGAATGTTTCGTTTATAAGTTGTTCACCGACATACATTTTTTAAATACAAGTAGAATTGACTGCCTCTGTAGCGCGGTGGGAGTGCATCCGACTGCTACGCAAGAGGTCGTGGGTTCGATTCCCACCCAGGATAAAATTTTGTGTGATGAGCACGATGGTTTATTCTGTGTCTGGGTGTTATTTATCTATAATATGTATGTATTTAGAAATATATAAGTATGTTTATCAGTTATCTAGATCCCATAACACAAGCTAATATTAGCTTACTTTGGGCTAGATGGCGCTGTGTGAAAAGTGTCCCACAATATTATTATTAACATTTTCAACTACGAACGTTTCGCCGACAAAGCTATTCGTTCTTGAGTAGGTATATCATCGACATAATCTTTTATCAATAAAGTGTTCATCTACAAACATTACTTTGGTATGATTTGATAGCAATAGTGAGATAAACGTGCTAGTTTCGGCATGAACTTGGATAATATCAAGGTCATGTTCGATGAGCACGTCACGCCGGGTCCAATATACGTCGAAGGATCGAGACTCGAAACCTTATCCCACTTGGTAAAATAAACCTGGCCAAGGAAATCGTATATATGGCTATGAATATATGTTTTTGAGGTATAAACTCCGTAATGATGTTATCCATCAGAGAACCAGAGTAGTCGACATAGCTCACAGAGTAAGCACGTTAAGGTAGCATTGGGCTGGCCGCATCTCTAGAAGAACCGGTACCGATAAAGCGAGTTCTGAAGTGGAGCGACCGCGACTCGGGCAAACTTAGGGTAGGACGACCCCCCGCCAGTTAGACGGACGATCTGGAAAGGGTCGCAGGGAGGAACTGGATGCGAAAGGCGAAGGACCGTGTGTTGTGGCGTAAATTGGGAGAGACCTGCATCTATATCCAGAGGACTACTATAGACTGATATGAGTGAAGATTATAGTTACGTCTGAAAGGTTGAATGAGAAGTATCCGTAAACTAGTGGTTCTGTGAAGTGGAGTATTTTTTTTCTATACCAAAAAACAAAAATAAAATTATTATCTTTTATTGGATTAACGCAACCCTATGAGGGCATAGTAGATTCGCTTTTTGAGTCATCCACTTTCTGATATCAACAAAAAAATGTATCAGAAAGTTATTGAAAAGCTCACAACCGCAGGGCAGCTTGTGGCGAGCTGAATGTGCGTGGCTACACATCGGTCCCGATTCCTCAGAGTTTTGTTGCCCTTCTGAACCGGTTTGCATTTAATGGGCTAACGGGAGAGCAGTGAGAGTGCTATTCCCGGGAGTGCAGCAAAACTCAACTCTGGCTTGCCTTAATTGGCCGGTCAGAGGGAGGGAGCCAGAGCTATATGCTCGGGGGTGAAAGTGTCATTTTCAAGGGCATAACTACGGGGAAGCCCGCTCCGGGCCTGTCCCGCGAAGGTGAAACCGGCGCCGCACCGCTCGACACCCCAAGCCGCTCACACCGGTGTTGCCTCCTGTCGCCTTACAGGCTTATCATGCCTATGGCGATTGTATAGGGGGCCCATCTAGTGAGTTGGCGAGTCACCGTCTGCCAAATTTTTGATAATCAGATATTAAAATGGCAGACGCCGCCTTCATCCATAGTTATAATCACCTAGTTCATCAAACCCCCAACCCAATAGCCCATTTCTTAGTTAGCATATTTTACAATAGTTTAACTCCCATTGGAGGTGGTCCATTATCGTTCTTCTACATAAGGCGGGCGTGGACTGTCTGCAGTGGGGGTCTCATTTCCTTTTAGATTAAAATTCTCAAAGCGCCTCTCGTGTTGGACCAGTATGTCCCCATGTAAGCCTACCAAAAGCCCAGGTATCTTCATAAAAAAAAGAAGATACCCGTGAAAAGAAGAAACATAATAATAATAAAAGAAAGAAAATAGAACATAAGAAAAAAAATAGAAGATACCCGTGAAGAAGAGACAATAATAATAATATTAATACTATATTATTAATATTTACATTAGTCACTAGTAGAACGAATAATACCAAAGTAAGGTTTATTTATGTATACTTCATTGGTGAAAGATTCTGTCGATGATACACTCAAGAACAAATCGATCTGTCAGCGAAACGTACGGAGTAGTAAGGTTATGACGTCGATATACTGATTAAAGAATGCTTTTGTCGGCGAATCGTTTCAAGCTAAAAATGTATGTCGGTGAACAAATTATAAACGAAATATTCTGTCGGCGGCTCATTAATTAGGTATGCAGAGAAACATTCGTCGCAGATATGTTTCAGCATCTAAAAATATACCTTTATCAATTTCGTTAGATCTCATAGCAAAAGTTTATATTAGCATAGTTTGTTTGGCTCTACTGAAGCACTCATAACCCTGCTAGCTTAGTCTTCTGTAAACGATCACTGCGTTAAACTTCTTATGCTACGGTTGATCCTAAGATGGGTGACCGTTACTGGCATTTACAATTATAAACGCTTCTATGCTTCAGAAGATCGTTACATACATGCATTCATATTGTCACGCCTTTATCCCCGAAGGAATAGGCAGAAGCATACTATTCGCCCACATTTTACCGTATGCATTTTTGTCATATACTTATATATAACTAGCTGACCCGCCCGGCTTCGCCCGTGACATACTTCGAGACCCGTGGCACCCATTTAATCCCGTCGTTTATTAATTTCACGATAATCTATGAACATTTTCCACATTACTTCTCCGCTCTCAAGTACCTACGAGTACTACGAGTACACCAGATCCCGAACGGCCCGGTCAAATTTTCAAAAAAAAAAATTTATTAAAATGGAAATATAAGCATACATAGGGTCAAAAAGCGAAAAACGACTTTGTTTTATAATATGTAGTGATAAGGACAAGCGCAGGTTGTGGCGACCTGCTGTTATAAATTTTCAAGCCTCTTAAGGCCTTCAACTGGGCTTAACGACTGCCATTTTACTGGCAACCGGGACCAACGGCTTGACGTGCCTTCCGAAGCACGGAAACGCTCGCAAATGTAAATGCCACAAAGTGGTCACCCATCCGAGGACCAGCCCTAGTGAAAGTTGCGTAACTCAGTGATCGTTTATAGAACACTGAGACCGCGGGCCGCGAGCGGTTGTATGTATTTAGAAATATATAATTATGTTTATCAGTTACCTGGTTACCATAGTACAAGCTCTGCTTAGTTTGGAATCAGATGGCGTTGTGCGAGTTGTCTCAACGATATTTGATTTATTTTATTTATTTACTAGATGGCCCTCTAACTGACGAAACGACGGGAATTGAGAGATACGTTCTGTGTGGTACTGTTATGTAGATATAAGAATTAAAAATATCGTATGAATTGCGTACGATTTCGACAACATGATGGATCAAAAAGGTCATATATATACGATTTAAATCGTACGGTTGGCAACACTGGTCCGCGGGGCCATGAGCACCTCAGAAGATCGTTGGTCCCGGTAAATAAAGTGGTAGTCAATAAGTCAAGTTAAAGGCCTTCCGGGCGGCTTGAGAAATTTCTACAGCATGTGATTATAGCCGCGTGTAAGGGACCCGAAGACAGATCCACAATAACTAAGAGAAAATATTGATCTATCACGCTTTATCTCCGAAGGGGTGACAGAGTCAAATTATATGCCCACTTTTCACCGTATATTACTGTCCCACGTAATAGGTGGTGAGCCCATTGCCGTGTTGAAATAGACAGACGCAGGTTGTAGCTACCTGCTGTTGAAATTTTTCAAGACTCCTCATACACTCTCTTGCCACACACCTTACGATTTCCTCCTACACTCTTCCTAATCTCCACCACCCCACTTGTATTACACCTCGCTCTTACCACATATTCCTCCGACACCACCACCGCATAGTAAGATTGAGAAAAGTCCGAGAGCATCCATTAGCCCCACTTATGTCGGATTATCTTTACCTCTATCACACATTTTAAAAAAAAAAGCGACCATAAGGCCTTTAACATGACTTAACGACTGCCATGTTGGTTTGCCCACGTGGCAACCGGTACCAACGGCCTTATGTTCCTTCCGAAGCACGGAAAAGCTCGCAAACGTAAATGCCACTAAATGGTCACCCATCAGTGACCAGCCACCGTGATCGTTTACAGAACACCTAATCCGCAGTAGGTTAGGCTATCAGTAGGTAATAAGCTGAGTCGTTTTTTTTCACAAAACATCCTTTTGGTAGGTGCGTAGTTTCCATTCCCAAGATTACCACTTCCACAAAACGTCCACTTTTCCCAAATATCTAAACTAAATCTAAACTAACTAATATCTAAACTTTCCAGAAATATCAATAAAATGTTACGTATTTTTTTTGGAGCGAAGCGAACGAAGTAACCGTGCTACATTCTTCCCCGATTCGGATTTTCGCTTTGTCCTCGAACTCCTCTCAAATCCCTTAACACTTTTGATCAAATTTTACCTATAATACGACATCTAGCCATAGATGATTTAGAAAAAATAAAGGAAATAAGGAGGAATAATCACCGAAAATAAAATATACATTAAAAAAATAACTCGGAAAACGGCAAAACGCTTCGCTCCGTTTAGACTTACAGGGGACGGCAAGTGCGCCTAGTTTAATATACCACTGAGGCGACAGACAAACAAAAACTCGACAGATCCCACAGAGGTGATGTGGTCGAGCGCACGGACCAGGTTAAATACCTGGGATCTGTTTTTCACATGTCCAGTGACATCGATTGCGATGTCAAGTCACGCATTGCTGCCGCGTGGGTCAAATGGCGGGAGATGACCGGTGTCATTTGTGACCCTAAAATGCCGATCCGGTTAAAGGGACAGGTCTACAAAACCATTATTAGACCTGTCCCTTTACATGGCAGTGAGACGTGGCCGATATTGCAGCGACACAAGCAGGAGCTGCGTGTCACGGAAATGAAGATGCTGCGGTGGATGTGTGGGGTCACGCGGATGGACCGCGTGAGAAACTCTCGCATCCGCGGCAGTCTTCACGTCCGTGACATTGCAGACAAGTTGCAAGAGTGTCGCCTTCGTTGGTATGGTCACGTCTTGCGGCAACCGCCGGGCTACGTAGGTAACAAATGTCTGGCCATGTCAGCCCCGCCGGGTCCCGGTAAGAGGGGAAGACCCAAGAAGTGCTCGACGACGCAACTGGGACAGACGCTCGGATGATGATGAGGCGACAGACAAGCATACGTCCCACCTGCTGGAAAGTGGTCACAGTAGTATATGGACGTTTACAACACCAGTGTTTGGGGAAAATAACGCTGATATCCCTGTAAAATCTTTCTTAGACCCCCTTTGAAGAACCCCATACTATAGAATTTCGGGAAACCCAGACAGGGAGTTCATTTTACAGTCTAAGGTCCGTATTTCAAAACGTTTCTCAATACTCTGTTGAGAAACGACACTTGAGACTAGATTTTGCCTTATAAAATCTACTATCAAGTGTTTCTTGAGAGTAAATAAACGTTCTGGAATACGGGCCTAAGTCTAATTCCCAGAAATTATGGTAAAATAAAACATATTTTTAATAACAAATGATTTATTTTAAATTAAATATTGTTTAAATAAATATATCAAAATGTCATAATAAATTTTATATAAAATTAATCTATTTTTTATGTATACAGTACATTTAGATTCGTCAATATTATTTCTAAACGTCCATTTGTAAGCTTGTAAGTCGATATTCGACTGCGAATCATACGTGTTAGTAGAATTCTATCGGCCGACCGATAGAAGCCTATCGGAGTACGATTGTAATAGTAGACTACGAAAACCTTTCAAATTGTTTATTCTATTACTTTTCAACTTTAAAATACTTACTAGTTGATAATCATTACATCATTATTTTTTATTAATCTAAAAAGTTAATAAAAATTATTAATTAACTCATTGAATTCAGTAGTGAATAGTAATGGACTCTTGTATATAATTTAATTTGATTATGATTAGACCGTGCTTTCATAATATACATGGGTAGTAACTAATGGTGTACGGAGGCAGTTATGAAAATAGAATTTAATATAATAATACCTATAGTATATTACCACTTATAACTAAACGTCAGAACATTTAAAAATTTCGCAAAACTAGTAAATTGGCAATATAAAAAAGACCAGATAAATTAGAACTCTATGAGTCCTTACATAATCTATTTAAACTCACACGAAACGTCGAAAGGTGAGAAAAAGTTAATTTTCAATACACTTTCTTCTTCTTCTTTACACATAATATGGCTCTAATTTCACCGCAATTAGGCACATAATGATACCTATTATCAAACTGTGGTTTTTTGATTGTTATTAAATCACTAGAGGGATAATAGATTTTTTTAATGAACTGGTTGAGATGTAATATTCTTAAAAAAGAAATCGATACAAAAAAAATCGCGTTCAATAGAACAAATAAATTATACTTAAATTATATGTACCTATTGCTTGCTCATTTCAAACAACTTCGTATTTAAATAAAAATAATAATTTATTTATCTAGTCGCGTTGGTACATGCATATATGCACACACTATAGCTGCGTATCGTAACGGGGAGTAGCGAGTCCAAATTTATCTCATCTAAAAATATGCGTACCGCGCTAAAAGAAGTTTTTCCTTCAAAAATTGACCGGGATCGACGTAAAGATGATGATGATGTCTTACGCCTTTTCGTCTTACGCTTTTTCGATCAGGACACGTGTCCTGACGCGAGTTTAAGATTTTATACCCATTACAGAAAGTGCTCAACGCCGCTAAAGAAGTTTTCACTTCAAAAATCATCTTGTACGTGTATAATGAACAAAACTTTCACTCAAATATAACTTTTGTTGTCTCTCTGTTTAAAACCTTATACAAAAACTTTAACAAAAAATAAGAAACTACACTCTATACGCTGTGGTCAATGCGCGCGCATAAAAAATCTAAATAATAGTTTTTCCGCCAGTACCAAAAAGTTTCACAATTCGTTTTTCCTGTTGAAATTAAAGTTATATATTAATTAAAATGTCTACAAGTACTAGTTACGAAAAAAAACGATTTATGTAGTACCTACACCGCCCGATATAAGTTGTGAAGCCCTTAACTTTACAGAAAGTTTACTACCTGAAAACTCCAAGAAAAAATATCTATTTTGTTTTATTTAGTATTATATTATTCATAAGTGTATTGAAAAACGTCGTATGGTACACGTGTGTATTGTTGATTATCGTCTTCGGCTCTCTTTAGACCTCAGCTCTGTCAATAGCGCCTCAGCGGTAATCACCAACTTCACACACTTGTACCATAATCTACTATTTTACTTAATACATATACTTACTGGTAAAAGCGTCAAAACAGTAAAATTAGTTAACAAATTAACAAACGAAATTAATATAACATAATTAGTTTTTGTAAGTAATATCTTTTTACTAAGTCGGTTATCTTATTTTACTATATTGTTTTTGGTTTTCTTTATTGTTATTGTTATGCTGTCTTACCTTTTTTTTTTTAATGTTATCATTGTTCGTTTGTTTAAAAAATAAAAAAAGTTTATTATTTCTTAAAATTGTGTATTCTTTCTGTTATATTTATTTATTTATTGGGGACTAAAAACAGTTACATGATAAAATAGTTATACAATTATTAAATATTAGGTAAATAATATTAACAATCATGCAACCAGCACAATTGTCCACGAATTAACTGAACAATGTGAACATATAGTTTTGTAATTTTATACTGTCACAAAATAGTTTTAGCTGCTATTTAAAAAAAATAAATAAAATAAATAGACTTAAGTAAAAATTAAAGTTCAAATAAAAATAAACAATAGTATTATTCCTGCCTGATCAATGATAAAATAGTAGTTTATGATACTGTTGCATAATAAGGGTTCTTATAACATGAGTGTGTTTTAAAAAAACGAGCCGTAGGCTAGTTTTTTTATAGTATCACACGAGTGTTATAAGACCAAGTTATGTACAGTGTCATACACTACTTTATCTACTCTCATACTATAATACGTAAAACAATATTGCAAATAAAATGATGAATATAACAACAAATTTATTTTTTAAATGTTAAATGTTTGCGCCTTAATATGAGAGATGTAAATGCATTAGAGTGTCGTATCTGCGTGTTATTGTGTGACGGAGGCGAGCGGGCGCGCGCGGGGTGTCGGAGGCGGCCAGGGCGGCAGTAAGCATCGCTCTACCTCCTTGGTCCAGCTGGAGGTTGTATAGGTGTATCGTTATGATTAAAAAGTTATATTATGATACAGGTGTCCATACAAGACCCGTATCGTAATTAAACATTTTTTTTATATTTTTTGGCCTGTACGTAATGTTTGTCATAAGAATTTTGTTATCAGTTTTATAATCTTTGTATTATAGTATCAGAGTAGATAAACATTTTTATTTAATACCTACTTACTGGAAAAGCGTCTAAAATACAGTCTGCTTGTGACCAAGGCTGGTGCAACCCAGTCGAAACGTCAAGCGAAATTAAGATTACTGTATGTTTTATTTCATGCAACGCGAAAGTTTTAAAGTTTGTATTTTATAGTTCTTTGTCATAATAATAGATAGGTACTTAATAAAATTAAATACAAAAAGGTCTAATTCATCTTAACTTAAATAATTCCAAATATAAATATAAAATACATAGTCAACTCAGTTCTATAAAATAAAATCTATAATATAAAATCTAAATAAAATATACAAAAAATGGATCGACTAGGCAGATTTTTACGATTCTTGATTCCAATTTTTTATTGAAATCCAGCAAATCAAGGATCATAAAAGAGAAGATAAAAATAATCTAAGATGGAATAGAGATACTGAATAGCAGAATAAGAAAAAACACATCCAAAAAAAAATCTGAAATAGTTAAGAATCAGAAAATGCATGATAGCTCATGCATTTCCTGTGGAACGAGATTCTAAAGCGGTCTTAAAAATATGAAATGGTCGAGAGAAAAAAAAGGAAAAGTTGAAAACTTGTTAAACGGTTAGCTACCAGGTGGTAGCTCACTGCAGTTTAATTTTTTCATGCCTAAAAGCCTTCAACTTCTCTGAACGAGTACCATGATTATTATTAATAGTTAATATTAAAGAAAGAATTATTTTTATTTCATTTCATGTTACTGGAAGTCGAGACATCGGGACCGACACGTCTTATTGTGCCGTCTGACGCACAGAAACGCTCATTAATAGAAACGGCACAAACCTTTACAAATCTCAGTCTTAACACAGTAATCTGCAGATTTGCTACTTTTAGAATCGACGATGGGCACTCTTTACTCGGCCATTTTTCGATTATATTGATGCTACTTGCATCGCGATGTCGCGACTTTTGTTTCCGCATCCGAACAAAAGTCGTGACATCGCGATGTACTTATGCAGCATCGATATAATCGAAAAATCGATATATTGGAGTTGCGCGTTTTGGCGACTCAGTTACCGCAATTTGATCAATCGTCGATGTTAAAAGTAGTTGAGCACTGAGCTCGCTACGAGACCTATATTATATTTGTAATGAAAGATCATTAATATAAGCTCTAGATTATTTTAAAATGGCAGTCACATCTAAACGTCTAGATGATCATCACTGTCCAGAATTTTAAACCACCGTCACATACTATTGTCACCGGATTCTTCAAAATTAGTTTGAGTTTGAGCAGAACTGAAGCTCAAAAGAACATCGGAACTAACAAAATCGTTTGTTTGTGTCTCAGTCGAAGTCAAATTGCTAGGATTGGGACTGGAGGTGAAGTCAAAATTTCTAACTTCTTGTCTAGAATAATCGTAAAGACAAACGCAGGTTTGAGTTTCTTTTATACTTTGATCTGGCAATTGAGTTTGTGATGTACTGGATTGAGTCTGTTTGTGACTCAAACCTAGATCTGACGGAGCCGTTTGAGTCTCTATATCAGACAAAGAAACAGATTCAAACACTTCACAACCAGTTAATAACCAATCTTCAATTCTCGTTTGTGTTGACATTTCGTTTTGTAAATCAAAATCATTTTTAGTAGGCCATGATATTAATGATATATCACTTGTAATATCTTCAGGCATTTGAGTACCAGAAGTCTTTTTAAGTGTGTCCATTTCAGTACTGGTTTCTTCACTTTGTGGTTCATCTATTACATATTTTTTAGCTTCAGTTTCTAAAGTTTCTTCGTCGATATGTTTATCAACGGTATTTTGAACGTTTTCTGTGTTACTCGTATTTGTGCCTTCTAAAGATTCTTCTTCAATAGTAGTATAATCTTCAGACACAGTTGTGTCTTCATTCAATCCCTCACCAATGTGTTCAGGTACAGATTCTTTAGAAGAAGTAGTTTCAACTAAAGACTGTCTGTATGCTACTGTGTTAGTGTCAGCAAGAATTGCAGATAGAAGAATATCCATACTTGATTGTACTGGTGGGAATTGTGAAGTTGATGCCGGACATGTGTTATGTTCACAACACTTTTCTTCTGCAGATTTTATTTCATATTCATTAGAAATATCGTCTTTTCTTATTTTCATGGGCGTTTCATTATCAATTACTTCTGGTTGCCTCACGAATGTGTCAGGCAATCTTTTTTGAGCTTTTTTCTCCTCTTTGTATTTCGCGTGTAGATCTGGATGCCTTCGCAGCAAGTGAACAAGATAGGCTTCGTTAGAATTGTAAGTTTGATCGCATGCGGAGCACGGGTAAATTAAACTACAAGATTTTGTATGCCTATGATAATCTGTAAGTTTAGCGAATTTCATACTACAGGACTCGCAAGAGAAAATTTTTTCGTAATGAATTTTGCTATAATGTTGATTTAAATATTTGCGTCCTGAGAAATATTTTGGTTCATCTAAATCTATATTGTATGCGCAATCTTTTTCTGTACAAAAGTATCTTAGTTCTAGTTCAAAATCTTTACTGATTTTATGAGCTTTTCTAAGATGTGCAAGGAGAAGATTGTTTTTATAATATACCGCTTTGCAGGCCACGTTTGGACATTTAAGAGTAATTCTGTCGTTAGGATTGGGTGCTGTGATAAAGTATAACAATTTCTTGTTGCTTATCAACGTTTTCACACGTAGTCGGGTATTCACTGTGTCCGAATTTTTCTGTTAACAAAAAATGATTGATTTGACAAAAGCATTTTATACCTTTAATAAGGGTGCATTGTGATCCTACTGATATCTTCGGGGCCCAATTCACCAAATAATAATATACTGTGGGTTTTTCTTCTAGTACATACCTTTGCCATTATCTTGGCCCTCATCGTTTTATCTGACTCCTCGCATCTGTCTTTAAAGCTTTTTACATGTTTGAGATCAGCTTCACACTGTTCACAGAGATGCTCCGGCATTCCTTCAAATGGAGTATTCTGTAATATGGAAACCTATTGATTGATTTACTCTTAATTGAACACCAGAAATATATAATATACAGGAATGGATTACATTTAAATAAAATAGAAGTGTATTTGGCATTTCAAATTAACAGCATCAACACTAAGTGAATATGAATGTAAATACAACACTTACATTAAAAAAAATATTTTTTTTCCTGTTTTGTTCTAGCTAATCTCGGAAATGGTTAGACGGATTTTAAGGGGACTATCACTATCTGATAGCTGATGTTATGAATAGTAACTTAGGCTTTTTTTTTACCGTCTTCCTACAGGAACGAGCACTACACATGAAACTGCAGTGCATCTGCTAGTACATACATATAGTCATGCCATTATCTCCGAGGCGGTAGGCAGAGGCATACTGGCCCACTTTTCACCATATGCAGTTTTGTCTCACATAACAGGTGTTGAGTCTATTGCCATCTGTTAGTAGCCAAAGAAAATAGATCATAGGTCTCAAATCCAGGTAGGGCTTGTAAGATACTTCGAATACGCAAAGATGATGTGTCTAATTTTGTTTATGATTTGATACAAAAGTTTTTATCAATGGTTTCCAATTTATAAATACCTTCATTTTTTTTCCATTTCATTTTAAGAAAAGAACATATGTAGGTACTATTCCACATTATTTACTTTTTCATCTGACGGTTTTGCCATGTCATTCATTACATCTAAGATTCATTAAAATGTGCCAACCTTTGAAAATGTCGTAAGGCGAAACTGGTCAGGTGAAAAGTAAATAATGTGGTTTAGTAAAAGTGTTTTTTTTTAAGTAAAATATCTGTATTGGCAAATATGCATGTACATATAGCAGATCGTGAATGCATCTAGATTTATACTTTTTTGATAGCTAATTGGTAGATTCAATACCTTGCTACCAAATAATATAATCATCATCATAATCGAACGTTGATCCCGGCTATCTACAGATCTTATAAAATAATATTGGGTAATCAATTAAGAGTCTTTCAGTGTAGAATTTACTTTTCGTCATCATCATCATTAAAGTCGATCCCGGTCTATTTTTGAAGTGAAAACTTCTTTTAAAGCGGTACGCATTGTTTAGATGAGATAAAATATCTGGACTCGCGACACCGTTACGAGATGCAGTAATAGTGTGTGCATACATGCATGTACATATAGCAGACCGCGTATGCTTCTAGATAAATGAATTATTAATAAATTTCGTTTTCACTTCTGTCAGCACTTCCGGAGTGCACCAGTATTTTTTTCATTTATAATGTGTAGCAAATTCCACCGAGGGCCATCAATCAACAGTATAAATAGTGGTCTTTTTATACAGTTATTCATAGTTAAATTTATTTCCACAGGTTGCCTTGTATATAATTTATAAAACCGCCCATTGTATGGACAGCTCTATAGAAATCTACCCCTTAGAATGTTAATGTAAAATACAGGGGTGACATTTCTCTGGAGCTGACTGTACTCTTTTTATTGTATCAAATATTTGACTCTACTTTTTTTATCTTGATAAAATGAAATCATATTTATTATTAATAAAATACAATTATAAAGTCCAATAAAAAAATTTATTATAGAAAAAAAAAAAAATTTATTTATTATGTACTAGCTGACCCGCCCGGCTTCGCCCGTGACATACTTCGAACCCCGTGGCACCCATTTAATTCCGTCGTTTATTAATTTCACGATAATGTATGAACATTTTCCAAATTACTTGATTACTTCAATTAAAATTCCGCTCTCAAGTAATACGCCCGCGCCCGCACGGCCCGATGGAATTTTTGTTACACGAAATTAATTTCTTTGCGCATTTTTTTGATATTGCCGTATCGCCTAAGATATTCATTTCATTTGCAAAGTGTGGGACAAAATAATATAAAAATAATCTTCATAAAATGCTGAAACCAACTAACATATTAAAAATGTTAAGGATTAATAATGTATTTGTGTAAATAGCCTTTAAATTACCGCTTTATTATTGCTGTTTTTTTAAAGTATTAAAATGGATATAGTACGGTATCCTTAACAGATAGACATATACCGTCGCGGACTTTTTTGTAGATCTATATTAGATACATAATTCCACAATACATTATTTTGTTATAATATCTTAAAGGGTTTAGGCAGCGTTTTCGTTAAAAGCTCCCAGACGGCTTATTTTTTCTGACACCACCAACATAATATCAATATAATTAAGTTAAAGTATGCAAAAACTTAACAAAAAATACATAAAAACCTTCTCTATGAATCACTCTATCAATTTAAAAAAAACTGCGTCGAAATTCTTTGCGTAGTTCTAAAGATCTAAGTATACATAGGGATAGACTGCTAAAAACGACTTTGAATTTCAATTACCTACAACTGCGCCAGCACGGGCCGGTCGAATATTATTGTTACACGAAATTAATTTATTTGCGCATTTTTTGATATTGCCATATCGCCTAAGATATTCATTTAATTTGCAAAGTGTAAAGGGACTAAATAATCTTCATAAAATGCTGAAGCCAACTAACATGTTAAAAATGATAAGCATTAATAATGTTTTTGTGTAAATAGCCTTTAAATTACCGCTTTATTATTGCTGTTTTTTAAAGTATTAAAATGGATATAGTACGGTATCCTTAAGAGATAGACAGACATATACCGTCGCGCACTTTTTTGTAGACCTATATTAGATACATAATTCCACCATACATTATTTTGTTATATCTCAAAGGGTTTAGGCAGAGTTTTAGTTAAAAGCTCATTTTTTCCGACATCGCCAACATATATCGTTATAATTAAGTTAATGTAAACAAAAACATAACAAAATATACATAAAAACCTTCTATAAGAATCACTCTATCCATTTAAAAAAACTGCATCGAAATTCGTTGCATAGTTTTAAAGATCTAAGCATACATAGGGACAGACAGCGAAAAACGACTTTGTTGTATAATATGTAGTGATTCCAAATATGATAAAGAATACCTATCAACTAATGTTAAATATTATATTTAATTCAGTATTACTCTTAACCTCAATATATACATACATATTGACACGCCTTTATCCCCGAAGGGGTAGGCAGAGGCATACTATACGCCCACATTTCACCATGTGTATTACTGTCCCAGGTGGTGAGGTGAGGTGGTGGTGAACCCATTGCCGTTTATTTTCTTTTGCGGTATGTTAAGGTATTACAAGGCCTACCTTGATTTTTTATTTTAATGCCCATTTTTCTACCGTTTGGTTATTAGAATCTAATAAGAATGCAGTAGAAGATACCTACAAAATAACAAAGTGTTATACGTTATGTTTTACTTACGGGTATTCCGGTATATTTAAAGAAATCTTTGACCAAATCATATTCATATATGTTTTTCATTTCACCGCCGGTTTTTAAACATCCGCGGCAAACTACTTCTGTTGACACTTCAACAATATTACCTACATCAACTTCGGTATTATGCTCTTCTACGTCAAGATTAAACATTTTAATAAATATTTACTATAATATTCCCATGAGAAAAATTATCAAAAATTACAATAAAAGATTAGAATGTTATGATTTGTACGATAAAATAAATAGGTAATAGAAAAAAATGACGTTTTATGATGCGTTCTACTCCTGTTCTGTTGCACAAATTAGTAAATGTCAATTCTTAACGTAACTTAATTTTTAAAGTATTACAACAGTTCGGGCATTATTGTGTAATTATAAGTTTTAAATAAAAACTTAATTATATATAACATTTAATTAATTTCCAAGTTTTAAAGTATGTATAACAATGATTTTCTCATTTATATTTTTATCACTCGTTTTAGGATCTCACGAAAAATTGCGTTATTAGGAACGTAAAATTGTTGCGTTCTGAAAATCTGAAATATTTAAATTTACTCGTTGAAATATATAGTTTTTTTGGTAGATTTATAATAATTCGTTAGAAACAGTAATTCTTTTTACTTTCCATCTAGATTTAGAATTAAGTCAGTATTTATCAAGAAATGCAATCAATGGCATGTACCTAAACCATAGATAGATCGCATTATGTCGAAAGCCATTAGAAAATTTAAACCACGAACTTGTCATTTTGACAACTCTTTTGGCTTAGTTAAATTTACAAGAGTATGATTGTCTAGTAGAAAGGTAATAATATTTTTATTTACATTTACTTCATTCAATAGAAACTGCTTCTTTGTAGGAAAAAAACGCCGGTTAGTATTTTATAATGAAGTTAGGCGTTAAAAGTACACATAGGATCACACGGACTTCAGAGTGGTCGCCATTTCCGCCACGAATACGGGCTGGTGATCTTGTGTGTGGAGAAGTGATATTGGAGGTTATAGTGCTAATTTTATAGTTATTTGTGCACCATTTTTGTTGAAAACTAATTTTGAGGACAATCTACTAAGTATCTGTTAGTGTAGGCACTATGAGTGCTGCATACGAGTGAGTATCATAGATCTAGATTACGTATAGCACTGACTCCGATAGCAGACGACACGTGCATAATGTTACAATAATCCCAGTTAAATTGCATCTACACGGTGTCAACATTAGATTCTCAATCGTAATTGTATGGTTACGGATCGGGAAGCGATTGTGATATAAGATCGATTATAATGAAAGTCGGTCAATTAATTATTTTAGTTTCTAGGTTGAGCTATTTTTGGCAAACTGTCGTTGCACCGTTGTATTGTCAGTATTTCCGACTATTATTTACCTGTGTGTGGATTCGCGTTGTAAACAGCATACGTGGAAAGTTCGCTTAAAAGTAGAAAGTTGCATATTTTAAAATCGAAACACCTTTCATTTGTTGACATTTGATTTCATAATATTATCACCGATTGATCCATGGAATGATATTAGTGTTGAGAAATAACGTTTCTTGAGCACTACATTGATCAAACGGCGTAACACTCGTATACTTTTTAAATAACGTTTTGTTTACGTATGCAATATGTTTATTCTGAGTACAAATTTAACCTTTTTCTGTTAATTTACGTGTTTTGATGCAAAACACTTATTGGTTGTAATTTGAATTAAGAATGAATATTTATAACATATCGAAATGGCAGTTTTTGCACCACTGTCGAATATTTTTAGGTTTCATTGTAACATCTAATCTTTTATCTTGACTAGGTATTTAATTAGATTATCAGTAGTCCAGTATATGTATATTGTATGCAATTTATTATGAAGTCATGTTAGCAATCTGTATAGATTGCAAAATATTTGACAAAAGAGGTTTAACTGTTTTTCTTATTTAAGATGTACATATTTACCTTTGAAAAGTATATAAGCGTTAATTAGTTACACTGTCCTTTATTAGAATTTAGATAGTATAGTTTGCATGTGCACTCCCGCCAATGTGGATACAACAGTTTATGATTTGAGAATGTATGCATAATAATAACAGGTAATTACTCATCTTTTGACAGTTGTGACATTACATTTCAATAACAATACAAAGGCCATAAATAAAAGATGTGATGAATGAAAAAAGGTGTGATGATGGAATAGCATTTTAATATTGCATCATTCTTTAGTTTTAATCACTTCAGTCAATAGATCAATGTTAACTGATCTTTTGGGGCTAGGGTAACTTTGGCTGTAGCCCTTTTTTTACCAATATGTGTATTTGTAATTTTGGTGTTAGATCTTTACACCTACCTATTCAAGGTTATCGAATTAATTTGGAGACACAACAAATTAATTTTGTTACTCGCTCTAAAACCGGAGATTAGAGAGTTGCTGCTAGGAGCAAAAATTTCTATAATAGTAGTTGGACTGTAATTTCTTGAGAAGGTAATCGTTTTTAAAAACATGTACATAGCCACTACGATGATGATGTAGGAAGCTACTTCTACTATCATACGTGACCCCCACGAATTTGCCGGTGACATACTTCAAACTCCCGTCACACCTAATTAATCCCATCACTTGTAAATTCTACATTAATGCATTAAAATTTGCCTGATTTGTCAACATTTATGACTATAGCTCCACTCTCCAGGGTAGTACCATAGCCTTCCTCTATAAATGGGCTATCCAACACAAAAAGAATTTTCTAATCTAACCTGTAGTTCCTGAGGTTAAACTAAACAAACAAACTCTTCAGCTTTATATATTAGTATGATATGAGTATATATAAGATAATGGAAGATAAAAGGTTACAAAGCAATACATGGAGAATTTCCAGAAAATAAAGTAGCTTATGTTCAGTATTTGGACAACAATTGTCAAAATTTTAATATTATGTTAATGTACATGAAAGACAGATAAACAAATATGTTTAATCTTCTATAGGTCGTATTATTATTCAATACAGTATGCTGTAGTTACTTGAATGTATATTTTCCTAATGGCTTCATAATTGGGGCATTATGTTTATGTGACGAAAATATGGATTGGTGATTCTTTGTACTACCACAATTTCATTCAGAACTCCTGGCAACATTCTATGCGGATGCTTCTATGCTTCATTTATGGTTCCTGGCTGTTAAGCAGCTTAGCTAATTGGTTGCTCATGTTAAAGCAGTGCTGGTATCTCTTTGATTCCATGCAGCCTCTGCACAATGGGCAGTTGCCTTCATGTGCTCATGTCTATAACTTGGTTAAATTTTTTTGGCCAGTAGGTTCACAACGTAATTGTGTTAGTTCAGTATTCTAATACCAATTTTTATGGGTTGGTTACTTTTTTGTACCCTAGTAATGTTTGGAACACATAAAAGGTGATATTGCCTGTTGTGATGAAAATATTTAAAATAGTATGAGAAGACTTGCCGTATAATGCCTGTATAATGATAACTATTTTTATTCCAAATGTCAGGCTTGTCTGTCTTATCTTCATGACATCAGGTAGTTTATAGAAATAACTAAAAGCAAGTACTATCTTGTGACTCATGCCAACATAATGAACATTGTATCATGCAGGGACTGCCCCTTAAATGTACTTATTGTTTAAAAAAGCATAGCATTCGCAACAAAAACTGATAAATACTATCTTTAATAGAACACTACTCTCTTGTATATTGAACAAAGAATATTCTATTAAATAAAATCAATGTGTTTTCCTCCTCTTACAACATCAGTTCTTCAAATGGAGATTGAAGAGACACATGATTAGGGTTGGGATCCGGTCAGTCTTGTCAATTGCGAGAGGGACCCTCAATATGCTAGTTGGGTTTTCCATAAGTCTGGCATTGTTTTAACAAACTCAAAAAGTTAAGATGTTCCAATTGTTATTAACTATTGATAAATGAAAGCCCAATCCAAACTGCAAGGAGGAGATTCGGGGAAATGAGCGAAGTGGGTGGCAAGACATGCGGTCGGATCGTTCGCGCAAATAATAGTAATGAAAGCTTCTGTTTTTTTCTATACCCATTGAGATTTTCTTTTAATATTTAACTTGACTTGCCTGTTGAAAGCCTTAACGTCATTTAGATTGAGGTTCACTGTCACACTCTGAAGGGCTCAGTTGTTTTTTTATTTGATAATATTAATATTTACATAAAGACTGAATATGTAATTACCATTAAAGATTTTCGATACCATTTATTTTGATTTATTAATAGACTTTTTTTCTTTTGCAGCTGCCGGTAAACCCAGAATGAAGATAGCCAGCACAAACACACATCTATCTGAACCTAAAACGATTGCAGTTCTACAATACAATAATAATTCAACAAATTTTTAAAAACTACACTACAATTTTTTTTTCTAAGTTCTAAAACTCAAGTATACTAAGTAAAAGTTAAGGAGAATTTGTTTTTTGTTTCTTTTAGTTTATAAGTGGATAGATTATTAAATTATTTAGTGTTGCAAGTATGAAAATTCCGGAGACATCTGCGAATGTTGGTGCTTATTATGGCAACGAAGAAAATGGCCAGTGGCAGGTTGGTGTATTATGTTTTTTTTTTAGTATATTAACTAAGTAATATTCCATCTTTATATTGCTATATGTATTTATCTGGGTGTATGGGACCCTACGAATATGTACAAGGCCCAAGCAACCACTTTTATTTGTAATTATTTTAAGGCCTGGTTACTGAGACCTTTTAGCCAAATCTTATTTATGTCATATTTCTGTAATCTTCCTATTATCTAAAACGTCCCCGTTCTATAAGTCTTATTAGTCAAGTCTTAGTCAAGGTCAGTCTCACCCCAGTATAGTAGTGGTTGTTATAGTTTTTAAGTGATTTTTATTGATCGCATATAACTGTCATTCACTATAGCATGTTAACACAACTTTTATGTCCAAGCAACCACCACTCCCGCACATAAAACAAGATATATCCACTAGTTTTAGAAATACAACGAGCGTATTCTGTTAGACATTTTGCCGCCTTAAATCTCCCAAGCAACCTCTCCTGCTAGCTGCACTGCAGACTACCAAACAAGGCAAAGACGCAGGTCTGACAGTAGTCACTACCAAAGCTGAAATGTCAAACAAAAAAGCTGACATGTTTCGATTTAACTAACTTTTGATGGACAAAGAAAGGAACAGTGTGATTAGTGAACATTGCGGTATGGTAGAAGATGTAGTGACTAAGATAGAAAAAGGTATGCTTAGATGGTTCGGACACGTGGAGATGATAAATTAAAGTAGACTGACGAAACAGATTTATCAGAAGAGAGTGAATGGGCAAACTGGTAAGTGGTGACCTCGACGTACATATGTCAATCAAATAGAAGACATTTTGGAAAAATGTCAGGTCAAGAGTACCCTTAACCGGTGTGTGTGTATGAAAACATTTATGAAACTGGAAGAAGCGAAAGTTGTATGCCAGAATCTTAGCAAGTTGAAAGCCATAGTCTCTGCCTACCCCGATAGGAGACAGGCGTGACGATACGTGTGTATGTTTTGTTTTAGACTTCTAAACCCTAAAGTGTAGAAAATTCTTATAAAACAGCTCAGTCAGTCTGTCCGTCCATCTGTACCTATCTATTTCTCAGGAACCATAAGAGATAGAGACAAACGGTTTGCGATATTTGATTCACGACACCATGAATAAATATGTGCATAAGCGATTTTGAAGTTGTACACTTTTGTTTGTACCACTTGCGGATCTGAAATTGGGTCTTGGTTTAGAAGTCGTCTGATTCCTTCTGTACGATAGTGATGACTGCATTAAAATCATTAAAGACATTTAAGCCCTCCGTAGCACACTATAGACGGACGGTCAGATTGAGCTGTTATATAAGACTTTTTTAAACTTTAGGGTTTAGAAATCTAAAACAGAAAGGTCAAAAGCACTCTGATACCCTATGAAGCGATTAATGAATCTGCAGAAAGCGGAAGAAGTATACGTGGATCGCGGAGCTTGGCGATTTGTCCTGTCAGGGATATATCGTGAATGACTGAGGAGGCGAGCGTAGCGAGCCGACGAAAGTCTCCGTTTTAACTCCACTGGTGCGGGAAATATGCTATTGATGTCCGTCCGTCCATTTAGTCTACAGGTCGCATTATTCATCGGATTTGCATGCTACTTGGCATAGACAATCCTTGATGTAGACAACAGCTTTTAGCGAAGGGGAGTTTCGATCGGGGGGGGGGGGGGATGATGATCCCGTAGTTGTTGGCAAGAGCACTCAAAACGCAAAAAGCAATGTTGAATTTCTTTTATAAATCGATAAAAAATAAGGAAAAAAAATTATTAAAAAAAAAGTTATCACTAGTGATAAGTAAGTTTGGTTATATGGAGGTGATCTTTATAGTGATCATCCGTTGTTTCAGCCCAACGGCGTGATCATAGACAGCGGTGTCGGCGGTGGTATCGTTGGAAGCGGAGACGCGGGTATTCACCGGCCCCCTGTATACCCAGTACATTTGACCCGAGGTCCAATGCCAGGTATGTCCAAATATCTATATAAATATATTTTTTCCACTGAAGTGGCAGACCTGCATACGGCCCACCGAAAGTGGTCACCGTAGCCTATGGACGTGGTGGGGCACTCGCGCTGACGACTTTGTAAAAACCTAAGACCCCTTTGAAGAACACCGTACTGTAGACGTTCTGAAAACTGAAAATCCCAGGCAGACTTAGTCAGCAATCTGAGTGTACGCAGAAGAATGCAAAAGAAAAACAATGTAATGTAATGCAAGTTCCAAATATACTTTTACTAGCTGAGGCCCGTGACTCGTTGCATCCGTTAAATCTCGTCGCTTATTATACGATTAACACACGACCGGATTTGATCCGACCAGACCGCGGATTTGATTTGCCGCCCGACCAAATCTTACTGTCTGTAAAGCAGTCCGGCGGACATAATTATTATTAATTGAGTCCGCCTCGATCCGCATCGGATATGATCAATGTTGTCGTTCTAGCTACTTTGTCGTAAATTTCCCCAGATTAATTTATTTTTTCTCCTAATAGACACTTTTTCATAATTTTTTTCCCAATGTTGCTTAGTTAGTTTGTCAAAAATGTCCCCAGTACCGATTTTACCTTTCCCCAAAAATTACTTTTTCATACATTTTTCGAGAAGCGCTCGTGGCCCCGCGGTCTCAGTGTTCGGTAAACGATCACTGAGGTACGCAACTTTCACTATGGCTGGTCGTCGGATGGGTGACCACTTTGTGGCATTTACATTTGCGAGCGTTTCCGTGCTTCGGAAGGCACGTTAAGCCGTTGGTCCCGGTTGCCAGTAAAATGGCGGTCGTTAAGCCTGGTTGAAGGCCTTATAGGCGGCTTAAAAAATTTCAACAGCAGGTAGCCACAACCTGCGTCTGTCTATTTCAACACGGCAATGGGCTCACCACCTATTACGTGGGACAGGAATCCACACGGTGAAAAGTGGGCATATAATATGCCTCTGCCACCCCTTCGGGGATAAGGCGTGATGGATATTTATTTTAATTATTTACATTTTTCGCCAGAAAGAAAAAAGAGCTACGTTAATACATAACGTAGTGTTTATTTACTCTATGTAGAGGAATACTATGCATACCAGTCATCTACATAGATAAGTAAAATTAAATGTGTGTGTGTGTGTGTGTAATTTCAAATTTGCAGCTTTTCACTAAATGCATATATAATAATATACTTTATTAGAAACTTTTCATTTCCACAAAAGTTCCTTAAAAAAAGTAATTTTACCCTAGAATAGGGAAAAAGCCCCTAATCTGAACACCCTGTCTGGTCGTCTGGTCGTCCGGTGCGGTCTGATCCGGTCGTCAGTTGCGACAACAGATTTGGTCGGCAGACTCGGCGGATCAAATCTGTCGAGGTCCGGCAGACCAAATTTGGTAGTGTGTTAGCTCTTTTACTATTACAAAAATGTGCGTAAATATTCACGATTTGTTGAAATTTATGATTACTGTTCTGCTCTCATGGGTAGTAGCGTGATGTTATATAGCCTATAATAGCCTTCCTCGATAAATGGACTATCCTACAAAAAAATAATTTTACAATTCATACCAGTAGTTCGGGATTTTAGCGCGTTTAACCAAGCAAACAAACAGACATACAAACAAACAAATTTACTCTTTAGCTTTATATATTACTAGATGACCCCCACGGCCTCGCCTGTGATATATTTAGAACTCCCGTCGCACCTGTTTAATCCCATCGCTTATTAATTCTACAATAATGCATTAATATTTGCCCAATTTGTCGACATTTATGACTACTGCTCCGCTCTCCGGGGAAGTAGCGTGATGACAAATAGCCTATAGCCTTCCTCGTAAATGGGCTATCTAACACAAAGAGAATTTTTCAAATCCGATCCGTAGTTCCTGTGATTAGCGCGTTAAACCAACCAAAAAACAAACAAACCCTTCAGCTTAATAATATTAGTATAGTTACATTTCACAGTACGCATTTTTGTCCCGTGTAACGGTGGTGAGCCTATTACCATGTTTTAATAGATTTTGCTGCGATATTTTTATGTAAGCGGTAGTAAAGACATATGGGCGCCTAATATGTATGTATTGTTTATTTATCCATCACGCCTTATCCCCGAAGGGGTGGCAGAGGCATATTATATACCCACTTTTCACCGTGTGTATTCCTGTCCCACGTAATAGGTGGTGAGTCCATTGCCGTGTTGAAATAGACAGACGCAGGTTGTGGCGTTTCAACGGCCTTCAACAAGGCTTAACGACTGCCATTTTCCTGGCAAACGGGACTAACGGCTTAACGTGCCTTCTGAAGCACGGAAACGCTCGCAGATGTAAATGCCACAAAGTGGTCACCCATCCGAGGACCAGCCATAGTGAAAGTTGCGTAACTCGATGATCGTTTACAGAACACTGAGACAGCGGGGCCACAAGCTCTTTTCTATATGTATTGAATAGCCAAAGTAACAACTTGTATACCAAGGATGTAAGGCAAATTTACTAAATATGTTGCAGGCTACGTGATGGCTGGAGCATATTATCCCCCCGCTGCGTACCCTCCAGTTCCAGCACCCCCCCAGGATGACTTCGCAGACTACATGTGGATGGAGAATGAGGAGGAATTTGACAAACAGGTAAGAGAACACTTAATAGTAGTACACTACCAAGATCTTGGCCTCACCAAAATCTAAGGGGTCCCAGAAAGACATACACTACTAAGGACTTGGCCTTACCAAAATCTCCGGGGCCCCAGAAATCTTCCAGCTAGTGGTGCATCCTGCTGACTTCCGGAGTTGGTCAAAAAGAAAGAAAAAAGAATGTTATAATTATAAACTTATTTATAGGTTATGCAACAGTTAGAAGAAGAGGCACTAATGGAGCAATGTATCGAAGCGATGCTAGAGGACGAGCAACGCGAAAGGCACAACAGGCCGCAAGCCAACGGGCACAACCATCACTACCCTACGTAAGTATAATATTTGGAGAAAAAAAAAAGTTCTGACAGAGGCCGGCAAAGGAAATTTGGTCCATAAAGCCTTGTCTTGAATATTGATATTTTTTTATTACTAAGTTACTTTTACAATTACTTTGTCAATGTGCTCAGTCCTAGGCCCTGGTCCTTGCCCTAGTAAAGCAGTGGACCCGTTACTATGCTTTCTATGGAGATTTGGCACTAACGCAGAACACAGCTGTTTACTGCAACATTTCACTTTCCATAACTCATACACATTTTTGAACACTTTATGTATCATAATCCGCCATTACTAAACAAAAAAACACAAATTATACACTAGTTTTGGAAAATAGAATTCGGCAACCGTGCGTCATGTTCCAGAATTGGCGCCAAACTCCGAATTCGATTTGGGTTTTGCGCGGCGGAACTTCTCGAATGGCAGAAGCATGCCGTATATTATTTTCCAAAACTAGTGCATTAACTTTGTTTTATGTGTAAAAACGGGAGGTTTTTTGACGTTAAAGTTGTGTAAACGTGCTATAGTGAAAGACAGTGATATATTGCAGTGAAATGCTATTTTAACATCTTGCCGCGCAAATTCCACTGAAGGCCTCATTAACGCTTCTACTACTAATGGGGTGCGACTGACTTTGACTTAAGACTATACTTGACTATGGGCCGTATTCCAGAACGTCTATCAATACTCAATCGACGCTTGAGAGTAGATTTTGTAAGTCAAAATCTTTTTTGACTTACAAAATCTACGATGACGGGGACGGGGGGACATTTTAGATAACAAGAAGTTTGAAGAAATCACTACATATTATACAACAAAGTGGCTTCTCGCTGTTTGTCCCTATGTATGCTTAGATCTTTAAAACAACGCAACGTATTTCGATGCTGTTTTTTTTAATAGATAGAGTGATTCATAAGGAAGGTTTTCATGTATAGTTTGTTAAGTTTTGGTAAACATTATAACAATACTAGATGACCCCCACAGCTTCGCCCGTGGAATATTTCGACTATAAAATATTCGTCGCTTATAAATTCTACAATGATGCATAAAAATTTGCCCGATTTGTCGACATTTATGACTACAGCTCTGCTCCCCAGTGTAGTAGCGTAAAGATATATAGCCTATAGCCTTCCTCGATAAATGGGCTATCTAACACAAAAATATTTTTTCAAATCCGACCAGTTGTTCCTGAGATTAGCACGTTCAACCGAACAAACAAACAAACTCTTCAGCTTTATAATATTAGTATAGATTTGTTGGGAGTGTCAAAAATATAAGCCGTTTTTGGAGCTTTCAACGAAAACGTTGCCTAAACCCTTTGAGATATAACAAAATAATGTATTGTGGAATTGTGTATCTAATGTACGTCTACAAAAATGTCCGCGACGATATATCGCACGCTTAGTATTAAAGTGACTGAATTCAAAATCAGTCGAAAATGAGTTGAATACACTGTAATCCTCAACACAACGCCATCTGTGGCATACCTTGAGAAAATTTTGCAAAGTTAGTGTTATACTACTCCTACAAGTTTTCGGTATCTTTCACACTTATGAGTTTTAAGACGTCATTTTGACAAAACACTGACACATTCATTATTCATCCAGCAAGTTCAAAGTAGACATCTGTTCATTTGTTTAAAAAGTGACCAATTAATATTTAATATTGTTTATCAGTGGAAAGGAAGGTAAGTTTTATCGATTATTTTTGTGGTTAATTGACCCAATACGTAATGAGTCTATTTAATATTAATTTTGTGTTAATACAATATGTTTTAGGACTTTTTAAAACTAAAAGATTTGTATAATTTTAAAAACACATTAATGATTAAGTCTATTCTTAAATAAATCCCTAGTAAATTTATTTGTACATCTTGTACGATTTAGTTTTAAGGCTATTTATTATTAATAATGATAACTAATTTTTAGTAAAATTCTGTATTGGGTCTGTGCTATCCTAAAAAACTATCAATAATTTTACTCAGAAAATTTTATGTGATTTAAGTTCAAGATTGAGTCACTTTAAATTAAGGTAAAGAATGAAAAAGAAGTTTACTTGTAAACTAAAACATTTTTTATTAAAATGAATCTTCACGTTCAAGGAAAAATCTAGATTTTATTCAAACTGATAATATAATTCCTACTCGAAGTACTGATTTCGAGGTATGTAAAAACAATATTCACTATTGTTTGATATACTTACTTGTTTTAGGTGTTGAAGATACTTACTTTTTGTAGCTTTGCTACCATTTAGATATTGTGATTATTTACATACATGAAACAGGCGTGATGATAAGTATCATCACGCCTGTTTCCCATTGGGGTAGGCAGAAACTATGGATTCCCACTAACTACGATCCTGGCATACAACTTTATTTTCTCCTACTTACATAGTTGTTTTCATACACTCCCGCCGGTTAAGGGTGCTCTTGACCTGGCCTTTTTCCAAAACGTCATCGATCTGATTGACATACGTACGGCGAGGTCGACCCCTACCAGCTTGCCCATTCATTCTCGCTACGTAGATCTGCGTAGTCAGTCTCTTTTCACCACTCTCTCCACGTGTCCGCACCATCTAAGCATTCCTTTTTCTATCTTAGTCACTACATCTTCTGTCATACCGCAACGTTCCATTATTAAGCTGTTTCTTTCTTTATCCGTCAACTTCACTCCAGCTATACCTCGTAGACTTCTCATTTCCACTGCATTTATTTTACTTCTAAGCTTCTTCTGCCATACCCAGCTTTCACTTTCATACCCAGCTTTTACTCATATTTTATATACTACTCGGGACTTCACGTGAAACAATTTTGTACTTACATTCACCGACGTTTCGAGCGCGTTGCAGCGCCCGTGGTCGCGGCTGGACTGATGGTGAGGGCCGAGAGTATGCATGGAGTTACTTTTGTTTGTAGCTACCCTCCATTATTATTATAATGCAGGATAAGGCCGGCGACACACTACACTCACTACGTCAGTTTTGTTTGGCACAGGTTTTCTACGGTCAAGTTTTTTCATCACTGAATTCCACATCCCGGATAGCTTGAATCCATCTTCCCTATTGAAATTATTGTATCTTCTAATTTCAATAGCTTCACGCACAACACGAGGATAATAGTGGCGATCAGTGGAGAGGACTTTGGGTTGATGGAGTTCGATCCAGTGATTACTACCCGACTCGAGGTGTTCCGCTATCGCCGATTTGTTGAACTGACGGTTTTTCACAGCTGCGATGTGTTCTTTGACCCTTTCTGCGATGGTTCGTTTTGTTTGGCCTATATATGAACGACCGCAGCTGCAATCCACTTTGTAGACACCTGGTGTTTGCAGAGGGATGACGTCCTTTGGTGTTCGCACATACTTCGCTACTTTGGCTAACGGTTTGTATATTGTACGAATGGAGAACTGCCGTAAACACGATCCAATCTTGTCCGTTATACCTTTCCAGCTTTAACTGCCATACATAAGCGTAGGGACAAGCACTCCTCTATGTACAGTCAGTCTTGCTTTCTTAGACACGTTCTGACTGCTCATAAATTGTACATGGCTTCAGTCACTTGATTTCCTGCCAAAACTCGTCTCTCAATGTCATAGTCACACTTTCCATCTCTCGCAAATTTTGAACCCAAATATACTGATTCTTTCACCTGTTCCACTCTTTTTCCTTAAACAAAAAACAAGCAATCCGTCATGCTTTCCTCTTTTTCAAAAACCTTTACTTTCGTCTTGTTTACATTCACTTTTATTCCTTTCCTTTTTAGCGCATCATGCATAATGTTAACCATCAACTGCAACTCCTCCACCGATAATGCCACTATTACCTGATCTCAGCATATAAGAGGCATTTGACGGTTAATTCATTCATTCTCAAACCATACGCACTCTCATGCAGTTCTTTCAAGCAACTGTAAATGTTAAGGTTAAACAGACACGGCGACGCCACACAACCCTGTCTCACACCTTGTTGAATGTGAAAAAAATCTGTGCAAGGTCCGTTGACCTGGCACAAGCACTGGAACCCTCATAGAGAGATTTCAGAGTTCGTATCAAGTTGCTGCTTACACCATACATGAACAATGTAGACCACAGTTCATTCCTCACCTCATAGGCCTTTTCCAAGTCTACAAATATGCAATAGACTAGGTTTTCTAAGGAAAAGACCGATACAGGCGATCTTCTTCCTTTCATAAATCCTGCTTGAATATCCCACATTTTTTCTTCAGTTTCATTCATCACTCTTTTTGTCAAAACTTTGCATACAATTTGCCGACGATGCTGAGCGTTATATAGTTTCTAACTATTATGTTACTCGTAATAATTTAGAGACAAATGATTTAAAAAACTATAATGGAGATAGGGGAGTCATTTCTAAGGGCCGTATTTTAGAACGTTACTCAATACTCAAGAAACACTCGAGAGTAGTATTTTAAGGTAAAAACTAGCCTCAAGCGTTTCTTGAGCATTGAGTAAAGTTCTAAAATACGACCCTAAGAATGGATATTATAAACCTATCTATTTAAAATACATGAAGCTGTTTGATTGCCTAAAAAGTTAAGATTTTTTTTAAAATAGCTATATGCTACTACATAAATGTAAGTTAGTTTGGTATAAAAAATTGTTAATATAAAAATAACAAAAAAAAAATCGTTAAATAAATATCGTTGGAACCACTCACACAACGCCATCTGATTCCAAACTAAACAGGCAGAGCTTTTACAGAGGGCATGACAGGGCAGAGGTATACTATACACCCACATTTCAACGTATGCACTTTTGTCCCACGTAATAGGTGATGAGCTTATTGCCGTGTAGAAATAAATCAAAATCAAAAATCTTTATTCATGTAGGTCACAAAGTAACACTTATGAACGTCAAGATTACTGCTTCTACATTTACATTTACTGCCAGATTCGCAAAGCAATTCAGCAAACTCAAAGCAAGTCAGAGGAAGAACCTGGCAATAAAACTCATGGCCACTCTTTTCTAACCGCCATTTGACACAGTTTGATTAACATGATATTTGACCAATTATACAGTAATGAATTTATACAAAAAAAAAAAAGAACAAAAATGTTGTGTTCATTAAAATTACACTTACATAGTTCCTTTGAATTTATGTGAGAACAGTCTAACTAAACTTAGTTTGTCTTAAATTTAAATAATATTATTTGTAACAATTGCTATAACAGCTATGAGCTGACCAGTCCCAACAGACGGCACCCGTTCACGGGTATGACGCATATAAAAGCCATCGCCTTACTCAACCGTATTGTAGGGAAAAAGGCGACCCGATACATACGCCACCACTGCCAGGACACTTAGGCGCGCATGACATACCCAAAAACTACACAGCAACTATCATGTCAATTTCAAAATAATAAATAAGTCTACATAGTACTCACACAATAACAAAGTCAAATTACATATAATTATGTATATTAGTTATTACCGGAACTAAACGCAGCCATACCTTTAGTTGCCTGGCGTTTCAAATTATTATTTATACTGGAGAATGTAAAAAAAAATAATGTAAAAAATAAAAAATATATATGCAAATTCAAGACAAGTAGATAATATAACACAAGATTCATTCGAATCCTAAATAGCTCGAGCGAAGAGCAAGCAACTCATTTCCATTTATTTTTATCATTTAAATAATAATTAATTGTGTAATAAGCCCTTTTCAAGAGGTGCGTCTTAATTTCCGCCTTAAATTTATGTAACGGCAGGTTTATAATGTCTAAAGGAATTTTATTATATAGGCGTACGCCAATTCCTGCAAAAGAGTCGTGGTGAAACTTTTGTAAACGATGATGCGTTCCAATTAATTTATGCTTATTTCTAGTATTTATCGAATGTATGTCACTGTGTCTATTGTATAAATGTATGTTCTGTTTAACTAACATGATATTTGCAAATATATACTGTGATGCAACCGTTAAAATGCCAATTTCTTTAAATTTCTCTCTAAGAGACACTCTAGCACTCAATTTATATATTGCACGTATAGCTCTCTTCTGGAGTACAAAAATTACTTGTAGATCAGCGCTTTGCCCCACAGCAAAATGCCGTATGACACTATGAAAATAACTAAAGTATACTAGCCTGGCAGTTTCTACATAAGTGAGCTGCCTGACTTTTTTAACGGCAAAGGCTGCCGAGCTGAGTTTACCTGCAAGACACGTTATTTGGGCGTTCCACTGCAGTATGCTATCTAAAGTGATCCCCAAAAATACAGTTGATTCTACAATATTAAGGGTATCACCGTTCAATGTTATATTTGTATCGCAATTCCTGACATTAGGCATGCTAAATCTGATACATTTTGTCTTCTTAGCGTTTAGTAGCAAATTATTGGTCGTAAACCAATCTACAACTTGGGCAAGTGAACTATTTACGCCGTTAAAATCAGTAAGCGTACGATCTACTTTAAAAATAAGTGACGTATCATCAGCAAATAGAACAATGTCTCACAAGTTCTGTATATAGAATGGCAGATCGTTAATATAAATTAAAAATAGAAACGGACCTAGAATTGATCCCTGCGGTACGCCCATAGCTACAGATGCTCCAGAGGAGCGAATTTCATTAACATCAACATGTTGTATCCGATCATTTAAGTAGGAGGCAACAAGGTCCAGTGCAGAGTCTTTGATACCACAATAAAAGAGTTTTCGCAATAGTGTTTTATGTTTAACGCAATCAAATGCTTTGGAGATATCGCAGAATACACCAATAGCATCTTGTTTATTATCCTCATTATACAGACTTTTGGAAAGGTCTGCTTGATCAACCGATTTAAGATTTTCAAGCATCACTCAGCTCGCACTCTAAAACGCTTATACGTTTTAAAGCACCTTCATGGGTGTCGGGATACAGCACTACGGGTCATAATTTTTTATATTTTGTTTGGTAATAAATATCAGTAAAAATCTGCAATAAAAATAAAATGGACAGGCGCAGGTTCTGTAGACCAGTTGTTGAAAATTTTCAAGCCTGTAAGAACTTCAACTGGGCTTAACGCCTGCGAGGACCGAGGACCAGCCATGTGAAAGATACATTCAATTTTTAATTGTTTTAGTTGTCGAATTTTTTTTATAAAACTAACGAAATTTGATTGTTTTACCCATATTTTTTTAATAAAGTGGAAAAAGACAATTCGATTCGAGACAGGGATTGAACCTGTGACCTTTGCCTAACCAGGGCAATGTTCTAGCCACCTGAACTACCCGAACGGTATCGAATCAAGTTGAAATTCTCCACCATATTTTAAACGTCATTTAAAGAGTATGACCTTGTTATGATGTTGATTGTTTTAGTTGCCGAAGTATAACAGTATTAATTTTATCTTAGTTTAATACCAACTGGTTCCTGAATATTGATCTCTTTTTTTCATTATAAATCGTAACTATTAAAATGTGTTATCATTTTTAGTAATAATCAGACTTAAACCTTAAATATCCAGCCAAATAGTATAATAATTTTATATTAAACTAACTTAACACTAATTAAGTCTTTATAAACACATCAACACGGTCTAGGGATATTTCATACTCAATTAAATAACTCGAAAAGTACTGGCCGCATTGGGATCTTTTATACACCGATTTGTTTGTAATTTATCTCAGACTAATTCCAAATTCAAATTCTTGAAAATTCTTTTGTTTCGGTGGCATAAAAATGTCTTGATGTGTAGGAGAGGGAATTTTCATTTGTGCGAAATTTAGAAAACAATACGAATTACGTTTAGTTACAGTTTTTTTTTTCATTTTTAAACGAAAGATAAAGTTAAAATTGAGGTATTGTAGCCATGCAACGCCAACATTTGACGAGGGCGGAGATGTTACGAGCTGTGGGAATGCTGGAAGCTGGGTCTGTTCAGCGTAATGTTGCTGAGGCCATAGGGACCCACCAAAATGTAATTTCAAGATTGTGACACGCTATCGTGCCACAGGTGAAGTAGCGGAGAGGCACCGGGGGCCAAGTCGCATCACTACCCCCAGACAAGACCGACTTTTGCAAATTACTGCGCGAACTCAACCAAATGCAACGGCGACTCAATTGGTCCAAAGGCTGCGAGTGGAACACCAAGTGCTTGTGAGTGACCAAACTGTAAGAAGGCGACTGCATGAAAGCAATCTACGCTCTCGTAGACCACTCCGGGTCCCACCTTTACGGAGAGGCAATCGTGGACGACGATTAGAATGGGTTTGGAACCACGTGGACTGGGGCCGTGAGCAATGGTCCAATGTGCTGTTCACGGATGAATCCAGGTTCGGCTTCCATCCAGATTCACGAAGGACGCGTGTTTGGCGAGTTCCTGGACGATGGAGCCGTCTTCAGAACCCTCAGGAAGTTCACCCATACCAAGGAGGAACAATTATGGTTTGGGCAGGAATTCGTCTTGGAGGACGGACGGATCTCGTTTGGGTGCGGGGCAATATGACGGCAGAACGATACGTCCAACAGGTGCTGGGGCCCGTAATCTTGCCCCACTGAACACAAATGGGGCAAGATTTCCTGCTCATGCACGACAATGCCCGGGCACACACGGCGAGAACGGTAGCAGCTTGGTTACATACACACAATGTTAGGGCCTTAGACTGGCCTGCTCAATCGCCAGATCTAAATCCCATTGAGCATGCGTGGGATATGCTGCAAAGAAGGGCTCTGAAGGAAGTTCCTGAAAATCTGGCTATAGAAGATAAACTTTTTGCGCACCTCAGAAGTACATGGGACAATATTCCGCAGCAAGACATTGACAACCTTGTTCTGAGCATGCCGAATCGTTGCCGATGTGTTATGAACATCATGGGCGCTTTCTCAGACTACTAACTTCAAGTTTATAAACACAAATTAAATGATTTTTCTATTTTTTTCAGTTTTTACTCATAAATTAAAAGTTAATTCATGTACGGTTTCCGTCTATGCTTCATTTTTTTCCATAAAATCCTGAAATTTTAATCGAAGTACCTTAACCATTATTAAAAAATGGTAGAATATTAAATAACGTATCTTTTAAATATATACATGTCATATAAATAATTAACACATTGATAGTAATTCGCTTTTTTAAAAATATCCCTAGACCGTGTTGATGTGTGTAGTTTTTAGCAGACAACTGCTGTTTAGTATTAAAGAGGTCTAAAACCGCATACATAATTTTGACAGCCTATAATAAACAAAATGAATAGTATTCAATTCAAATTTAAGTGTCAATGAAATATGTGGTTCATATACTATCTATATAAAAAAATACTGCGTTATTAACATCTGGCTAATATTTATGTCCAAATAAACAACTGAAGTCCTAATTGCAAAACTTTTGGTTGTGTTTTGCCAAAAAACATGTTTTTTTAATTCGGTCACTCTAATACTAAGCGTGCGATATGTCTATGTCTTAAGAATAACATACAATTTCTATTGAAATACTTTAAATAACCAGCAATTATAATGCGGTAATTTACACAAATACATTATGAATCCTTATCATTTTTAATACATTACTTGACTTGAGCATTACATGAAAATTATTTTTTCCCTTTACACCTTGCAAATTAAATAAATATCTTAGGAGACATAGCAAAATAATGCGCAAAGAAATTAATTTCCGTTTTCCGGGCTGTGCGGGGTGGGTGTAGGTACTGGAGAGCGGGGAAGTAATCAACTAATTTGGAAAATGTTCATTCATTATTGTGAAATTAATAAACTACGGGATTACATTGGTGCCACGGAGTTCGAACTATGTCACGGGCGAAGACGGTCAGCTAGTACCAAATAAATAAGATTTGGCTAAAAGGTCTTAGTGGCCAGGCCATAAAGTAATTCCAAAAGAAACAATCTAACCGATTTTCTATCTCTTTCCAGCACAAGCAACGGCACACCTTCCCTTTCGTTAGAGGAGGCAGTCTCAAGGTCGACTCTGAACCCTCTGGCAGCAGAGTTTGTTCCCACAGGAGTCAGATCTGTCAAAGGTAAGGCACTTTGAAACGACTTCAATAATGGATGTATAGGTCAAGGTCATATACCAGGACTTTAATTGGTCGTGCTAATTAGTTTTTAGCACATAAGACCTTTTAGCCTTTTTGTTACCACCTCACTAAAAAGGGAACGGGTTCAAAATTTCTTCCATATTTAACATCTTTTTAATTGACACATTTTATTAAACTAATTCAGCCTTTTAGACCCACCCCAGTTCCGTGCTTCGAAAAGCACGTTAAGCCGTTGGTCCCGGTTGTCAATAAAATGGCAGTCATGGCATGTAGGTCAAGTATATTCGAGATCATTCAAGATCGATGATGGTCCCGAATTCGATTCTCTGGTCGGAATTTGAATTTGTGTGATCTACCTATTTTTGTTCTGAGTTTGGGTGTATCCTATGTATAATATCTATGTTTTTAGAAATATATAAGTATCTATATCAGTTTTCTAGATCCCATAACACAAGCTTATATTAGCTTACTTTGGGCTACAGACGAAGCTGTGTAAAAAAAAAGTCACATAATATTTATTTATTTAAAAAACAAATTGCACCTCTAAGAATATGTGTACAAAGTTTCATAATGATTGGTTAAGAAGTTTTCGCGTGAAATCGTAACAAACAAACTTACATTTACATCTATACTAATATTATAAAGCTGAAGAGTTTGTTTGTTTGTTTGTTTGAACGCGCTAATCTCAGAAACTACTGGCTCGATTTGAAAATTTATTTTGGTGTTGAATAGTCCATTTATCGAGGAAGGCTATATAGCATCACGCTACGACTAATAGGAGCGGAGCAGCAATGATAAATGTGGCAAAAATATTGGGAGAAAAATATTCTATTTGCAAGCTTCCGTTACGAACGCTGCCTAAACGATTAATTTTACACAAAAAATATGTAGTACATAATTATTCCTCTTTAAAAGTTCTAAAATAAAGTCCGCGACAGCACATGGGTATATTTTAAGGTTAACTCACTATAATCATTTTATTGTAATTAAATTTGTTCTCAACTAATGTAATGGCGCCAGATAAGCGGATAGACCGCGACCTCGCATTGTTGTTGCCCTCTCGCTGGCCAATAAATATCGCTCAGACGCGTTATCGGCGCACTGCCGAAAGGATGTGCGTTCTGGAATCTACTCTGCTTTCAAATGCGTTTTTACGATATGTTATAGTTTGGTATAGTATATAGAAGCCTATGTATCATCACGCTACTGACCTGGAGAGAGGAGCAGTAATCATAAATGTCAACAAATCAGAAGAACTTTCATACATGATTGTAAAAGTAGCTGGTACCTAATTAACGACGGGAACGGCGTGACGGCGGCGGTGTGAGTAATAAACTGACGGGAGTTCGAAATATGTCACGGGCGAAACCGCGCGGGTCAGCTAGTTTATAATATTAGTATGGATGTTTATCAGTTGTCCATCCATACCACAAGCCTACATTAACTTAATTTGAACTAAAACTTAAAAAAAACTTAACTTAACTATCTTCACGCTGTATCCCTGACGGGGTAGTCAGAGAGGACAGATCGCTAGGCTTCGCGATCCATGCATACTTCTTTCGCTTCCTGTAGATTCATTAATTGCTTCATACAAGCACGTCTGGGTATCCGAGTACTTTTGACTTTTCCGTTTTTGAACTAGATGGCGCTATTTAAAGAATGTCCCTCAATTTAAAGCGAAACGCTACTATGTTTTATGTTCTAACATGTCGATAACTGAATTGCAGAAGAAAGACAAGACACACCAGAAGCTCTGGTGTCAGAAGAGCCTTCACAGAAAACAGAAGAAGTCCCTTCTGAACAAACGACACCAGTTGAGAAGGTTGAAGATGAACCAGTGAAAACAGAAGGTAGGAGTGTATACATTTTTAATAAAGTGGAAAAAGACAATTCAATTCGAGACGGGGATTGAACCCGTGACCTTTGCCTAACCAGGGCAATGTTCTAGCCACCTGAACTACCCGAACCATATAGAATCAAGTTGAAATTCTTCACCATATTTTAATTGTCATTTTTAAGAGTATGACGAAAGCCATCTATCAATCTAATTAACGAGGAGTGTATATTAGTCTGATGGTTTCAAAATATATATACTATAGTCCGAGACTACCAGGACTTTAATTGGTCGTGCTAATTATTGTGTCTAGCACATAAGACCTTTTAGCCTTTTTGTTACCACCTCACTAAAAAGGCAACGGGTTCAAAATTTCTTCCAAATTTCACATCTAAAATAGACACATTTTATAAAATTTATTCAGCTCTTTAGACCCACCCCACTTCCGTGCTTCGGAAGGCACGTTAAGCCGTTAGTCCCGGTTGCCAATAGAATGGCAGTCGTTAAGCCGAGTTAAGGGGCGGCTTAAATACTTTCAACAGCAGGTCGCCACAGCCTGCGCTTATCCATTTCAACACGGCAATGGGCTCACCACCTATTACGTGGGACAGGAATACACATGGTGAAAAGTGGGCATATAATATGTATGCCCTCTGCCACCCCTTCGGGAATAAGGCGTGATAGATAAATAAATAAATGGTTTCAAAAGCTCTACTATACTAGGAGACCCCCCCCCGGCTTCGCTCGTGACATACTTCGAACTCCCGTCGCTTATAAATTATACAATAATGCATTAAAATTTGCCCGATTTGTTGACATTTATGACTACTGCTCAGCTCTCCATGGTAGTAGCGTGATGATATATAGCCTATAGTCTTCCTCGATAAATGGACCATCAACCTCACAAATATAATTTATCAAATACGACATTATAAGCGGTGGTGAAACGTACATAAAAGGTGGATTAATTCGTCAGTTTTGAGTAGGTCACGATGGTGTAGTTGGTAAACGCGTCTGGTGCGTTGAACCCAGAAGACGCTGGTTTGAGTCCAGCTTGTGACTGAAAATTATTTCCATTTTAAAATTTAAATTTAGTAATGGATCGGTCCAGATACTGTTATGTCAACAGATTTTATTTTGTTTTAGAACCAGTCCCACCGCAGAAAGATCCACCCGAGGTCAGTGCAGCGGATATACTATCGATAGACAAGTCACAAAAACCTGCACCGAAGGATGTTAAGAAAGAGCCGGTGAAAGCCAAGGTGGAAACAAAGAAACCGCTCAAAACGGAGGTTAAACCCAAAGTGAAACCCGTTGCTGTCAAATCTGAGACCAAGGTATGTTTTTTAGGTGCGCATATTTTGAGATGAGATAAAATCTCTGAACCCTTGACACCGTTACGAGATGCAGCTATAGTGTGTGCATATATGCATGTACATATAGTAGACCGTGAACGCGTCTAAGATAAATAAAAAAAAATAATTGTTTATTGGTAGATTGACTATTAAAAAAAACTTGCTTTTAAATAATATAATCATCATTATCATCTAACGTTGATCCCGGTCATCTACAGGTCTTATCAAATAATATTGTGTAATCAATTAAGACTTGCTGTGTAGAATTATTTTTTCATCATCATCATTAACGTCAATCCCGGTAAATTTTTGAATTGATAGCTTCTTTTAGCACGGTACGCATATTTTTAGATAACATAAAATCTCTGGACTCGTGAATAAATTATTAATAAATTTAATTTTCACTTCTGTCGGCACTCTCGGAGTGAAACGCGTAACTTTTTAAATCACTAGCAGAATACTACTTCCCCTGGGAATACTGGGATAAAATGTATACCAAGTTATTTCTTAAGCCATGATCTGTACGTCAGTGAAAGTCCCGTTTAAATCGGTGTAGCCGTTTCATAGATTAGCCGAAACCAACAGAAGACAAATCAAAAATCGATTTTGAACATTAACTTTGTAGAACACGGCGGTGTTATATATGCTTTAAGAAATGTACTATTACTTGGCAGGTTCAGCCTAAGAAGAAAGAAGTTAAAAGCATAAAGAGTGAGACGAAAACGGAAGAAAGTAAGACAGTGGAGGATGTGGTCGTAGAAGTTACTAAGGTAAGTCCCTAATCTATTACTTCTACCAACATTTTAAGTCCAATGGTTGGCTGTGTAAAAGGGAATTCCCCAAAAAACATCCTCCTTTTTGTTATTTTTTTTTATACCACTGTGGTGGCAGACAATCACACGGCCCACCTGATGGAAAGTGGTCACCGTAGCCTATGGACGTTTGCAACACCAGAGGTGCAGCACTCGCGACTCGCTGACGACCCTTTATAAACCTTCTAAGATCCCTTTAACATACATACATATTGTCACGCCTTTATCCCCGAAGGGGTAGGCAGAGGCATATTAAACGCCCACGTTTCACCGTATGCACTTTAGTCCCACGTAACAGGTGGTGAGCCCATTGCCGTGTTGATATGGACAGGCGCAGGCTGCATCGATCTGCTGTTGAAATTTTTTAAGCCGCCCATAAGGCCTTCAACTTGGCTTAACGACTGCCATTTTATTAGCAACCGAAACCAACGGCTTAACGTGCCTTCCGAAGCACGGAACTGGGGTGGGTCTAAAGGGCCGAATAAATTTAATAAAATAAAATGTGTCTATTTTAGATGTTAAATTCGGAAGAAATTATGAACCCGTTGCCTTTTTAGTGAGGTGGTAACAAAAAGGCTAAAAGGTCTTATGTGCTAGACACTAATTAACACGACCAATTAAAGTCCTGGTAGTCTCGAACTCTCCCTAAAAATCGTAAGATCCCTTTTAAAGAACAAAAATATTCAAAAATCATCTTAAAGTAAAAAAAACGTTTGTCAGACCCATCGCTTTCCATCAGGCTGGCAAACTCATATGGCTAGATAAAAAATAATGTAATTTTGAAGGTATTTTTTCAAAATGAAAACTAATAACTTTCCAGCCTCAGCCGTTGTTGCCAGAGGAACCCCAACCACCGTCGGGGTTCAAACCCATCAACTACGCGGCAGCGGCGAAAGCTAACAAGCCTAAGAAACCATCACCGCCGCCCACAATAGGTTTGTATACCGCTATTGGATTAAAAGGCTTAAAAGGTCCAATCAACCATCTCCACTTACGAGTGTTTCCGGGCTTCGGAAGGCACGTTTGGCCGTTGGTCCCGGTTGCCAGTAACATAGCAGCCGTTAATCCAAGTTGAAGGCTATATGAGCGGCTTGAAAAATATCAATAGTTGGTATCACCTATGTGCGTTTATTTCAACACGGCAATGGGCTTACGACCTGTTTCGTGGGACAGGAATGCACAGTTGGGACAACTCGCACAACTCATCTGATTCCCAACTAAGCAGAGCTTGTACTATGGTAACCAGACAACTGATAAACATAGTTATACGAGGGCGATTCAACAAATATTTAGCTTACAAAAGAAAAACAAAAAATTTAAGAAAGTAGAGATTTATTTTTCAACATAGTCTCCTTTCAATTCAATACACTTGGTCCAGCGATGCTCCAATTTTTTATAACCCATCCAAAAAATACGATTTCCCGAAGTCTTCAAAATAGGTCTCTGTGGCGGCGATGACCTCATCATTCGACCCAAATCTTTTGCCGGCGAGTGACTATTTCAGATTTGTTAACAAGAAGAAGTCACAGGGAGCCAAATCTGGAGAATACGGTGGATGGGGCAGCAATTCGTAGCGCAATTCGACCAATTTGGCCATAACGACCGCGGAGGTGTGAGCCGGCGCGTTGTCGTGCTGGAACAGCACTTTTTTCTTTGCCAAATGGGGCCGTTTTTGTTTCAATTCGGCGTCGAATTGGCCCAATAAGTCGGAATAGTAGAGCCCCGTGATTGTTTTACCCTTCTCGAGGTAATCGATGTAGATCACACCTTGTGAGTCCCAAAAAACACTGGCCGTCACCTTTCCGGCCGATTGAACAGTCTTCGCCTTCTTTGGAGCACGTTCGACGGATAAAGTCACTGTTTCGACTGTTCCTTGGTCTCTGGTGTGTACCAGTGAACCCATGTTTCGTCGACGGTCACAAAACGACGCAAGAACTCTGCCGGATTGCGTTGAAACAGCGCCAATCATGTCGTCGATGTGGTCTCACGGTTGCGCTTGTTGTCTGGTGTGAGCAAACTCGACACCCATTGCGCCGATAACTTTTTTATACCCATTTCTTCGTGCAGAATATGATGCACTGTCCCTTCTGCGATGCCTACAGTCTCAGCTATCTCGCGAATCTTCAATCGCCGGTCTGCCAACACGAGATCGTGGATTTTTTTTACGTTTTCCTCCGTAGTAGCTCCGTAGTAAAAACTTCTTAGTAGACTTTAAAAAGTATTTACTGCACGATAGTAAATCTCTTTTGTAACAACAGCGCCATCGGGCGGCGAGGCTAAGTAATAATTGAATGCCCCTCGTATATTTCTAAATACATACATATTATGGATAAACAACACCCAGACACAGAATAAACCTTCGTGCCCATCACACAAAGTTTTAACCTGGGTGGGAATCGAACCCGCGACGGGTTCGATTCCCACCCAGGTTATATAACTTTGTGTTACAGGATTGTTACAGGAGTGTTACAGGATAAAACTTTGTGTTACCATAGTACAAGCTCTGCTTAGCTTGGAATCAGATGGCGTTGTGCGAGTTATACCAACGATATTTATATTTATTTATTTAAATTGTACTACTATTCTGCGTACGTACAATAAACTCTAAAATAAATAAATAAATAAACAAAATATATATTTTTTACAGAAAAACCACAACAGCTACCTCAGCCAGCTAAAATAGAAAAAGTTAAAATTGAAAAACTTGACAAAAAAGATAAGCCCAAAACAGACAACAAACCTCCATTGAAAACTGAAAAAGCTAATGTGCAAAGGAAAAACTCTGCTAAGTAATTTATTTTGTTTTTTTGCTAAAAAAAATTTGAAACTAGTGGTTTTAGTTTGACGATAATTTAAGCCGATGTATGGTAACCGCTTGACTTATCATCAAATGTTTAACTACCAAAGTAAAACTACTCATAAAATTTACTTGTACACTTGTCTTGAACATATTACAGCTTATTTATAGTAGGCTTTATGGCAATGCTATCTGTGCATAATGTGATCTATAATTTAAAAAACAATGTCAAATGACTAATCTAAAAAAAAACTATTTTGAGCAGGTGACACTGACCTGTATTGTGCTTTCCTTTTTCAAATTATATGTTTTATTCTATAATTTGAGCTATAGACAAGTTTTACAAGTTTTTTTAGTAGTTTAATACTTTAAAGCAAAGGTCAACCCTTGAAACGGAATGTACAGCGAATTGAGTGTAAAGTTTGAATGTTTAAAAAATAATTTGTGATATTTCATGAATTTGCATTTTTTGGATTAAAACATACAAAAAAAAAAATAATTTTATAAAAATAGTGTAAAAATAATGTATGGTTTACGATAATGTGAATACTTAGGTTATAAAATGAAAAAAATAAAATAGTTATTACCTTCAATATTTGTTTTGGTTGGTTGAAATTGTAGAATATAAAAAAAATGATGACATAACGAATTAGCTATTCCGGGAGTCTATCTAGATGTCTATGCTACCCTTGCTTTTGCAAATGTCCTTAAGCTATGGTCATCACTTTCAATTAGGTGGAGTCTGTATGCTTATCTATGCCATCTTAAAAAAAAAAGTGTACCAAGAACACTAATAAAGTGACGGTATTCATTTAAAAAGTTGTCTTGGCAGAAATCAATTTAAAAAAAAAAAGCCTAGGTTCACAAACTTGAACGACTCGATTTTTTTTAATTGCTTTAGTGGCAGATAAGCTAAGGCTCAGTTGAAGGACAGGGATTACCATAGACTATGAATAAATGCCCATATGCTCCAAAACGAATATGGGGTCTTTTTGAGCATATGATATGGGCATGAGCCTATATTGGCAATAACGAGGATTTTGTTACTGTATACAATAATACAGCTATTTCCCATAGCAAATGATTTGCTACATATTGTTAGTTAAAACTTCTCATGTCAGTAGGAAACATAGACATATACATATTATTTTATTTGAATATTTTTTTTTTTGCTAAATTTATAGTAGCTCCATGTGCACACAAGAGAAACTATTAGTTATTGAATACATAAAAATATCTTTTTGTCTATGCTCAAATTAAAAGAGCATAATAATGGTGGTTGGCTTATTATGTTGTATACTACAAGGCCCTTTGAAGATTCATATACTGGTCCATACGAGTCTTAAAACAGGTTCTTAATGGTTTATGAAAGATTCTGTCATACAAAATTCTGTATACATTGTGTGTATTTTTAAAAGATATAAGTATTTTTATCAGTTATCTAGGATCCATAGCCCAACCTATAAAAGCTTAAAACGCGCTCTGTAAATAAACTATCACATTTATTTATTTATTTGTAGTTCCTATGGAGCAATTTCCAGTCGTTGCTGGAAGCATAAAGGTTTAAAAAAAAAATTAACCTCCAAAATTATTACAACGATTTTACATTTAAATAATTCGATTGATTATTGAGAACGTGTGCGCGTCTTTTCCGTCCATCATTTGACAACGCGCCTAATTACATGTTAATTTTTCTTCCTGAAAGGCATTATAAAAAGTCAACTACCATTTTTCTCTTGACGTATCTCGAAATGAAAAGCATTTCTCGAAGTCGTCGCATTGGGTGTTGAATATTCGAGAACTTGCGTGGTATGACACTCAAGGGACAATTCAATATTAGGGCTGACCGTAAATTTTCTTGTGTTGTGCATATTGAAAAGAAAAAATAAAGAATTTTAAATGCACACTATGTTACTGCTTTAGTATATCATAGATTTAATGTGTGATAAATATAGTTTCTTTTTTTAAATACACTGAATATAATACGCAATAAAAGATTACAGGCGTTTTCGTTTTTTTGTAACTAGTTGTACATTTTAAAGTTTGACTCAATTAAATAGTTGTAATGTGTGCAACACTATTTACAAGTTCGCATACAAATTATCGCTCATGGCAAAATATCACGGTAACAATGCCACTGAAAATAAAAAAAAATAAAAGATGTGTGGCACTCGGAGACTGCCGCGGTAAAGCTATTGCATAGCATACCTTTGTTTTTCTTTGATATTAATTCAAGTTACACTAAAAAAACAAAAAAACAAAACACCCTTACCCCCACCCTCACCCTCACCCCTCACTCTCACCCTGAGGGTGGGGTGAGGGTGAGGATGAGGGTTCCTCCTCACCCTCACTATCATCACGTCTCGATCCGTGCGAGCTTCGTACAATCGTACCATATAATATATGTACATACACGTTAAGCCAACGCTCGGCCGTGCTCTATAAACTTCGTGTGACCTCGAGTCTTAGGTTTTTTGTGTTACGGAATTTCTTGATTAAAGCCCGCTTAAAGCCCGCGATAAAAACTATGCAATAGCTTAAAAACTTTTTTTTTTCTAGAACTAAAGAACATTGATTTGGAATTCTTCATGTAAAAAAGGTTTTATATAAACGGCGTCATGAGCGATAGAATACGAATTACGAATTAAAAAGTTATTTAAAAATGTAACAACGACGCGACACTCTCAAAATTTTTTGATACTAAATTTGTAAATACCGCGCGAGTTTCATGTGTTGCTATATTTAAAAAAATTAAGATTCATAGATTGTTTATTCCTCTGATAGTGTTACAAGGTATAAAAATTACATATTGTATTTTTTTTATAGGGTATATAGAGATTTTTTCTTTTGTCTTTGACTAAACAGGGAATTTGTATTTTTGGACTTAAATAAGTGAACATGTCTTTTTTTTTGTATTTTAGTGATTTAAATTAAATTTTTAGCACCTTATATGTATACTTGGGGGTATTTAAAGAATATAACTATGATAATTTCTCGTCTCGCTTGAACTAACGGAAAGCACTTTTATTTCCTATTAAAGGCCTATTCGCACACAACATCAGTAACGTATACATCAGTGTCAGTACAAAATTATATTGTTTCATACATTTTGTACCACGCTATCCGCACTGTTGTGTGACAGTGACGTTCAGTGTGCACAGAACGTCACTGTCACACAACAGTGCCGGCACAGTGCCGATCAGTAACGTATACATCAGTATCAGTACAAAATTATATTGTTTCATACATTTTGTACCATGCTATCCGCACTGTTGTGTGACAGTGACGTTCAGTGCGCACATAACGTAACTGTCACACAACAGTGCCGGCACAGTGCCGATCAGTAATGTATACATCAGTGTCAGTACAAAATTATATTGTTACATACATTTTGCACCACGCTATCCGCACTGTTGTGTGACAATGACGTTCAGTGCGCATTGAACGTCACTGTCACACAACAGTGCCGGCACAGTGCCGACACGTGCCGATCAGTAACGTATACATTAGTGTCAGTACAAAATTATATTGTTGCATACAATTTATACGACGCAATCCGCAGTCGTCAGTGACGTTCAGTGCGCACTTAACGTCACTGTCACACAACAGTGCCGGCACGTGTTTTGTGCGAATAGGCCTTTAGTCGTTCGAATGTAACTTCCGAACGCAACCCATATGCTAATCACAGAGTACGGCATCTAATGTCCAAGCGCCCTGGTAGCCTAAGCCTTTCATTATCTCATACAAACCAAGCTTGTAAGGGAGCGGCAAATACACGTACAATTACAATAATTACTACAGACAAATGGCTGGCAATTGACATGCCGCGTATGCGACTTTCGCCTACAGTTTGACGTAAACTTTGAACGCGGTATTATTATAACTTTCGAGCGAGAGGAAGGTACTAACATTGCTTTGTGGATTACTCCCGTTGTGTCACATCCAGATGTGTTACATTGTGACTTGGGAATATTTGTAATTTTTACTAAAAATTAATATATAGTTTCTAGCGAAGAGTTATTAGATTGAATACACATAACATGACATGAAATATTGTCACGCCTTTATCCCCGAAGAAGTAGGCAGAGGCATACTATACGCCCACATTTCACCGTATGCACTTTTGTACCACGTAACAGGTGGTGAGCCTATTGCCGTGTTCACGAAAATAAATAAATATTAATACTAATTTCTTTAAAAATATCACCTCAATATCGCTAATTAAAATATCATGTTTAAAAAATCCCAAGCATACATATAATAAACTATATGTTTAGTATGTTATAGAAAACTATTGTTTTAAAATTTATATTTTGATTGGTATAACAGGTGTGTAAAGACAAATTGTATGTTAGTGATGTGTATAATATAAAGTTGAGATTGTGCGAAAAATTACAAAAAATATATCTTTCTAAATTTGTCTATGGATTATATGTAAAGATATATAGCATATATATGACTGCCTCGGTTGCGTAAGTTGTAGTATTGAGGTTTTAATCCGGTTGGAACAAATATTTGTGTTATCCGCAAATATTTGTTTCGGAGTTTGAGTGTTCCACTATATGTATTTTTATCAGTTGTCTAGATCCGATAAATCAAGCTTATATTAGCTTGATTGGGCTAGATGGCGTTGTGTTTGACCCAAAAGAAAATAAGAAGAAATTCGAAAGAGGAATTAGGTTAAATGAGGTGTTGCAAGACTCTCAGTATCGACGTATTAAATAGTTCTTTGCATTGTGGCGCTGGACGTCATAACTTCTTCATTTTAAACGTTTATTTTTTGTGTAAAATCTATAGCCTAATCTATAGTCTGAGGGTCTAATGATTCCTCGGCGCCATCAACGGTTTATCATCGATAGCACTAGTTAGAATGACTTGGGGTTCAAAGATTTTGACAGAACCTCATCAGAACCCCTTTTAGACAAGAGTGTCATTTTTTTTTTTGCATTTTTTTTGCAAAAATTTGACAGCTTTTTTGTAATTTTTCGTACACAGTAGATATTCCCCAGAATTAGTTAATCTTTTTTTTAATTAGTCCACCCTAATATTATTATTAATTATTAGATGATAATTTAGTCTGTGGTAGATTTTGAAAGCGATTAATATCGTAAAAAAACATTTTATTACTTTTTAGATGTAGTTCTCTTATAAGGGTCAGCAAAACTCTCAAAAAGTAAATTGTTAAGGAGTAAAAGTAAATTGTGTACCACAAGGGGACACATTATGTTAAAAAGGTCCCCCTAAAAGGGGACGATAAGTTACAATTAGTACAAAAACAATATTTCAAAATCTACTGTCGACTTTTCGAGCACATAGAACGCCATAGAATGGTTACAATTTTAAAAGCTCAGCTTATACGACAAAACTTTTTTTTTGTTTTTTTTTTTTTTTTTTTTTTTTTTTCAATTTAAGAAATAAGTTTTATTCAATTTTTTTTAAGCAAAAGGACGAAATTTTGATGCTTTGAATCTCAAATCGTTTCCGTAAAAGAATATTAAAAATATGAAGACAATTTTTTCATACACGACAAAAACATATGTGTAAAAAAAATATTTTTTAAATGTAATATAATTATTTTTCGCTATTGTAAAGAAAATACTTTTATAAAGCATTTTGCTAAGGTAATCACGGCCAAAATTGGCTTAGTATGGGAATCGCGGGAAAGACAGGCTATTGAACCTATTAAACTATGTGTATTGCCTCGCCTTACCGGGAAAAGAGATGGGCCCGGGTTACATAAAAAATACGTAAAAAATAAAAAATATACGAGCTTGAGTCAGTAGCTTAGCGGACGAAAAGGATTTCCCCGGGATTGGGAAAGGACCCGGGTTGAAACCCCACTCGATCTCGTGGTTTTTTTTGTTTTTTTTTTTCTAATTACATTAAATTATATTTATTATACGCCAAGATTATAATGTAGAAATTTAATACAAAATAACATTGCAACGAGAAGACTTATCGCTATAAGCAATTTCTACTCGACAATGGAAAAAAATGATAGTAGGAATGAGCTGGTCTTTGAAAATTGTAGCCGATACTATCCGAACATATTCAATTAGACACCCTAAAATGTATAAATAGTACATTTAATGATACAAATTTATATTATTACCGCGATTGGTAGTTATTCGTTCGGAACCGTTTGGTTTAATTTGTAATGTTTAATTTAGTTTTAAAATTAAGATAAAAAAAAAGACATTGAATTTTTAACCCCAGTGAAAATCCCCACAAAACATATAAATCCGTCTAATGCAAGCAATTAACGAAATGTGTCTTCATTCACTGCCAGTCCCCCCCTTTTGGGTACCGTAATGTTATCAAGCTTCTCATTATATCCGTAAGTGCCTATAATTAAAAAAGGTATTCCAAGTAGATCCTTTAATTTAGCATAATCAATAAAAATATACTAATTATTATTATTAATTATAATACATATAAATACGCGGCGTGAAGTGATATTCATTGCATGATATTTCTCGAAGGTGACACACTAGCTTACGACGAGTTTCTCACGATTTATGAGAATGTCAAATTCGAGAAGTTTCTCATAAACGATTTACGAGAATGTCATCTCTGAGATGTTTCTCGTAAACGATTTACGAGAACATCTCCGAGAATGTCATCTTCGAGAAGTTTCTCGCAAATATATTTATCTCGCAGTATATTTAATAATGGATAGTGTTGATAGCAACCTTGTAAATTAATTGTAAATTTGACTTAGGTAACGCATGTTATAGTATATGCTAGGTTTTATGTTATCACATTAAAATACATGAAAGTGTTTAGTGAATTTAATTGTAATCGTAAATATGTCAAAATATATGTGTTTTATTGAGCAACCCACACGACAGCAATGCTGCTACCAATCGCCCCCATAGATTTTTTTTTTATACCTCGAAATTTCTTCTTGGAGTATTACTTTCAACGTCATTTTGTTTTTTGTTTGATAATACAAATGCAGTTAAGATTTGGTAGCAACTCCGAAGATCCTAAGATGATGGGTAAATAATTGAGTTTCAAATGTTATTTTAGAAGTCAATAATCCCGACTGCCTCTGTTGCGTGATGGGAGTGTATCCGACTGCTACGCATGAGGTCGTGGGTTCGATTTCCAACCAGGATAAAACTTTGTGTGATGAGCACGATGGTTTATTCTGTCTGGGTGTTATTTATCTATAATATGTATGTATTTAGAAATATAGAAGAATCTTTATCAGTTATCTCAACGTTTCCCAAAGTGGGCGATAACGCCACCTTGTGGGCGCTGCAGGCCTAAAGGGGGGCGGTAAGAGACCCAGAAAAAAAATTGGGGCGTTGTGTAGGCTTCGGGGGGCGATTTGTAATTTCATCTAGCTAGGAGGACTCTTACACACCGACAGAGCTCTCGACTCTCGGCTACAACTTGTGAACATCAACTAATGATGAATAAAGAGATTGCTCAATCTCGTTTCAATATTTTTCTCCGCGTAGTTCATGTATCTGTCCTGTTTTATTCAATAAATAGAAGAAAAATCATGTCAATCGGTCGCTCCGTTTCGAAATGAAAGTAGACACAAACAAACAAATAAAAAGGCAATAGACACACTTTCGCATTTAGTTATTAGTATTCCTAGTAGTAATTTTCGTAGATAATAGACCGCGGGCAATCATGTTTTAACAAGTTTTTATTAAATAACCCGATTTGTGCATTCCTATATCAATCTGCTGATTCATAGAATACTTGTTCTTGTTGAGTACAATTGAGCGTCTATGACTGATTGATTTTATTTTTATTTGCGGTTTCGCGCGTAATAGATAAGCAGTACCTACTTAAGATCAACACTTACTTATTTATTAAAACAAAACAGTGTCGGAAGTAAAGAAGTAGAGACGGCAATACTCTGTGGAATATATTAAATTCGGATTCATTGAAAATCCCACAAACCCATCGTCGCCTCAGTGCCTTCTATGTCTAAAAACATTTTCGAATGAAGCAATGAAGCCTTCAAGACTGCAAGATCATTTGAATAAAATGCATCCAGATAAGAAAGACAAGAATGTAGCATATTTTCAAGACCTAGAGATGAAGCATAATACTCAGCCAAGTGTAGCAAAACTATTTTCGGCAGCTGCTAAGCAAGATGACGACGGACTTCGAGCTTCGTACAATATCTCTTTGTTAATTGCTCAACAGTCTGATACTACCAGGACTTTAATTGGTCGTGCTAATTAGTGTCTAGCACATAAGACCTTTTAGCCTTTTTGTTACCACCTCACTAAAAAGGCAACGGGTTCAAAATTTATTCCAAACTAGCTGACCTGCCCGGCTTCGTCCGTGACGTACTTCCAGCCCCGTGGCACACATTTAATCCTGTCGCTTATTACTTTCCCAATAATGTATGAAAATTTTCCCTTGTTGACATTTATGATTACTGCTCCGCTCTCCTGTGTAGTGGCGTGATGATATATAGCTAAGAACCTGCCTCAATAAATGGGCTATCCAATATAAAAAGAATTTTTCAAATCGGTCCTGCCGTTCACGCGTGATACCTTGACAACGGAAAACGGGTTTCATTTTTATATATATAGATAGATTTAACATCTAAAATAGACACATTTTATTTTATTAAATTAATTCGGCCCTTGAGACTCACCCAGTTCCGTGCTTCGGAAGGCACGTTACGCCGTTGGTCCCGGTTGTCAATAAAATGGCAGTCGTTAAGCCAAGTTGAAGGCCTTATGGGCGGCTTGAAAAATTTCAACAGCAGGTGCCACAGCCTGCGCCTGTCCATTTCAACACGGAAGGATCATTGTGCAATCATCTGAAGACTAGTCAATTCTCAATTCAGCTCGATGAGTCCACTTTACCTACTAATGAAGCATTGTTGCTGTCTTACGTGAGGTTTATTTAACATGAGAACATATGTGAAGAACTATTGTTTGCTAGAAATTTAGAGACCGATACAAAAGGCGAAACCATATTTAATACATTGGAAAAGTTTTGTGATGAGAAAGAGATTCCCTTGAAAAATATTAATCAGTTGCTACTGATCGCGCTCCGGCTATTACAGGGTGCCATAAAGGATTAATAGCTTACTTAAAAAATAAAATTCCAGATGTACCTACTTGCTGTACATTGCGTTATTCATAGACAACATTTGATTGCTAGAAACTTATGTGAACGACTATTTCAATAGGGACTGTCATCCGGAGTGTTTTTTGGACTGCACGTGTGTTCAGCTTCTGTCTTCAGTTTTTTTTAATTTATTTGTGTTTCTTCCTTTGATTCGGTTTGTATTGGTGTTGTGTAGTTCCCAGTTAACTATTAATTTGATTTAAACGGTTCTTACTTGCCTCCCAGCCATTATGGCTGCTGAACCTCCTTATCCCCCTGACCCACCGGATCGTCATACTCGTGTTTTATTCTCCTTCTACTTCCCCTTCCATTAATTCGAGTTCATCTAGCCCGCTCTCGCAATTAGCTACAGCCGCGCTCTCCGACTCTTCCATAGATTTACGTGAGCCCCCAATTATTTCGCATAAACGCCTCGTTGTTGACGACAACCTACCTATTCACCCTTCAAAACAACTAAAGAGTCAAGTGTCTAGAAATAAGTACACTAGTGATGATAAAGGCCCATTTGTCATTCATGTGAGTAGAACTGAAACTCAACAGACCACAGGCTCCACTCTCCATCCAGTTACTTTTGGAACTTTGCTTTTTAAAAACAACATAGTGAATATTGTTAAAGATGGAGTGAAAAGAGTTGGTAGGAATCGTGTGTCCGTCGAGTTTTTAACATACCGGGATGCTAATGCTTTCCTTGCGAATCCTTGTCTCAGTAGATATATGCTCACTGCTACAGTTCCATCCTTTAATGTATTCCGTATGGGAGTTGTATCTGGTGTCCCAACAGACATGTCAGAAGAAGAGGCGAGGACTTATGTGTCTGTGCCCCAGGGCTGTGGTGAAGTCCTTAAAATTAGACGCATTAATAGAAAGGTAGTTACTGATGGCTCTGTAGAATGGAGACCTACGGAGACGTGTGTCCTTACATTTGATGGCCAAACTTTACCAAAGAGGATTTATCTATGTTACACGTCACTTCCAGTGGCACAATATGTCTACCCTACAATCCAGTGTAGAAAGTGTTGTCGGTTTGGACATATAGAATCCCTTTGCAGATCGAAGCCTAGGTGTTTAAGATGTGGGCAGGAACATCCTGGTAATGGTTGTGATACGCCCTTTTATGACGCTTTCTGTGTTCTGTGCTCGGGCAGTCATTTTGCTAACATTGACCAAGCAAAGATTGTCCAGAGTATAGAAGACAGAGAGCGATCAAAACTGCAATGGCTGAAAAAGCCATCTCATATGCAGAGGCATCTAAATCAATTCCTCTTAGACCAAATAATGCCACCTATGCCACGGTTACCAAATCTAATCTACCAAACCAATCGTCCCGCAAAACAGTACTTCTAAAACCCAAGCCCCGTATACCTCTTTCCCCATCCTATGATAAAATTTCACACAGCCAAATCACAGCTTCACCCTCTCCACCCAACCTAATGGACATGCCCTGCAATCCTTAGACAACAGATCCACAATAATTGACCTCTTAATACAACTATTATCATCCTATATCTCTTCTAACAATTCCCAGTCCCCCTCTTCTAGATCTAATAACTATAATTCACCGCCCAACGCTGCCTTAAATCTGATATCTCTTCTCTCTAATAATAAGGATGTCTCCAAACTTGATCTTCTTCAGTGGAATGTGAGGAGTGTGTTCTATAAGAAGCACGACCTCTCATTCTTACTAAATAAATACAAGCCCACCTTCTGTTCGGTTACTGAGTCTTGGTGGGAGCCAAGTCTCAATTTCCGAATGCCACTTTATAGAATTTTTAGGTGTGACAGATTTGATGGATATGGCGGATCTGCCCTCATTATCAAAAATAATGTTCCTGCGTCCCCTTTTCCACTACCACCTCTGATAGGCGATTTTAATGTAGTGGCTACTATAGTTCAGAACATTACAGTTCTCTCTATTTATCTTGCACACCCTAATCTGAATTCCATCTCAGTCCTAGAAGACATACTAAAATCTGTGAATGGCCCACTATTTGTTATGGGAGATTTGAATTGTCATCACTATAGATGGGGCTCTGAGCATTGTAGTCCTGAAGGAATGGCCTAGTGGACGTTCTGGATAACCTCGGCCTCTGTGTTCTTAACAAAGGTAGCCCTACGCGTAGAGGCAATCCTGGTGAACGGAAGAGCTGTGTCGATATTACATTCTGTACTACTGACCTTGCGGCCTCAGCCCACTGGCAATGCACAGATCTTACACATGGTAGTGACCATTATCCTATCAATATTTCCCTTTCAGAGAGACTCTCCTTACAGAAGATCCCTCCTCCCCTGCTTAAATATAATCTTACCCAACCAGATTGGCTAAAATATAGAATTGAACTGGAATCTAAAATAGAATCCCTCCCGAGACAAGATCAACATTCTTCTTCTCACAGTGTTCACTGCCATGTTGAAATCTGTTGCGAAGGTCTTGTTTCTGTTATTAATGCTGCTGCAGAGTTATCATTTCCAGTTAAGAGCAGTGCTCGAGGCAAGATCCCTTCTCCACCATGGTGGGATCAAGACTGCACAGTGGCAATTAAAGAAAGAAAGGTGGCAGAGAGAAGATACAACTTAGCTATGACCACCGAAAACTTCATTGAATATAAAAGAGTGTTTGCAAAAACTAAGCGATTACTCCGTAAGAAAAAGCGCCAGGGTTGGAAAACATTTTGCTCTTCCCTGGCTCCTACCACTCCACCATCACTGGTGTGGAAGAAAATTAATCGATTTCGTACTGGTTGCTCACCTGCTCCCGCCTCCCCAATTTCAGAGGAGATAGCCGATGCCTTCTTCAACAGACCGACGCCTCCCTATGTCCCTACACTAGACGAAATTCAACTTCCCCCAAGCCCCTTATCAGAGGACCCCCTAGATGCCCCATTTTCAGACTATGAATTGGAGATGGTTCTCAGCAGGGTTAAGGATTCAGCACCGGGAATTGACGGGATCCCATATTAATTTATTGTTCATGCAGGTAACAAAGCTAAAATGTATTATCTGGACATATTAAATTTTTGTTTTCTAACTGGTTGGATGCCAGAACAATGGAAGACGCAGATTATTATACCGATCCAAAAGCCAGGCAAAACTGTCGATGACCCTAATAGCTACCGCCCCATAGCTTTATCCTCTGTTCTGCTGAAGATATTTGAGCACTTAATTAAAAACAGACTGGAATGGGTGGTGGAGTCTCGCGACATACTGCCTAAATTTCAGTTTGGGTTTAGGAAGGGCTTAGGAACTATGGATAGTATCTCTATCTTAATGTCAGACATCAGAATATCTTTGTCAAAAAAAGATTCGGTGGTAGCATCGTTTTTGGATATTTCTTCAGCATATGACAACGTCCTTCTCCCAATCCTCAGGCAGAAGTTATTGTTTCTGAGAATCCCGGCGAAAATAGTTCAATGCATATGCGGTATTATGATGTCTCGCTCCCTGGTACTACGTGCTCAGGGCGGGGAATTCCAAAAGAGGCGGACGGGGAGGGGATTGCCTCAGGGTTCCGTCCTCAGTCCTCTTCTATATAATGTGTATACTCATGATATTGGGACATGTCTCAATATTAACTGCAGTATGCTCCAGTACGCTGACGACCTGGCAGTATATGTGACTAATAACTCCATCAGCGATGCTGCCTCCTCTTTGTCCATCTCCCTGGAGTCTTTGAATCAGTGGCTACTGAGTCATGGCCTAAGCCTCTCTGCTCAAAAGAGCTGCTTAGTGGTATTCACTCGCAGGTACAACACGCCCCCAATTCGTGTCCAAATACAGGGACAAGCCATTCCTGTTGTACAAAAAGTTAAATTTTTAGGTGTTTACTTGGATCGCAGGCTCTCTGGTACTTTTCATATAAACTACCTTATCCAGAGGTGTGAGAGAGTAATACCCATCCTACAAGTTCTGACAGGGGTGTGGTGGGGTGCCCACCCTTTCACAATAAAATTGGTGTATAATGCTCTTATTCGGAGCATTATGGATTATGGTACATTTCTCCTTCCATCACGCCTTATCCCCGAAGGGGTGGCAGATGCAATAAGGGAGCTCTAGTTAACTTAGACAAGATACAGTACAGGTGTCTTCGGATTGTTCTGGGGTGCATGAAATCTACTCCCACAAATGCCCTACAGGTAGAATCTGCGGATCCCCCATTATCACTACGTAGACAGTACTTGAGCTCTCCAGCCGGTTTGTGTCCAAGTGTGTAAGCATATCAACCCATCCACTTATGATTAGACTGAGAATATTGAATGACTTGTGCTCTAACCACGTTGATTATTGGCGCCACAAAGAACTTCCCCACATCATAAAAGCCTTCCGATTCATTCAAAACCTCGAATGTGAGATCATATCCCTCCCTAGACTCCCAATGTTCTATACTAAATATGAAAACCTATGTTTTAAGCCTAATGTCATCTTAGATATTGGAATTTCTAAGAGATCCCCAGCCGCAAATGGCGTTTTAATGCTCTGGTGAACGAGCAATGGGGTGACTACCAAAGATTTTACACAGATGCGTCGAAGAGTCCCAACGAAGTGTGCAGGTGTCGCAGTCTACTTCCAAAATTCTAAAATAGCCCTACAGTTTAGATTCCCTAGTGAATCATCAATCTACACTGGCGAATGTATTGGTATCCTTGAGGCTTGTCGGTATGTAGAGTCCCACAGCATACAAAAGGCAGTAATATTCACTGATTCTCTTAGCTGCCTCACAGCACTACAACGAAGCCATTGTGGAAGTAAAAAGCAGGACTTTCTCCTGATTGAAATTAAAGAATCCCTTTTTAAATGTAACCAGAATCAAAAGATTGTCATTCTTGTTTGGATCCCTGGTCACCGTGGCATTGTAGGAAACGAGTATGCTGACTCCTTAGCTAAAAATGCTGTCACTTCAGATATAGCTGACCATAAGCATTTCTCCATCCAGAACCGTGACCTGATGAACCTTCACCATCAACACCTTAGGAGGTCATGGCAAGAATACTGGAATAACAGCAGCACCCAAAAAGGAAAGTTCTACTATGCTATACAGCCTGACATTCCTCCGAGACCCTGGTTCTACCATTATAAAAAGGTTCCCAAACCTGTTGTATCAGTGATCTGCAGAATTCGTCTGGGCCTCTGTTGTACTCCAATATTTCTGCACAAAATCCATGTTCGGGATACATCTCTATGTGAGTGTGGTATAGACGAGGGTTCCCTGGAGCATATTTTTTTCTGCTGTCCAATTAATAACAGTTTTGACCTTTACAGCCGCCTTCCTAAACTGAATGTACCCGTTCCTACCAACATTCCGTCACTTCTAACAGATTCATCTCCAGAACTTCTTGAGGTCATGACTAGCTTTGTCTGAACTAATTCTATCAGATTGTAAACTTTAGAGAGCTTCGTATTCTCTGTGTTTTAACTTAATCAGGAAGATACACAATATCATTTAATTTGAGAATTATCATTTTTTTTTCTTTTTACTATCTGTATACACACGAGTGTCCATAACACATCTGATTTTGGCAGTAGTCGTCGGTGGACATCACTACTGATACCGTTTGCCATTCAAGAAAAATTGAATTGAATTGACTATTTCAATCACTGCAATATGTCATCAAAGCAGTCAATAAAATCCTTACCAGCTCTTTCAATGATAGATTATTTCATCAGCTTTTTACATCAAAAAATGAATATAGCTTATTTGACCTGTGTAAATTGTTCAACGACATGAATCTCCAACTGCAAGGCGATGAATAGGCGGTAATTTAATGAAAACAAAAAATGTCGTTGCTGCTTTCGCAGCCAAACTGCTTCTACACAAAAAGAATATGGGCAGACGTGAGTTTCACAATTTTCCGAATTTATCAGTATCCTGCAGTAACGACGACTTGTTTGCCTACTGCCAACATTTGGAAAACCTCCACATTGAATTCACCGAACGATACCAGGCATTTTGAACTTGGAAATACCAGGCTGGGTGTTGGATCCGTTTTAAAATGTCGAAAAAAGTTAACTTGAGACCTGAGCACAGTAGGTAGTACATAACGACGCTCAGGTCTCAAGTTAACTCTTATGGGCTACACCTGCCAATGAGAATGATTATTGAAACGCAACTTTATAGTATTTAGACAGAGTATCTTTTATTCAAAATAAAACAAACATAATCGATTCTTATATAAAAACTAATGTGAAAGATGAATCTGATGCTGTTTAATAAGTTTGTTGATATCAGGTTCCAATTTACTCAAGAACAGCCGCAAGTCGCCACGTTCGGTAACATGCAAACGATTTCTCTTTTAGTAAGCAGCGTTGCCACAGCACTAAATCCACGTTTACACAAATATGACGATGGGAATGCTAGCAAGAATCATTGAACGATTGACCACAATCCAGGGTACAATTGCGGGATCGGTTTTTGTAGCCAAAATTCTTGATAGCCATTTTTTAACTTGATTTTTATTTCCTCGTTTGTTGTCAATTCTATAAGTTCTTCTTCCAGCTGAGGTGAGATTGCAGTGTTGACATTTTAAAACGGATCCAACACCCAGCCTGGTATTTCCAAGTTCAAAATGCCTGGTATCGTTCGGTGAATTCAATGTGGAGGTTTTCCAAATGTTGGCAGTAGGCAAACAAGTCGTCGTTACTGCAGGATACTGATAAATTCGGAAAATTGTGAAACTCACGTCTGCTCATATTCTTTTTGTGTAGAAGCAGTTTGGCTGCGAAAGCAGCAACGACATTTTTTGTTTTCATTAAATTACCGCCTATTCATCGCCTTGCAGTTGGAGATTCATGTCGTTGAACAATTTACACAGGTCATGTAAGCTATATTCATTTTTTGATGTAAAAAGCTGATGAAATAATCTATCATTGAAAGAGCTGGTAAGGATTTTATTGACTGCTTTGATGACATATTGCAGTGATTGAAATAGTCAATTCAATTCAATTTTTCTTGAATGGCAAACGGTATCAGTAGTGATGTCCACCGACGACTACTGCCAAAATCAGATGTGTTATGGACACTCGTGTGTATACAGATAGTAAAAAGAAAAAAAATTGATAATTCTCAAATTAAATGATATTGTGTATCTTCCTGATTAAGTTAAAACACAGAGAATACGAAGCTCTCTAAAGTTTACAATCTGATAGAATTAGTTCGGACAAAGCTAGTCATGACCTCAAGAAGTTCTGGAGATGAATCTGTTAGAAGTGACGGAATGTTGGTAGGAACGGGTACATTCAGTTTAGGAAGGCGGCTGTAAAGGTCAAAACTGTTATTAATTGGACAGCAGAAAAAAATATGCTCCAGGGAACCCTCGTCTATACCACACTCACATAGAGATGTATCCCGAACATGGATTTTGTGCAGAAATATTGGAGTACAACAGAGGCCCCGACGAATCCTGCAGATCACTGATACAACAGTTTTGGGAACCTTTTTATAATGGTAGAACCAGGGTCTCGGAGGAATGTCAGGCTGTATAGCATAGTAGAACTTTCCTTTTTGGGTGCTGCTGTTATTCCAGTATTCTTGCCATGACCTCCTAAGGTGTTGATGGTGAAGGTTCATCAGGTCACGGTTCTGGATGGAGAAATGCTTATGGTCAGCTATATCTGAAGTGACAGCATTTTTAGCTAAGGAGTCAGCATACTCGTTTCCTACAATGCCACGGTGACCAGGGATCCAAACAAGAATGAAAATCTTTTGATTCTGGTTACATTTAAAAAGGGATTCTTTAATTTCAATCAGGAGAAAGTCCTGCTTTTTACTTCCACAATGGCTTCGTTGTAGTGCTGTGAGGCAGCTAAGAGAATCAGTGAATATTACTGCCTTTTGTATGCTGTGGGACTCTACATACCGACAAGCCTCAAGGATACCAATACATTCGCCAGTGTAGATTGATGATTCACTAGGGAATCTAAACTGTAGGGCTATTTTTGGAAGTAGACTGCGACACCTGCACACTTCGTTGGGACTCTTCGACGCATCTGTGTAAAATCTTTGGTAGTCACCCCAGTGCTCGTTCACCAGAGCATTAAAACGCCATTTGCGGCTGGGGATCTCTTAGAAATTCCAATATCTAAGATGACATTAGGCTTAAAACATAGGTTTTCATATTTAGTATTGAACATTGGGAGTCTAGGGAGGGATATGATCTCACATTCGAGGTTTTGAATGAATCGGAAGGCTTTTATGATGTGGGGAAGTTCTTTGTGGCGCCAATAATCAACGTGGTTAGAGCACAAGTCATTCAATATTCTCAGTCTAATCATAAGTGGATGGGTTGATATGCTTACACACTTGGACACAAACCTGGAGGCTGGAGAGCTCAAGTACTGTCTACGTAGTGATAATGGGGGATCCGCAGATTCTACCTGTAGGGCATTTGTGGGAGTAGATTTCATGCAACCCAGAACAATCCGAAGACACCTGTACTGTATCTTGTCTAAGTTAACTAGAGCTCCCTTATTGCATGGGGGAAGGAGAAATGTACCATAATCTATAATGCTCCGAATAAGAGCATTATACACCAATTTTATTGTGAAAGGGTGGGCACCCCACCACACCCCTGTCAGAACTTGTAGGATGGGTATTACTCTCTCACACCTCTGGATAAGGTAATTTATGTGAAAAGTACCAGAGAGCCTGCGATCCAAGTAAACACCTAAAAATTTAACTTTTTGTACAACAGGAATTGCTTGTATTTGGACACGAATTGGGGGCGTGTTGTACCTGCGAGTGAATACCACTAAGCAGCTCTTTTGAGCAGAGAGGCTTAGGCCATGACTCAGTAGCCACTGATTCAAAGACTCCAGGGAGATGGACAAAGAGGAGGCAGCATCGCTGATGGAGTTATTAGTCACATATACTGCCAGGTCGTCAGCGTACTGGAGCATACTGCAGTTAATATTGAGACATGTCCCAATATCATGAGTATACACATTATATAGAAGAGGACTGAGGACGGAACCCTGAGGCAATCCCCTCCACGTCCGCCTCTTTTGGAATTCCCCGCCCTGAGCACGTAGTACCAGGGAGCGAGACATCATAATACCGCATATGCATTGAACTATTTTCGCCGGGATTCTCAGAAGCAATAACTTCTGCCTGAGGATTGGGAGAAGGACGTTGTCATATGCTGAAGAAATATCCAAAAACGATGCTACCACCGAATCTTTTTTTGACAAAGATATTCTGATGTCTGACATTAAGATAGAGATACTATCCATAGTTCTTAAGCCCTTCCTAAACCCAAACTGAAATTTAGGCAGTATGTCGCGAGACTCCACAACCCATTCCAGTCTGTTTTTAATTAAGTGCTCAAATATCTTCAGCAGAACAGAGGATAAAGCTATGGGGCGGTAGCTATTAGGGTCATCGACAGTTTTGCCTGGCTTTTGGATCGGTATAATAATCTGCGTCTTCCATTGTTCTGGCATCCAACCAGTTAGAAAACAAAAATTTAAAATGTCCAGATAATACATTTTAGCTTTGTTACCTGCATGAACAATAAATTAATATGGGATCCCGTCAATTCCCGGTGCTGAATCCTTAACCCTGCTGAGAACCATCTCCAATTCATAGTCTGAAAATGGGGCATCTAGGGGGTCCTCTGATAAGGGGCTTGGGGGAAGTTGAATTTCGTCTAGTGTAGGGACATAGGGAGGCGTCGGTCTGTTGAAGAAGGCATCGGCTATCTCCTCTGAAATTGGGGAGGCGGGAGCAGGTGAGCAACCAGTACGAAATCGATTAATTTTCTTCCACACCAGTGATGGTGGAGTGGTAGGAGCCAGGGAAGAGCAAAATGTTTTCCAACCCTGGCGCTTTTTCTTACGGAGTAATCGCTTAGTTTTTGCAAACACTCTTTTATATTCAATGAAGTTTTCGGTGGTCATAGCTAAGTTGTATCTTCTCTCTGCCACCTTTCTTTCTTTAATTGCCACTGTGCAGTCTTGATCCCACCATGGTGGAGAAGGGATCTTGCCTCGAGCACTGCTCTTAACTGGAAATGATAACTCTGCAGCAGCATTAATAACAGAAACAAGACCTTCGCAACAGATTTGAACATGGCAGTGAACACTGTGAGAAGAAGAATGTTGATCTTGTCTCGGGAGGGATTCTATTTTAGATTCCAGTTCAATTCTATATTTTAGCCAATCTGATTGGGTAAGATTATATTTAAGCAGGGGAGGAGGGATCTTCTGTAAGATCGTCGTTATTTATTTATTTATTTAAATGCAGGTACTTGATGTGCTTACAGCATAGCCAAGTCGCACATCAAGCTATTACAGTTTTGTTATTGTATTTTATTAAATAGGTACACAATTACAAATAGTTGGTAAAATATTCTATACAAATGTGAATGTACAAACCAAGCCTAACACAAAACACGTCCATGCTAGGTTCGTAAGCAATCAAGGCATTGAGGACATTCAAGGCTTGTCTCGTCGGCGCGTACTCGGCGGTATTGGTGCGTGCCATTGGAAGCGCGAACAGCCGGCGAGGCCCGTGCGCGGCTCGCGGCCGCGTTCTGTCCACCGTGAGCAGCGCACAGCGCGCCAGTGCGGATGTATTGTCTATTTTATTATTTAGCAGCAAATAGTAGTGGATCATTAACGAACACTTGCGTCTAACCTCTAATGTGTTAATTCCCACCATGCCACCTACAAAAAGAGACGGATATAGATAGGGATAATATCCATATATCTTTAGATATAAGAACCGAGCGAACTTCTTTTGCACCTTTTCTAGCATGACAATATATTTGGGTTCGTGAGGATCCCATACTATTGAATTATACTCCAATTTACTTCTCACAAACGCGTAATATAGGCTTAGGATCGTATGGCGATCATTGAATCTCCTTGCCTGTCTCATGACAAAACCGAGACACTTATATGCACGAGCACACAGATTCATAATATGTTCGTTTAGAGTTAATTTAGTGTCTAAAGTCACAGCAAGATCACGGATATCCGTGACTCGCCCCAGAACTTGTCCATTGATATTATAGAGGTGGACTATCGGCGTACGACGACGGGTAAATGTTGACGTTTTGCATTTGGAGATATTGAGCTCAAGTTGATTGAGTTCGCTCCAAGCTACCACACTCCTTACATCCATTTGGAGTGCCTCACAGTCCGCAACACTTTCCACACCCAAGTAAAGTTTTATGTCATCGGCAAACATAAGGCACTTAGCTGACCTGACGACATTCGGCAAGTCATTCACCATGATTAAGAACTGGGTTGGCCCCAGGATACTTCCCTGGCTTACTCCGGAAGTAGTCACATATGGGTCTGAACGGTATCCGGATAACTGTACATATTGTATACGGTTCGAAAAATAGCTGGCAAAAAAATTTATTAAATTTGGTGTAAAACCAATTTCAGAAAACTTCCTTAGTAGTACTTTATTTTGAACGCGGTCAAATGCTTTTTTAAAATCTAGGTATACCACGTCCACTTGTTTGCCTCTATCCATTTCCAAAACAGAGTCATCTAAAAAAATTATAATGTTAGTAGCAGTCGATCTACCCGCTCTGAATCCGTGTTGCGAATCGGAAAGTTGCGTATTTATTTGCCGGGTGATATCACGGTTTAATACAGACTCAAACACCTTGCCGAATGCCGACAGAACAGCTATAGGCCTATAGCTATGTACCTTCGACCTGGGACCGTCTTTGGGTATGGGTGTGACCCTTGATATTTTCCACTTAGCTGGATATGTACAGGTTTGCAAAGCGAGATTAAATATAAATAGTAGTGGCAACTTAAGTGCTTCATAACAATCTTTTACAATGAACGAAGGTATGCCATCGGGTCCTATTGATAAGTGCGCTTTTAGCTTCTTGACTGCACAGAATAAGTCATGAGAAGTAACCCCATCTACCGCAACTCGCAGAGAATACAAAGAGGACAGTGTTTGTTTATCAGCATCTCTAGCAGACAATGTTGGATCGTCTGTCAAAAACACAGAGCTGAAGTATCGCGCAAAGGTATTTGCAGCCTCTCCTCCCTTGACGGTAGTACCTTCATATTCAAATTCCTGTTCGCACTGGTCTACCGCGCGCTGGTCTTTAACGAACTTTCAAAAAGCTTTAGGATTGTGTTTGATATTTGCTTCTGTATTTTTTATATAGTTATTATAAGCCCTGATAAATGAGTTCTTTTACCCGGAGTCTATAAAATTTATACATCTCTTGATTAAATTCTGATTGATTAATTCTAAATTTTTTCAAATGGAAATATTTATTCTTAATATTGCGTATAATGTCTGGGTTATACCAACCTGGATACTGATAACGCGAGCTACGAGTAAGTGCTGTTTTTTGCTTTTTTAAAGGAACACAGCTATCAAAACAGCCTCCCAATATATAATAGAAGGTATGGACAGCGTTATCAACATCAGTGGCAGAATATACTCGATCCTATTCAGCAGACGCCAGGGCGGAATACAGGGCATGAAAATCGGCCTTGCGAAAATTCCACTGAGCTGCCGGCTGCTGGAGAAAGTCCGACTGTGTGAACCGCGCACGCGCCCTGTCGGTCGCACCGTCCCTCGGGCCCGCACGACGGGCAATTCGGACGCTTACTGCCAGTGGGGGATGTAAAACATCAGGACTACGGGTTCCAAATCACCATTCACTTCAATGCACTCAATGCCCAAATTGCTAAGCACCAAGTCCAACATTACACCAGATTGATTATAGATAGTATTAAATTGCTTAAATTTACAATAAGTACACATGTATTCAAATGCATAAGAGTGTTTTGACTACAAGAGTTTAGGTTAAAATCGCCTAATACTATTGTTTCTAATTTTGGATATTTGGTTATAACATTTTCTATTACTGTAAAACTTGCTGAATATTTAAGGTCATCAGAGCCGGGCGGAATGTAAAAAACACAAACTATAACTTTTCTATACTTAAAACTAATTACACCTATTACGATTTCAACGTCATCAGAATAACCGTCTATATCGACAATATGGTGAACCGGGTACTCGTTACAAACCGCCAACAATACTCCTCCCCACCCCGCATTGCCAGCGCGATCTTGACGTAGCACCAAGCGGGCAGAATTCCATATTACCGACGTCGCTGATCAAAAATGTCTCAGTTAGCGCATAAATATCCGCCGCTCCTGCTAATATAGATGTTTTGCATAGATCAAGCTTAGTCCTAAGTCCTCTAACATTCTGATATACTACTGCATATTGTAAACTCTTAGGGACTCGTAACGGCCTCTTGCGGCTTACGAAACGTACTACGCCACCGCTTAATGCAAACATCTTCGGGCCAATGTTCAGATGACATATACTTTTCAATATTTTTAGTAGGCACTGTTAATTTAAAAGATGCATAATCCCCTCGAGGTTTTAGGCTTTCAACGGAGCAATTATCGGTAGTACAAATACGTAGCAAATGTGCAGTTACTTGTTCAACTGTAGTTCCAACTTGAACGTAATACAAATGTAGATAACTTTTTCGTTCTGCAGCAGATAATAAACACGAAGTTGAGCCTGGAGCGGCCGTACCACGGGTTACATTTGCAGGCGGCACTCGGTGGGATCGCTGGCGACGATTGTTTACCTCCGTCCATACGTCATTAACGGTGCCGACACTGTTATTCACATCGTCGCTAAGCGCATGAGTCACCGTCATTGCCGGCGACTTTATTACCGTAGCCGTAGGGTTGTGTGGGAATTCGAATTGCGATCGCGGGCTGGTAGTAGGAGGCGCGCTGTAACTCGTAGACGCTCGGGTCTTTTCGGCCGGTTTCGCAAACAAGTTAGATGCAGTGGGTTGCACGGCTTTTACTCCTCTGGCCTCACGATTAGATACGGACAGCGCCGACTGCGCACGAACGCGAGCTTCGCGCATTGGTTGTTGTCGCTGATGTGAGTTTTTTTTTACCCTCTTCTGGTGTAAAGGTTTAAAAGTTTTTGATAAGTTATCAAGTCTGCAAGTAAAACAAGTAATTTTGTCCACCTTGCCATACAGCACTGCTATGAGCCACAAGGAAAATCACTTAAGATACAAATTAAATATGAAACTACATACCATGGTATCATATTCCAAAAAAATTGAATTGTTCGATTGGAACATAATTTTCAATAATAATAGTTTGTTGACATTAGATAGATATTTTCTATCAAAATTTTTACAGCGAAAGGTAGCTCTGTTGCTATCTATTTTTTTAATTTTTCAAGCTAAATTATTGGCTAGTACAACTGCTTTTATTGAGCAGGATAGTTTTGATACTTCACATTTGGAAAATGAAATTCCAAAAAACTAGTTTATAGGACAACAGATAATAAATCTGGCCAGTTGACTTTGGCCCCTGAGAATAATCTTAGTAAAAATATTGTTTTTATAAACCTGGTGCACCATAATGTTAGAGGTTTAATAAATGGTAAAGATTTAGAGTTAGAGCTATACATTAATGCAAATTCTATTAATATTTTTTGTGCTACAGAGCACTGGTTAAAAGATCATCAAATCACATTGTTGAACTTCGTAAATCACCAGGTTGCTAGCTCGTTCAATAGAAAACATTCTAAACGTGGAGGCTCTTTAATATTAATTAATAAAAACTTAAAATTTAAAGAACGTAAGGATTTAGTAGCCCTCTCCATTGAGCGAGTTATTGAGATTGCCAGTATTGAGTTTGAGCATTTCATCTTGTTAAGCGTATACAGTCCCCCTGATGCTTCTTACATTAAATTTGAAGAAAAGCTTGAAGAAGCACTGTTCAAATGCCAATGTTCTAAGAAATCTATAATAGTTTGTTGAGATTTTAATGTTGATATATTAGATACATCATTAACTCCATCAGAGAGAAATAAAATGAAAAATTTATTTAAATCCTTTAATCTGCATAGTACATTCTTAGAACCCACTCGTATTACAGCCACCAGTGCAAAATGTATTGATAATATTTTTACTGATATTAAACCTATAGATAAAGGTATTGTGGATCCTGTGGAGTCAGATCATCGTGGCCAATGGATAAAATTTCCTAAAAGTAGTAACAAAGTCAGCAAAAAACAAATTAAATATGTACCAATTAACCAAAGTCGTTTGAATAATTAAAAAAAAAATGTATTAAAGAGATTACCATATCTACCTAACTTTACTTGTGTAGACCAGTCATATAAACACTTATTTAATTTGATTAATGATGAGTTTGGCAAAGTTTTTACCTCAAAAACTCTACAGATTGGTGGTCGTCCTGTTTTCAGTGACTGGGCAACACCAGGTATCTTTAAAAGTAGAAATAAATTATTTGAATTATATTCAGAAAAATCATATAATTTTAGGCAAACCTTTCAGGAATATGTCAAAAATTATTCAAAGATATTTAAACAAACGTGTCATCTTGCTAAGTCAAACTTCATTAAAAATAAAATTTCTAATTCTATAAATAAAATAAAAATGACTTGGAACATCATTAACTCTGAATGCGGTAGATCTTTAGTGACTGAAAGGGATTTCCACTTAAAAGTAAATGGTTGCCATGTTACAGGGGACCTGGAAGTGGCTACGGAGTTTGAACACTTTTTCAAAAATGTACCCATATTGACAACAAAATCTTTCCAAGCATCTTCCAGTTCCGCTGAACTTTTATTAGAAGAATCTGTTCTTTGTTGCAGGGATGCATTTGTATTCACAGATATTTGTGCTCAGGACATTGTAAAAACATTTAAATGTATCGAAATTAAGAAAACCGCGGACATTTGGGGATTATCGGTCAAAACTGCATCATGTATAATTGAGGTAATTGCGCCCCATCTAGCAACTGTGTTTAATGACTGTGTTTCTAGTGGTACATTTCCTGATTTAATGAAACACAGCAAAGTCGTTCCCTTGTTCAAGGCTGGCAGCGCTACAGAGCCGTCTAATTTCCGACCAGTGTCAGTGCTGCCAACTTTGAGCAAAGTATTTGAAAAAATAATCTTGAATCAAATGCTATCCCATTTTAATAGTCATAAAATACTCCATGCGAATCAATTTGGGTTTACGAAAGGGCGCTCAACTTCTGATGCTGGTGTTGAGTTATTAAAATGTATTCATGAAGCATGGGAAGACAAGCACGATGCATTAGGTATATTTTGCGATCTATCAAAGGCTTTTGATTGCGTTCAACATGAAACGCTGTGCAGGAAACTACACCACTATGGAATAAGAGGCAAAGCTCTCGACCTTCTGTCTTCATATTTGAACAATAGAATACAGAGGGTCAATATTAATGGTACACGTTCTGTAGGATCCATGGTTACAATGGGTGTGCCGCAAGGCTCGATACTTGGGCCATTCTTGTTCCTCATTTATATTAATGATTTACCATTTTATGTAGGGGACAGGAATAGGATTGTTTTGTTTGCAGATGACACCTCATTAATTTTTAAAATTAAAAGACAATTAGATAACTATGACGATGTAAACAATGCAATTGCAAGATTAGTTCATTGGTTCAGCTCAAATAATCTTTGCCTTAATGAAAATAAAACTAAATGTATAAAATTTACTCTACCAAATGTAAAACAAGTTGCGGCCAATGTTCAACTGAATGGACAAGTGTTAGAGTTTGTAGAATCAACTGTGTTCCTAGGTATAACTATTGATGCCAATTTGCAGTGGGGCCCACACATAGAAAAGACAGCCTCTAGATTAAGTTCGGCTGCATACGCTGTAAAAAAGATCAGGACTCTAACAGATGTGGATACGGCTAGAATGGTTTACTTCAGCTATTTTCATAGTATTATGTCTTACGGTATTCTCCTTTGGGGGAGTGCTGCAGATTTAAATATTATTTTTGTTCTACAAAAGCGGGCTGTACGCGCTATTTATAATTTGGGCCCCAGAGTTTCTCTCCGAGAAAAATTCAAAGAAGTAAATATTCTAACCGTACCATCACAATACATTTTTGCCAATCTTATGTATGTCCAGAAAAATCTATCACAGTTTTCTAAACTCTGTGATAAACATAATATAAACACTAGAAATAAAAATAATCTTTCAGTCCACCACAGTCGACTACATAAGATTGGCGATTCTTTCCAGGGTAACTGTATACGCTTTTACAACAAGCTTCCCTGTGACCTGAGAAATTTACCTTTAAATAAATTTAAAAAGTTTATTGAAAGCAAGCTTTGTGAAAAAGGTTTTTACTCCGTTACAGACTATTTGCAGGACAGGGACGCCTGGAAATGATCTGCTGGCAAAGTGAAATAATATTAAATTGTAAATAGGCCATCAAAAAAAAAAGCCTTCCTAAGTTTCTTGCCGGTTCTTCTCAGGTGGGCCGCGTTCCGAACCGGGTGGTCGCTTTAAATATTTTAAATAGGGTATGACATTTTGTAAGCGCCGTTAAAATGGTCTATGCAAAATAAAGATATTTTTATTTTATTTATTTTATTATGTATTAATTGTACTAACTTTTGTTACACTAGAATTTGAAGTATCACCAATCAACTTATTAATCAGATTATTTTGATTTAATATGGTCTGTTCGAGTGATGACACTTTACTCTGAAGGTCGAGCACAACTTTGGCAAGATCGCGCACACTGTTTTCGATAGATTTAGCTGACATTTTTATTTTTTCTTATATAAATAACGCACAGTTCTCACAACCCACCCGCACACTTGTGCTTGTAAATATACTGTAAATATAATGTACATGTACTACCTACTGTGCTCAGGTCTCAAGTTAACTCTTGCGGATTATAGTAAAAGTCTATTTTAGAATGAATTTTTAATCTCCGCTAATAATATAGCATTTTAGCGTTTTTAAGTAGGTGAAAAAATGGGGGCGCTAAAAATTTATTTAGTCTCAAAGTGTACAGGCAGTAGACAAAATAAGTTTGGGAACCTCTGAGTTATCTGGTTACCATAGTACCAGCTCTGTTTGTAATTAGATGGCGTTGTATTTATTTAGATTATATTGTTATTATTTTGCTCGTATTTATTTTGACCCCTGTTCGATAATTATATTCAAAGCATTTATGTAGAATATCCGCTGGTTGCGTGGAAATAATATGTAAATAGGGCCACTTTCCTACGCCGGTTTTTCTCAGGTGGGCCGCGTTCCAAGTCTTTTATCATGGTAGTAACTTTCACTTTATCTTAAGGGGTGGGCATACTGTAGATACGCCCACATTTCTCTGTAAGCAGTAATTGGTGTTAATTCTGTTGTTGAAACCACTAAACCAAATTTCTCTAAAATTTTCTTATTTTTATTAGGAGTTGCCAAATGCTATTCTGTTATTACGTCGAACTAAACTTGGTGATATTATAAACAGCACTAAATTTGTATCTGACGTCACTAAAATTCCCTTTATGTGATAAAATTAACAAAACATGTATTTAGATGCCGAATAACTTAGTGATTGAACTGTCTATGTACATTTTTCAGTTTTTGTTGAATTTTATCACTTAAAATGAATTTTAGTGATGTCAGATTCAAATTTAGCTTCACACAAAATTTTGACGTTTTCACTAAAATTAGACGTCACCTATTTCGGAGACGTCTAATTTTAGTGAAAAGACTAATTTTATTATTATTTATTTATTATATACTTTATTGTACACCAAGAAAAAACATAAAAATAACATAGTGAGAAAATTGATACAATGACAAGTGAGACGTTTATTAATTTTAGTAACCGTTTAAAACGTGAAAACTTTTAAAACGTTGTAACGTGAAAAATGTACATAGGCAGTTCAATCACCAAGTTAGTCAGCATGTATTCGACTGTCTATGTACATTTTGCACGTCTTGTTCAATTTTATCACATAAAATGAATTTTAGTGACATCAGATACAAATTAAGTTCTATTTATGATATCACCAACTTTAGTTCGACTTAATAACATTCTGCATTTGGCAATCTCTTAATAAAAATTAGAAAATTTTAGAGAAATTTAGTTTAGTGATCTTAACAACAGAATTAGCACCATTGTCGCACGTAACAGGTGGGGAGAACCCATTGTCGTGTTGAAATGGACAGGCGCCCAGCTATTGAATTTTTTCAAGCCGCCGGTTTTAGCTTAGCGACTGCCATGTTCCTGGCATTAAGTACCAACTGCTTAATGTACCTTCCGAAGCACGAAACCGTCCTCGACTCCATTCTAGCGCACCACGGCCAACGTTCTGGGGGTCGAGTCTACTATTGGCAAGGCGTAGAATAGAACCATAATCGCTGTTTTTAGCGCATCCATTCCGTGGTCCCATTGGATGTCCCATTGATAGGACCACGGAAAAAATCATTTAACCGTGGTCCAATTGACCAAAGGGACCACCGAATGTAATTTTTTTTGTAGTATCGTTATTCCATAGAACCATTTACTTCTAGAGTTGTGTGGACTAGTAAGAGAATGCAACTATGAACGCCATTTTTTCTCAGTGGTTCAATTGAATAGAACTTATAGATTAGAAACTGCTAATTTTGCCAACTTCAATAAAACCATTTTAAAATGGAGATAATGAAACCTCATTATAACATGGTGTTGATGCAATTTAAGGCTGCACTAGTCGTGAGCAGAAAACGCTTGGTGGGTAAGGCAAAATTAGTGCTATCTTACTCGACATGGTGTGAGAACGCGGTGGTGCCAGTAATAAGCATAAAAAGATAGTCCACATTTTCAAATTAGAAGCAAGATGACATTTATTTCAAAACAGGCAAAACTTACGGCTCTTGGGAGATTACCTATATACATGGTGAAAAGTTTGTATAAACTAGCAGAACTCCAAGACAGTGCGTAAGGTTTGAAAATGAATTAATTAACCGTCAAATGCCTCTTATACGCTGGTGATCCGGTAATAGTGGCATCATCGGTGGAGGAGTTGCAATTGATGGTTAACATTATGCATGATGCGCTAAAAGGGAAAGGAGCATTACTGCCCGCGTTTCGATCGTGAATGCCCATCTGAATGCAGGAACAGGACGCAGAAGAAGTGGGTGCTTGTCCTTTTGAGCTCTCAACTCAGGAATTCGGATATGTTTGATTATATAAGACAAAAAAAACTAAGAACAACATATTTATTTAAGATAAGGATAAAAGTACAAAAAATATAATAAGTATATAGTTAGAGTTACAAACAAGCATACTCCGAATAACTAAATAAATAAAGGGTGTTTGAACTAAAGTGACGATAAACAGGCAAACATACACGGCGAAGTATTGTAATTTACATATAAGACAATACTTAATCAAGAAGATATTGAAACAAAATTTTTTATGGTTCAATTTTCTTTATATTCTACCTCGCTAAAATGGCGCTGCCGTTCTAGTGAATTGTAACAAAAACGTTCATAAAATGAAAACTACTGGGCCAAACTATGTAACATTTTTATGGGACCAAATGGCAACATTTCTGCATCAAACTAAAGAACAATCATGTAAATCGGCTCATAAATCCCAGCGTAATCGATGTACATACATAAAAAATACCAATCGAACACATAACCTCCTCGTTTTTGGAAGTCGGTTAAAAAGTGATCCTCACAAAAATGAAAATAATATTAACTAGAAGTTAGGTAGAAATGACTATCTTTAAAAACTATGACTAGCGCCATCTATTGACGACGATGTGACTCCCATCAGCGTGCCAAGGTTTGTCCAAACGCATTCATAGAGGGTGTTGTAGATCGGCATCTCTGTAAAATAAATTCTGTTTAAAAAGTTAGCTAGTTTAAAAAGTTAGTTAGTTTAAAAAGTTAGTTAGTTTAAAAAGTTAGTTAGTTTAAAAAGTTAGTTAGTTTAAAAAGTTAGTTAGTTTAAAAAGTTAGTTAGTTTAAAAAGTTTCTAGCGACCGTATTGTGGATATTGACATACTGAACGCAGTATTAGTTTACAGAACACAGCTAGTGGTGCTTTGAGAGGTTCAGCTTCAGATCACTCAATTATTACCTCAGAACTAATATTTATTATCACTAGCGGACCCGTACGGCTTCGCCCGTGACATACTGTGAATTCCCGTCTCTTATAACTTTTACATATTTATGTAAGTGTTTTAAATATTAATGAAAATTTGCCCTATTTGTCGGCATTTATGATTACTGCTTTACTCTCCTGAGTAGTAGCGTGATGTTATATAACCTATAGCCGTCCTTGATAAATGGCCTATGTAACACAAAAATATTTTTTCAATTCGGACCAGTAATTACCAATAGTTAGATTAGCGCGTTCAACCAAACAAACCAACTCTTCAGTTTTTTAAATTAGTAAGTAGGTACCTAAGTAATTATAGATCTTCACGCTCATACGGGTGGTTCAATATTGATACAATTTAGAGTGGTAGCTAACACCATGGATTAACACATAGGCTAGTTTTTATCCCGGGAATAGGTTCCAGGGAAAACGGGGTACGGGAAAACATTCAGTCAGGCAGTCCTTTAGTTCAAAAAATATATCAATAGATGGCGCTACTTCTCTATAATCTGCTTCAGCCATCACAGGTTTCAGCATTTCCACCTTCTTCAACGGCGGCTGGTCCATATCGTGGACTAATTTGTACGTCTCCGAATTCTGCAGGTGGTCGAGACTCACGGGTGGCTTTTCGTATTTCATGAAGTTTATCCTGAAATAAATATATTAATATTCAAATTACATGTATTATGCTCCCCAATTGTGTGATATTTAACAGGATTTTGACAGAAATCAGTATTTATCCAAATTATTCAAGTTATTTATAATGCTCAAACTGCAGAGATATTTGTGGATGTATAACACGGCCTATCCTAGATATTGAAATTAGGTATGCTATGGATGACCTACAGACGCTACCACTGAGCCAGCGCAGTAGTCATAATATATATTTTTTGCAAAGGTACCTACGGGTTTTCTGTCAAAATTTTGTGAAAATGTCACGTTCAAGTGTAATATTGTCACTGTAATTGTGTAATTCATCAGACAAACTATATGATTACTGGTTTTATATGTTTTTAAAGGAATCATAAAAAACTAATCTGATAGATGCTTTGCAGCCAGCGATAATGGAACGGTAATGGTTTTCTGTGGAAAATGTAACAAATGGCGGAGATTGCTTTCTTTCTTTCTAAAACCAAAAATCTTGATTTGTGTGTAAAAAGGGTAGATTCTTAGAAATAAAAGTTGTATCTACGTGCTGTAGTGAAAGACATTATACGCACAATATAACGCGGACACGCGGTGAAATACATTTTTTCATGTTACCGCGCAATTTTCATAACTTCGCTTCCGCATCACACGCAAGAAACTATGTATAGTACGCTGGATGACCCATTGTTTTAACAGAAGCAGGTCCAAGTCGGCGGCTTGACTTAAAAATTTCACGCTCGCTCACCGCCTCAAAAAGCGGGATCCAAACTAAACTCCAAAGAAGCTGGATAACGCCCAAACCATTAAAAGAGGCCGCGATGGTATGCAAACTCTACCGGGAACCCAGGGAGGATTTGCGAGGCGTTACTGGGGGCGCCCGGTGTTAAACTGATAGGTAGAGATCGTGAGCTTTTTAGTCGTTTCAAGTCCGGCTTAACGCTGCTAACAAACAGTTAAAAGGGGCGTGCCTCAAGATTTTTAAAAGATGTATAGGGTATTGCAAATCGGAAAATGTTATTTTTGTACTATTATCGACAAAAGTAGGAGACCAAACCTAATCCAGGGGGGGCAGTTGCCCCTCCTGCCCCCCCCCCCTGGGTACGCCCATGCGCAAGACTGAAGTAATTATACTCAGCCTGCATTGGTTTGGGATCTGTCGCTGAGGAGTAGGTACGAGTTTAATAAGGTTTGCTAAGAGGCCTTCATCGCGAGGACCCATCGTTTTCCAGGCTTCGATGGGAACTCCATCGGCTTCGATGGGTTTCCGATTTATCATGCAGCGATGAGCAATCTGCACTTCTTCAGACGTTACCGGTGGCACTCGTTCCTTATTCGGAGGGAGGACCGGAGGCCGCACCTCTTTGTGCTGTTTATTAAGCAGCTTGTAAAAATTTGAGCGCCACCTCTCCTTTGCCGCAAGGTCTTTTTATAGCAAGTTGCCCTCATGATCTTGTATACGACGGCACTTGGAAATGTCCCGTGCCGCTTTGAACCTGGAGTGCGCCAATTTATAGATGAGTTTCTGCTCCTCAGAAGATTCTAACTATCATATAGTGGTTGTAAGTGGTCACATTGTGGGCTACTTACAGCAATTTTAGTATCTTTGTAGCGCGCTTGGCAGCCCTGTACGCGTCGCGGAAGAAGGAATAATACATATAATATTCTACCAACGATACGTATTCATACTTATTTTTTTTGGAACCAAGCGCGTCATATCGCGTATATAAAGGGGGCTAGTCGGAAAAAACTAAGACCAAAAGTTGTAACGACACTTTTTGCTATAGTTGTAAGCCGTGCGGCGTGCGCGTGTTCCTCTGTCTTTCTCTCTCTTAGAAAGCAAGCCATTTATTTTCGTTTCGTCTTTCTATTCCGCATTGAACAGTGTGGTGTCGTGACGATTATTTTTGTTGAGTGTATACAGGTATTACAATTCCTTCACTAATTAATCGAAAGGAACTTCGTTCGATCCGGGTGTACCTTGACACCTCTCAAGTTTTTCAATTATTTCTTTGTAGTTTTCTTTTTCACATAGAAATATTGCTTAGGGCATCAAGTTACCTTAATCCGGCACTGATCGTCTGGAAAGAGCTTATCTACTTCGTTTTAATGGCTTTTTACTAAAATTAATGTCAACTAGTAGTATAATGTTTTTATTATTGATTGTACCATAATTATACATATGTATTTAAGTACTAGATTCGACCGTGGCATAGTTCGAACTCCTACTGCACCCATTTAATCCCGTCGCTTATAAGTTCTACTTACAATAATGCTTAAAAATTTGCCCGAGTTGTCGACATTTAAGATTACTGCTACGCTCTCCGGAGTAACAGCGTAATAATATATAGCCTTCCTCGATAAATGGTCTATCTAACACAACAATATTTTTTGAAATCTGACCCGTTGTTCTTAAGATTAGCGCGTTCTACCAAATAAACAAACAAACGAACTCTCCAGCTTTATATATTTAAGTATAGATAGTATTTTAGTTCCACACCTCTAACCAAAACCATCTAAATCTAATAATTGTTTAATAAGTGGTGTACAATAAAGAATATATTATTATTATTAAATCCATTTTCTATTCTTATTATTATTTTTTATTCTACGCAAGAGGTCGTGGGTTCGATTCCCACCCAGGATAAAACTTTGTGTGATGAGCACGATGGTTTATTGTGTCTGGGTGTTATTTATCTATAATATGTATGTATTTAGAAATATATAAGTATGTTTATCAGTTATCTAGATCCCATAACATAAGCTAATATTAGCTTACTTAGGGCTAGATGGCGCTGTGTGAAATGTGTCCCACAATATTTATTTATTTATTTTATTTATTTATTCTTGGTATTATAGCGCCATCTGTTGACGAGTAGCGAGACGAATTATTCGAGATCGTCTTCAGTTCGAAAGCAGTTCTTCGCTAAGGATTGGCAGAAATGATAACCTTTCTGAGTGTATCGTTGAGAAACATTAAATAGATTATATATATAGATAAATATACCAGATATTATAGATAAATGTAGTGTTTATTGTTAATCTTAACCTTGTAAACAAATCCTTTCCGTTTTGTATCTTCAAAAAATTAACTAAGTCCTCAGAAAGAGGGTAAAAGAACTCAACTAATATTACTAAACATATTAATGTTTCTTACTAACAAACAATCTTCACGCTGTATCCCTGACGGGGTAGTCAGAGAGGACAGATCGCCAGGCTTTGCGATCCATGCATACTCTTTCGCTTCCTGCAGATTCATCAATCGCTTCATACATGCACGTCGAGGTACCCGAGTACTTTTGACTTTTCCGTTTTTGAGCATTTTGTTCACGTGGTCTTTATATGTAAGTGTCGGCCTACCCTGACTCCTTCTGCCCTCTATTTTCGCACAATATATATTCTTCGTCTATCGTCCTTCACTCATTCGTTGGACGTGTCCAAACCAACGGAGCACGCCCTTTTTCAGCTTAATGCTGACACTTTCATTCAAAGCTGCAAATATTGCGTATCACTTCGTTGCGTAATCGGTCGCAAAATTTTCGAAGTGGTCACATCTCCACAGCATTCAACTTACTTTAGGCATTTTCTGACATACCCAGGTTTCGCTACCGTAAAACAACGTTGGCACTAGCACTGCGTTATGAATTGCAATCCGTGCTTCTTTTACGATGCTTTGTCGCTTTACTAATTTTGACAAATCACTGTTAACTTTGTTTTCGGCAGCTACTCACCGTTCTATATCCGAATCACATCTTCCGTCCGCCAAAAACGTACTCCCTAAATACACAATTTCATTCATTTGCTCTAGACGTTCCTGGTTTACCCAAATCTCGCACTACGGGTTCGTATAAAATTATAAATCCCCAATCCCCAGCTCAAAATAAATATTATGGAAATGACTGTTTTTTTTTTAATCTAAGCAATGACCAGACTATGATCACACCATGACCCATGATCACACCATGCTGCTTACTCACTTCGATCAATCGATTAAAAGCCGTAATCACATTTTGTTGCAGATTATGAAAGTCTACCAAGTGGCAGTTGGATTCTCTGAAAATCGAATAGAATAAAAAAATATACTTTTGTAGTTTAGTAATTACCTACAGTTCGCATAATTTAAAAGTTCAATTTGACGTCTATCAGGTTCATATAAAATGTCATACGAGAGAAAAAAATAGATAGGCCCTAATACTAAGTGTGCAAAGAAAAGGATTTTTTACTATCAATGAACATGGCTACATACCTATACTGTCTACAGTAGGACTTGCTATCACCCCAGGGCCAAATTTGATTCCAGTGTTCAATCTGCCACCCCCAGTGAGAAGATACATGCAAACAAATAGATAAAACATACAAATGAACAAACGGACAAACATTTAAACAGATGATTTAATGCAACTACATAAAGCGTTACAAAAATTTCATAATTTGGGGTATATCGGGATATAGGTCTCAATATATTGAATTCCTATCGGGTGTAAATTGGAACTTTCAGTCCCAATGACGGGTAAATAATATTATGCGATTCTATCAAGGGTAAATCAGGATACTTTGAGTTTGGAACAAGGGTAAAACCGGTATCCAGATCAAGAGAATTTCTAAGCATACTGCATGGTAAGTCGATTACCCCTAAACTTGTGACGTTCCCTTATAATTAGGAAAAAATATTCCAAAATCGAGAGAATCACAACGGACAGCGGTAAATAAAACCTACTTTTAAAAATTTGTTTGCATGAATGTGGAGTGGCACTATTATGAAAATGTTCTACATTATTAGTTACAGTTACATTCATTTCTGCTTTTACACAAACCAGTGCCAAAATATGATAAAATTTACATATAATATACACACACTACTTTTCAAAATTACCCTAGCAAATACAAAAATTAAATAGCAGAACGAATGTTTCAGAATGACAGCTGTGATGAGCTGTCATTTTGATTATTATATTAATCAGAATAAGATAGATACGGTTTAATGTTTGCTATGATATTTTTTGAACAGAATGGTAGTCTCTATATTAATGACGTCGACTGTACATAAAAGCACTATAACTAAACTAAAACACATAGCTACACAACAATACACAATAATGAACTTAAATATATATATATTACAATGATACATAAAATTATTTTAAAATACATATAATTATACACCAAATTCATACTATACGCCCACATTTTGCGAATTGTATTTTGTCCTATGAAATAAGCGGTGGTGCCTATAACCACGTTTAAATGAACAGTGTTTTTTTTAGCATGATGAAAGGCTGAGTCTTAAATAATACATCCCAACATAAAATTCTAATTCTAATGTATACTCTAACGTTTATAGGGTATCCCTTTATCTATACTTTCGATAGTAATATATAAAGCTGAAGAAGCAGTTGTTTGTTTGGTTGAACGCGATAATCTCAGGAACCATAAGTTGGAATTGAAAAAATCTGTTTTTGTTAGAGTCCCATTTACTGAGGAAGGTTATAGACTATCTATCACCATCACGCTACTACCCAGGACAGAGGTAATCATAAATGTAAACAAATCGGAGAAATTTTCATACATTACTCTAAAATTTATAAACGACGGGATTAAATGGGAGGTCGAAATACTTTGGAGGTCAGCTAGTACTTACATATCTGTATACTTATCAAATCTATATTTAAAAGATATATCGAATAGTTTTAATTTGGCTGTAAAATTGACATTGCTCAATCAATAAGATCGAAGATCGATACCCTTGCCAACAATTTCGAGGTCTTTGCCAATAGACAGTGTACAATTACCGAACGATTTAAGTGTTGCCAATAAATAGCACAATAAAATATAGAGAAGCATAGGTTGTATATGTTCGTTGCTAAGCTATAGCTTTTTTTTTTATTAAACTATCTGATCCTGACTATTCGCCCCACACTTACTTCGAACCCCGTGGCACGCAATTAATCCGATCGTGATTTGTATCAAACTTTAAATTATGATTACTGCTCCGTTCTCGTAGGTAGTGGTGCGATCGCTTCCTCGATAAATGGGCTATCCTATAAAAAATGACACTGTATTCTAAATGCAGATAATATATAATTAAACGACATGTAACCGTGACTATAGCAGTTATAAATTGAACAGTACTTAGGTGCATTATTATATTTCCTAATATTTTTGTAGTTAGATATTTTATAATGATTCAACAATGAATCTGCAGAAAACGAAAGAATATGCAAGGATCACGAATCTGGTGACCCCTTCAGGTATATAGCGTGACCATAGTTTGTAATTTAGTATTGTACCTATCAATGATTTAGTATTAACATTACCATTAATACCTCCTATTTTCTAGTCAAAGACGTTTGAGAGTGTTACCTATTTATACTTATAAATAAAACTGAACGCTAAACGCAAAACACGAGAACCACCGGTTCGATTTTAATGAACTTTTGTACGTGTCCGAGAAAATCCATAGGCGGTATTCAAAAACAGTTGGAAACGTGGGGTACTGTCGTTAATAAAGTTTGAATCATTTATTTATATTTGAATAATTCATGTTTTGAATTTATTTGTGAACGGTGTGGTCTTAATAATATGTTTAAGAATGTTTATGTAAATAAAATGGAATGAGATGTCAAACCTTTCATCGAATGGCAGTAAGTCGCTTTCGAACCTAAAATGATACAAAATGGTGTCAGTGAGAACTAAATTGATAAACTAAATCTAAACTGTGTTAGCTGTTAAACTATTAAATTAGGATTAAATTAAAAAGTAATTTTAAAATATATAATGTTGTTCATTACACGACTGACTCATATTCAAAGTTACCCTGTGAAATAATATAGCTAGAGTAGTTCTTAAAAAGTTCATAAGCACAGTTGAATAAGTTTCCAATTTGTTATATTGCAGAAGATCAGAAAAGCATATGGCCCAGTCGATGAATAATGCACACTTTAGCATAAGCTAAAGTGGTACACTGATGCAGGGTATTGTTTTTAATGCAGGCTGGATTATCGCACAAGGTAATTTTGCCTAGAGTATATGTAGTCTATGCTTTAAGATGGACCGATAGTAAGGATAATTTACAATAAATAAATACCAATACACGCCTAAGAGGAATAGACTACAGAACCGGGACTAATGCCACTCGCATTCCTTTACTGTGAATCCTGTATACTAGGATCTTCAGCAATGACCAAGATAAGAAAAGTTACACCGAGCTCAATTTCGGTGAATTCGCGAGAGAAGTTAGTGTCTTGGAACTTGCATAGAAAAGAAATTAGACGACAATTTGAGAGTGTTGAAAAAGAATATCCTTTTGTTTATAAATCTGGAAGTACACGGGCTAAGCCTAACGAGCCTACTAAACCAATACATTGTTCATTACCAGTCGATAAATAATGCACGTCGAACTTAGGAATGAGATATCCTCTGGTTTGGTAGAGTTTTATCTCTGTCATACATTATGTATTTTAAGTTGGTTAGAAAATTAACTAATTATCTTTATAGAAAAACCTCTAACTATAAATAAAAACTATCTTCTTTAAGTAACTCCTTTATGAGTCCGGCGGAGTGGCCGCTCAAATTCAATTCGCGGAGAACGCCGCAGTTCCTCGGACATATCGCTATCTCTGTTGCTCGCCTCGCGCCACCGTCCCGTGCGAGTAGAACAGCAAGATGGCTGTTCGAACTTTGTGTGCATTTGCGTATACCAAAATAGATGAATGAACCTCAATTTTATTTTTGTGTAACTAGACAATATAAGCTGGGATTCTGTTGAAATTACATAATGATTAATTGCGTTTTTAATATAAAAGAAATAGTCGAAAAATATCTCGTTAATGTCGAAAAATGTACAAAATATAATCGCATATATTTTTAAGTAGGTAAATATATTTAAGAAAAATTTTAACCGAAACATAGATAAATACTTTCTTAATCCGAATAATACTTTCTTAATCCGAATAACAGCGATGAAATGTCGGGATATTCTCAAATAGAAAATGATTTTGGTATTACGTTTGTATGGGAAATTAGTTGTTCGCCAGCAGTAGAGCGTCATTCTGACCTGACGTTCATACTAAATACGTCTCTTTCAAAAGTTCGATGCATTATGTCATTGTATCGACGCCGACGGGGACTTACTGTATCTACCCTGCTGCATTTTGTAAACCGAAAGTAAGTCTTACAAACTCTGAATATCACGAGGACACAACCGAGGAAAATGACTTTGTCTAGAGAAAACATATATCCTGAAAATCTTTGTAGTTTCTACAAGTTACAATTTAAATTTTAACAATTTCTGTTTAAACTACAGTAAAATATTTATTTATATACCATACTATGGCCCATTTCTACATGTACAATATATTAAAAAGATTGTTTATAAAATGTTAAGGTAAAATAATACTTTACCATGTCCAGCAGTGGCCTGCGATGGCCTTACATAATTCTTAATTACTTACATTGGTTTGCGTAAAATATTTTGACTGTGTTATTTTGCATCCTTTCTTGGTGTACAATAAAGTATTAAATAAATAATTGAAAATAAAAAACAAAAGTAAAATAACAGATTTGTTAGATATCAATAAGTATTAATTCACCTTAACAAATATATAATATTAATGAACTGAATACGAAACATTTATTTCACAAAAAAACTTTAAATTTATAGATACCCTAAAGTCTTTCCCTTTATAAGTTCAGCTTGTCCTTGCAACGTCTCCGCAATCATTTGTTCATTATAAACGTCAGATGTTTTCCTCCATCGCCTTCCACCTGGCAGCACGACTGGTCGGGAATCAGGGTCGGGAGGTCCGAACATCCTCATAGGATTTCCTACTCGCATTCGTGGCTTCACTTCTAGAACTTTAGCTTCTACTTGTTTCTTATGATGTTGCTCCTAAATTTTGATTGGAATTTCATGGAAAATTGGGTAAGTTTTACATTATTATATTACAGCATGCGTATCTGTTTTTCTTCTTATTATATACGTTAATATTTACATATAAATAAAAAATATATAAAATAGATCTGGAATAGGAATAATTCGAAACATTTTGAAAATAAAATACCCATAAAAGGAAATCACAATTAATGTTAATATCTAATTGTATCAATAGGATTTAGGGATTGACAGATTTAATATTATATTTAGATATTTAAATATATTTTATCTATTAATTTATTATTATTCTTAAAGAAAACAAATTTAAAAAAACTACTTTTAAATTTGTTTTCTTTCCGTAAACTCACCTTCTGCATTTTTTCGCCTCTCACTTCTTCTTCTATAGTCAGTGGCGTCGGTACTCTCACACATTGCTGTTGAACCATATCTTCTATGTGATCGTTAGACTCCACTCTATTTTGCATTTCTTCCACTATCTCTTGCTGTGTATCTCCGTTGGTGATACCATTCTGATTTATTTCAGATTCGTCGAAATTTTCATATACATGTTTTTCTGTTTCTGTGAAATAATAAATTACATTATATTTACCGTTTAGCCACAACATCCACATCACGAATATTTCTTAAGCTGAAAGGCAGAAAAATATGAGACTATCATAAGACCTGTCATATTATGTGGATCAGACTGTAAGGCTGTTAAGAAGATGGATGAATAAAGAGTGCATGTAGCTGAAATGAGAATGTTAAGGTGGATGTGTGGTGTGACTAGAATGGATAAAATACGAAATGAGTATATCAGAGGGAGTTTGAGAGTGGCACCAGTGACTGAAAAAATGAGAGGAAACCGTCTGTCTTGGTATGGGTATGTGATGGTAAGGGATAGAAGTCATGTAACTAAAAAAACTTTGAATATTAATGTTGTAAAAAAGTATAGAGAGTCAAAAGAAGGCGAAAGAAAAGGTGGATGGATTGTAAAGGGAGTGATATGAATATAAAAGGAGTAAATGATCAGAAGACGAATAACAGGGATGAACGGAAGAAGAAAATATACTGCGCCGACACCAAATAAATTGTGACAGGGGCAAAAGGATGATGATGTTAGTTGACGTTTAGATCGATTTTAAATCTGAGTTTTTGCGTAATAATTTTTGATATACTCTTAAAACATTAGACAATTTGCATTTCATTATCATGTTATGTTTACAAATTAACTCTCTGCTTACCTTGTGTCACTTGATGACTATTGCTCTCAGTTTCGATTTGAGTTTCCTGAAAATAAACGTTAACTCGTATTTTTTACGTTTTGGTTGAAATGAAATGTTTTGGATGATGTCATGAACTAATATCATGTATTTTTAATTTGTTTTTTTCAGCATTGTTGTTGTTGTGAGCTCATTATGTTTTCACGGGAGCTTATAGTACTCTTGATACAACGAATTCTTTACACTGCATATTCTCCTTGAAATGTTATATTAATATAATATTTTCTTTAATCACATAAGCGCCAGTTATAACTTAAAAAAAAGTAACTGATTTCCTTAGATTCTTAATATAAGAATACTAATTGATGGATAATAAAGGCCAGGAGAACTAATTTTATATACCTGTTGGCCCATCCTGTTCAACTGCCTTGACACGAGCTCAAGGCTTTGTTGGATGACCTCGGGCAGTTGAGCCAGTGCCGCCAGTTGAGCACGCATCTGACAAAGCTGTTGTTCCACTGGTGCGTTTGGATCTAAGACATAAAATGTTATCACTAAATAATAACAAGAAATTATACGCTACTATAAACAAATCAATCATCCGCGATACTATTCTGACAGAATGTATAAGATTTATAAATATTAACTAATTTACTATTTAAGATAGGGTACATAACCATTTATTTCACTTATGACTGGCCTCTTTAGCTAGTGGTAAGAGTATCCGACTACGTTATAAGTTATATTTATTAAAATGTCTAGGTCCTATTGCACAAGCTTATATTAGCTTTACTAGTGCTAATTATTTATCTGAATGAAGCGCTCGTGGCCTAGCGGTCTCAGTGTTCTGTAAACGATCACTGAGTTACGCAACTTTCACTATGGCTGGTCCTCGGATGGGTGACCACTTTGTGGCATTTACATTTGCGAGCGTTTCCGTGCTTCGGAAGGCACGTTAAGCCGTTGGTCCCGGTTGCCAGTAAAATGGCAGTCGTTAAGTCTGGTTGAAGGCCTTATGGGCGGCTTGAAAACTTCAACAGCAGGTAGCCACAACTTGCGTCTGTCTATTTCAACACGGCAATGGGCTCACCACCTATTACGTGGGACAGGAATCCACACGGTGAAAAGTGGGCATATGATATGCCTCTGCCACCCCTTCGGGGATAAGGCGTGATGGATATTTATTTAATTATTTATCTCTTTCTTTATTATGAAAACCATTTTTTACTTACCAACCATAGCTTGTACGCTTCTCACTAGTTGTTCTCGTAAAGTGTTCTCCATGTCTAATCTTGTATTTGTTTCTTCTGCTTCTTCTTTAACTTCTTCGATTTGTTCTTCTTCTGAGTCTTGTTCTATTAAGGGCTCTTCCTCTGGATTCGGTTCAATTGCTGGTGGTGGTGTTGGTTCTTTTGGCGGTGGTAGTGGTATGCCTGTGGCAATAGTATTTTTTTGATTTGATTTAGAAGTCTTTATTAGTCTTTTTTCAGGGTCAGGGATACCTTTAGATAGATTTCACTTCTTGTATAAAGGTTCACCGTTTGGTTTTCAACATGAACCTCTCACTGGATGATCACATAACAGGCCCCAGGTCGAGAAAAAGGGTGACACATACATACATACATATCATCATGACTGTTTCCCATTGGTGTAGGCAGAAACTAAGGATTTCCACCTACTACGATCCTGGCATACAACTTACGCTTCTCCTACTTTCATAAGTGTTTGACACTGTGTCATTTTGTGGTGGTGTTTCTTTTATTTAAATATGTGCTATATTTAAATAAAAGAAACACCTAGTACATAAATTACTAGAAACCTTAAATCATCCAAATAGCGGGCAGCTGCTAGACGTAATTATGACTTCATAAAATTATTAATATCTCACTTACAAATACTTAATGGTAATACTGCAATTATCAAATGAATTTATTTTCTTTTAAATTAGAAATTCTGTGTTTTTTTTAAATTAGACCTACAGATATTTTTTATATATTTATATATTTTTTAAATTTTGGCAATATTTATTAATTTTAAGTAATATTTTAAAGTTATATTTAAGTAATATGCATAAATTATTTTTTTCCTAATATGAGTGAGTATTATTCATTCATTCATTTCTATTATTTTTTTCTACAAAAAAAGTATTACGTTATGTCTAAAAAAGTAGTACCTGTATCTTCTAGGTCGGGAACTTCACTTTCTTTGAGAGGGTCTACAGCTTCTAAATATTCTGGTAATTCTGGAATAAGTATAGGCTCTTCAGGTTCTACAGGTGGCTCAGGAGGCTCATTTTCAGCTCGCTGTTCCCATGGAAGAGGGCCGGTATCGAAGTCCTGAGAATGAAGATGTGGTTGATGGGATGGTGTAATTTACAGTTGAAATGTGCTTAGTGGTTGATTTGTATTATGTATTCAATAAAATACTCCTCAATTCAAAATATTTACATGCACCAGAATATTGATATGATTTCGAAGTGTTATTCTGTCTAATATTAGCGTGACTACAAATTGAATTTACAAAATTTGTATTTAAATGACTTGACTATGATAAAACAATGTAATATCATTATGTACATTGGTTTATAGTGGTATTTGAAATAAGTGATTCATTAGTAGGTAATTATATTGTTTATTTAAAATTAACAGACAATCTATTAAAATTACTTTTCATACAACAGTAGTATCCTATCAAAATTATGTAGATAAGAACAGAGGATTAATATTTTAATTATGTATATGAACTATAAATTGTATAATGTATAACAGTATGCTTTTAATATTTTTAACTATCCAAATGATATAATAACTAAAAGCAATTTCCGTTTTTAACAAACTACTGAATATTGTAAGTTATAAGACATTCATTATTAATTTATACCTCAGGCTTGTAATCTGGTGCAACTTTAGGTTTTGATTGTTTCACTATTTTCACTTTGTAAGGTTCCTGTAATGAAAAAAGACCTTTACGCTGATGGGAACATTATACATAAGCCAATTATTTAAAAAATAATAATATAGTAAGTAATACTACAGTATATAAAAACAAGTCATTCATATAGCTTTCTACAAATGAGACAAGAGAACCCTTTTACAGAAATCCTTAGCGTTATAATAAAATAGCTGACCCGCGCGGCTTCGCCCGTAACACATTTTGAACTCACGCCGCCGCCGTTACGCCTTTACCCCCGTCGTGTCGCAGCCATTTAATCCCGTCGTAGGTACCTACTGTTACAATAATGTTTGAAAGTTTTTCCGTTTTGTTGACATTTATGATTATTGCTCCTCTCTCCAGGTAAGTAGCGTGATGATATATGGGCTTCTAAATAAAACCATATGATATCGTAAAAACGCATTTGAAAGCAGAGTAGATTCCAGAACGCACATCCTTTCGGCAGTGCGCCGATGTCGCGTCTGAGCGATATTTATTGGCCAGCGAGAGGCGACAACTATGCGCTGTCGCGCATGCGCTATCCGCTTATCTCGCGCCATTACGTTAGATGAGAACAAATTTGATTACAATAAAATGATTATAGTGAGTTTACCTTAAAAGATAGCCATGTGCTATCGCGGACTTTATTTTAGAACTTTTAAAGAGGAATAATTATGTAGTACATATTTTTTGGGTAACATTAATCGTTTAGGCAGCGTTAGTAACGGAAGCTTTCAAATAGAATATTTTTCTCCCGATTTTGCCACATTTATCATTGCTGCTCCGCTCCTATTAGTCGTAGCGTGATGGTATATAGCCTATAGCCTTCCTCGATAAATGGACTATTCAACACAGAAATAAGTTTTCTAATCGAGCCAGTAGTTTCTGAGATTAGCGCGTTCAACCAATCCAACAAACAAACAAACTCTTCAGCTTTATAATATTAAGTAAACGTTAATTATTATCGCATGACACCGGTTGATTAATACCGTAGTACCTCAAGGTGACATCCTTGGACCGCTTTTTCCTATAGATATTAAAAGAACTTAAAACAATAACCCACACTACACTAGTAATATTTGTAGAATAAATTTAAATTAGTAACTATAGTAATGTTGCAAACTAATTCCACTATAAACCCATAGCAAAACATCTATTTGTAGAACTCACCACTATTTAGTACTTACAATTCAAATGGACAACATGTCACAACAAAAACTTGCTGTATACTAAGATTTTTCTTTATAAGCCAACAGTTTTGTCTTTGAAATGTAGCCAACATCACTCAAATTAGTAATCAATACGGATATAAAGACACTAATAGACTATATTAATTTATATAATTTGGCAAGGGCTTCGCTGTCGACTATGAATAAAGAAGTACTTCCCGAACTTCACCAGAAGTTAACCTGTACGCTATTTAAAATCTTCATTTTAGAATTAAATTTTCTTCCCTATTTGAGTTCTTGCCAAATCAATTTATCTTAATCAATCACATCGTAGTCTACTGCTGGATAAAGGCATCTCCCTATAATTTTAGGACAGATTGACTATACACTTACAGTGGTTGGAATTATGTCATTGGATTTATGTAATGTGGTTGCTCAAAATAACTCGAAAAAAGTGACGTCAATACTTAGTAAGTCATAGCTAAAGTGCATTTTATCCAAAATAAAAGAATATCCATATAAAAAAATTTAGATATCTGCTTTAAAATTTTGAGATCCCTAATAAACATCGATATATTGCAAGTTAATTAAAATAACATTGGCTTACCGCTACAAGTGCTTGTTCAGCTTCCGTCCACCCATGATATCCAAACTTTGCTTTAGGAGGCCGTCTCTTTGGCCTTTGAAGGAACGTCGTCCACCTCTTTTCCTCTTTCTTTTTCTCTTCTTCTTTCTGCCTCGCCATCTCCTCATTCAATGCCTTCAATACTTCAGAGTCTTTCAACGAGCCTATCAATGGTTTTATCTTCTGGAAGTCTACGCTGGAATCGTCAGCACGATGCATATGGGAGTTTAGCACCCTGGAGAGGCTGATTCCACCATTTTGGAAATAATAGTGTAGTGTAAGAGTGAAGTAAGAAGAAAGTGAAAAAAAAAAGATGTAAGCAATGTTAATGGTCTTTTATGTCATGTAGTGAAGGCAATGAATGAACAGTTTGTGATTGTGAGTGACAAAATGGTTGGAAAATGCTTCTTCTGGGCGCCGGGCGTGAATAATATTTTTATTGAGTTATGTTCTTTTATGTTATGAAGTCCGTAAAAAAAACCGTAAAACTCGTTACGGTTTTCGTTATTATTGGGATTCTCTGCCACCTGACCTGTTAAGGTTCAAAGCTTCATACTCGTATATTAGTCAGGGTGCTTGTATTTGAAGCAGAATTAGATTGGGACACTTTATTACCCTGCTGCGGAGGCAACAGGATGACTTTATAAAGGACTCTATCAGCCCTGGAAGGAATCTACCGAGTTGAAGGATAGCATTGCGACTTGGTAAATGAGGGCCCTAAATGGTAGCCAGACGGATCCTTCTCTTCGCCATGACCTCGTTCCTTAATCAGCAGGAGCATCAATTGCAGGTAAGGCTGACTTGAAGATCATGAAAATGCTGGATGAGTTTTTTTTATCAATCATGCATTTGTCCTCGAAGGAGTGGCAAAGGCAAATACTATACGCGCACATGTCACGGTAAGCATTTTTGTTTTGAAAATGAACAGTCGCAGGCTGTGGCGACCTGTTGTTGAAAATTTTCAAGGCCTTCAACACTTTAACACAATAAAGCTTTCAACATTTCAACACGGCAATGGGCTCACCACCTCACATGGGACTAAAATGCATACTTAAATTTAATGATAGAAATATGTAACTTTTTTACCGGTAAATGGCACCTAACGTTGCTTTAAAACAGAAAGAGATTGATTAATTCGTCGATCTCGAGTGGGTCTCGGTAGCCTAGTTGGTTAAGCGTCTGACCGGCAAGTCAGAGGGTGTTGGTGCGAGACTGAATTTTTTTACACTTATAATTTAGAATATTGTTATCATACTAATTGTTTTTCAAAATTGTTTCTAACAAAGCATACGGTGAGAAATAATGGGCTAGCCACTTCTTTGGCAATAAAGGCGTGACTGGTAGTTTATTCTTGAAATATGAAGGTGCAAATGACCGATTGTACATCTTTCATATTTACCCCATAACGTGTGCCTCTCTTAACATCTCCGCTTCGCCTGAGATCAGTTCAGCTATCTTCTGTTCCGACATTCCTGGCTTTCCTAATTCCTCTGGAAATTTTAAAGTCAACCTTTTTTTTCTTATCATAAAACTAGCTTATAAAATCTTCAACGGCTTTAAGATGGGAAGCTAGGGCTCTTTAAAGACGATAAATTTAAAACTTTCACTCGCGAGTGAATATGACTGAAAGTTTTGTGCAATCTACAAATGTTTGTATTGGAGTTTAGGTGTTTTCTATGTATAACATAAATTCTTCATGCTATATCCCTGACATAGTGTAGTTAAAGAGAACATGTAGTACGCCATCTTTAGAGATCCAGGCATACTTATTTCGCTTACTGTAGATTTATTAATCGTTTCATACATGTATGTCTAGGTTTAAATTTACATTTGACCTTTCAGGAGCAATGTGCTCACGTAATATTCGTTTGTAAATATCGGTCGCCTGGTTTCGAGTTCCAGATTTACTTCTTTCGTTTCTTGCAAATTTATAAATCGTATCACACTAGCACGTTCGGGTATCCGAGTACTTTTAACCTTGCCATTTTTGTCATGTAAATATCGGTCTAGATCTTATAGCACAAGTGTATTACCTTAATTTGATATAGATGGTGCTGTGGAAAAAATGACCTAAATATCTATTTAAAATAAACACTTACTTGCTAGTTCAGGATCAATGACCGGCTCCTCTAGTCCGTCTATAATTCCTTGCATAGTCCCCATAATTTCACCCGACGTTATATAGGCGGATGTCCTGTGATCTTCTGTTGGTTGTTCCTCCTCCTCCAAGAAAATATATGCTTACTACTCAAACGAATTACATAAAATCAACCTGCTGACCCAACACACGTATTCCTAAATACGTAAATACACGTAAATTATGAATACGCAATTTTTAATTAATTGATACGCAATATGGCAGGTTGGAATGAAAGTGTCAGCGTTAAGCGGATGAGGGCGTGCTCCGTTGGTTTGGACACGTCCAACGAAAAGTGAGCAACGATTGACGAAGAATATATTTGTGCGAAAGTAGAGGGTAAGAGGAGTCAGGGTGAGCCGAGACTTACCTACGTAATGAAGACCCGTAAGCAGATTGCTCAAAACGGAAATGTCAAAAGTACTCGGATACACAGAAGTGCATGTATGAAGCGATTAATGAGTCTGTAGGAAGCGAACGAAGTATGCATGGATCGCGAAGACTGGCGATCTGTCCTCTCTGACTATCCCTTCGGGGATACAGCTGTATCCCTGACGGGATGACAGATCAGTCAGAGAGGATAGATCGCCAGGCTTCACAGGCCATATTGCGTATCACTTCGTTACGTATTCGGTCGGCCAAGGTTATGCCGCACAATTTTCAAAGTGATCGCATCTCCACAGAATTCAACTTACTTTCATGCATCAAAAAAAAAACACAAATTATACACATTCACTTATTTTCAAGTTATACACATTAATTTAAAATTAAGTGACTATTTGTATGTATTTAGTATTACTTACTTGGACACCAAAATATTGAACTCCACGTTTCGGAATAGCCTCTGGATCAAACACTACAGGTCTATAAGCAAGCATAGGATCTTTTTTAGTCTCTTCTTCTACTAAATTCTTCTTTAATGGCTCTGTCTCGTGTTGAGAATTGCTTTCTATATACGAGTACATTTCATTTATTTCAACAGGGACTTTAGTCGCTCTATTCGTCATTTGTGTTACTTGTATATTATTATTAGATCTATCGGTTGCAGTAAAAAGTTTTTTACTAATATCTTCAGATTTTATTTCTGGATCAGTTTCAATATTACTTTCTTTGATTACTTCTATTTCAGAGCTGACTTTTTGCATGCTTGTTTCTACATTTGCAGTAGCTTCATTTTTAACAGTTTTTGAACTTAGGAAATCTCCGTTAACAGTAACGACGTCATTCTTGGCCACGACTTCTTCGATTGACGTTTCTGATTCTTTAAACCCATTCCGTTGTGATTCTTTAACAATTTCTTTTATAAAATTATCTTGATAAATTTCCATGGTTTTCTCTTCTTTAAGTTCTACTCCATTTATTTCCTTTTTCGACTCAATACCCACTTCTTCTTTATATTCTTCTATACTCTTTATTGTTTGATCTATAGCTGATGCCAGTAAAGACGATTTTCTTTCAATTTCTCTGATCTCCTCCTGTTTGATGAAATTCAATTTATTATTACAAAATATTACAACAATTTAATGAGCGAAACGAAGCGAAGCTCTCATGAAGCGACATGGCGTTTGTAACACCGGGCAGAACATCGCCATTTTTTATCCGTTTTCGGATTTTTTTTCTGCTACGGAAATCTATTCAAATTATGTAGGTCGTGACGAAGCAAGATTTTCTAAATTCGATCTAATAAAAAATTTATCCGCAAAAAACATGTTGTCTATGGGAAAATACTTAGTTTGATTTAACGCTTCGCTCAAATTTATGCTGCTCATTGCACCTTTGCGACTGCGGCTACCTAGTTTCATTATGAAGTTGTGTGTTGAAAAGAAATCTTACGACAACTAGGTATTTATAAAGTAAGTTATTGTGTACAATTTATTTTTGCGTTATTCTTCCAAATATGATTAAAATTGGTTTATTATTAACGTTTTAATAAAAGGCCTTTTCCCACAGCTCCTCACTTAAATAAAAAAAAAACATCGCGCAACAGAAAATCGACATGATGAGAAAAACACATATAAACGAAAATATGGATTGTGAGAGTCCATATTTTCGTTTATATGTGTGTTTGCTTTGCTGCTTTTTACACGTTCGTTTACATACATTGGTCAGTTTACATAAACGTTATTGTACTATTAATTTTTTTTATTACTGAATTGATTCATTGATAAATATAAAATCATATATCATTTAAATTTGCATATGGAAGGGCTTAACGCCGCGTTCGTATACTCTTTTATTTAATTCTCAATATTTTTATATTAGTCAAAATAAACCTTTTTTTATTTGTCATATCAAAATATCTATAATAATCATAGGTCAACTGTGTGCACCTATAGAAATATGTAATGAGTGAGATGGAAATAATTTGAATTTTATTTTATACAATGTAGTTTCAATAATGAATTCAGACTAATTTATCAACATACCTTATTAAAGTCTGGATTATCCGCACCTCCAAACAGACCTGGTTTTCTATATACGGGTGGAAATTTAATTTTATATATAGGCTTGCTCGCTCCTCCAAATAAACCAGGAGTTTTGAATATTGGAGACAAGAGTTTTTCGCTAGGTGGAGTAGGTAACGGAGTGTCATACACAATTTTCTCAATTGTGGTTTCAATGTGGGGAATTAATTTCTTTTTAACAATATGTGGGTCCTCATCTTCTGGACTCAAAGTGCAATCTCTTGGGATAGGTGTAGTGCCTCTACTTTTGGGTAATGGAATGGTAAGTTGGAAGACGTATTCGTCCGTTAAAGGTGTTGGTGGTATTGTGGATGGTGTTGGAGTGTCTATAGTATTTGGCTCACTTAGAACAGATTCTTGTGCTTTTAAATCAGTCCGCAATGTAAGATTTTTTTTAACAGATTTTGCCATAAGTGATGATTCTTGAACTATATTTTTAGATGTATCTGATTGATAATTTTCAACTGATGTAGAGGTAATATCAGTTTTTGATGTCACATTGAATTCTGATTCCATTGCTACTTCCATTTCAGAACTAATTGTTGATTTTTCTAGCTTCAGCTCTTCACTTATTGCATTTTTTTTTACTACTACTTCTTCTATTTGTGTTATTTCGTTCGCGGAATCAATCTCTGTTTCAACTTCTTTTATTATTTTCATGGTAGCAAATTCATCTTCTTTTTTAACAATTGGCTTCTCTGCTTTCACTAATACTTTTTCAGTTACATCTTCTATCTGAGCGTTTGAATTAAATGCACTATTAGTGTCGTTAATTTTTAAGGTTTCATTTTGTTTGGATTCCCTAACATCTAAAGTACATTTTCTTGATTGTTCGTTTTTAGTAGAAACAGATTCAATTTTAGCTTTCATACTACTAAGTTCATTAAAAGATTTATGGGTCTCTTGTTGCACACTTATACTCTCTTGGACAACTTCTTCAGCATTTTGTATAGTACTATTACTATGTGCACCAGTGCAAGACAACTTTTGCTCTTTAACTATTATATTTTCATCATTTTGAGTCACAGTGCTTTCAAGTCTGACTTTTTCAGATTGCATGACTTGCGTAGCTTCAAATTCTGCATGTACTTCATCGGCACTTTGTACTGAAGTTGTTTCTGAAAACTCAGCAGCATCTTCAATAATAACATCCTTGTTTGTGTATACATGTGACTCTACTACGGCTAAGTACATCTTTATGGGAGATTTTGCCCTTTTATGCATTATTTCTTGTTTTTCAAGATTTTCATACTTTCTCTTTTCAGATGTTTCAGTTAAAGAATAGTCTTTTTTAGACAGTCTCTCTTCTCTTATCTCTTGAGAGATTCCACGGCTTTCAACTTTGGCTAACCATTCTAAAGGATCTTTTTCTTTAGATACTTCTTCTTCTATTTGACTTTTACTTCTTGACCTTCTACTGTGCTGCAACTTCTGCTGTTTATCTTCTTCAACAGCAATACTTTGAAATTCAGAAATAACTGCATCTATTTTATGTGTTATATCATGGGTTAGTTTCTTTTCAGTGAGTTGTGCCATTTGAGCACCAGTAACTACTTTTTTCTCTTTGTTGATATGATTGTTTACAACTGCTTCTATTTCATTTTCCTCTACTTTTTCAGTAATCTTTTTTTCAGACCAGATTTTTTGTTCTTCCGCTTTACCAATACTTTCATGTAATTCAACTCTTGTTTGTTCCATAGATATGGGGGTAACTAGTTCTCTTTTTTCCAGCTGCTTCTCTTCTACTGACATTTTTTTATTTTTTTTCTCAGATATTGTATTTTCACGCTCAAAAGATTGTACTACTTTGTGTTCACTTTTTCCGTCATCTTTTTCACACATTTGTGTTTTAGTTACAGTTTTATGAATCTCCGAACTGCTAGTGTTGTTAAATATAGGTTGACTTAATAGAAATCTTGATAATGCCACCATCACATCCGTGAGATGAAGGAAAAATGTTCTCAGTAACAAATCATAATGATAGGAAGAATGCACTAGTCCTCTTAAATTGGGTATAGTTTGCAAACCAATTTCATATGTTCGTTGTTGTGGTCCAGATGTATTTGACTTTGTACTAGTTGCAGTAGTTTGTGATACTGTTTTGAAATGTTCAGTATTTTGAATGGTACTCGTATTTTCTGAGCATTTAGTATCTTGAGTGATGAAATCTTTGATAGCTGAACTTTTTTCATACGTATTTGAACTTAGTTTTGATTCCAAAATGTTTTTAGTATCATATTTAGAGATATTCTGCGTTATTTTTTTGTCTTCCGTTTTGATATTTCTTTCATTATTTTCAGTATATAGTAGATGTTCCTTATTCGATGCTATTTTATCAATAACTTCAAAATCAGTCTCGTGAGTATCAGCAGATTCTTTCAATTGTTTCATTTTTAAATTCGACAATGATGAAGATGTTTTTTGATTTGTTTCATATATTAAGTTTGTTGAGATTTTCTCTAGCTCAAAAGCGAGTTCCACGTCTATTTCCTTCCGAATCTCATCTGCTACCGTAACAGCTCTATCTATACTGTCTTCAACAACAGAAAAGGCAGCTTTTTCTATTTGTGCTACATCTATTTCTTCTTTCATAGATTCAATAAGTTTTATATCATCTGTCATAACTGTTTCGTGCATATTTTTAGTAACTGTTTCATTATTTGTGACTACCTCTTTTTTGCTACTAATAATAACACAAGTGTTTTCTTCTATTACATTATTTTCTAGTCTCTCGTTAAATTCTATATCTTTCGATATATTTGTATCAGAATGTTTAATTATATCTTTCACAGTTGTTTTACCAATACTCTCATCGACAGTCATAGAGTTCTTACTCAGCATTTCCAAATTACCATATTTTGATAATAAACTATCAATTTCAGAATTTTTAACCTGTCTTTTACCATCTGGATCATACTGTTTAGAAATTGGTAACTTAAACTTGCCTTCTTTGGTATTATCATTAATATAAGCGTTCAAAATATAATCAGGATCGTTATCCTTGGGTCCCATACAAAATATGTCCTTATGATCTGGATTTAGGATAATTGGCTCTTCTAAAGGAGGAACTTCAGGTAAAGGTTCAGTTGAAAAGGGTCGATAAGGTTTAAATGGATTCATATAAGGTGACGCTGTTAGAGACCTAGATTCGGTGAGCATTACGCTAGGGTCGAAAGCAGTGCCTAAAGGATCGTTCGTGTCGCCATAATCTATCAAACTACTTCCAAGGTCAGCGGGCTCGACAAAATGTTGGATTTTAAAGGGTACCTCAGTCGGTTGTGATTCGGGGTCTAAATCGCCCGGTTCGTAGTATATCGGCTCTTGGTCGTCCAAAACTGGGTCGTAGAGACCGCTGCAACAAAAGAAATGATCATTTTCATCATATTGAAAGACAAACAGCTGGACTATCTCAGTAATAATTATATTATAATACGATAATTTAGACTGCCTCGGTGGCGCAGTGGTAGTGTATGAGACTGCCGCGACTGAGGTCCAGGGTTCAATTCCCGGGTCGGAAAAAATATTTGTATAATCCACAAATGTTTGGGTGTTGACTATGTATAATATGTGTGTATTTAGAAATAAATAAGTGTGTTTATCAGTCGCCTAGATCCCATAACACAAGCTTATATTAGCTTACTATGGGCTAGACAGAGCTGTGTAAAAAAAAAAAATTCACACAAATATCTATTTGTTCCGACCGGCGCGACCCGGGATTTGAACCCGAGACCTGAAAGCGCAGTCAGATACTCTCATACTTATAAAGCTATTAATGTATTTAACTTTTTAAGGTATCATAGAAGTCTGCTAAGTATAGCTGGAGTGAAGGTGAAGTAAAGGAACAGCGCGATAAGGGAACATTGCAGTATGACAGAAGATGTAGTGACTAAGATAGAAAAAGGGATGCTTAGATGGTTCGGACACGTGGTGAGAATGGATGAAAATAAGCTAAGGAAACAGATTTATGTGGGGAGAGTGAATGGGCAAACTGGTAAGGGTCGACCTCGGCGTACGTATGTCAGTCAAATCAAAGACCTTTTGGAAAAAGGCCAGGTCAAGAGTACTCTTAACCGGCGAGCGTGTATGAAAGTAGAAGAAGTGAAAGTGGTATATCAGGATCGTAGCAAGTGGAAAACCATAGTCTCTGCCACCCCGATGGGAAACAGGTGTGATAACATGTATGTATGTATAAGTTATCATTATTTGACGGCCTCGTTGGCGCAGGTGGTAATAGTGTATCCGCGACTACCGTTCTGAGTTCCTGGGTTCGTTTCCCGGGTCAGAACAAATATTTGTGTAATACACAAATATTTGATTCGGAGTTTGGGTGTTTCATATGTATGTATTTAGATTTATGTTTGTATGGGTACCAGTTGTCTAGATCCCATACCACAAGCTTATATTAGCTTACTTTGGGCTAATCGAAGTGGAGTAAAAAAACATGACTTGAGAGCTTCTAGACTTGGAATAGAGCTGGCAAACGATATGCGTCTAAGTCCTAATAAATTAAATTAAAAATAAAATTGGCGCCACCTACATTCCAAAAGTAAATATAGTTCAAGGTCAAATAGACGAATGTGTCTGTCTTTGATAATTAACTCTTTTTAAGTAAATTATACATAGAATGAACTTTATAAGAACATCTCCCCGGGCTCTGGCGCATCACGGATGTTTTTGAATGAAACAGGGATTAATCCCTTAAGTAGTAAATAGTACTAACTAGTATTAGTACTAGTACTAAATAGTATTAGTAGTAACATAACATAAATACTATCAAATAAGTATAATAAGTTCAGGAAGAAGTAAAGATTGAATTGAAAGTTCTTCAAAGCCAACATAATGCCTGGTGTGGGAAAAATAATAAATAAATAAATAAATAGTTTAGTGAAGTGCCTGGTATGGAACACAATGCGTGACTAAATAACTGATATAAATATACGTAATATTATAATAATATTTCCTAAAACTAGGTACTGCATTATCTTGTTTAATTTGTAAAATTTGTGGATTTTCAGACAAAATTGTGTCAACGTGTCATAGTGAAAGACAATAATATATCGCAGTAAAGTGTAAATTTTCATGTTAACCGCGCAAACTACACTGAAAGCTTTCTTAACGCTTCTACCACATTACTAGGGCAAGACAGACTTTGACTTAGGACTACACTTGACAAAGATGTAGAAGTCGAAGATATTATAAATAAAATTGACTAAAAATATTTATTTAATAAGATTTGACATAAATACCGAAGTAGCCAAGCCGTATAATATTATTAAAAAGGAAATAAAATACTAACATTATTACCATTCCTGTAGTACCGAGATATCACTAATGCTAGAAGAGTCACTTCACTCACATTTTCGGTACTCATTTTGGTAATAATGGCACCAAATATATCGTTCTACAAAAGCAATTTAAAAAAAAAAGTAAAAAACAATCCATGTAAACTGAAATGATTACAATTCATTGTCTAAAATTGTTTTAACAAACCAAATATTCACAACCACAGATTCATTAGATACTTTTCACAAAATAATATATCTATTACATTATCGTAACAGAAACAATAATAGATAGAATATACCTATTACATCGCACAAGGTTAAAATACTCACTTATTTTTATAGACCAAGTAAAACTTCATAGTCAAAGTAAAAATAAAAAAAAAACAAAATAAATAAAAAAAGTTTTCGCTCGTTTCGTGCAACGCACAACGCACAGTGGATATGAAAAGCCAGATAAAGATTTAAAATAAAATATATTCGATTGACAATTGACATTTGACATACAGGACAAGTACAATCTGTATCAATCGATCTTGATACTTTTAATAGATCAATCTGTCAATACATATAATTAGATTTGGCGCGCGATGTTTTTTTTTTATAAACTGATGTGACACCGTGCTTGAGTACATACACTCTTACAAACTATTATTAAAGAAGGTATCTCATTAAAAGAGCTATAATTTGAAAGCAAGCAAAGTTTAAAACGCAAAGAAAAATCTTTACGTTTTCAAATTCAATTTTTTTGAAACTTGCTTAACGCAGTGATCGTTTACAGAACACTGGGTCAGCGGGGAATATCTACTCAAATACGCAGATTAAAAATTTATATTTGGATAACTTGTCTACTATTGATTTTTGATTGTAGGTCTTATCTTGCAATTATTATGTTGATATTATGGACACTATTTAATGCAAGAAATCGAAAATTATAAAAAAAGAATAAGGTACCTACGCTCTGATCCGATCGGGTGAACTCGGAAACGCCGAGAGCGAGAAAGATACTGTCAGGCGTCAGCTGCTCTTCGCTGTTGTGTCGCTGTGGTGTCGCTGTGTTTAGTATAGGTATATTATATTGTCTGTGTAATAGGTATTCAATTCATACGTTTTCACTTCTGCCGTGCGGTCTTAAGCACATACTCTTAAATTTTTTTTGGATCATTCTACGATCCAACGTAGAGTTTCACTTTTGCTCGATTGCATAGTGATTGCATAAAACCATTCCCTAATTTATTTTTGCCCAGCTTTCTTCTGTCCATTTCAACACGGCAATGGGCTCACCACCTGTTACGTGGGACAAAAAGTAAAAGCATACGGTGAAACGTGGGCGTATAGTACGCCTCTGCCTACCCCTTCGAGGATAAAGGCGTGAAAGTATGTTATGTTATGTTATGTTTCGTCTTTTTAAGAGACAACTTGTAAATTAGCAGTGTCTTACCGCATCACTCCTACAGTTAGACTGTCTTCAGATTCAGCAACTCTTCGACAAGCCTCCTCGTGAGTGAAGTCAATCGCTTCTTCACCGTTGATGGTGATAATTGTATCACCGGTCTGCAGCCCCGCCCGAGTCGCCGGTGATGAGTCTTGCAACTGTGCAATTAAACAAATCAGCAATCACATCTTTAAAAGATGGCCGATGAAAAGGCCGCAGGGAAGGACTGGATGTGGAATTGGGGGATGCCTAAGATTCATCTTATCTTATAGTCACGCCTTTATCCCTGAAGTGGTGGCAGAGACATACGATACGCTCACATTTCACTGAGTGCATTTTAGTCTCATGTAACAGGTTGTAAGCCTATTGCCGTGTTGCAATGGACAGGTGCAGGTTGTGGCGATTTGTTGTTGATTTTTTTCCAGCTGCCGATAAGACCTTCAACTTGACTTAATGACTGCCATGTTATTTGCACCCGAGACCAACGGCATAACGTGCCTTTCGAAGCCCGGAAACGCTCGTAAAATGCGTTTGTTTTTTGTTTATTTAATAACAATTAAACCACATCGAATCAGACCGTGAAAAGTGAAAGGGTTCTATTCCTAATTATACTGAAGCGTAAGAGAACATAAAAAGACTCAATTAGTAAAGTATTTCGGTCGTTATCGTGATAGCAAAAAAAACCTAACCACTCCGGGAGTGCCGACAGAAGTGAAAACTCAATTTATTAATAATTTATTTATCTAGACGCGTTGGTACATGCATATATGCACACACTATAGCTGCGTATCGTAACGGGGTGTAGCGAGTCCAGAGATTTATCTCATCTAAAAAATTGCGTACCGCGCTAAAAGAAGTTTTTCCTTCAAAAATTGACCGGGATCGACGTAAAGATGATGATGATGAAAAATAAATCTACACTGAAAGAGTCCTAATTGATTACACAGCATTATTTAATAAGACCTGTAGATGACCGGAATCAACGTTAGATGATGATGATGCTTATGGTCACGAGTCCAGAGATTTTATCTCATACCGCGCCAAAAGAAGTTTTTCCTTCGAAAATTGACCGGGATCGACGTAAAGATGATGATGATGAAAAATAAATCTACACTGAAAGAGTCCTAATTGATTACACAGCATTATTTAATAAGACCTGTAGATGACCGGAATCAACGTTAGATGATAATGATGATTATGGTCGCGAGTCCAGAGATTTTATCTCATCTAAAAATATGCGTACCGCGCTAAAAGAATATTCACTTCAAAAATTGACCGGGATGGACGTTAATGATGATGATAAAAAACCGTCTTACGCTTTTTCGATCATGTCACGTGTCCTGACGCGAGTTTAAGATTTTATACCCATTACAGAAAAAGTGCTCAACGCCGCTAAAGAAGTTTTCACTTCAATAATTTTACACTGAAAGAGTCCTAATTGATTACACAGCATTATTTAATAAGACCTGTAGATGACCGGAATCAACGTTAGATGATGATGATGATTATGGTCGCGAGTCCAGAGATTTTATCTCATCTAAAAATATGCGTACCGCGCTAAAAGAAGTTTTTCCTTCAAAAATTGACCGGGATCGACGTAAAGATGATGATGATAAAAAAATCTTACGCTTTTTCGATCAGGTCACGTGTCCTGACGCGAGTTTAAGATTTTATACCCATTACAGAAAAAGTGCTCAACGCCGCTAAAGAAGTTTTCACTTCAATAATCCGCACATACAGACACACGGACGTCCAAGACGGTACTTTATTAAACAGTTTTTTAACTAGTTTAAATAACAAAAATGGGATTAAAAATATCATGAGTGTTAAAAATAGTGTTTTTCTTGATATGTGTGTGTATATATTATTTTACAAGTGCAATATATGATAAATAGACATTTTAAGTTTGAAAAATCAGATGTTTTGCGCGAAGTGACAGTAATACTCACGGTTGCACGCCCCTTATCGACTGTTCTTCATAGTTTTAGTATATCTATATCTCTATTTATCTTTTCTGCATATGGGCGAATATTTCATTTCGAGCATATTTGACGTTTTGCAGTATAAAAAAATAATTGCACATATTCATGTTTTTTATGAAGTTTTTGGAAAGAATTTAATAATAGAAACTAATTTTTGTGAAAGGCCCAGCAATTACTCTTTTCTGCTAAGAGATATAGACGTTTCTTTTTTTTTTTAAAACGGTAATGAGATTTCCCATTTACGGTAATTAGATCTCGAGATATAGTAGTGAAATAAATTGAAAGTTTGAAAAATAACCTTGACACAGGACTGGAGCAACACCTGACGTGGTTCTTAGGAATGCACCTTGATGCATTCCTCCTCGCGCCATCAATAGAGTGACCTCTCAGCAACAGACCGTGCAGCATCCAATCGTAGCCGATGTTCTACAGAAGTAGTCCTAAGACCGATCCCTGGGAAACACAACACTCCTCGCCATGCCAGCCCTAGCTTTGGTAAGCTATGGCTCTCTCGGAAAGATAAGCCCCGACAATGCACTAGCGGCAGGGAGGCACTATATGAAAATAAGCGTCTTCTTAAAGCATTTCCAGGGCAAGGCGTTGACTATGTCATGATCTCAAGACACCGCCGTGACTACCTCACCTGTGATGACGCTCCTTCCGCGAGGACTCCGACACGCATGATCGCATCATTGGAGGAGCACTGAAACCAAACTGATGGAAACCAAACTGCTTATGTACCAGATCCCCATGACTGTGACATATGCGACTAAATGCTCTGCAATGATACGCTTAAAGAGCTTGCATACCTCGTCGGACAATACAAGTGACCAATAGCCGGAAGGCGAGGCCGCTGGCCGCCCTAGTTTTGGATAAGGACCAATTTCCCCGTATACGACACCTTGGGAAACCAGTCTTTATTAAAGGATGAGCCAAAACCTTAATAGTCAACATTCATAGAGATCCAGGAGTCATACTCACCCCGGAATGCTATCGGGTCCGGAGTGGTTCTCTTGTGGGGCTTAGCCGCAGCAGCTTACCTTTGGTGACCACGGTCATGTCGTTCTCGACGTAATCTCTAACATTGGCTGGGGTTTGGGCCAGCGGATGGCCGTACTATTCCAGATTCTCTAGAAGCTATTTTCGGGCCAATTTCTTGGCCAGCTTAATGGTCTCCTAGTGGGACCTTTTGGCACCCTTGTAACACTCGTGTGCTCCTTCTCTCGGGCCTCAGGGCCTGGTGTACCGATAGCGGAGATGCACGCTGCGTGCACATTACGATCTCCACCGGGAATCAGGCCTGCACGATAGCTGCATCCCGGAGAGCCCTTGATTCAGGCGTTTGACAGCCCAACGTTTGCCGAAGTATTTAGGATAGCCAGTCGGTGGCTAGTTGGAGGAAAAACCGGTAACAACCACTACCCATACCTAACGGGCCTCTATCTCGAGGTGTTCTGTACTTTAGCCCTACGCAACGCAACTAAAGTAGTGCGGTGAGACAGCGGTAAGAGCTTGCTTTGTGACAGGACTAACTGCAGCGGAAGCAATAGTTCCTCACGGTAACTTTCACTGTGCACTGTACCCCCACACAATCTCCGGTCAGAGACCTGTAGCACCTAGTTTCCCAGGACTGTAGGAGAAACACTTTGATCTTTCGGAAGTCCCAATGATGGTTCTGTTCGTCCGCTGTTTTTTACACGCTGGGCAGCGGAAGATCGTGACCGAAGCCGAAGCGTCTAGCTTTGGCTCTCGCCTGGTCACTGGGACAGCCGCTGGCCTCCACGATGGGGGAGATTTCCACCTCTGTCATTGCTACGTCATCCAGACTCAATAAAAAATCATTACCGTTTGTTTCTTCTAATTACCATTCCATTTTAAAAAGAAAGGGAATTAATGGTAATTATAATAATGGCAATGAGATTTTCAATAATTAAGAAATAAAACGATATTTTAAATAGTTAACGATTTGTTAAGTTTAACACTGTGTAGAGGGATATATATTGGATATATCTAGCAAATAATTATGTAAAGAACATAAAATAATTACCTTTTAAAAGGCAAATGGTATGTAGACATATTTTAAACCAAACCAGTTTTCGAGCAGGAGAACTCTAAATTACATGTTAAAATAATGTACTTTCAGGGGTGTGTTGTACACGAACGTAATGCGGTGATGTTCAGCGAATCTTTTATGTTTAATCTAGTCCATAACCGTGCGTAAATGCGAAAATATTGGGTCGTCAATGTCTTTGAATGGTAATTTTGTGTAAGTGTATGGAAATTTTTCTAAGTGGTATGATACCACTTAAATTTGTTCTTTTGTCAACGTTACTAAAATATAATATGGATTAATTAACCTATTAACCGAAAACGTCTTAAAAAAATTCGTTCTCCCAATAGACTTTCTAGAAAGACTCGTAAATTTCAATCAAAAGGGATCCGTGTCCCTTTTGATTGAAATTTACGAGTCTTTCTAGAAAGTCTATTGGGAGAACGAATTTTTTTAAGACGTTTTCGGTTTTTGTTTAAGGTGATTAGATTTAGGCTTTTATTTTCAAAATTTCAAGCATTTCTAACAAAAATCAAGATGTTTTAAGGATTGCGCCTAACGCAGGCCTATGTTAATTAAACGAAAACAATGTAACATTTAAAAAAAATGTTTAATGTGTGATTTATCGTCCGCCATGCAATATGCACGAAATGAAATATTCACCCATATACTGTATTTTTCACTTTTCCTCAAACAACGCCACGGGAGATAAATGTATTACGTATTGAACAATATTTGATACCGACTGTCGATATTTTTTACATCATATATATAATATATATAATGTTTACTGTACTTTTTTATAATATAATAAAAGCGCGTGAGGCGTGCACTTTTGGATTTTCCAAACTTTTTGTAAAATATTATTTACTAGTTTGCTCGTGACATACCTCGAACTCCCGTAGCAACCAATTCCCTCTCGTCGTTTATTAATTTTACCATAATACTTAACTTACTCTAAAATTTGGAAAACCCAAAAGTGCACGCCTCACACGCTTTTATTATATTATAAAAAAAAATAGAATTACAAGCTTACAAACTTTGCTATGAATTATCGCGTAGGGGTTGTGAAATATACAAGGTAAAGATAATAACAATTAAACCACATACCGTGAAAAGTGAAAGGGTTGTATTCCTAATTATACTGAAGCATAAGAGAAAAACAAGACTCGATTAGTAAAGTATTTCGGTCGTTATCGTGTTAACAAGAAAATATTCAGACGCACATACAGACACACGGAAGTCCAACACAAAACTTTTTTAAACAGTTTTTTAACTAGTTTAAATAACAAAAATGGCATCAAAAATATCATGAGTGTTAAAAATAGTGTTTTTTCTTGATATGTGTGTGTATATATTATTTTACAAGTGCAATATATGATAAATAGAGACATTTTAAGTTTGAAATATCAGATGTTTTGCGCGAAGTGACAGTAGTACCCACCTCGGCGCTTCGCTTATGAGGCGTGCAATAAATCATGTAAAGAGTTTTGTTTACATTTATAATTACTGCTCCGCTGGTATCCACAGAACAAGGAATCAGTGTCTAGAGGGCGACGTCCCACGCTTTGCAAAGGACGGATAATATACCAAGCAGATTACAAGTAACATTAGGAGTAATTTACTATACGGATCTCGTTGCATCGGGAGTAAATTTTCGTGCTTTTAAACCCTTCTGCCATACATATTACTGGAATCAAACATAGCTCACATAGGACCCGTAATACACTATTACCGTGGTGCTTTACTGTTTCTATAGGATTTACACCTAGTTGCTTTCCAGTCTCCCACTTTACAAAGCAGGGAATAGGCGTTACGTTCTTTTTCCAATTCCCTCAAATTTTCTTCTAATTAAATTCGTTGCGGGTTCTAAGTCATTCTAACTTCTCCTGAGACTTCAATGAGATCAAGCTCGATGTAACTTTTGTGGTGTTGGTCATTGCTGTAGATCCTGGCTTACAGGAGTCACAGTAATGGGCATGCGGGTGGGAGTATTCACAATTTACCCTTCCTTTGCTGTGTCGGGTAAAAAGAAAAGTATCTTATGTGTGGATGCCAATCAACAAGTTCAATTGATGCCACGCAGTGACATTGAGCAATTATAAATTAGGTGTCGATACTCTGGCAGACTGCCCTGATATATTGGTATAAACTTGGCCTTACATAACTAAGACTAAATAGTTTAGTAGCCGAAACAGGGCCATGGTACAATAGCGATGGTACAATTCGATAAGTTCCCGCGCAAAATTAATAGCTATAATTGTTAATCAATAGTTGTAGTTATTTGTCCTTAGCTATCTTGGGCAAGCAAAGGAAACTCAGCCCTACAGTATTGTTTATAGTTTTTTTTTAGTATTTTATCATGTCCAGTACTTTGTCAATGTCAAGTCCAGTTCTAAGTCACGTGTCCTTGCCGTAGTAAAGCAGCGGAACAGTTACTGGAGCTATCTATGGAGATTAGGCTACTTCTAGAACACCTCTGTTCACTGCAACTTATCATCTTTTTTTCATTCATGCATAATTTAGAACTCCTTAAGTATCAGACTCCACCATTATTAAATACAAATACACAAACTATACACTAGTTTTGGAAAATAATATAAGACAATCTTGAGTCATTTTTGATAATTGGCGCCAAATTTTCGTACAATGGGTTAAGAATATTTTTTTTGTTTTAAGAAGGCTTACAGACAACAAACAAATCACACATAAGTAAATACATACATATTTTCACACCTTTATCCCCGAAGGGGTAGGCAGAGGCATACTATACAACCACATATCACCGTATGCATTTTCGTCCCACGTAACAGGTGGTGAGTCCATTGCCGTGTTGAAATGCACAGGCGCAGGCTGTGGCGCCCTGATGTTGAAATTTTTAAAGCCGCAAGTGTACATTTCACAAAGTGGTCACCTATTCAAGGACCACCTATAGCGAACGTTGTTTAACGCAGTGATCGTTTACAGAACACTGAGTCAGCGGGGCCACGAGCGGTTCACACGTAAATGAATATACCATAAACGGTCACACATCTCAGAATAAGGTAAGCACATTAGCATAATATTCTATTTTCGTTTGGAAATCGTCATGGCCGGTCCTACCTACTAAAACCACACGTTGTCCTGCCATCTGCTATGGCTGGGAATCACGGGTAAGCTTTCAGAAGGATAACACCAGGGCTCCAGATGTTTACAAAACACTAATGTAGCGGAATTGCGAGCGCCTTTATCTCTGAAGGGGTAGACAGAGGCATACCTATAGCCCACATTTCATCTAGACAACTGATCTGATATACATATTATAAATAGCAAACATCGAAAATTTGAAACAAACATTTGAATATCACGCAAATATTTTTTCTGTCCCGGGAATCGAACCCGGGACCTCAGTCGCGGCAGTCGTATGTACAATATACATACAATATTTGTACTAAATATCCCGTTAATATTATTAATTTGAATGCCATAAAGCGATTACCCAGTGACGAAAGTTGCTTAACACAGTGATCATTGACGATCAGCAGAGATGTTTAATTACTTAAGGGTGAAGAAATATTTACATTTTAGTATTTGATCATGTCCAGTCCTTTATAAACTAGCTGGTTTTAATTGTTTTTTCACTAAGATTAATGATAAAATGATTTTTGTTTTGATTTTGACTGTATTAGATTATATTCAACTATTTACCTTTATAATTGTAAGAGGTATTTCATCATTGGTGCCTCCAATCAGCTCAAAACCCCATAGCTCGTTCACGTTACGAGTTATATGTACGTCCAACGCCATCTGTTAGTGAGAAGCAGAACTAATTTAAGAATAAATTATTGTAGAAGCTTTTGGCTAGCAGTGAATTGGTTGATTATGAGTGCACCTGGATTAAGGGCCTGTGGTTCACTTTATGCTAGCAGGTGAAATCATGTAGCTCTTTCTCTTGTTAGCACCCAAAAAAATATACTAAAGTTTTTTTAATAAAAACATAAATAAATTTTCAAATTTCAATATGCCGTAAAGCCCTTTCATTCATATTCGTAGCTGAACTTTCGTAACAAGCTACGAAAGAGGATTATTTTTGACGTTTGATAATTAGTTACGAAAACAGAACGAAATTACTGTTTTTCGTAACTATACTAGCGTATATATGTAAACTATTCCTAGGTAAAGTTCAGCTACGAATGTGGATGAAAGGCATAAGGCGAAACCGGAAGGGTTAAAAATAAGTAAATATGTCCAGTTCCTACAAGTGTTATCATCTATACTAATATTATAAAGCCGAAGAGTTTGTTTGTTTGGTTGAACGCGCTAATCTCAGGAACTACTGGTCGGATTTGAAAAATTATATTTGTGTTAGAATTATATCATTACGCTACTACCCTGGAGAGCAGAGCAGTAGCCATAAATGTCGACTAATTGGGTAAACTTTTATGCAATATTGTAGAATTTATAAGGACGGGATTAAATAGGTGCGACGGGAGTTTGAAGTATGTCACGGGCGAAACTGGGAGGACCTAGGAGACCTAGTTCAAGATATATAGCACGTTCCACCAAGTGCCATCAACAGCAAAAACAGAATAAATTAATTATTGTGGGTCAGTTTTCACACAGCGCCATCTAGCCAAAGTAAGTTATTATAAGCTTGTGATATCACATCTAGACATACATATTAGCCACTAGTTGATGCCCGCAGCTTCGCTCGCGTGGTGTAGTTTACCGTTTCGAGATTTCATACGGAACCCTAAACTTTGTGAAAATCAAATATAGATTATGTTATTCACGAAGAATGTAGCTTTGGCCTAATGGGGAAAGAATTATTAAAATCAGCCCAGTAGTTTCTGAATCTCTTCATTACAAACAAACTTACAAACCTTTCATCTTTAAAATATTAATTACCTAGTATAGATAGGCAAAAAGTAGCAACACGGCATTGAGCTCGCCACCTATTACGTGGGCCGGGAATACACATGGTGAAAAGTGGGCATATAATATGCCTCTGCCACCCCATTGGGAATAAGGCGTGACAGATAAATAAAAAAAAAAGAATAGATAGGAAACATCCAAACTCCAAAACAAACACAAATATTTATTCAAACCCGGTAATCTAACCTGAGACCTCAACCCGACAGTTGTCTACACTACCACATATATTATCGAGACAATTAAAAAAACATACCTTCTAATAGACCCGCTATCACTGTTCCACTGATCGGATTCACAGTTAAATTTTAACTGAAGCGGTTTATTGGCAGTTGTCTACGTGACATACATATTAACTAGATATGTAGAACAGACCCAGATGACTGGCTATTTGAGTACCTATTGACAGTGACCTAACGAAATTCTCTTCGTGTTACGTCTGATAAATAAATAATAAAAATATTTTGCATAGACCATTTTAACGGCGCTCACAAAATGACATACACTATATAAAATATTTAAAGTGACCACCGGTTCGGAAAGCGACCACCTGAGAAGAACTGGCAAGAAACTTATGAAGGCTTTTTTTTTTTATGGCCTTTTGACAATTTAACATAATTTTACTTAGCCAGCAGCTCATTTTCAGACGTCCCTATTAGACTATCCCAATAGTCTTTAACGGAGTAATAACCTTTTTCACAAAGCTTTTTTTTATAAACTTTTTAAATTTATTTAATGGTAAATTTCTCAGGTCACAGGGAAGCTTGTTGTAAAAGCGTATACAGTTACCCTGGAAAGAATCACCAATCTTATATAGTCGACTGTGGTGGACTGAAAGATTATTTTTTATTACATTTTTATTATATTTTAGCTTATGGGCCTAACGTTACCGGACGCCAGGGTCCGAGTCTACTATTGACAAGCCGTAGAATATAACCAGAATCGCTGTTTTTAGCTATCATAATGTTAGTAGACTATCAAATGCAATTGCGGCCACTGGCGCGGTACATGTTAGTAGAATTCTATCGGTCGACCGATAGAAGTCTATTGGAGCACGATTATAATAGTAGACTACGAAAACTGTAAAAATTGTACTGGTGGCTTTCTATTGAGCGACGATTTCGATTCTATTACGACACGATTGAAATAATAGACTCAGCTCCCTGATGGGTTAGTCAGAGAGCACAGATCGCTTTGTGGTGATCCATGCATACTTTTTTAGCATACTGCAGATTTATTAATCGCTTCATATATGCACGTCTGGGTATTCGAGTACTTTTAACCTTTCCGTTTTTGAGCAATCTACTCACGTGGTCCTTATACGTAAGTTTTGACATTGACATTCAGTGACATTTTTGATAGTCTACTAATGTTTAGACGGTTAAAAACAGCGATTCTGGTTCTATTCTACGGCTTTTCAATACTAGACTCGGCTCCCCAGGAATACAGTGTTCAGATAGTTTTTTTTTTCTTTTCTAAACCGATGACGCGTGACGGTTGGTTGAAAACTAGGTATGTACCTAGTCTACTAAATCACTACATAGGGGCCGTTCAAGTATTACGTAAGCACCAAGGGGGGGTGGGGGGTCTCTGTTTTGCTTATTTTGGATGACATGGGGGGTGGGGGGGTCTAGATGATGATTACGTCATCGTTAGTTATTTAAGTTTTTTCGGGGATTCCCGCAAATAATACATATGCGTAGGCACTCGCTTTGAGAACTGATTAGGGGAATTACCGCGCATTAGGGAAATTACCGTGCGCTATTCACTTGTCTAATAATTCACTCTCGTGCCGGCCGGCTGCAAGTGCGCATCTATCAGTATTGTTTTGTTTGGATTCTAAACGTATTGTAAGCATTGAAAGTTATCATTTGTGTTTATGTTGATGCAATTAGCCAAAGTTTAACGTTTTAATTATTTAAATTTAAATATCTTATTAGAATGTCATATCATATAGACAAATCCAAGTTATACCAAAAACTGTTCGAAAGTTTTAAAAAATCTCATACTGGGACGAAAGTGCAAAATGTACAAAAGTTAGTTAACGAAGTTTGGCGAAATTATAAATTACAAGCAAAGTCAGATAAGGAACTAGATATTATTGTATGTAAGAGAATTGAAGAAGAATTGCAAGCGGCGACTAAAAATAAATCCAATCTGCTTCATTTTTTTTCCAAGGTGAGTAAATATAAGTACAAAGTTTCTCTTTACGTTCTGTAACAATTAAAACGATTTATGAGTAAAAAATATGATGGCCTATCTCAAAGTAAAAAAGGTAAATGATTGATATTTTATTTCTTAAGATCGACTCCGGCAATTGGTCACAAAATACACGGTGTTTTCAATATCTGTATGTGAAGGGTTTCTGTGGGAAAAAGCTTTCAATAATATTTAAACGCTGGTTTTATTAAATACGGTGAATTTATGTAGCTTAATAAGAGAATATCCAGCAGAACTCTTAGAAATTTTTCATTTTTAGGCAACGTCTTCTACCAGTAAACCTGCAGAAAAAAACACAAATTATACAGCCATTTTCTAACATTGAAAAACAGAAAGAAGATAAAATTAAAACCGGCAATGAATCACAAGAGCAATGCGAAAATAATAATAATGCAGATAAACAAAGAGCAAAACCTTCTCAAGAAGCTTTGAAAAATAAGATTACTCTACTCGAAAAAAATCTGAACGCTTTGTATTCTGCCAGAGATACTATGCCAAATTGCGCTGAAGTTGATAAACAGATCATTAAGTTGCGCGAGGAACTAAAAACACCAAAAATACTTTAAACAGGAAGATTCAAAACGCAGTTGCTCAGAAAAAACACGGGGATGGTATGAAAAGAAAGTTAGAAGATATTTGTCAGGAAAATCCTGAAATAAAAAGAAGACTATCTCTGAGGGATTCAGTAGGACATCCTAAACTTGAAAGCGATCAACCATTACTATTGAAAACAATTGCGGATATAGCTTTATTTGGGAGTGCATGTGATGACAGGAGACGAACGGAATCTATTCGCAGCGTAAAAACTCTTGACGAACTCACACAAAAACAGCGTAAACTAGGATTTGACATTAGTCGCAGTGCGACATATCTTCGTTTGATTCCCAGAAAATCGAATTCTACAGAGGGACGAAGACATGTATCGACAGTCCCTGTTAGGCTCATTCGTGGTCAAACTGATCACCACAAGAGCCACTTAGATAGTTCGCTGAAACATCAATCCATTATTTAGAGAACATAGCATCCATACTTGGACCAGATCAAGTATTTTTCTTATCTCAAGATGACAAAGCTCGAGTCCCTATTGGCGTCACTGCGGCAAATAAGCAAGCACCTCTTTTAATGCATATGAAATATAGAATCAAATTACCTGACCACGATTGGGTAATCGCTGAGCGTCATAAATTAATACCATCTGTTTATGCTGGTATCAAAGTTACTTCCAATATGCTAGGACAACCGCAAGCCGTCGGATATTCTGGGCCAACATTCATCGCTATTCGAAGTGGAAAGCATAGTTCATCTACTGCTAATACTCATGCTCAGGATTTCGAGACGCTTCTCGAACTTGAAGAGTTTCGACCATTAGCAAAAACTGACCATGGACTAGTAAAACCAGTAGTAATTATGACGGTTGATGGAGGGCCAGATGAAAATCCGCGTTATCAAAAAGTCATAGGGTTTGCTATACAACATTTTAAACGACATGATCTCGATGCATTGTTTATAGCTACCAATGCTCCTGGAAGGAGTGCGTATAACAGAGTAGAGCGAAGAATGGCTCCTCTGAGTCGGGAACTGGCTGGTTTAATACTGCCTCATGACCATTTTGGGTCTCATTTGGATGAACGTGGCATTACAATTGATGAACAATTAGAAAGATATAATTTCGAATTTGCAGGAAATGTATTAGCTGAAGTATGGAGTTCAATGGAAATTGATGGCTATAATGTTACTGCAAAATATGTTAAGGCTGATGAACAAGATGTTCCTGAATTTCCAGACATTAAATGGTACTCAGAACATGTGCGTGAAAGCCAATACTTGCTTCAAATTGTAAAATGTAAAAATACAGAATGCTGTCGTCCAAGAAGTGGCCTATTCAGATTACTAGACAACAGGTTTCTTCCACCACCTGCAAAAGTAAAACAAACAGTTGATGACTTGGTTTTGGATGAAGGAGGACAATTTCTTGATCTTCCAGTCAATTTAGCTCTACGCTTGAGTACTACCCTCAAATATTTTTTGCAAATGCCCTACGATTATTTTTGTCCGACGGTAAAATTGAGGCTCTCAAGCCGAACATGCAAAACGTGTGGTCTTTATCATGCTTCCGTCAAATCATTAAATCGTCACATCGAGAAGATCCATATAAAGTAAACACGCCCACAGAGGGAAAAGTTAAACCTGTAAGAGTCGCTGCTCGTCGTGCTAATGAACTGATGTGCATTATTCAAAATTTAGAGCACCAAGATGTTGAATGGCTCGATGAGAGTGACGTAGACATTCCAAAATCGGATGAAAGTGAGCAGACTCACAACACTGTGCAGCAATCCAATGTCATCGATAACTTAGAATCATGGATTCAGGTTTCATGGACTGAAGACTGTTAATGTGTTCCGAAAATATTCTTTATGTTAGTTATGTTCTTTATTTCTGATTATATTTTTTTGTCATTTACTCTATGTGTATCAGTTAAACCTAATATTTTCATGAATTTTCCTATTTTAAAAATAACAATATAAAAAAACATTTATTACTAAAAATGTTTACGTAAGCATAGGGGGAGGGGGTAAGTGCTTTGCTTACTTTTGATGACAAGGGGGGCGGAGGAGTAAAAAATGGTAAGAAATCTGCTCACGTAATACTTGAACGGCCCCATATTATAAAACAAAGTCGCTCTTCGCTGTATGTCCCTATGTATGCTTAGATCTTTAAAACTACGCAACGGATTACGATACGGTTTTTTAGTAGTTAGAGTGATTCTCATAGAAGGTTTTTATGTATAATTTGTTAAGTTTTTGTATATATTGACCAAATTATAACGATATTTGTTGGGGATGTCGGAAAAAATAAGCAGTCTGGGAGCTTTCAACAAAAACGCTGCCTAAACCCTTTGAGATATAACAAAATAATGTATGGTACAATTGTGTATCTAATAAAGGTCTACAAAAAAGTCCGCGACGACATATGTCTATCTCTTAAGAATAACATACTATATCCATTTTAATACTTAAAAAAAACAGCAATTATTAAGCGGTAATTTGAAGGCTATTTACACAAATATGCTATTAATCCTTATCATTTTTACTACGTTAGTTGGCTTCAGCATTTCATGAAGATTATTTTGTCCCTTTACACCTTGCAAATTAAATTAATATCTTACGAGTTATCGCAAATTCAAAATTAGGCGCAAAGAAATTAATTTAATTCGACCGGGCCGTGCGGGTAGGTAGATAGGTACCTAAGTACTGGAGAGCGGAGAAGTAGTAGTAAATGGGTGCCACGGGGTTCGAAGTATGTCACGGGCGAAGCCGGGTGGGACAGCTAGTCTATAATATATTTCACAATCGCACTTCACACACCGTAGAACAGAACCAAAATCATGGGGTTAGCTGTCAAAATATTACTAAGTAGGCTACCAAAAATATTTATACGAGTATAAATTAAAATGTATATTATTAAATTAATTAGCATACAACTTAATAGCCCTCAAAAAGTCTGAAATGTTTGGAAATATTATTTTCAATACACTTACTCTGGCTCTTATCTCACCGCAATTAGGCACATAATGATACCTATTATCAAACTGTGGTTTTTTGATTGTTATTATATCACTAGTGGGATAATAGATTTTTTAATGCACTGGTAGAGAAGCATTATTCATTAACAAAAAATCGATACAAAAATGATCGCGTTCAATAGAACAATTGAATTAATATACGTACCTATTGTATACCCCGTATTTAAATAGAAAATTTCATCTTGTACGTGTATAATAAGCAAACTTTCACTCAAATGTAACTTTTGTTGTCTCTCTGTTTAAAACTTTATACAAAACCTTTAAGAAAAAAAAAGAACCCTCACTCTATACTCCGTGGTCAATGCGCGCGCATAAATAAAGCTAAATAATTGTTTTTCCTCCAGTACCAAAAAGTTTCACAATTCGTTTACCGTGTTGAAATTAAATTTATATATTAATTAAAATGTCTACAAGAACTAGTTATGAAGAAAACGATTTATGTAGTATCTACACCGCCCGAAATAAAATGTGAAGCTTACTACCTGAAAACGAGAAAAAGAAAGTTTACTACCTGAAAACTCCAAGGAGAAATATCTATCTGTTTTATTTAGTATTATATTATTCATAAGTGTATTGCAAAACGTCGTATCATACACGTGTGTATTGTTGATAGACTTTAGACTCAATAGCGCCTCAGCGGTAATCACCAACTTTGCACACTTGTACCATAATTTACTATTTTTTCTGAGTTGTTGAGTTTGTTTTAAATACATCAATGCAACCGATCGAAATGTATCACTGTAGCAAGGATGCTTGTAACACCAAAAGTGCTACTACACTTGTGTTGGTTTTTAACGAGAATTTGGAGGATGAGGGATGCTTGCTGTATATTCTCTTCTAAAACTAATGCATTAATCTTAAAAATGGTAGATTTTAGACATAACAGAAATACAATACCATTTTCTACCATCGGTTTACTGGGGCAAGCCTGACTTAGGACTTTAATTGAATATGATGTAAATGGAGACACGAGTACTGTCAAAATTCTGTTGGACCCATTCTCGCAATAGTGGAAACAAAAGGTTTTGAAAATCCCGTTGGACCCATCAATGGAACTTTTCAATGGAACCAATAGTCCTAAAACAACTAAAATGCCCGTATTTTGTAAAGTGTCAGTCATGAATCTAGTTTTAAAACTTTTTCAAGTAGAGATTGTATCATTGAAAGTCATTTGAGACGAAATTCGCCGATCCATTTTCAAATAATTTCAGATTGATGTTCAAATTCGAATCTTCTCTCAAGTATAGATTTTGACAGGTGTGATCTTTATTTACGTAAGACGAGACCGTTTGACAACTCAATATATTAACGTACCGTTATACTTAGCATTTAAAACAAGGAAATTATTTTTTAATCAATATTAGATACATCAATATTATTATTTTATTTATATAGGTAATTTTAAAATACGGGCCCATGATTACGTAGACCAATAAGAAATATGAAAAAAGTTTGGAAAATCCAAAAGTGCTCGCCTCATGCGCTTTTATTATATTGTAAAAAATATGGTTTCGTTTTAATTTAAATTTCGACCAATGACTTAAAAATTTTAAAAACTTTTCGCACAACGCAATCTAACCAAAAAAAAAATTAAGGATTAGTTAGCTTAAATTGCGCTAGATGGCGTTGTACTAAAATTTATTATTTAATATTTAATAACAATTAAACCACATCGAACCAGACCGTGAAAATTGAAAGGGTTCTATTCCTAATTATACTGAAGCGTAAGAGAAAAAAAAGACTCGATTAGTAAAGTATTTCGGTCGTTATCGTGTTAACAAGAAAATAATCCGTAACTTACAGACCCACGGACGTCCAAGACGGAACTTTTTTAAACAGTTTTTTAACTAGTTTAAATAACAAAAATGGCATCAAAAATATCATGAGTGTTAAAAATAGTGTTTTTTCTTGATATGTGTGTATATATATTATTTTACAAGTGCAATATATGATAAATAGAGACATTTTAAGTTTGAAAATCAGATGTTTTGCGCGAAGTGACAGTAGAACCCACCTCAACGCTTCGCTTATGAGGCGTGCAATAAGCTATATTTGTTAAGCTATATTAGCATAGGTCTTATAACCAGGCCACTAAATAATTATTAAAAAATACACTTGTGTTGCCCTGCGAAAACCTCCAAAGACCCCTTTTAATGAGCCTCATTGTATAAACGTAAGAAAAAAAGTTGAATTATTTAAATTCTATTCACGTAGGCCTCATGCTTTACATTTCCAGTTGGCTTTGAGATAAAAAAAATAACCACAAATCCATTTAAAATTCAATTTATTGTTTAAAAAAAATGCGTCACATAGCCATTCTTATATTTGTGTCTTATTTTTGTTTAGTGTATGGCAAGAATAATGTTAAAACGCTTACAGAATCTATGGGACAGGAGGTCATTGAAATTGAAGGCCCTAAAGGTATTATTACTTATTTGGATAATTTAGGTCATAATTCTTACTGCTGTAGGTACATCATTTTTATTGAAATGAAATTAAAATATCTTTATTCATGTAGGTCATCAAGATTATTGCTTTTACATTTACATTTACTGCCAGATTCGCAAAGCAATAGGTAGAGCCTGAGGAAGAAACTGGCAATAAAACTCATGGCTACTGTTTTCTCGTCGCCGTTGGTTTTCGTTTTACATAATGAAAATGTAATTCTCATTACTCCGCCAAAACACAAAACTTTAGAATCTTCTATCATAAACCACTGAAAAATCGTTTTTTCAAACAAAATTTGTCTATTACAATATACAAATGGGTTTTCATATTCTTTTACGATATCAAGTAACTATACAATGCTTTTTGTACGAAATCGTAATGTGTATAACACATTAGGTACCACGTCGTATGACTCGTTTAATAACACGCATAGGTTTATAAACTTACAATCACTGCAATGTATTGTTACAATTTTTAAATACATATTGGTTATTGGAAAAGAGTGGCCGTGAGATTTCTTGCTAGATTTTTACTCACAGAGTTAAACATAGTTCACGCAGACAGTTCACATCTGTTGTATGAATTATGTAGAATCATTTAAAATGACGTTCCTAAGTATGTGACCTAAATGAATAAAGATTAATTTGTTTGTTTTTGTTTTGTAGTCTTGTAACGTCTCTAATAGTATACATTTACAAACTACTAGCACAGTACTACTAGTATAAACTGCCACTAGAACATAACACAAAGTCGTCAAAGTCGTATAGACTTGTTTAAAACTCGTCAACGTTTAAACCAAGGACAGTCTAGCAGTTAGTCAAAAGTACAACATACATTATGACGTCGTATAACTCGTATAAACACGCAAGTTGTATGGAAATTGTTTCCCCCAGACAGCTTATTTTTTTCAATACACCTCCAACAAATTGCACGCCTCATAAGCGAAGCGTTGAGGTGGGTACTACTGTCATTTCGCGCAAAACATCTGATTTTTCAAACTTAAAATGTCTCTATTTATCATTTATTCATCATCATCATCCGAGCGTCTGTCCCAGTTGCGTCTCGCGACGCCCGGGGTCCGCTTTCCTACATTTTCTCCTCCACTTCGCACGGTCGTCGGCATCCCCTGTGGTGAGACCATTGGCACGCATGTCATCCCTTACGACGTCAAGCCAGCACTTCTTGGGTCTTCCCCTCTTACCGGGACCCGGCGGGGCTGACATGGCCAGACATTTGTTACCTACGTAGCCCGGCGGTTGCCGCAAGACGTGACCATACCAACGAAGGCGACACTCTTGCAACTTGTCTGCAATGTCACGGACGTGAAGGCTGCCGCGGATGCGAGAGTTCCTCACGCGGTCCATCCGCGTGACTCCACACATCCACCGCAGCATCTTCATTTCCGTGACACGCAGCTCCTGCTTGTGTCGCTCCAATAGCGGCCACGTCTCACTGCCATGTAAAAGGACAGGTCTAATAATGGTTTTTTAGACCTGTCCCTTCAACCGGATCGGCATTTTAGGGTCACAAATGACACCGGTCATCTCCCGCCATTTGGCCCACGCGGCAGCAATGCGTGACTTGACATCGCAATCGATGTCACTGGACGTGTGAAAAACAGATCCCAAGTATTTAACCTGGTCCGTGCGCTCGACCAAATCACCGCCTATGCGGACGGATGTGGGATCTGTCGAGTTTTGTGCCAAGTACTCGGTCTTCGCCACATTTAGTTTCAGACCGCCGTTCTCAAGCGTCTCCTTCCACGCCTTTACACGTCGCACCAATCTGCCCCTGTCCGCGTCTGCCAGCGCAATATCGTCAGCATACATGAGCAACCATGGAGGCTGCTCATGCGGGTTTCTGATGCTGTCCGACAATTCGTCTAATATTACACTGAACAGAAGCGGACTAAGGACAGAACCCTGGTGTACCCCGACGGTGATGGGGAAGGGTTTCGTGTCGCCAACAGCAGTCCGAACCATTGAGTCGGAGTCACAGTACATGTCCCGGATAGTGTCAATATAGACCTCTGGAACCCCTTTGGACCGCAGTGCCCACCAGATCATCGCACGAGGAACACAGTCGAAGGCCTTCTGCATATCTAGAAACAAACAGTGCAGAGGGGTGTTCTTCGACCTGTATTTCTCTGCGACAACCCTCAGGGCAAAAACAGGGTCCGTGGTCCCATGACCAGGGCGAAACCCATATTGACACTCCGAGAGAGTACACTCCTGCCGGATCCGAGAGTCTATAATCCTCTCGAAGATCTTCATGGTGTGGGACATCACCTTAATACCGCGGTAGCTCCCGCACTCCTGCACTGACCCCTTACCTTTGAAGACTGGAGTAATAATACTCAGTCTCCATTGGTTCGGGATCTGCCCGCTGAGGAGTATGCGGTTAAAAAGGTTTACTAAGATGCCCACACCGCGAGGACCCATCGCCTTCCAGGCTTCGATGGGGACTCCATCGGGTCCGACAGCTTTCCGATTCTTCATGCGGCGAAGCGCAGTCAGGACTTCTCCAGGCGTTACCGGTGGCACTAGTCCCTGATTCGGAGGGAGGTCCGGAGGCTGCACCTCTTTATGCTGCTTATTAAGCAGCTCGTGGAAGTACGAGCGCCATCTCTCCTTTACCGCGAGGTCTTCGCTTAACAGGTTGCCCTCAGGGTCTTTTACACAGCGACACTTGGATATATCCTGTGCCGCTTTGACCCTGGAGCGCGCCAGCTTATAGATGAGCTTCTGCCCCTCAGACGATTCCAGCTTATCATACAAAGGTTGTAAGTGGTCTCGTCTGGCTCTGGCTACAGCTCTCTTTGTGGCGCGCTTGGCAGCCCTGTACGCGTCGCGGTCTTCGGGAGATCCGGTCGCTTGCCACTTTTTAAAGAGGGCTTTCTTCTCCCTGGTCTCCCTCAGGACTGCGTCGTTCCACCACCAAGTTTCCTTGTCACATTTGCGTCCACCCTTAGACTCACCGAGCACCACCTTCGCCGCTCCAAGGATGGCCGCCTGAACTTTGTCCCAGTAATCTTGAACTGGTTCGCCTTCAGTGTCGGTGCACTTGTCACCGACAGCTGAGACGAACTCCTGGGACCTAGTTTCATCAAGCAGCCACCATCTGATGCGGCGCTGGCACCGCTCGATGCGTTTGCCTTTAGGCTTCACGCAGAGGTCCATGACAAGGAGACGGTGTTGTGCAGTAAGACTCTCACCGGGTATGACCTTGCCGTTGGCCACCTTGCCGATGCTGTGTCGCCTAGTGAGTAGAAAATCGATCTGAGTTGTACGCCTCCCGCTCTTGTAGGTGATGAGATGTTCGGATTGGTTTTTTTTTCGGCGCGCCGTTTTGCGGCGGCGCCCTATCCCTAGCAGCATTCCTTTTACTTCTTTTCATTTTTGTTTCGGCGGGTGGCTTTTATGGGAGCGACGCCCTCAGACCTCCCAACCCCAGAGGGGAAAGCCAGCGCCAGAGCCTCGTCCGTTAATCAGCAGGTGCACGCACTGGCACGGGAGGTTGACTTGGGCCCCGAAGATCTTGGTGGGGCCCCTTACACCCAATTATTTATCATATATTGCACTTGTAAAATAATATATACACACACATATCAAGAAAAAACACTATTTTTAACACTCATGATATTTTTGATGCCATTTTTGTTATTTAAACTACTTAAAAACTGTTAAAAAAATTCCGTCTTGGACGTCCGTTTGTCTGTATGTTACGGATATTTTCTTGTTAACACGATAACGACCGAAATACTTTACTAATCGAGTCTTTTTTTTCTCTTATGCTTCAGTATAATTAGGAATAGAACCCTTTCAATTTTCACGGTCTGATTCGATGTGGTTTTATTGTTATTAACTTTACTTTATTTATTTCATAACCCCTACGCGACAATTCATAGCAAAGTATTTAGCTTGTAATTCTATTTTTTCGTGTGGGCGTGCACTTTTGGGTTTTCCAAAATTATTTCGTCATATTTTAACTAATGTATACAAAATCTTAACAAATTATAAGTAAAAGATATTTTATTTTTATTTAAGTATTTGAATTTATTGTGAACGGTTGGATAAATAGACGCGGCTGAGGATTTAGTTTTATAATGTGTACTGATTTTCTAAGTGAGAACTCTCATATCGCGATGCAGGATTTTTAGTACCGATATACTTCGATAGCTTTTCCCTATTTGGCGCTGGCCGTCACACAATTTGTCTGAATTGCAGAACTGCCTCCAGGGTTAGAAGAAGAGCCAGGATCCAATAGCGAAGAAGACCAGTCTCTCTCCACAACGGTGTCAGCTACCAAGAAGGATAATAAGAGGACTATGACAGTAAGACCGTCGAATATAATTAATATCCAACGAATGAGTGAGGACAAAAGTAGAGAGTAGAAGAACTCGGGGTAGGCCGAAACTTACATATGAAGACCACGTGAGCAGATTGCTCAAAATCGGAAGGGTTGAAAGTACTCGGATAACTAGACGTGCATGTATGAAGCGATTAACGAATCTGTAGGAAGCGAAAGAAGTACCTATGCATAGATCGCGATGCATGGCGATCTGTATCCAGAATATTCAATATAAATGTAATTGTCCGTTTAGAACTATCTAACAGTATATCTCATCCATCTATGTAATTGTCCTTTTAGAACTATCTAATAGCATATCTCATCCATCTATGTAATTGTCCTTTTAGAACTATCTAACAGCATATCTCATCCATCTATGTAATTGTCCTTTTAGAACTATCTAACAGCATATCTCATCCATCTATGTAATTGTCCTTTTAGAACTATCTAACCTATCTAACAGCATATCTCATCCATCTATGTAATTGTCCTTTTAGAACTATCTAATAGCATATCTCATCCATCTATGTAATTGTCCTTTTAAAACTATCTAACAGCATATCTCATCCATCTATGTAATTGTCCTTTTAGAACTATCTAACAGCATATCTCATCCATCTATGTAATTGTCCGTTTAGAACTATCTAACAGCATATCTCATCCATCTATGTAATTCTCCTTTTAGAACTATCTAACCTATCTAACAGCATATCTCATCCATCTATGTAATTGTCCTTTTAAAACTATCCAACAGCATATCTCATACATCTATGTTATTGTCCTTAATTGGTCGTGCTAATTAGTGTCTAGCACATAAGACCTTTTAGCCTTTTGTTACCATCTCACTAAAAAAGCAACGGGTAAAAATTTAACATTTAAAATAGACACATTTTCATTAAATTTTTTGGCCCTTTAGACCCACCTCAGTTCCGTGCTTCGGAAGGCACGTTAAGCCGTTGGTCCCGGTTGCCAATAAAATGGTAGTCGTTAAGCCAAGTTGGAAGCCCTATGGGCGGCTTAATAAAATTCAACTGCAGGTCGATGCAGCCTGCGCCTGTCCATTTCAACACGGCAATGGGCTCACCACCTGTTACGTGGGACAGAAATGCATACGGTGAAATGTGGGCGTTAAATATGCCTCTGCCTACCCCTTCGGGGATAAAGGCGTGACAATATGTATGTATGTATGTCCTTTTAGAACTATCTAACAGCATATCTTTATCCATCTAACTACAAGTTGTATCCCTTAAGAGCGGTTCAGTCAGAGAAGACAGGCCAGGCTTCGTGATCCATGTAAAAGCAACGTTGGCTAGTTAACAAGCACTGCGTTATGAATCGCGAGGCGAGCTTCTTTTACGACACGCTTTGTTGCTTTACCAATTAAGACAAAGCACCGTTAACTCTGTTTCCGGCAGCTACTCGCCGTTCTACATCTGAATCACATCTTTCGTCCGCACTAAAGAAACAATTTCATTCACTTGCTCTAGACGTTCCTGGTTTACCCAAATCTCTCACTTAGTTCTCAACTTCTGGTAAATTATATTTATTATAATATTTATTAGTATCGCTCGTGTATATACTAATAGTAGCTCTCGTGGCCCCGCGGTCTCAGTGTTCTGTAAACGATCACTGAGTTACGCAACTTTCACTATGGCTGGTCCTCGGATGGGTGACCACTTTGTGGCATTTACATTTGCGAGCGTTTCCGTGCTTCGGAAGGCACGTTAAGCCGTTAGTCCCGGTTGCCAGTAAATTGGCAGTCGTTAAGCCTGGTTGAAGGCCTTATGGGCGGCTTGAAAAAATTCAACAGCAGGTAGCCACAACCTGCGTCTGTCTATTTCAACACGGCAATGGGCTCACCACCTATTACGTGGGACAGGAATCCATACGGTGAAAAGTGGGCATATAATATGCCTCTGCCACCCCTTCGGGGATAAGGCGTGATGGATATTTATTTTTTATTTTTATAATATTTATTATAAATAATATTATTTAAATTAAGTTTAGGCAAACTAAGTTTATTCGACTGTTTTCACATAACTCCAAAGAACAATAAAAGCAAATTAATATAAGCCAACATGTTAAAAGAACATCCATGAAGTTTCTTGCAAAATTCTTCTTCATGAAGCAAAGACTGCCCTTGGAACTGGCAACTAGAATTAAAATAAGAGCCATTTTAATTATTGGCATGACTATTCATACGTAAGTGCCCAAAATGGTTTACATGAATAAACATATTTTTGATTCTATAATACAACAGAGTCTGTGGAAATGATCTGCTAGCATCATGAAATAATATTAAATTGTAATGGGCCATTTAAAAAAGCCTTCATAAATTTCATTTATCTTTAGTTCTAGTGTATGACATTTTGTAAGCGCCGTTATAATGGTCTATGCAAAATGAAAATATTTATTTTTGTATTACAGCTAGGTGCTGGCAGGAAGAGCTTGAAGGACTTCGAGAAAATCGACGGAACCACGTCAGAAGACGAAGAAGCGAGACTAGAGAAAGAGTTAGCAGAGATATACAAGGATACTGGTGAGCCTTCTTTATTTAAATTTAATTTAATTAATTATAATTATTTTAATAATATTTGTGTGTTTCACAAATGTTTGTTTCGGAGTTTGGGTGTTTCCTATGTATAATTGTGTGTATTTAGAAATATATAAGTATGTTCATCAATAGTCTAGATGAGATATACTTGCAAAATCCCATACCAGGGCTTCTAAGTACGAATACATAAAAATATCAGGGTCAAAAACCAGGTTTTAAAATACTTGAAAGAAGTATAAAAGTATTTAAAAGTATGAAAGTATGCAATACAAAGAGGACTGCTAACTTCTATACATATTAAACATACTTTAAATATTTAGTAAGTATAGAATACTTTGTTTTTTTTTATACCACTTAGGTTGCAGACCAGCACACGGCCCGCCAGATAGAAATGGTTTGATTTGAATGACGTAATTAGTTCACCACAATAACTGAACTGACAAAAATCGAACAAAGCTTAATATTTCCTCAAATATAAACATAACTATTATTACATAAAAAAATAAAATAAAATACTTTCATGCAAGCAAAAGTGTGTCTTTATTATAAAGATATAAAGGTGAATAACGCGAAATAGTAGAAAGAAATTAAAAGCGCGTTGGGATGAATTATATCGTTTAGCAAGTTTATGCAATCATGTTCCTTATTTTGTTATCATACATACATATTGTCACGCTTTTATCCCCAAAGGGGTAGGCAGAGGCATAATAAACGCCCACATTTCACCGTATGCATTTTTGCACAGGTGGTGAGCCCATTGCCGTGTTGAAATGGACAGGCGCAGGCTGTGTCGACCTGCTGTTGAAATTTTTTAAGCCGCCCATTTATATATGGCCTTCAACTTGGCTTGACGACTGCCATTCCACTGGCAACCGGGACCAACGGCTTAACGTGCCTTCCGAATCACGGAACTGGGGTGGGTCTAAAGGGCCGAATAAATCTAAATAAAAAGTGTGTCTATTTTTTAAATGTTAAATTTAGAAGAAATTTATCATTTAAAAAATAGACACTCGACAGGTCTTATGTGCTAGACACTAATTAGCACGACCAATTAAAGTCCTGGTAGTCTCGGACTGTATTTATATACTGTATATTTGGATTTTGTTATCATACGTCATAAATATGATTAACCGAATAGAACGTTCCAAGTGCATAAAGTACATACACAGATTTCGGTTAAAAGTCAGGGGTTCGGTCTTTATCGCAAATACTCGGGCGCACTCGGACACTGCAACCCCTCCCTGCGCATACCACGCACCTGAGCCCCGCGCTGCTTGGGAACGTGCATGAGCAAAGTGTCTAGCCGCGACGGCGTCCATATTTGAAAATACTTGCATAGGAATTTGAGCCGTATTCCATGTCGTCGTAATAAAAACTCAAAATCGTATAAATAATAAAAAAGACGTGTGGCACTCTGAGACTGCCGCGGTAAAGCTATTGCATAGCATACCTTTGTTTTTCTTTGATATTAATTCAAGTTACACTAAAATTACCAAAAAAAAACCAAAAAAAAAGAAACAAAAAAGAAACACCCTCACCCTCACCCCCACCCCAACCCTCACCCTCACCCCTCACTCTCACGCTCACTACTCTCACCCTCACCCCACCCTCACTCTCACAGTCACCCTCATCCTCACCCTCACACTCACTATCATCACGTCTCGATCCGTGCGAGCTTCGTACAATCGTACCATATAATATATGTACACACACGTTAAGCCAACGCTCGGCCGTGCTTGGTGAACTTCGTGTGACCTCGTCTCGACCTTCGTCTTAGGTTTTTCGTGCCGGAATTTCGTTCCGGAATTTCTTGATTAAGGCCCGCGATAAAAACTATGCAATAGCTTAAAAATACTTTGAAGTTCAAAGTATTTTTATTTACAAATTTGATTGTGTTTCTTATTGGCATTGCGGTACAGATTGTTTTCCTATGCAAGTATTTTTAGTAGTACTGTTTCAAGTTCTTAGGACATCCGATCCCATTTAGTGTAGTAGTAGCACATACTTTCAAACTTGCAAGTATTTTTTACTAGTACCAGGGCGCCGTACTTCGAAGGGAAACCCTGGTTTTAAAACCTGTTACGTAAATACGTCTCATTTCTAGATGCCACAAGCTTATAATTGCTTACTTTGGGCACGGCGGCGGCGGTGTGAAAAAAACAAATAGCACAATATAATAATTTTTTAGTCTTTTAAACCCTAACGTTAAGAGAAGTCTTATAAAAAGGCTCACTTTGCGTCTGTACGAATCTATTTCTCAGAAACCATAAGAGATATTGAAGTTTCTACCACTTGCGGTTTTGAAACTGGTTTCGGTTTAGAAGTCGTCTGATTCCTTCGCTACAATAGTTTTATATACTTGTTTTATGTGCAGATTACAAAGAAATAACAGAGGAGGCGGTAGGAACGAAAGGGACAACAACAACAACACTTGCTTCAGATAGTGCGGAAGAGAGAGATAGGCCGATAGAGAGGGAGAAACCGATAGAGAGATCCAAGTATAGGTGAGTACCTACTCCACATACGGCCGGTCTCAATAACCTATCTATCTTTTACTATTGTTTAAAATTATGTCAAAATAGTTACCATCTCGGTACCTATCGACGAAAATGTCGGTTTCAACAACCAAAGATAGATAGAAATATTTACGTACGACCCATCCCTGCTTCGGGGGCAGCAGGGATGGTGTGTGGGACTCCCGGCCCTTTGGGGGCCGTCCTACCCACTAAACCCCGCGGTGTTCCACCTTCTTCCCAACCGGGTCGCAGGATAGGCCTGAGGGCTATTCACTGCGACTGTTTATCTGTGGTAGCGATATATGATACGGATAAAAAAAATTGGCCCTCAATATTTATTTATTATTTACTAGGTGACACCCCAATGGCTTCGCCCGTGACATACTTCGAACTCCCGTCGCTCCAATTCAATCCCGTCTCTAATAAATTTTACAATAATTCATTAAAATTTGGCCGATTTGTCAACATTTATGAGTACTGCTCCGCTCAACGTGATGATAGGCCTATAGCCTTCCTCGTTAAATAATGGACTATCTAACACGAAAAGAATTTTTCAAATCCGACCAGTAGTTTATTTATCTATGTATCTTATTTTAGATATATTTATTTATCATTTTTCACTTATTAGTTTCAGGTTCTCGCCAGATTCGACGGACAAGATAGAAATCGAAAAGTTCAGAACTTCGGTGGATGACATCGTCTGCAAGAACAAAGAAAAGCTTAGTGCCACTGTAAGTGTGTTCAGGAGTTACATGATATGAAGATGATATGGTGATTGCAAAGGAACCGTATCAGCTGTCTCTAAGCTGTCTCTAAGCTCTAAAGCTAAGCGAGATAACATCCAGTTACGTTCGTAGTGTACTAATAGGAATTGTACTGATACCACAAATTTAAAAAGAAACACTAATTACTACACGATAATTTGGTATGTGATGCGTGCAGAGTTTGCTCCGCAGTGAAGTACTGCCGCGCTCTGTTGAGCACGCCGAGCTTTTTGGACGCCAGCTTCGCCTTGTTTAAAGATGTTTAGCCTCAAGTCACTTGCAAGTGTCTGATGACTAAATGACAAAGTTATTTCAAACAGGGGAAACCGAAATTAAACCCTGTTTTAACCCGTGTGGCCAGCGTGAGTCATGTTGATGATCTTATGGACAGCTTGAAAAAATCAACAGCAGGTAACCACAACCTGCAACTGTCTATTTCAACACGGCATTGAACTCACTACCTATTACGTGGAACAGGAATTCACACGGTAAAATGTGGGCGTATTATATTCCTCTGCCACCCCTTCGTAGACAAAGACTGATAAAAATTGAGAAAAAGCAAAAAAAAATATTTTGCTACTAATTTAAATTGTTGTTTTGCTCACTGTAGGCAAGTAAACTCAAAAACCTTTTGACTCGGTAGAAGGGCGTGCTATGAGAATTGTCAACGATCCTCTACTAGCAGACGGTGTTGAGCTCCTTCGTGATAGGAGAGACTTCGCCTCCTTATGTGTGTTCTATCGCCTGTACAACGGTCTGTGTGTCTCTGAATTGTTTGATATGATGCCCACGTCTACCTTCTACCAGCGCACCGCTCGCCATAGATAGGGTGTTCACCCTCACACTTTGCGTCCGGAGCGCTCACATACGGTTAGGTCCGATAGAGGCTTTATTCCGCGTACGCTTAGGTTGTGAAATGAGCTCCCTGCCTGGGTTTTCCCGAACGTCTACAGTATGGGGTTCTTCAAAAGGGGACTTAGAAGGTTTTTAAAGGGTCGGCCGCGCAAGTGCTGCACCTCTGGTGTTGCAAACGTCTATGGGCTACGGCGACCACTTTCCATCAGGTGGGCCGTATGCTTGTCTGCCACCTCAGAGGTATAAACACACCCAACACTTTGGCCATACTGGGCCTTATGTGCTGTACCCCTTACTCTTTACTCATCCCCCCAGATGAGTCATGCAGCACATTCATAAACTTCAGTATTCATGCCTGTAGTCTTCTGGTGGCGGGTACGCTCTTCCAAGATTACTCAATTTTCTTACACCAAGCGCCCGCACCGCAGATGGTGCATGGTTTCGCCAGCATCTTCACAGGTTCTGCACGTCTGATCCTCCGTGAGTTCCATCTTTTGGAGCTATTGCCTTGTTGCATAGTGCCCTGTGAGTGCTCCAGTGATTCTCCGCAGCTGTTCTCTGCTGTATTATGTCCATACTTTTTTGGACCATCCTGCTTTTATGTCTCCCAGAAAATATTTTGCATGTCTCTTGCCATCGACACATGCTATCGACTGCCACGAATTATGACGAACGGATAGGTATGCTCTCCATTTTAATGGACTATTGTTTAATCTGCTATCAATAATAGCAGGGATGCTAGGAAGGAGTTACAATGCAATATTCTACACGTTATAGCCAATTTTTTTTTCCAGGCAGCACTGAAGAAGTCCAGCTCAAATCAGTCCCCACTGACGCGCAAGCTTTGCCCAGCCATGATCACTGCACAGATATTATTAGTTTTGGGCACCAGAGTCTGTCTTTAGTCCTATTAATCATTGTATTTGTTCATTAATAATTTAGTTGGGTAACTTTGAACATGCGGATATGTTTACCCTAAATTGTAATATTGTTAAGTAATTTAAATATAAACTAATGGGTAAATTTACCCTATTCCTTATAATAGACTGCCTCTGTGGCGCGGTGGGAGTGTATCCGACTGCTACGCAAGAGGTCGTGGGTTCAATTACCACCCAGGATAAAACTTTGTGTGATGAGGACGATGGTTTATTCAGTGTCTGGGTGCTATTTATCTATAATATGTGCGTTTAGAAATATATAAGTATGTTTATCAATTATCTTGTTACCATAGTACAAACTCTGCTTAGATTATAATCAGATGGCGTTGTGTGAGATGTCCCAACAATATTTATATGTTGATGTTGTTGTTTATATTATTTTAATAATTATCTAGATTATTATGTATTCAATAAATTTAATAGTAAGTGAATATTAAACAAAAAATAAATTAGTAGATGTAAAAACTGGTTCTCTCAAATATTTTTGTCTTTTTATTGACTTTGTTCATTAATACAAGTTGATGATAAATGTAAATATCGTTAAAACTTTCTGCTATATTACTATCGAATATAAAATGAGCATGTTCAAAGTTACCCAAACTAGTTAAAATTAAATAATTATTATAAATGTGTTTATATTCTGTATATGTTTATGATTTTAATTGGATTATATTATTCTAAAATTTTATGTGGTAAACTAAATTTATTATTATCATGTTGTAAAAACCTTTCATTGGTTGTGAGTGTACGGGGTTGTTGTATACATACCTACATTACTAGTTGCGCTTAGCGGCTTTGCCTGTGACATTCTTCGAACGTCCTCCCGTTCGTATTCCCCATATATAACTAGGTATTATATATAATACTAGTTGACGCCCGCGGCTTCGCCCGCGTAGAGAAGTTTTCCCGTTCCCGTTTCCCGCAGGAATTCGTTCCCGGGATAAAAATTAGCCTACGTCCGTCTCCTGGCTCTAAGCTAGTTCGCCACCAGTTATAAATAGTGTAACTAACACGACTTTCTTTTATATATATAGATGTTATTTAAGGCAGCCTATCAGTTTTCCCTATGGAGCATAGAATCAATTTCTTTTCCTCTCTACGAGAGATGCCATACTTTATAAAATTCATACAAACAAAGCGGGTCAATGGGCGGCACCGTTTACGAATGGCAAGCACTGACATGTCATGTATGCGACTTTCGCCTAAAGCCGGACGTAAATTTCGCACTTTCTTTGGTTACTTTAGTCTTTATTAGGACCCGTGTGAGGTAGCGAGCAACATTTCTTACTCTGTGGTATTCTGAAGGACATAGATGATAATGACTGACCAGACATTTGGCGGGAAGAGTGACAAGTGCGGACGCTTGCTTTATATTATTTTCTAAAACTAGTGCATTTATCTTGTTTTATGTGCGGAAGTGGTGGTTTCTTAGACATAAAAGTTGTGTTAACGTGCTATAGTGAAAGACAATGATATATATGCAGTGAAATGCTATTTTCTCTCTTGCCGCGAAACGTCCACTGACAACCTTAGTATAAGAATCACCATTATACTGAGGGCAAGGACCAGGACGTAGCCTGAGGACACGACATCGACTGGACAGGACTAATTAGAAGATAAGATTGAAGAAATATGATATAAAAAATAAGATTTGGCTAAAAGGTCTTAGAAACCAGGCCATTAAATAATTATTAAAAAAAAATGACTGACCAAAAACCTACTTAACTACTATCTTCAGTCTGTATTTCTGATGGGGTAGTCAGAGATGACCGATTGTCAGGCTTCGCGATATATGTATACTTCTTTCGCTTCCCGCAGATTTATTTTTCGTTTCATACATGCACGTCTGGGCATCCGAGCACATCAAAAGTGCTCGGATGCCCAGACGTGCATGTACTTGTAATTTACAACGTTCAATGTGCTTGTTCACGTTCAATGTGTATTTAAAGGCGACCCACCAATATTGTCGCTCTTCAGGGCTGTAATAAATAAATCGTGAAACCTGTCACGGTGCGACTGATTTCCTATCGCGAATATAAGTAAGTATAATTAAGTTAATTTCAGTAGGTAGACTTTTATTGTAAATCAATATTATTGACTGCCGTGAATTTTATTGTATTGTCCAGTAAGCGGAGTCGCATATACTACCACAGTGTATGCAACTCTACGCTTAAGTCCCGGGTTCGATTCTCGAGTCAAAATCAATATTTGTGTATTCCACCAATGTTGGGGTGTTTACTATAGAAAATATGTTTGTATTTATAGACTAGATGACCCGCCGACAGCTTCGCCCGTGAAATATTTCGACCTCCCGTCGCACCTATTTAATCCCGTCGCTTATAACTTTTGCAATTATGCATACAAAATTGCCCGATTTGTCGACATTTATGACTACTGCTCTGCTCCCCAGTGTAGTAGCGTAATGATGTATGGCCCATAACCTTCCTCGATAAAGGGGCTATCTAACACAAAAATATTTTTTCAAATCCGACCAGTAGTTCATGAGATTCGCGCGTTTAACCAAACAAACAAACTCTTCAGCTTTATAATACGAATATTAGTATAGATATAGAATTATGTTTAACAGTTGTCTAGATCCCATAGGACAAGCTTAAAGCGTAGTTTAGGATACTTGGGCAACTTGTCACACAGTGCTATTTTCGCTGTATAAAAGGTCTGTGCACGGGCTCCACCCGTGAAATACTTCAAACACCTCTTGCACCTCACATATTTAACCCATGCCCCTTCTTAGTTTTCACATACATTTCCTTTATTTCATATACAACTTTCATCAGGTCAAAAAGATATTATGAGAGAGTCATCTGACAAATTAGACTTGCTGAACGCTATGCATCGACGTGGTATTCGCATTATGATTGTCCAGAGGTAAGGTGAAGCTTTGAGCGGCTGGCGTAGATACATTACTTTCTTGGCTGCATTTTACAGAGTATACCACAGTGACAAGAAAAAGTCCTCCTTTATGGAATGTCGTGTAGTAATGATATGGAAGCAAAAATAAGGAACACGTGCTCAAGAATTGCCCTCATATCGCAAATATGGCATTAATATACAATGTCTTATAGGAAAAGTAGTACAAACATTTACAGAACTTTACGGTAAATCCACAGGAACGAACACTTGATTGTTGGTGTCACAGTTGTTCAATGGCAATTGCTGGCAAACGCTATATACGTAGTGACCCGAGGAATCAGGTCTTCATAGACTGTACTTGACCATTAATTTGATAGCCCAGCTGGGTGACAATTTACAAGCTCATAAATTATCAGATGTTCTTCTAAGTCTTTGCGAAGGAAGGTCTTCCAAGTCTCTACCTGAGGCTGTCCTCTGGTAATGACCATTTTACGTTGATAGGTGTTGCTTTTTATCTTGGCAATTGATAGAAATAAAGTGGTTTACACACTTTGTAGTCAGTCACAAGTCACACAAAGTCACAAGTCACAAAATCAATTCGTAGTTTCTCTTCTCTTTCACAGAAAGGGAACTTGCAGCGTACACCACCAAAGGTCGGTCTTCCAATTATGCTTCTTCTAAATCTGTTTTCTTTGAAATTGTGTAACGGGACTCATATTATATTCACGTCAACTTCGAAAATTCCGATGAGTTGTGGCGTCGGCGAGCCAGATATTATGCGGCTAATTAACTAAAAAAAAAAACATAACGTTCCCTGTCTGCATAAGCTTTACAAAAACTCTTAGTAAGACCCGGGGGCAGACATTTCAGTGTCAGCTTCGAATATCAAACTTAGGTTAAGTTGCATCTAATGTAACCTGGGGAAAGAAATGTTCAGTTATTCCCACAATTGTACGTCGGTCGCTCTCTCCTGCGTCACCAGTCAGGTATATCATTTATATCAACACATTCATAAGATATAGTTCATAACGCTACTTTGCCGAGGAGCTTGGTAGTGAGTAGCTCAAATATTGCGTCATATTACAATTTCCACGCCGTCGCGGGCAAAAGCTAGTTTTATTATATAATCAAATTTTATATTTGCGAATTATATCATCATAATCATAATTGGTTTTATCTTACAGATTTTTGTATCTATATTCGTTTATCTTAGCTAGTTATATTTTTATCTTATCACAAATATACATACATTGTGGTTGCAGTCGATCAATAATACAGATAGGTACTGCAATTCGACAATTATTATTAAGTTATAATAAAAAAAAATAGTTTGGGGTACTAACTTTATATGTACTGTATTTATACTAATAATTGTGTTGTACCAACAGTTTGTCCAGCATGGCACAGTAAATTACAGTGTCTGTTCGATAGATGGCGTTGTACCATTCGTGCTCGTGGTCCTGCGAACTCAATGTTCTACAAACAATCACGGACGGAACGGTCACGAATGGGTGACCACTTTGTGGCATTTACATTTGCGAGCATTTACGTGCTTCGGAAGGCACGTAAAGCCGTTGATCCCGGTTGCCAGTAACATGGCAGTCATTAAGTCAAGTTGAAAGCTTGAAAAATTTCAACAGCCGAACCGTACCGATACCGTACCTATCCACAACCTACGTCTGTCTATTTCAACGCGGCAATGGGCTCATCACCTATTACGTGGAACAGGAATACACATTGTGAAAGGTATAATATAATATACCTCTACCACTCCTTCGGGGATAAGGCGTGATAGATAAATAAATTGTGTAACTGCAGGGATCTCCAATGGTGGCTGCGTTGGGACTGTACACTGTCATGGCGCGGAGAAGACAAACTGGAAGGGAACAAAGGCAGCAACCAACAGTTTGTCCAGCATGGCACAGTAAATTACAGTGTCTGTTCGATAGATGGCGTTGTACCATTTTCGATACATGTCTTAATATATTTATTATTATTTTTGAAGCTTAAGTTACACGTTCACTTAATGTCACAAAGTATTTTATTATAAGTGAGGAATGCTTCATGTGAGCAAAATAGTGTGAGCCCCATGACTTTGCCTGTTACTGTGACATACTTTGATTGAAACCCCGCTGCACCCATTAAACCTGTCGCTTATTACTTTTATAATAATGTATTTTTTATTTATTTATTTATTTATGTACACACTAAGAATTTAATAGTAATAGTTGAAAGAAACATAGGTACAAGGGTACTGCTTATTTCTTAAAGAAATATCTCCCAGCAGACCCGCGAGAGGAAAATGTGAACAACTAGGAACTGAACAAACAAAAGTGTGTAATTAAATAATAATTAATGTACATTTTTTTTTCAGATTTTTTGTCATTTTTTCTGTTCTATTCTATTGGGTAGCAGCGTGAGGATACACAGCCTAATATAGCCTTCCTTGATAAAAGAGGCTACGAGCTACCTAACGCAAAAATATTTTTTTTAATTCGAACGAGAAGTTTCTGAGATTAAATACAAATTCTTCAAAATTAGTGAAGGTATTAATATTAATAATATCATAATTTTGACAAATTTTTGGTTTGTTGCATACGATTTTGACAATTTTTTTTTGACGGAGTGCTTTTTTTTTATTGGACACCGTGGCAGAGCAATCAAAACACACTCGTTTAAAGTGAGTCAAAATGGCGTCCATAGGAGTCGCTTACAAACATTCTGCACATGTGAAACTAATAAAAAGCGTGTAATAATATCAAAATAATTTGCCACTCGATCCTATTTCACGTGAGAATCAAAAAAGTTTATTGGACAATGGACTTTAAATGTAAGATTTGAATATTAAAAATGTCAGAAATCGCCCAAAACTTTTCCTAATACATTTCGGTAAATTCAACTTCTACCCAACTTTTTTGTTTTTAATGGCTGGCCGAAAAAGTAACATAAGTAAAATAAATAGCTTTTCATGTGTAATATAGAATTAAATTTACTTTTTATTTTTTAATTTCTATTTAGAACATTGTCATACGAGGATGATAGATGCCTTTTTTAATTAAAAAACGGAAAGATTGTGGAGTGACCTCCCTGCCGGGGTTTTCCCGAATGTCTACAGAATGTAGTTCTTCAAAATTAGGGGTCTTAGAAGGTTCTTACAGCGTCGGCAAAGCGAGTACTGCACCTCTGCTCTGATGTTGCAAACGTCCATAGGCTACGGTGACCACTATCCACGGGGTCGAGTCTGCTATTTCAATCGTGTCGAAATAGAATCGAAATCGTCGCTCAATAGAAAACCACCGCTACAATTTTGACAGTTTATCGTAGTCTACTATTACAATCGTACACCAATATACTTCTATCGGTCGGCCGATAGAATTCTACTAACACACCGCGCTAGTAGCTAGTCTAGTCAGTTGCATTTATGATAGTCTACTAACATTTCGACAGCTAAAAACAGCGATTCTGGTACTATTCTACGGCTTGTCAATAGTATACTCGGCTCCCAGGTACAGGTAGGCCTACAGGACCGTATGCTTGTCTGCCACTTAAGTAGTGGTATAAAAAAAGCACTGATCGTTTACAAAACACAGCGTTAGCTACGAGCGATTTGCATTTTCCTTGAAAAATCATTATCATTTTTTATGAGATAACCAAAATGCGTTATCATAATGATTCACCTCTTATCTGGGCACCACTTGTTACCAATATATATTAGAATTCTTATCATTAATACTGGGTATTTCGTTAATATAGCACCCTTCAAGTGTGGTTAGGACATATTATTTTGTCTTTTACACCAGTTGACGACATTAGGTACTATATTGGAGGAAGATGGAGCACCCCAATTTCGTGGACGCAGGTGCTGAACCTGGCATTACGATTTGGACAATCGATGTGAGTATTGGTTCCTTAGTCAGGCCTTTATCTCCGAAAGGGTGGTAGTGGCATACTATAAGCCCACTTTTCACTGAATCATGCAAACCCGTATTTAAAGCTAATAATCTTTTGACAGTTCCTAGTATATCTATACTTAATATTATAAAGCTGAGGAGTTTGTTTGTTTGTTTGGTTGAACGCGCTAATCTCAGGAACTGGTCGGATTTGAAAAAAATAAATATTTGTTTTAGATTTATCGAGGAAGGCTATAGACTATATATAAAAATAAATAAATATCCATCACGCCTTATCCCCGAAGGGGTGGCAGAGGCATATTATATGCCCACTTTTCACCGTGTGGATTCCTGTCCCACGTAATAGGTGGTGAGCCCATTGCCGTGTTGAAATAGACAGACACAGGCTGTGGCTACCTGCTGTTGAATTTTTTTTAAGCCGCCTATCAGGCCTTCAACCAGGCTTAACGACTGCCATTTTACTGGCAACCGGGACCAACGGCTTAACGTGCCTTCCGAAGCACGGAAACGCTCGCAAATGTAAATGCCACAAAGTGGTCACCCATCCGACGACCAGCCATAGTGAAAGATGCGTACCTCTGTGATCGTTTACCGAACACTGAGACCGCGGGGCCACGAGCGTTTCATATCATCATGCTCAGCGCTTCATATAGGCTATATATCATCACTACAGTAATCAAAAATGTTGACAAATCGGGTATTTTTTATGCAGTTTTGTACGGGATTAAATAAGTGCGACGGGAGTTCGAAGTTTATCACGGATGAAGGTGAATTCATATTCATATAGGAAAGAATTTCTCAGCTTATTTAGCTACGAGAGTGAGGAGGAAATGCTTATTAGAAAGGTATAATTTTGTAAGTTAAATAACCATAAACTAATAATCTTCACGCTGATTCCGTGACTGAGTAGTCAGAGAGGACAGATCGCCAGGTTTCACGGTCCATGCATACTTCTTTCACTTCTTGCAGATTCATCAATCGCTTCATACACGCATGTCTGGGTATCAGAGTACTTCTGACTTTTCCGTTTTTGAGCAATCTGCTCACATGGTCTTCATAAGTTAGTCTCGGCCGACACTGACTCCTTCTACGTACCCTCTACATTTGCACAATAATTATATTCTTCGTCAATCGTTCCTCACTTATTCGTTGGACGTGTCTTAACCAACGGAGCACGCCCTTTTTCAGCTTAACGCTGACACTTTCATTGAAATCTGGCATATTGCGTATCACTTCGTTAAGTTAAATCAGTACACGAATCACATTCTTAAAATTATATATTTAATAGAACGCGTGTCATCTAATCTAAAATCTTATATTATTTATCACTATGCTGGGCACCCGTTCAAAATGCATAATAATATCTTGTCTTTATACTACTCGTATACGCCCACATTTTGTCCAACGTAACAGGTGGTGTGGCCATTGTCGTGTTGAAATGGACAGGCGCAGGTTGTGGCGACCTCCTGTTGAAATTTTTCAAGCCGCCCATAAGGCCTTCAACAATATTAGTAGCTACGAGTATAACAATAGAACTAAGATGTCTCTGTCCGATCTCTGTCGACTGCTACCTTAAAGATGCGCTCTATAGCCCTTATGAATTGTAGGACACTTTTTTTAGCTTGTGTTATGGAATCTAGACAACTGATATACATACTTATATATATTTCTAAATACATACATGTTATACATAGCAAACACCCAAACTCCGAAACAAACATTTGTGAATCACACAAATATTTTATCCGACCCGGGAATCGAACCTAGGACCTTAGTCGCGGCAGACACATGAACTAACACTGCGCCACCGAGGCAGTCAAATAAAAATAAAACTTCGATCTGTAAATACCTATTTTTTGTTTCAGAAATTCGAACCTGTACCAGTCGATGATAAGCTTTATGGAAAATTCTTTAATGGAGACTCATATATCGTCCTGAAGGTAAGTTAAACGGTCCTTATTATTTTATTAATCATCATCGTCTGAGCGTTTGTCAAAATTTGCATCTCCCTACTTGCCTCTACAAGGCGAAGAGGATTCGGGAAGTATCCCGAACCCTGTTCGCCTTACACTAAAGACAAACAGGATATATCCTTTGAGAGAATGAGATAGAAAATAATTATACAGTGTTTTCTATCGGCTGCGTACTACGAAGCTGTCAGAAAATACGTCAAAATCAACGCGGGTGTATCTATCGCAGTCATCTGGATGAATCTGCTATTTGATTAAATGACTAGCGCGTTCATTGAAATAATATTATAACAATATAATTTAAAGCCGCCCATAAGGCCTCCAACTTGACTTAACGACTGCCATGTTACTGGCAACCGGGACCAACGGCTTAACGTGCCTACCGAAGCACGAAAACGCTTGCAAATGTAAATAATAATAATTCTTTATTATCAGGCAACACGAGAAAAGTTACAGATCTTATAAACTTATTCTACGACCCATAGATACCTTTTACCTAAAAATACATAGAATAATAACTTAACCTAAGTTACACGTAGTGACTTCGACGTGTCACAGGTCGAGGGATTATGCGTTGGCAGGCGTCCTCTGAAACGCCTGAACTTCACCCCTGTTGGCCAAAAGTCGGGACTCATGAAAGTGGCGATGCGTTCTGAGGGAACCCTCACCACAAAAGAGTTAAAACCCACTTTGTGATGTGAGTTCAACTTCTCCACCCTCAAATCTAACCCTGTTTTCTTGTCGACGTCTACGACCTTCACGTTGTGGTGAACGCGAGATACGTAGACCATGGTACTTGGAACCTCTACGCGGAAGTGCTGCTGGATGGATCTTGACGCAGTACCACACTGGTTCTTGCAAGAGGGCTTCCTTTTCTTCTTCACCACTATCGTGAATCCTTCTGCATCACAAGGCTCTTTCCGTGAAACCTTAACGGGTGCAGTGCTGCGTTGAGTGACGCTGCTCTGCTTCCTCCCCTTTATTTGAACGGCTGTAGGGGTACTGGCCGTTGCAGCTGCGTAGTCACGTGGCTGAGAAGCTGGTAACGTGAAAGTAGTCGGCACCTTCACGGGGGAAGAGGCAGCGGCGGGGGCGGCGGGGCGCGGGCTCGTGTTCGGGGCACACGCCACGGTCACCGGAGCGTCGGGCGAGTCAAATTCTGCTGACTCGAAACTGCACAGTGACGCATTTTGTACGTTGACATTATTAGAGGCCACGTTAAACGACCTAGTAACTGAATTACTGCTACGTAGCAACAATAATTCCGTCTGTAGGCCACTGATAGTTTTATCAGAGGCCTCCAATTTTACCAATACACTGGCAAGGCTGGACTTCAGGAACGTGATGTCCTTGAGTAGTCTGGTGACGTCGACGTGGTCGAATCCCACAGGTGGGAGCTTGTGCAGCTTCTTTGCGACGAAGTCGGGCACGTCATCAGGATCACTTTCTTTCAGCAGGGTGATGATGTCCTGCACACTTCTCTCCCCTCCATCCCACCTGCGGGACGGCATCTGGGCAGTCTTACCGACCGATTGGTACAGCAACGGCTTCCCACTGCAGATCTCCTCCTCCTTAAAGTTGGATTTGCAGATCTGCATGATACTGATCTCATCCATGGTATCAATTGCATTCTGGATGAATGCAAGCAGCTCGTTCACGATGATCGCCTTATTGGTAGCCATCGCGGCGGGCGTAGAGCAGCGACGCGAGAGTCGCGCGTGTCGCGAATTAATTGTTTACTAATTATATATACGTTTCCGACCGCTCATCGCTAAGCAATAAATGCCACAAAGTGGTCTCCCATCCGAGGACCATCCATAGTGAAATTTGCGTAGCACAATGATGGTTTACAGAACACTGAGTATAATAGAAATATAGCTCAGCTAGGTCAGCTAGTATATATATATATACTAGCTGACCGGCCCGGCTTCGTCCGTGACATACTTCCAACCCCGTGGCACCCATATAATCCCGTCACTTATTACTTTTCCAAAAATGTATGAAACTTTCCCCGATTTGTTGACATTTATGATTACTGCTCCATTCTCCTGTGTAGTAGCGTGATGATATATAGCTTAGAACCTTCCTCAATAAATGGGCTAAACAATACAAGAAAAAATAAAATCGGTCCAGCCGTTCACGCGTTATGGCGTGACCAAGGGAAATAGGGATTCATTTTTATATAAATACATTATTTTATTAAATTTAATTTAATAAATATAATATATTATTATATTTATCTTATTCTTCTCCTTGTCCTTATTATTCTTATCTTATTATTAAGGTAACCTGCGAGAGAATAAGATAAATATAATATACTACCTGACCCGCGCAACTTCGTTAGCGCCACATAAGAAAAACAGACAAAAAAAGATACATTAGTTAAAGAGGGTGGCGCTTAGGTTATTCTTATGAAACAACTTCTTGCGCTTTTTAACAACAAAATCTGAATGAATTCGGAATACTTGTTGATGTCGGAAATATTCTGCCTATTGCCGATTTTCATCAAAATGTGATTAAATAACAAAAGTCCAAATAATATAGAAATCTGTACAAACTTTCACAATAATAATATTAGTAAGATAACATTCCCATGGGAATATCGCGAATTCTATCTTGGTGCTCATCTAACGTAGGTACGTGACGAATACGTTCACAAAATTTTAGGTTGTGTATGGGTTTACCCACGTAGTTCCCATTCCCGTGGGCATACCGGGTATTCCTTTCTTAGTGCTGATTCAAGGTAGATACCTAGTAAATACTTTCACCAAATTACTGATATGTACCTATGCTTGATAGTTTAGACTGTGTGTGGCTTCATCCGGGTATTTCCCGTTTCCATGGAAATATCGGGAATTCCCTTTTTATGGCTTATCCAAGACTTAAAGTATACATTCACCAAATTTCAGGTTTCCATCTTTAATGTAAAGGCTTTGCGTGGTTTACTGACATAGTTTCGGTTCCCGTGGGAACACCGAACTCGCTGGTAATAAAGGCCTTAGGAGCTTCTTTAAAAAAAGGTGTAGGTACACATGTTACTAACTTTGAAAATGACAATCTTCCATACAACCGTTTATCCTTTATTTTAACTCCTTCATAGGGGGCACCTTTGTGTTAAAAGGAACCCCAATACGAAGTTTGAACTTCATAGCTCAGTTAGCTCCATGGATTTCGTGAATAATGAGTCAGTTAATACAACCACTGTTTTACCTCCTTATAGGTAAACTTTTGCGAAACCGCAATACACGTGCCCATTTATTTGTAACCAAAACAGGTTTACGTAAATTCATGTTTCTAACTATGAAAATGACGAACTTCCATACCACCGTTTATCGCTAATTTACTTCCTTAGAGGTAGAATATCGAAAAATCTATTCTTAGGGGAAACCTGAAAGGAACCCCCATGCGAAGTTTGGGCTTCGTAGCTTTGTTAGTTTTATAGGTTTCGAGATCAATGAGTCAGTTATTACAACTCCTGTTTTCCCTGTTCCCACTCAAGGGTAGAATTTATAAAGCTTCCTTAAAACGTTTTTTTTTAATACAGAAGCAGGTATAAGAAATTCAGAATGTTCGAAAATGTAGAACTTTCCGTTTAAACTTTCAAATCTTGTACATCTTTCAACCCGATACACGTGCCCTTTTATTTGTAACTTAAAACAGGTGTACATAAATTCATGTTTTTAACTTTGAAAATGACGAAGTACGATACAAACGTTTATCGCTTATTTACTTCCCTAGGGGTACAATTTCGCAAAATACCTTCTTAGCGGAAACCTACGTATTAAAAAGAATCTCCATACGAAGTTTGAGCTTCATAGCTCCGGTAGTTTCAGAGATATCGTGATCAATGAGTCAGTCATTTTGCCTTTTATACACATTACTGGCTGACCCGCGCGACTTCGCCCGTAATAAACATCGAACTCCCGTCAGTTTATCAGTCACGCCTTTATTCCCGTCACTCCCATTCAATCCCGTCGTTTATTACTTTTACAATAATGTATGAATATTTGCCCGATTTGGATTACTGCTCTGCTCCTCAGGGTAGTAGCGTGATTATATAGCCTTTTATCAGGTTCGCCTTTATTCCCTTCGATCCCATTAAATCCCGTCGTTTATTACTTTTACAATAAAGTATGAAAATTTGCCCGATCTGTTGATTACTGCTCCGCTCCTCAGGGTAGTAGCGTGATGATATAGCCTTTTATCAGTCACGCCTTTATTCCCGTGGCGCCCTTTTAATCCCGTCGTTTATTACTTTTACAATAATGTATGAATATTTTCCCGATTTGTTATACTTTTCACTTGTCATTTTAAGCAAAAATTTTTTCACAATAAAATGATTATAGTAAGTTAACCTTAAAAAATAGATAACTTTTAAAGGGGAATAATTATGTAATATACAGTTTTTGCGTAACTTTAATCGTTTACGCAGCGTTCGCAACGGAAGCTATCAAAAGGAATATTTTGTCCACGATTTTGCCACATTTATCATTGCTGTTCCGCACCTATTAAAAGAAATTTTGCAAATTGAAACTGTAGGTTCTGAGATTAGAGCGTTCAACCAAACAAACAAACTCTTCAGCTTTATAATATTAAGTATAGATAAAGATTATTAGTAAATAGATTACTAGCTGTCCCGCCCGGCTTCGCCCGCGACGTACTCCGAACCCCGTGGCACCCATTTAATCCTGTTGTTTATTAATTTCACATTCACAATTATTTATGAACATTTCGAAATTCATTGATTACTTCACCGGTCACTTCACCTACTTACCTACTGCCGGTCGAATTATGGTTACACGAAATTAATTTAATTGCGCTTTATTTCGAATCTGTGATAACTTGTAAGATATTCATTTAATTTGCAAGGTGTGAAGGGACAGAATAATCTCCATGAAATGCTGAAGCTAACTAACGTAGTAAAAATGATAAGGATTAATAGCATATTTATGTAAATAGCCTTCATATTACCATACTTCATATTACAATGGTTGTTTTTTTATACTATTAAAATGGATATAGTATTCTCATGAGATAGACATACATTACATTAGATACACAATTGCACCATACACTTTTTGTTATATCTCAAAGGGTTTAGGCAGCGTTTTTGTTGAAAGCTCCCAGACGGCTTATTTTTTCCGACATTCCCAACAAATATCGTTATAGTTTGGTCAATGTAAACAAAAACGTACAAATTATACATAAAAACCTTCTATTAGAATCACACTAGGTTATAAGTTAAAAAGAGACAGGGAACACAGCCGTATGCTTGTTTGACACCTTAGTGTAGTAAGTCTTTAGCGGTGCGCGGTCGGAAACGGTCGCGCTGCACTAATGTACAGTGTAGTAATTAATTACAAAAATAAATATTCGTGATACGCGCTCACTCACGCGTCGTTGCGCTCTCGATGGCTACCAACAAGACGATCATCGTGAACGAGCTACTGGCGTTCATCCAGAATGCAATCGACACTATGGATGAGATCAGCATAATGCAGATCTGCAAGTCCAATTTTAAGGAGGAGGACATCTGTAGTGGTAAGGCATTGTTGTACCAATCGGTCGGCAAAACTGCCCAGATGCCGTCCCGCAGGAGAGATGGAGGGGATCGAAGTGTGCAGGATATCATCACCCTGCTGAAAGACAGTGATCCTGATGAAGTGCCCGACTTCGTCGCAAAGGAGCTGCACAAACTCCCACCAGTGCAATGGGATTCGACCATGTCGACGTGACAAGACTGCTGAAGGACATCACGTACCTGAAATCCAGCCTTGCCAGTGTAATGGCAAAATTAGAGGCCTCTGATAAAACTATCTAACTAACTAACTACGAAGCCTGGCGATCTGTCCTCTCTGACTACCCCGTCATGGATACAGCGTGAAGATAGTTAGTTAGTTTTAGTTTTTGATAAAACTATCAGTGGGCTACTAACGGAATTATTGTAACTTCGTAGCAGTAATTCAGTTAGTAGGTCGCCAAACGTGGCCTCTAATAGTGTCAACGTACGGCGAGGCGCGCAAAATGCGTCACTGTGCAGTTTCCAGTTAGCAGAATTTGACTCGCCCGACGCTCCGGTGACCGTGGCGTGTGCCCCGAACGCGAGCCCGCGCCCCGCCGCCCCCGCCGCCGCCTCTTCCCCCGTGAAGGTGCCGACTACTGTCACGTTACCAGCTTCTCAGCCACGTGACTACGCAGCTGCAACGGCCAGCAACCCAGCAACAAAGGAGAGGAAGCAGAGCAGTGTCACTCAGCGCAGCACTGCACCCGTTAAGGCTTCGCGGATGGAGCCTTGTGACGCAATGGGTTTCACGGTAGTGGTGAAGAAGAAGAAGAAGCCCTCCTGTAAGAACCAATGTGGTACTGCTACAAGACCTATCGAGCAGCACTCCCGAGCAGAGGTACCGACTACATTGATACATACGTATCGCGAGTTCACTACAATGTGAACGTCGTAGACGCCGTGGACTACCTCCAGAAGAAAACCGGGTTGGAATTAAGGGTGGAGAAGCTGGAATCACATCACAAAGTGAGTTTTAACTCTTTTGTGGTGAGGGTTCCCACACTACGCATCGCCACCTTCTTGAGTCCCGATTTTTGGCCGACAGGGGTGAAGTTCCGACGCTTCATAGGACGTCTGCCAACACGCAACCCCTCGCCCCGCGACACGTCGACGTCGCGTGTTAAATAGGTTAAGTTTATTTTATATGTATTTTTAGTTTTAAGGTATTTATCTATGGGCCGTAGAATAAGTTTATAACATCTGTAACTTTTCTCATGATGCCTGAAAATAAAGATAAATTATTATTATTATTATTAAGTAATTGTTAAAGACCAACAAATTAAAATAGACCAACTCACTATGATTTGCTCGTCCAACAAAACAACATCAAAAAAAAAGATTTAGGAAAAGTTTAGTCAATAGAAAAATTTACTTCTCTGAGAGTATTGACTCCCCAAACAAATCATGTCGAAAATGTATGTCTGCTCAATATACCGAATACAACAGCCAGAATCTAAAAAAGAATTATTTACCACCGACCACAACATCAAGCACTGAGAAATCTGAGAGGAAACCAAGTACTATGGATACCAGAGTTATCAGCCAGTCCGTATTGCCAAGTACTACTCGTAGTATGGAAAAATCAAAACGCATACTAATCTTTGGAGGTCAACAGTGCAAAGGTCTTGCTAAGAACCTTATAAAATCAAGAAGCTTTACAACTTATGAAAGCTATGAAGTCGCTGGATTTATTAAACCGTTTGCGACGACAGAGGAAATAATCAAAACCTGCGAAATTCTACAACTGCAACCACATGATAAAATAATATTATGCGTTGCAGAAAATGATAAAAATCCTACAAAGGTAAAAATTGAACTATCAGCTATCTTGAAAAAAAAATATAAAAGCACTGTTTTGATATTGAATGTATGTAACAATAGGTACTTAAATGTTTGTTTCTTGGTCAGAGATATATGAAATTCGTGAAGCAAATAAAGCTTTCACGAGACCTTCATGCTATTTTTCAACCTTTGATTCCCTGTAAAGAGAGTGAGAATTAACATGAAGCGGAATAATTACCCGGATAACAACTGGTATAAAAACTTCCTGCAAAACAAAAAGACGAATAAGATACAATTTAAATCGCAAAGCATCATGTCTGAGAAATAGAGGTCATTATCATTCTTATAACAAAATACTTAAAAAATGCCTACACCAAATGCACAGAGACTTGAAAATTTAAAGTTTTTGGCAAAATCAAATAATATTTGTCGTGATTCCTGGAACGTGATTAAAAGTCAAGAGGCAAAGTCCTTCAAAATGGGACAAATTAGTAAACTAGACATAAACAATAAAACAGTTACAGCACCTAAAGAAATAGGAGAATCATTAAACAGATTTTTCATTGGACTTACAAAAGATCAAAAGACTAATAAAACGTTAAAGTGCCCAACACATCTGAAAACAAACAGTGCGAGTATTTTCTTTATGCCAGTCACGTGTGAAGAGATCATAACAACAATTAGATATTTAAAAAATACGAAATCTGTAGGCTATGATAAAATAGCCACTCGGATTTTAAAAAGCTCTGCAACGGTAATAGCTTTTCCTCTTTGTTTCTTAATAAACCAGTCACTGACACAAGGTACTTTTCCAGATACTCGTAGCCTTAAAATATCTGTAGTGAAACCAATTCACAAAAAAGGTAATAAAGAGGAGCCAAACAATTATAGACCTGTTGCCTTGATCCCCATATTTGCAAAGATTTTCGAAAAGCTCGTACATAAAAGATTAACTGATTTTTAACTAAATTTAATATATTGAACGTAAATCAACATGGCTTTCAAAAGGGTAAATCAACCACATTAGTAACATTCAAATTAATTAGTAAAGTAGCGGAAAATATTGATAGGAAGCCGACGTGTGCCGTATTTTTTGATATGAGCAAAGCCTTTGATTTTGTATCCCATAACATCTTATTACAAAAATTAGACACATATGGTATTAGAGGCGTGGCAAATAAGTGGCTACAAAGCTATCTGCGGGATAGGCAACAATATGTAGAAATTACTCATATAAACCTTAGAGACGAGGAAGTAACTCACAAATCAGATTAAGCTGTTTAATACTGTCGGTGTCCCGCAGGGGAGTATATTGGGCCCGCTTTTGTGTCTTGTTTATATAAATGACTTGCCGGATGTAACGGATCATTACTGCACTCTCTTTGCGGATGACATATCCTTAGTTGTAACACAAAATCAAAGTGACTGTATCGATGAATTTACTAATACAATTAATAACGCTGTAGAAAAAATCACCATGTGGCTTGACTGCAATAATCTAAATGTTGAAAAAACTACATTTATGCAGTTTTAGAACAGAAAAAGGAGCAACACTAAGTTGACCATTGTATGTAAAGTTAAAACCTTAAGGGAATCTGATACTGTAGATTTTCTTGGGATGTGTCTTGATAATCAAATCTCTTCACATTTGGATAAAATATGCTCAAAAATCAATAGATATGTTTATGAATGATGGCGACTTACTAAAATTGCAAATCAAAACACGGCATTGCAAGCATATCATGGATACATCACATCTTCAAAAAATCAAAAAAATCAATATCAAAAATCTTTATTCATGTAGGTCACAAAGTAACACTTATGAACGTCAAGATTACTGCTTCTACATTTACATTTACTGCCAGATTCGCAAAGCAATAGGTAGAGCCAGAGGAAGAACCTGGCAATAAAACTCATGGCCACTCTTTTCTAACCGCCATTTGACACAGTTTGATTAACATGATATTTGACCAATTATACAGTAAAGAAATTATACAAAAAAAAACAAAATAAATGTTTTGTTCATTAAAATTACACTTACATAGTTCCTTTGAATTTATGTGAGAACAGTCGACTAAACTTAGTTTGCCTGAAAATTAAATAATATTATTTGTAACAATTGCTATAACAGCTATGAGCTGACCAGTCCCAACAGACGGCACCCGTTCACGGGTATGACGCATATATCAGCCATCGCCCTATTCAACCGTATTGTAGGGAACAAGGCGACCCGATACATACGCCACCACTGCCAGGACACTTAGGCGAGCATGACATACCCAAAAACTACACAGCAACTATCATGTCAATTTCAAAATTATAAATAAGTCTACATAGTGCTCACACAATAACAAAGTCAAATTACATATAATTATGTATATTAGTTATTACCTTATATATTATAGGGACTAAACGCAGCAACCTTTAGTTGCCTGGCGTTTCAAATTATTTATACTGGAGAATGTAAATAAAAATAATGTAAAAAAAAAAATACAACATATATATGCAGATTCAAGATCTAATTTGAGGTATGGAATTCTGCTATGGGGTAACTCCGTAGAATTCAACAAAGTGTTTCTTTCCCAAAAATAATGTGTGCGTGCACTTAGTAATGTTGACTCCCTAACATCATGCAAACCTTTGTTCAAAGAGTTAAACCTACTTACAGCTCCATCAGTATATATATTTGAATGCTGTAACTTTGTTAAAGGTGGGTATGGTGGGTATTTGTTTTAAAAAGTTTCAATATCATTATAATTTCAATACACGTTACCCAGATAGATTATTATTACCATCAATGAGAGCAGAACTTATTATAGAAGCTGCTATCCCATGACAATTAAAATATTTAATAAATTACCAAAATATATAAAGGACCTGCCTCCAAACGCTTTCCGCAAAACCCTTTATAATTGGTTAAAGGAAAAGTGTTTCTATAGTATCCAAGGATATTAAGAATAGTGATTAGAATTAAGTTTTCCCAGAGAATATTTATTGTGATAGTTGTATTTGCATTTATATTATTGTTTATTTTATTAATTGACATTAATTTAAATAATTTCTGTAATGATTTCTGTTGGTCTATTGTATGATTGTAGAATAGTAAATTGCGACATTTTTATTGTTAAAATAAGTATTATTTAAGTATTATTTATTAATGTAAGATTTGCAGTGAGTTGAAGGAATTTTTTTGGCATGTGTACTATAGTCTCACATACCAGATATGGTGAATATGAGGATGCAAACAACTGATTACCACCTAATGTTTTTTATAAACCATATTCTTTGTGAGCAAATAAATGATTTATGATGTTATGATTTATTTATGAGTGTAATTTAAGTGTATATACATAAATAAGGTGTAATTTTTTTAAACTGTTCTAGACAACAGGCGCGGATAGTTCAAGTCTATTCCACGATGCTCATTTCTGGCTTGGGGAGAAAACCACGCAAGACAAGATGGGATCTGCAGCAATTTGGACAATCACCCTTGACGATATGCTTGGCGGGAAGGCGGTGCACCATCGGGAGACTCAGGGTCATGAATCCAGTCTTTTTCTGGGATATTTTAAGCCAGGTACCTTTAACTATACCTAATCAAATCAGGCATTACATATCATACATACACACATACATATTGTCACGCCTTAATCCCCGAAGAGGTAGGCAGAGGTATATTATATGCCCACTTTTCACCATGTAACATTTATTTTCACACAACACAACACAACATTAACTTTCAAAATATAAAATATACGATATTTTAACGTTTAAATCTGTTTGCAGCCATCAGATACCTGGAAGGTGGCAACGAGTCAGGGTTCAACAACGTTGAGACGAACGCAGGAGCTGAGAAGAGACTGCTCAAGTTGTCTGGTTGTGACAATATGAGGATTAAAGAGGTAAAAAAAATGTGTGTGTGTACCAGAGTACGATATTTTTTTACAGCTATAAAATTTCTTTCATACGTCGATAAAGAAATTTCACTTCAAAACAACATGGCGCGTAGCCGAAAAACGTGTCGATTTTTTACCACCAATAATATTTATTTTTATTTTTTTATTTATCTATCACGCCTTACCCTTATTTAAGGGAGGCAGAGTAAAAGTGGGCATATAATATTCCCACTTTTCACCATGTGTATTCCTGTCCTACGTTATAGGTGGTGGAACCTATTGCCGTGTTGAAATGGACAGGCGCAGGTTGTGGCGACCTTCTGTACAAAAATTTCCAGGCGTCAACCAGGCTTAAGGACTGCCATGCTACTGGCAACCGGGACCAACGGCTTAACGTGCCTTACGAAACACGGAATCGCTAACAAATGTAAATGCCACAAAGTGGTCACCAACAGTGATCGTTTACAGAACACTTAGTTAACGGGGCCACGAGCGCTTCAATTTCTCTTCAAAAACACAAACTAAACTGTATTTCGTGGCTTGACGCTTGCGTTAATACTAGGGTTCCGTACCTCTAATAGTCAACAGAACCTTTAAGGATCACTTTGTTTGTCCGTCTATGTCGTTCGTCTGTCTGGCAAGATTCTCGGGAACGCGTGAATGTTTCTAGCTGAAATTAATACTACTCCTATATAAATAAATAAGTGTTGTGAGATACCTTTCACGCACTTTTTTACACAGCGCCATCTAGCCTAAACTAAGCTTTAAAGCTGATCTAAACAACTGATATACATACTTATTTCTAAATACATACACATTTTACACTAGGTGACCCACATGGCTTCGCCAGTGACATACTTCAAACTCCCGTCGTTTCTAAAATCTACACTAACGCATAAAAATTTGCCCGTTTTGTCGACATTTATGATTACTACTTCGCTCTCCATGGTGGTATCATGCTGACGTCTTGGGCCTGCTTCTGTAAGGACGGTGAGCAGCCCACCCGCCTTCCTCAGGCCCCCGGTCATGGAGGCCGGTATTCTTGGGCGAAGCCAAGTCTCTGTCTATTTACAAGCATCCACATATAAACAGTATCTATTATTTATTAATTAGCGTTAGTATTTTTAGTAACAGTATAATTAGCTTATATTAGCTTACTTTGGGCTAGATGGCGGTGTGTAAAAAAGAAAAAAAAAGGCCCACAATATTTATATTATATATCCTAAACGTAATAGTTAACTACTGAATGGATGTTAACGAAACTTTACAATAATATAGCATAAACAGCAGAATAACACATAGACCTGTTGAAAACAGGAACGGGAAACTTCTCTACGCGGGCGAAGCCGCGGGCGTCAACTAGTCATAGAATATATATATATGACTAATAGTAGCTAAACAGAATAGAATATTCAAGGAGAACAGAATTCAGTACCCCGGTGGCATACTCGCCTTCAAAATTTGAATTTGTTGTATTTCTACAGCGCATGTTCATCTGCTTTCTCTTTCACAGGTGCTAGCCGAAGCTACTTCTCTAACCAAAGAGAATTGCTTCATCTTAGAAGTAGACCATGATATATTTGTGCTAATGCCTGAAGGTGCGAGAGCCACTCAAAGAAGGAAGATAATAAGCTTCGCGAACAAGTTGAGAGACGAGGAACACAACGGAAGAGCCACCATTGAAATTATTGGTAATTATTGATTATAGCGCCATCTATTGACGAATAGTTAAACCAATTGTGATAATTTTGTTTCTGATTTTGGAATAAACACATTAATAAGTTTATTTCAAAATATCCAACTGGACTATACATCCGAATACAAATTTATTTCTGTGGAATTAATTATGAAACACCTTCAAACATTTTATCCCCGAAAGGGTGGCAAAGGCATATTATATGCCCTCTTTTCACCCATTGCCGTGTTGAAATAGACAGACGCAGGTTATGGCTACCTGCTGTTGTAATTTTTAAAGCCGCCCATAAGGCCTTCAACCAGGCTTAACGACTGCCATTTTACTGGCAACCGGAACCAATGGCTTAACGTGCTCTTCCGAAGCACGGAAACGCTCGCAAATGTAAGTTTCACAAGGTGGTCACCCATCCAACGTCAATTACAACGACAATGTCCTATGTAACTATTCCACGCGAAGAAATTCGCAGACTAAAGCTAGTTAATATTTTAGGAAAGTGAAACTGTGACATTTGGTAGTGTCATAATATTATAAGCTTTATGTTAACTTGCAATGTAGTATGTCTGTTTGTTCAACTCTAAACCCAATATAATGTGATGACTACTAAATAAATGTGGTTAGTTTTTTATTTTCCCACAATATGAGGGATATTTCATCTCCATTCTGTCAAAAGCTAGTTTTTTAAACCATTAATTATTTTTTGTCAATACTTTACATGAATTCATTTAAAAATCTAGTAGATTGAACTTGAACTCTATTAATTTATTTAAAGCTAAAGTAGAGGGTATAAGGAGTCATGGAAGGCCGAGACTTATATATGAAGACCACGTGACCAGATTGCTCAAAAACGGAAAAGTCAAAAGTACTCGGATACCCAGACGTGCATGTATGAAGCGATTAATGAATCTGCAGGAAGCGAAAGAAGTATGCATGTATCGCGAAGCCTGGTGATCTGTCCTCTCTGACTACCCCGTCAGAGATACAACGTGAAGATAGTTTTTTCATTCTATCAAAAGCTGAACTTTTAAAAGATTTTCAACCATAAATTTTTTTTCCGTCTATCCTTCACATTTTTAAGTCCCAATAAATATTAACTATCGTTTCTTACACAGACGAGTTCTCTTGTGATGACGACGTGGCTCTCTTCTTCGAAGCTCTTGGCTCCGGCTCAAAAGACGAGATTGAGAGTGATGATTCAGCTGCACCCTACGTAAGTAATTTTTATCTTCTTACTAATATATTTTGATTAATTGACTTTTTGACTAATTGACTGCCTCTGTGGCGCAGTGGGAGTGTATCGGACTGCTACGGATGAGGTCGTGGGTTCGATTCCTACCCAGGATAAAACTTTGTGTGACGAGCACGAAGGTTTATTCTGGGTCCGTATTGGGTTGCATAAATTTTCGAGGCATAACTTAAAACTGCATAACGTTTTTTGGCATACTCTTCGTTTCGCATAACGTTCAAACAGAATAAATCATTAGGCATACTTTATTTTCCCATAACTTTTTTATAATAATGATATACCCGCATAAAATGTTTACGCATATTTTTTTTTACAATAACGATTACTAATCATAACATTTATTGGCATATCACTCACTCTCGCATAAAGATTACAAGCCATACATATAGAATACCATAATGTTAACGAGTAAATATTTATATTAAGCTATTGCATAGTATTTATCGCGGGCTTTGAGTGGAATCAAGAAATTACGTAAAGAAAAAACCTAAGAAGGAGGTCGAGACGAGGTCACACGAAGTTCACCGAGCACGGCCGAGCGTTGGCTTAACGTATATGTACATATATTATATGGTACGATTGTGCGAAGCTCGCACGGATCGAGACGTGATGATAGTAAGTGTGACTGTGAGGCTGAGGATGAGGGTGACTGTGGAAGTGAGGGTGGGGTGAGGGTGAGGGTATTTTTTTGGTTTTTTTAGTGTAACTTGAATTAATATCAAAGAAAAACAAAGGTATGCTATGCAATAGCTTTACCGCGGCAGTCTCCGAGTGCCACACGTCTTTTTTTATATTTAAGCTTGAACTGTCAAAGATTGAAATGCCCACTGATTAAAAATGTCGATAGTCACTTTACTGAAGTTCAAAATATAAACACCTAAATATATAATATATAAATAAAATACAAAAAGAAAATAGGTAGATTAAAACGAGCGATTCTAATCTGGTACGGGCAAATACTTTTTCCCGTGGTTCACCTGGGTGGACCATGGGAAATATTTTTTTGCCTTAGTCCACCTAGGTGAAACACGGGAAAATATAATTGCCCGTGGTCCACCTAGACATTATGAACCTCAAATATTTTTTATTTAATAATACAATGTTATTTTCTTCTGTTAGCTTTATGAATTGATGTCAGTTGGTATGTTCTATTTGTTCATGTGCGAAAAACGCATGGCTATCTTTTAAGGTTAACTCACTATAATCATTTTATTGTAATCAAATTTGTTCTCAACTAATGTAATGGCGCGAGATAAGCGGATAGCGCATGCGCGACCGCGCATTGTTGTCGCCTCTCGCTCGCCTATGTATTGCTCAGACGCATCATCGGCGCACTGCCGAAAGGATGTGTGTACTGGGATCTACTCTGCTTTCAATTGCGTTTTTTACGGTATCTTATAGTTTGGTATAGTATATAGAAGCCTATATACCATCACGCTACTGACCTGGAGAGGGGAGCAGTAATCATAAATGTCAACAAATCGGAAAAACACTCATACATTATTGTAAAAGTACCTAATAAACTACGGGATTAAATGGCTGCGACGCGACGGGGATAAAGGCGTGACGGCGTGATTAACTGACGGGAGTTCGAAATATGTCACGGGCGAAGCCGCGCGGGTCAGCTAGTTAATAATAATTTGCTTTCTACTCTGAATTGGTCTAATGTAACAAAATAGTGACACTGTCTTCGGAAAACAGGGTCACGAAGACAAATATTTGTATGATGAACTTAAATGTCTTTTACTTCGCTACCAACAATGTTGAGGCAATTATAGACACTAATGCCATCTATTTTAAGTATGATGAACTACAACGAGCCAACCAAACCGCGCGTACAGTAAAAATTGACAACACTATTTAAAAAAAAACCATATAACTGAGAACGGACTGGGTATTGGAATGAAGTTCCTTATCGCGCGTTGCGAAAGGGGCTAGACGGAAAAAATTAAGACAAAAATTTGTAACGACACTTTTTGCTACAGTTGTAAGCCGCGCGGGCGGCGTCTGTCCCTATGTATGCTTAGATTTTTAAAGCTACGAATTACAATGCGGTTTTTTTTAATAGTTAGAGTGATTCATAAGGAAGGTTTTTATCTATAATTTGTTAAGTTATTGTATACATTGACTAAATTATAACGATATTTGTGGAGGGTGTCGGAGAAATATAAGCCGTTTGGGAGTTTTCAACGAAAACGCTGCCTAAACCCTTTGAGATATAACAAAATAATGTATGGTGGAATTGTGTATCTAATATAGGTCTACAAAAAAATTCGCGACGGTATATATCTATCTCTTAAGGATAACATACTATAACCATTTTAATATTTAAAAAAACCAGCAATTATTATAAGATAATTTGAAGGCTATTTACACTAATACGTTATTAATCCTTATCATTTTTGATATGTTAGTTGGCTTCACCATTTCATGTAGATTATTTTGTCCCTTAACACCTTGCAAATTAAATAAATATCTTAGAAGATATGGCAAAATCAATAAAATGCGTGAAGAAATTAATTTAGTGTAACCTTCACTAATTAATCGAAAGCAACTTCGTTCCATCCGGGTGTCCCTTGACAACTATAAAGTTTTTTTTTGTAAATATTTTACACAGTTATGATATCTAATGTCGTACGTTTGTCCATTGACATTTTTACATTACTAAAATTAGCATTTTTATGAGCTTAAAACGATATGAGTGTCAGTTTATCTGTGGGTATCTCAACATCACTCCGATGCTCCTATATGATTTGTTCTGACAAAGAAGTCTGTTTTTGAAGTGAAAACTTCTTTTAGCGCGATACACATACTTTTAAATGGGAAAAATTTTGGACTCGCCACACCGTTACGAGACGCAGCCATAGTGTGTGCAAATAAGCATGTAAATATAGCAGACCGCGAACTCGTCTAGTAAATAAATTAATAATAAATTTAGTTTTCACTTCTGTAGGCACTCCCGGAGTGCAACCCGTAATTTTTTAAATTTCTTATAAGAAAGCACAAGCTTATATTAATTTGTGCTTTGAGGTAATAGATGGCGCTGTTTAATGTATTGTAATATATTTATTAATTTCAGAGTTACAACAGGGAGAATATTTCAGCGGTCTACCTGTATAAGGTGTTGGACGCAGAGGACTTGGATCTGGAGGCCCTCAACAAGCCCTTCAAGCAAAGCAAATTATCTTCCGAAGTATGTTTCTTATGCTTGTCTCCAACAGTTTATGAATGTTGTTGAACACACAATGCAAATTAAAAACATCAACCTCAGTCAGATATTACTACTCCTGCCATCTAGTAAATAAATTCATAAACCTCAAAGTTACCGTCAAATGCAAGTTGTAAAAGCAATGGTCTTATTAATAATTCTATTTATTTTTATTTATTTTGTAGGATCTATATATCCTGGATACTCCGTGCTCAGGAGTGTACATCTGGATAGGGTCAGACGTCAGCTCTGATGTAAAGAAGACTTACAATCAAATCGCTGATAAATACCTAGAATTAAAGGAATATCCTTCTTGGGTAAGTGACTCTATGAATTTATTTAAAGCAACTACGAGTGGGTAGCATGCTGACGTTTTCATTTTTTTTTTTTTGTAATTTTTTATATACGAGCATTCAAGTGATGGTTAGCCTTTATGTTGATAGAAGTAACTATGCAAAAGTTGCAAAAGAACTTTTTATTACCTACCTACAACTATGCCATTTGACTTTTTTCTATAGGACTTGTAGTTTTGGCGATAATCGAAATAAACCGTTTTTAGTTTTTATCGCTTGTAAATGTTTTTTCCTGGGATTCCTTCTTATTCTTTTTTTTTCAGTTTTTACTATTTTTATTGTTTCTACACTGGTCTATATTTGAATGTCGACAACTAACTATAAAAAGATAAAAGAAAGTTTGTTGCTTTGCTACTCGTCAGAAGATGGCACTACGTGTACTATACAATTATTTCTTGAAAGTCCAGCCGTGTTGAAGAGTAGGACAGAAACATCAATGTGAGGTTATATCTATCACGCCTTATCCCCGAAGGGGTGGCAGAGGCATATATATTATATGCCCACTTTTCACCATGTGTATTTCTGTCCCACGTAATAGGTTGTGAGCCCATTGCCGTGTTGAAATAGACAGACGCAGGTTGTTGCTACCCCTGCTGTTGAAATTTTTAAGCCGCCCATAGGGCCTTCAACTTGGCTTAACGACTGCCATTTTATTGGCAACCGGGACCAACGGCTTAACGTGCCTTCCGAAGCACAAAATGTGTGTATTTTAGATGTTAAATTTGGAAGAAATTTTGAACCCGTTGCCTTTTTAGTGAGGTGGTAACAAAAAGGCTAAAAGGTCTTATGTGCTAGACACTCATTAGCACGACCAATTAAAATCCTGGTTGTCTCGGACTGTGAGGTTATATTTTATACAATACTAAACTTTATCGTTAGTTTTCAATAGATCAGAATTTTTTTTTGCCAGGTAAATGTAACAAGGGTATCCCAAGGATCTGAGAGCTCCACTTTTAAGCAGTACTTCCAGAACTGGGAGACTGCAGGCGTTTACCGGTCGAGAGCAGTCACTGACAGCGGTGAGAAATTTAAAGACCTAACTTTTTTTTTAGTAGTTATCATGTGTTCTTTTTTGTTGACGCGGGAAATGCGTTTAAGCGTAATCATTCCTACTGTAGTGGCGACAGGAACATGTGTGGATCTTTTTTTCTTATTAGGGCCTTTGGGGACCGTCCTACACACTAAACCTCGCGATGTTCTATTATATAGGTCTATTATTAGAGGATTAGGCCACTATTTAATACCGATGACATCCGTTATCATATGAATCCAGGTCATTACAGCCACAGAGTACACAGGTAAGAAGTTTAAATTTCTTTACGAAATCTTTTTACTGCTATAAAATTTCTCTCATACGCCGATAAAGAAGTTTCACTTATGATAAAGAAGTTTGACTTCTAAATAATAACAAATGAAAAAATAATAACCGAAAAACGTGACGATTTTTTACGCGGTAATATTTCTCTCAACGTCGATAAAGAAGTTTCACTTCAAAAATATACAACAAGCGTCCGCCATTTTCCAAATATCCCACACATTTGGAAACATGCGGCCGCTTTAACACGAAAACGGATGATCAGCAATTCAATACACACACACACACCTTATGTTGTTGCAAGTGTCCTAAGTTTCTAACAGGAAAAGGATCTATCATGACTTTCGATCAGGAAAAAGAAATTAAGAGTGTGTGCTGAAGACAGCACGGCAGATGTGAAAACTTCATTGTCAATCGCAATCAATTATTACGTATGAATTGAATATACTAAACACAGCGACACAACAGCGAAGAGCAGCTGACCGTGTCTTTCTCGCTCGGGTACACTCGGCGTTCCCGAGTTCACCCGATCGAGCCTTTCACCTCAGAACCTAACTTACTACCTACGGAAAAATCTGTGTGCGATGCGCCAAAAGAAGTTTAGTCATCATAATCGTTGATATTTCAGATGCTGGGTACTATTCTGAGGATGCTGAGCAGGCCGCGACCACTGCTAAGCTGATTGGCAAGAGCGCATCCGCTAGAGGGTACATGCCGGACCAGGGTGATGGAAAGCTTACCGTCACTAGGTAAGGAACTAAATTAGAGAATAGGTTCTTTGTCCCAATTGGTAAAGCGACAAAACATCGTAAAAGAAACACCACTCGCGATTCATAACGCAGTGCTAGTGCCAACGTTGCTTTACGGTAGCGAAACTTGAGTATGTTAGCTGATCCATGAAAGTAAATTAAATGCTGTGGAAATGCGGTTACTTCGAAAATTTTGTGGCGATGTGTCCTCTCTGTCTACCCCGTCAAGGATACAGCGTGCAGATAGTTAGTTAGTTAGTTAAGCCCAGTTCAAAAACAGCGATTTCTAACTCACAAGCTTCGTCATAAAAGGTCAAAAACACTGAACAAGTAATGTTATACGCTCCCTCTCTCACGCGCCCTATTAAAGACAAAAGTAATTATAATACCACGTGGAAAGTTTACGTCAAACTGTAAGCGAATATAGCATACGTTGGCTGCCATTTATTGTAATCTTGGTGTATGAGTACAAGGTGGTTTGTATGATTTAATAGAGTAGGCGTCTCTATAGCAAAGAGCGCGCGAGTGATTCCTTTCTCTATGGTCCAAAAGTTTTTGGGTGTAAAGAGATTTTCATTAACTTCACTGGCTTCACCAAACTGGAGTAGAGATCAAGATTGAGGTCAATTTGTACCTTTATTTTAAATGGGTGACTTTAAATAGGTGTAATTGTTTTAAGGGGGTAAGAGTACAGCCCATGGGATGTTCAAAAATGTGTGGAACACCTGGTCGAAATCTACTGGTTTCGGAAATACACGATACTTTAACTTTTTTAGGAAAATTACCAAAATTCAAGAGAAATCCTTAAAAATAAAAATAAATACTGGATGCATGGATTTTATTTTTATTTTATCTGATTGCTGGATAAATTATCCATAAAATAAAAACATCAAATGTTATGAATCAGTTAAAATTTTAGAGTTATGAGAGCTAAAACTTGTAACAATAAAAAAAAAATTTGCTTTATCGAAATTTCAATTGATTTTAGTAAAAAATATCCACTCCGAACTGGTCGTACAAACGATGTCATTAAATTCCTTGTTTCCTTAGCTTTCTAAAAAGGTATAATAAGTGTACAAAATTCTCAGATAGCGCCCAACATACTCAGTTAGTCCCGAGCAGGTAGTTATGATCCCTATTGTTAATGTATTGCAAGCCGAGCCGATACCTGGAATTCTTAAAACCTTTCTCACGGTTTCACTATGCGAGAGTGAGAGAATCGATAAATAGCACAACGTGTGTGAGTGAGATAGCAATTGTTGACTGTTGGCCGTTGCCTTGCGCTTGGGCGGACCTCTGTCTAGTACTACTTAGATACTTACGCGTGCCGGACGTACCTATTATTCGTACTAGTTATTTCATCCATCTGTTTCTTTGCTTTATTTCAATGGCAAGCTACAGTAGCGAAGAGTACGCAGACATTGTGTTTGTGTACGGATTCTGTGACGGTAATGCTGCAGCGGCCAGAAGGGAGTACATACACCGATTCCCAAATCGTCGCGCACCTAGTGTACGTGTCTTTTCTGCGGCGTTTCAACGGCTTAGAGAAAGTGGAAGTGTTCATGAGCGGCGTCACGATGCTGGTAGACCTCGTCAAGTGGATGCAGAGCACGAAGAAGAAATACTGGATCGTTTTACGAGAGATCCCACTACATCTACACGCATAGTAGCCAGGCAAATGGGATTATCTCAATGCAAAGTATGGTTTACTTTACATGCAGCGCGACAGTACCCATACCACTACACACCTGTTCAAGCGCTAGAGGAGGGAGACCCTGCAAGACGAGTAGATTTCTGTCGCTTCATGCAGCATATGGATGCTGAAGACGCAATGTTTTTAAGTAAAATCTTATGGACGGATGAGTCCAAGTTTGACCGAGACGGCATAACGAATTATCACAATCTCCACTACTGGACTACACGGGGAGAAAATCCAAGAAAGTCCAAGGAAGGAGCTCATCAAAGAAGATTCTCTGTAAACGTATGGATGGGCGTTATTGACAGATACTTGGTGGGGCCATATTTCTTACCAAACAACTTAAATGGCGAAGCTTACGAGGATTTTTTTCGAAACCATTTATTCAACCTTCTCGAAGATGTTCCTGTTCGGGAAGATTTTCCACTAACTAACCGGGAAGAAATGATCTTCCAGCACGATGGCTGCCCAGCCCATTACCGGGCTAGTGTTAGACAATGGCTGGATGAAACGTTTCCACTTCGTTGGATTGGCAGAGGAGGCCCGACGCCGTGGCCAGCGAGGTGTCCAGATTTGACCCCCTGTGATTATTACCTATGGGGTCACATGAAGACATTAGTGTATACAACTCCCGTCAATAATGTTAACTAACTAACTAACTATCTTCACGCTGTATCCCTGACGGGGTAGTCAGAGAGGACAGATCGCCAGGCTTCGCGATCCATGCATACTTCTTTCGCTTCTTCGAGATTCATCAATCGCTTCATACACGCACGTCTGGGTATCCGAGTACTTTTGACCTTTCCGTTTTTGAGCAATCTGCTCACGTGGTCTTCATATGTAAGTCTCGGCCTTCCCTGACTCCTTCTACCCTCTACTTTTGAACAATATATATTCTTCGTCAATCGTTCCTCACTCATTCGTTGGACGTGTCCAAACCAACGGAGCACGCCCTTTTCCAGCTTAACGCTGACACTTTCATTCAAACCTGCCATATTGCGTATCACTTCGTTACGTATTCGGTCGGCCAAGGTAACGCCGCACAATTTTCGAAGTGATCGCATCTCCACAGCATTCAATTTACTTTCATGCATCTGCTGACATACCCAGGTGTCACTACCGTAAAGCAAAGTTGGCACTAGCACTGCGTTATGAATCGCCATTCGTGCTTCTTTTACGATGCTTTGTCGCTTTACTAACTGGGACAAAGCACCGTTAACTTTGTTTCCGGCAGCTACTCGCCGTTCTACATCCGAATCACATCTTCCATCCGCGCTAAACATACTTCCTAAATACACAATTTCATTCACTTGCTCTAGACGTTCCTGGTTTACCCTAATCTCGCATTTAGTTCTTACGTCACCTCTTTCAAATACTAGAACCTTAGTTTTACTTGCATTCATGCGGAGACCCTTACTTTCACACCCCTCTTTCATATTAGTGACTAATGCCTGTAGGTCGGCTTCTGATGAGGCCATGAGCACCGCATCATCAGCGTACAGCAGACAGTTTACTGTAAAGTCACCCAAATTCACACCCATATTAAAATCTTTCAACTTCTGCAGGCAACTGTCCAGATACACTATGAACAGCCAGGCGGACATGACACATCCCTGTTTGATGCCTGTACAGACATCAAAAAGAGGTGACACATCCCCCCCTACTCGCACGCAAGCCTTACAGTCCCTATAAAGCGACTGTATTGCCCGCAGTAGCGAGCCGTCCACACCATATCCTGGCAGCAAGTCCCACAGCGTTTCTCTCACAACGTTATCAAATGCTTTCTCTAGATCCACAAAAGCGCAGAAAACCTTCTGGCTAAGAGCCAGAAACTTTTCCGCGATCATGCGGAGAGAAAACACTTGATCCATGCAACCTCTTCCACGTCGGAATCCGCATTGAGCCTCCCATAAATACCTTTCAGACTTTTCTTGCATTCGTGCCGTTATAACCTTTGCATACACCTTACTAGCTAAGCTGATCGCCCTGTAGCTGGAGCAGTTTAGGCGCGAGCCTTTCCCTTTGTAAAGAGGTACTACAACTGCTACTCGCCAGTCATCTGGGACCTCACCCGTCCGCCAGCACAAGTTGCATAACAGACAAAGTGTGTCCCAGACACGCGACCCACCGTACTTGATCATCTCAGCAGTAACTCTGTCTTTTCCCGCAGCCTTACCACATTTCATACTTCTTATCGCTTGTTCTATTTCTTTCATACTAATGACTTCAATGACATCGGGATCCGGAGCATCGAAGTGAGCTCCACTTCCCGATGTGGCATCTCTGTCTTTTCTTGCATACATCTTTCCATAATATTCACTCCATCTCTGCAGGACGTCACTTTGGTCTGTTAGGACGTCATTGTTAACACTAAGCACTTTATTCATACTGCAGATTGCCGAACAACTCCGGGTCTTGCCTACCTCTTTCCAGAAGAGCTTGGCATTATCCCGGAAATTGGACGACAACCTTTCATCCGCTTTCATTCTGCACCTTTCACGAGCTTCTTCTATCAGTGCCTTCGTGTTAACTTTCTGCAGCTTGTATCTCTCTTTCATATTAAAATCATTCCGCGAGGCTAAGTAGTCTAGCCATGCTTTCTTCTTCATTCGAACTGCTTCTTTCACTTCCTCATTCCACCATGCATCACGCTTATTACTACTGCCTCTTTTCGTTTCTCCACACACTTCCACAGCGGCATTTATCATACTGTCCCTAAGGTTCTGCCATACACTTTCCACATTCTCACTGCTTACATTGACGTCGCCAAGCTTTTCGGCTACCCTTTCATTATATTTATCCCTAATGGATGCATCCTGCAGCTTAGTCAATAATGTTGAAGAATTGAAAGCTAGAATCATAGCAGCTGCTAATCAAATACAGCAAGATCTTACGGGAGTTGTTACTAGGTCCAATCTTAGAAAACGACTACGGGCGTGTATTAGGAACCAAGGAGGTCAATTTGAGCAAGATTTAAAATAATAAGGTGTTTTAATTAAATCAAGTGTTATAAAACGTGTTTTTCCTACTGTGTTTTTGTTATTTCTTTATGTAAATAACTTGAGTATTTTAATTGTAAAGATAACTTGCGTTTTTTCTTATTAAATATTATTATTTTGTATCAGTATGAGTATTATTTCATCTACATTAGATATTTTTTTCATACTACTCTTAGTAAAATTAACCATAGTCATCCTTACTTGCTTGGAGAACCAAATGGGCAACAATACACAATGCATTCATAAAGTCCACTAAAGCAAATCAATGAGACGTGTTACGAGGTAAATTAATGACACTTAAAGAAAAAACCTTAGCAGGGTAGTATGGTAAAGTGCTAATAATGTTTTTAATGTGCAGTTTACGTATTACCTACTCGGCAATAACTGAGTTTGTTGGGCGCTATCTTAGAATTTTGTACACTTATTATACCTTTTTAGAAAGCTAAGGAAACAAGAAATTTAATGACATCGTTTGTACGATCAGTTCGGAGTGGATATTTTTCACTAAAATCAATTGAAATTTCGATAAAGCAATTTTTTTTTATTGTTACAAGTTTTAGCTCTCATAACTCTAAAATTTTAACTGATTCATAACATTTGATGTTTTTATTTTATGGATAATTTATCCAGCAATCAGATAAAATAAAAATAAAATCCATGCATCCAGTATTTATTTTTATTTTTAAGGATTTCTCTTGAATTTTGGTAATTTTCCTAAAAAAGTTAAAGTATCGTGTATTTCCGAAACCAGTAGATTTCGACCAGGTGTTCCACACATTTTTGAACATCCCATGGGCTGTACTCTTACCCCCTTAAAACAATTACACCTATTTAAAGTCACCCTACGCACGTTTATCAATACCTAGCGCTCATGACCAGCTTACTCAGTGATCTGTAAACGATCACTGCATTAAGCATCTTAGATGGGTGACTACTTTGTGGCATTTACATTTGCGAGCGTTTCCGTGCTTCGGAAGGCACGTTAGGCCGTTGGCCTCGGTTGTATCCGGCCTTTATCCCCGAAGTGGTAGGCTATATGCCCACATTTCACCAATGCATTTTTGATTGGCAACGCAGCTATAGTGTGTGCATATATACATATTGTCACGCCTTTATCCCCGAAGGGGTCGGCAGAGGCATATTGAACGCCCACGTTTCACCATATGCACTGTCGTCCTACGTAAGAGGTTGCCCATTGCCGTGCCTTCCGAAGCACAGAAACGCTCGTAAATGTAAATTACACAAAGTGGTCACACAACCAAGGACCACACATTGCGAAAGTTGCTTAACTCAGTGATTGTTTACAGAACATTGAGTCAGCGGAGCCCAAAACACTATTTTCTGACCATGCGTTTTTTTCTCCCCAGGATATCCAACGGGGAAGAAGATTTAACAGAAGGGTTCGCAGATGGCTTGTCTATCTTCTACCAGAATGAGGTGTACCTGGTCAAGTACGAGTACACGAATGAAGATGGCGCTGACGCATTCGTCGTCTACTGCTGGATCGTGAGTACAAAATTATTACATACATATTATCACGCCTGTTTCCCATCGGGGTAGGCAGAGACTATGGTTTTCCACTTGCTACGATCCTGGCATATCACTTTCGCTTCTTCTACTTTCATGAGTGTTTTCAAACACGCTCGCCGGTTAAGAGTATTCTTGATCTGACCATTTTTCAAAGCTCTTCGATTGGATCGACATACGTACGCCGAGGTCGCCCACTCACTCTCCCGACTTAATCTGCTTCGTCAGTCTATTTTCATCCATTCTCTCCACGTGTCCGAACCATCTAAGCATCCCTTTTTCTATCTTAGTCACTACATCTTCTGTCATACCGCAATGTTCCTTTCTTTATCCATCAACTTCACTCCAGCTATAGACAGCTTCACTCCAACAAACTTATTGGACAGATATTTATTCTTAACGAGTCACAAAAAAGTATTTTTTCAGAAAGAGAATTGAAAAATGAAATGACGTGAAGCCAGACGTGACCACTTACAAACCAGACGTGACCACTTACAACCTCTGTATGATAAGCTGGAATCGTCTGAGGGGCAGAAGCTCATCTATAAGCTGGCGCGCTCCAGGGTCAAAGCGGCACAGGATATATCCAAGTGTTGCCTGAGGGCAACCTGTTAAGCGAAGACCTCGAAGTAAAGGAGAGATGGCGCTCGTACTTCTACGAGCTGCTTAATATACAGCACAAAGAGGTGCAGCCTCCGGACCTCCCTCCGAATCAGGGACTAGTGCCACCGGTAACGCCTGGAGAAGTCCTGACTGCGCTTCGCCGCATGAAGAATCGGAAAGCTGTCGGACCCGATGGAGTCCCCAGCCTGGAAGGCGATGGGTCCTCGCGGTGTGGGCATCTTAGTAAACCTTTTTAACCGCATACTCCTCAGCGGGCAGATCCCAAACCAATGGAGACTGAGTATTATTACTCCAGTCTTCAAAGGTAAGGGGTCAGTGCAGGAGTGCGGGAGCTACCGCGGTATTAAGGTGATGTCCCACACCATGAAGATCTTCGAGAGGATTATAGACTCTCGGATCCGGCAGGAGTGTACTCTCTCGGAGTGTCAATATGGGTTTCGCCCTGGTCATGGGACCACGGACCCTGTTTTTGCCCTGAGGGTTGTCGCAGAGAAATACAGGTCGAAGAACACGCCTCTGCACTGTTTGTTTCTAGATATGCAGAAGGCCTTCGACTTTGTTCCTCGTGCGATGATCTGGTGGGCACTGCGGTCCAAAGGGGTTCCAGAGGTCTATATTGACACTATACGGGACATGTACTGTGACTCCGATTCAATGGTTCGGACTGCTGTTGGCGACACGAAACCCTTCCCCATCACCGTCGGGGTACACCAGGGTTCGGTCCTTAGTCCGCTTCTGTTTAGTGTAATATTAGAAGAATTGTCGGACAGCATCAGAAACCCACATGAGCAGCCTCCATGACGTGTAAAGGCGTGGGAGGAGACGCTTGAGAACGGCGGTCTGAAACTAAATGTGGCGAAGACCGAGTACTTGGCACTAAACTCGACAGATCTCACATCCGTCCGCAAAGGCGGTGATTTGGTCGAGCGCACGGACCAGGTTAAATACCTGGGATCTGTTTTACACACGTCCAGTGACATCGATTACGATGTCAAGTCACGCATTGCTGCCGCGTGGGCCAAATGGCGGGAGATGACCGGTGTCATTTGTGACCCTAAAATGCCGATCCGGTTGAAGGGACAGGTCTACAAAACCATTATTAGACCTGTCCTTTTACATGGCAGTGAGACGTGGCCGATATTGGAGCGACACAAGCAGGAGCTGCGTGTCACGGAAATGAAGATGCTGCGGTGGATGTGTGGGGTCACGCGGATGGACCGCGTGAGAAACTCTCGCATCCGCGGCAGCCTTCACGTCCGTGACATTGCAGACAAGTTGCAAGAGTGTCGCCTTCGTTGGTATGGTCACGTCTTGCGGCAACCGCCGGGCTACGTAGGTAACAAATGTCTGGCCATGTCAGCCCCGCCGGGTCCCGGTAAGAGGGGAAGACCCAAGAAGTGCTGGCTTGACGTCGTAAGGGATGACATGCGTGCCAATGGTCTCACTACAGGGGATGTCGAAGACCGTGCGAAGTGGAGGAGAAAATGTAGGAAAGCGGACCCCGGGCGTCGCGAGACGCAACTGGGACAGACGCTCGGATGATGATGAGTCACAAAAAAATATATTTTCAGAAAGAGAATTGAAAAATGAAATGAAAATGAAAAATTTTATGGGATAATATCTGAAGCGGGTTATGAAGTTTTCCCATTCCTGTAGCGTATGTCTTTTCTCGGGTTCTAAACTATATCTCTCTAACAAATTTAATTTAAATTGGTTCAGTACTTATGTTGTGAAAGTAAGTAAGTAAAGCTTTAGTGTACTCCAAGAATACAAAAAAAAACAGATTCAAAATGTTAGAAAAAGTAACAAACGCGGTAATAGGCAGACAGACAGAGCTATTTACGCATTTATAATATTAGTATATTTATATGTTTATCACTCACCCATATTCCCGAAGGGGCGGCAGAGGCATACATACTGTATGCCCTCTTTTCACCATGTGTATTCCTGTCCCACGTAAGAGATGGTGAGCCCATTGCCGTGTCGAATAGACAGACGCAGGTTGTGGCTACCTGCTGTTAAAATTTTTCAAGCCGCCCATATAGCCTTCAACTTGACTTAACGACTGTCATGTTACTGGCAAAAATTGTTTTTCACACGTCCAGTGACATCGATTGCGATGTCAAGTCACGCATTGCTGCCGCGTGGGCCAAATGGCGGGAGATGACCGGTGTCATTTGTGACCCTAAAATGCCGATCCGGTTGAAGGGACAGGTCTACAAAACCATTATTAGACCTGTCCTTTTACATGGCAGTGAGACGTGGCCGATATTGGAGCGACACAAGCAGGAGCTGCGTGTCACGGAAATGAAGATGCTGCGGTGGATGTGTGGGGTCACGCGGATGGACCGCGTGAGAAACTCTCGCATCCGCGGCAGCCTTCACGTCCGTGACATTGCAGACAAGTTGCAAGAGTGTCGCCTTCGTTGGTATGGTCACGTCTTGCGGCAACCGCCGGGCTACGTAGGTAGCAAATGTCTGGCCATGTCAGCCCCGCCGGGTCCCGGTAAGAGGGGAAGACCCAAGAAGTGCTGGCTTGACGTCGTAAGGGATGACATGCGTGCCAATGGTCTCACTACAGGGGATGCCGAAGACCGTGCGAAGTGGAGAAGAAAATGTAGGAAAGCGGACCCCGGGCGTCGCGAGACGCAACTGGGACAGACGCTCGGATGATGATGATGATGTTACTGGCAACCGGGACCAACGGCTTACTACGCCTTCCGAAGCATGGAAGCGCTCGCAAATGTAAATGCCACAAAGTGGTCACCCATCCGTGATCAGCCATAGCGAAAGTTGCTTAACGCAGTGATCATTTACAGAACACTGAGTACGCGGGACCACGAGCGCTTCTGCTTATAATATTACTATCTTCACGCTGTATCCCTGACGGGGTAGTCAGAGAGGACAGATCGCCAGGCTTCGCGATCCATGCATACTTCTTTCGCTTCTTCGAGATTCATCAATCGCTTCATACACGCACGTCTGGGTATCCGAGTACTTTTGACCTTTCCGTTTTTGAGCAATCTGCTCACGTGGTCTTCATATGTAAGTCTCGGCCTACCCTGACTCCTTCTACCCTCTACTTTTGAACAATATATATTCTTCGTCAATCGTTCCTCACTCATTCGTTGGACGTGTCCAAACCAACGGAGGAATAATTATAATATTAGTAGGGATATAAAAGGAAAGTAGAGATGAGGAAGATTGTAAGTGGGGATTGGAATAAGTAATTTGGATGAATACGACATGTGATAAGATGATCACACCATCACATTTGTTTCTTCCTCAGGGAGCTGAAGCGAGTGATGATGACAAGGCTGCAGCGTTAGAGAAGGCCTACGAATTGGAAGATGACCTTAGTGCTGGAGTGACCCTCGTCAAAGTGCCTCAAGGGAAGGAGCCGAAGCATTTCCTCTCCATCTTCAAAGGTAGCACCTGAATCTTAAGGATACGCGACAATCATATTTGCATATGAAGCATCTTAACGATTACATCTTTTGTTATTTCATTCACTATAACAGAATCTACTATTGACAAGCCGTAGAATAGAACCAGCATCGTTGTTTTTAGCTGTCAAAATGTTAGTAAACTATAAAAATGCAACTGACTAGCGGCCACCTGGCGCGGTACGTGTTAGTAGAATTCTATTGGTCGACCGATGGAAGTCCATTGGAGTACGATTGTAATAGTAGACTACGAAAAACTGACAAAATTGTACCGGTGGCTTTCTATAGAGCGACGATTTCGACACGATTGAACAGACTCGGCCGCCTTGCAAGAATGGCGACATCGCTGGTATGGTCAAATGTTGCGGCAACCGCCGGAATACATGGGGAATAAAAACACAAACCTTAATAAATAAACCTTAAGACGGAAATAGATGGATTAATTTATCAGTCTTGAGTAGACTTCGGTGGTATAATTAGTAACGCGAGCGGTGCATTAAACCATAAGACGCTGGTTTGAATCCTACTCGAGATTGAAAAATTTCATACGCTTGGATTGTAGAATGAGTTCCTTTACTAAATTTTCTCGAACCTTAACAGTCTATTTTAATTTATTTGTCTGTCACGCCTAATCCACGAACGGGTGGTGAGGCATATGCCCACTTTTCATTTCATTCATTCATTCACGTATTCCTGTCCCACGTAATAGGTGGTGAGCCTATTGCCGTGTTGAAATAGATAGACGCAGGTTGTGGCTACCTGCTGTTGAAATTATTCAATCCGCCGCATAAGGCCTACTACTTGATTTTACAACTGCCATGTTACTAGTAACCCTGTACTGACGGCTTACTATGCCTTCCGAAGCACGGAATAGGTTTTAGTTACGTTTACAGTATACGTTATGCAAAACATGTTTTATAACGTTTTTGCAGTATAAGCATCACGAATGTAGCACTTTGGTTTCACAAACGTCCATTTTCTACGGTGACTACATTCAATTAGTTGGACTGTGTGCTTACCTGCCATCTAGTGATCAAAAAGAAAAAGATTTTGTGTAATCTCGACTAATACTCGCATGTGTTTGTTTTTAGGTGACCTAGCAGTGCTGTACGGAGGTACTGAGACAGACAACAATCCGACAAATACGCGGGGCTCGTATGAAGAGGATAATATTAGATTGTTCAGAGTAAGTCTTACATATGAGAAACTATAGCATCGTGTGGTGATTAGCGCCATCTAGCGAAGAGTAATCACTACTGCGAACTGATTATTATATTCAATGAGGGTTTTTTGAAATGTTCCCCGTGAGATGGCAGCGCTGTAACGTCAGGTCCAACTACCTGTCAAAACACATACACGATTCATATTTTTCGATCATTTTTTTGGTTTATTTATTCTTAAAAACGTTACAAACGGAATATTGTTTTCCAAAATGCCACAGTGTTGTGCAGTGCCTATGTGTGCAAATAAAAAAGGAGGCCTCTCTTTTTGAGCTCAATCTTCAGTTCGGCAACCTTTCTTTGGCCGTAATCCATAATAAAATCAATAACACTTCCAAATACATAAAATTTTACTAAAATAATAATACGTTCGGTAAGATTCTGTGCTATCTGACAGCTGTTTGGACCTGACGCATACGAAGCGCCGCCTGGCGGCAGAAAAAGTATCGAAAACCCTCATTTAACTATAAAATTTAATATAATAATCAGTTCGCTAGTTCTATAAATAAAAATCGAGTGTGACCACACAACTGAACAAAATCTTTAGCTCGACTGGTTTTGAGAGTAAGAGAGAAAGAAAATATATGCTCCTACCTTTTTTTTTTTTTTTTGTGTGGAAATCCTCATGGCGGCCATGCCGGTCTCCTACCGACTAAAACCACACGTTACCCTTCTATCTGCCAGGAGTCCCGGGTGAGCCCTCGGAAGGATAACCCCAGGGCTCCCGACAGACTTTGTCCGCTACCGCAGGCTCCTTCAGGGGGGGTTCGGGTGTTATCTCGCTTCTTTGGGGGGTTCGGGTTATATACATGCTCCGACCGTAGTCTTTGCTCCTACCTCTCTCTTTTGCCCCTATAGTATACGAAACATTCTATCTCTGTCTATCTTCACAAATATATATCTCCCTCTCAAGTTTCTTTCGCCTCACCTGATCACAGTTTTCGTAACGCATACACTATATAGCTTACTTCTCAACTCAAGCGTGCGTAAAGACTTAATTATTTTTAATATCAATTAAAACAGGATTTGGATCCAATGTTCCTAATATTTTATGCAGTTTATCAAATATCGCTTAAGCTACCGATTCGTTGAATTTATAATCGTTTTGGCGCGAAAGATTTTGAATTTTGTTATCAATAAATCTAATAGATTAATGGTATTCATTTTAAAAAAAAATGCAATATTATTTTTTTAAATCTTTTCCTAATATTCTATGCAGTTTATCAAGAATCGCTTTAGCTACCGATTCTTTCTTGGGGTCTGCAGATCCGAGTTCCCTTCGTTGGGACAGTTACGTTTTAAGAAGACTTCGCGACTTTGTTGGGAACATTTTGACTATGGCACCTCCACCAGGTCAGAGAAGTATACCCAAAGAGTCATGACGTAATGTGCTTGTTAACTACAAGAAATGCTGATTGCTCACGGCCTTTCGAAGTGGGGGAGAGAAGTATGAAAGCGGACCCCGGGCTCCAAGTTTACGGGTGCATCTGGGATTAGCGTTCGTTTAAATGGAATTTATAGTTACATAGGTACTAACTTGTTAACATTTTGGACAGGTGGAAGGCACAAAGCTAGGAGTGGATATGCGCGCCTTCCAGGTCCCGGAGACAGCTGACACGTTAGAGGATGATGATGTGTTCGTCCTCGAGACCGCTGGCACCGTCTACGTTTGGAACGGGAAGGTAAGGATTTTACTGTATCGGTAACTAGCGTCATCTAGCGATGAGTGAAAATGAAAATTCTTTATTCATGTAGGTCACAAAGTAACACTTATGAACGTCAACATTATTGCTTCTACATTTACATTTACTACCAGATTCGCAAAGCAATAGGTAGAGCCTGAGGAAGAACCTGGCAATAAAACTCATGGCCACTCTTTTCTAACCGCCAGTAATTACATTAGTTTTATTTACATGATATTTGAACAAATTATATAGTAATGACGAGTCTATACAAACAAAATCAAATCAAAATGACAGCGATTCTAGTTGCCAGTTCAGGGCAATCTACCGTTTAAAAAGAAGAATCTGACAAGAAAGTCCATGGATGCTCTTTTAAAATGTAGGTATGACTTACAACATTAAAATTACACTTACATTGTTTCTTTGGATTGGTGGAGTAGTTGAATTAGTGTCATCATCATTTCTAAAGTACAATAAATTCATGATAATCCTGACTGATTGCTGATATTTTACAAATTACCCTCTATATTTGATACTTCATCAGGAATCGAGCGAAGAAGAGCAAGAAGCAGCTAAAAAGTTCGTGAAAATGGTTGTGCAAGACAAGGAGATCGTAGAAGTAACGCAGGGAGATGAACCGGACGAGTTCTGGGATGCTCTGGGTAAGACACACAACGCCATCTAGTATCGAAGAAAGCATAACTTATTTCAATCCTACTAATATTATAAACGCGAAAGTTTGTAAGTGGATGTTTGTTAGTCTTTCACGCAAAATCTACTGAATGGATTTTGATAAAACTTTACAATAATATAGCTTACACATCGGAATAACACATAGGCTACTTTTTACCCCGGGAACAAGTTCCTGCGGTAAACAAGAAAGGGAATACTTCACCACGCGTGCGGAGCCGCGGGCGTCTACTAATATTAATATATTTAAAGGCGAAAGTTTGAAACTCAAACAGCTGGACCAATTTAGGTAAGATTTGGTATGGACGTAGCTTAGTTTTATCCCGGAAACAAGCTTAAAAACTAGACTACTGCCGACTAAAACTCTAAAACTACACGGTGCCTGCCACCTGCCTATGTGACTCATCGGAATGATAAGCCTGGGTCACCCGTCAGACTTTTTCCGCCACTCTCGTCAAAAAGGTTCGAGTGTTACCACGCATCTTTGGGGGGGTTCAGGTGTTATCTCTCTTTTATGGAGGAGTAAAAGTCTTGAAGCCCTCTGTCATGGAGGCCAGTATTGAAGCAGAGTTTTGTTTCTGACAACTATATATACCTTCAAGAATATATGTACAAAGTTTCAAGAGGATCGGTTAAGTAGTTTTCGCGAATATTAGTAGGGATATTTATCAGTTGTCTAGATCTCATATCACAAGCTTAAAAGCTAAATTTGGCCTAAATAGCGCTATGACTATAATTAGAGAAGACTTTAGTCTAACAGTAATTTGCTTAAAACCAGTCTTAACTTCTTCCAGGAGGTCCTGCAGAAGAGAAAGAGGATTCCTCAGGCTGGAAGAAGACGGTGAACAGAAGAGTGACGACTCCACGCACTCTAACTGCTGCCACAGTTACCGTGACTAAGAAGATTAAGTTTGAAGACTTGGACACGGAATATACCCAACAGGTAAGTACTCGCCTGATGAAAAGCCATGGCCACATGTATTAAATTTTTTTTTTCTTACCACAATTTACAAATAAATCAATATTATTATGGGACACTTTTGACACAACGTCATCTAGCCCAAAGTAAGATAATATAAGCTTGTGGTATAGAATATAGACAACTGATATAGGTACATACTTATATATTTCTAAATACATACATATTATACATAGGAAACACCCAAACTCCGAAACATACATTTGTGGATCACACAAATATTTGTTCCGACCCGGGAATCGAACCCAGGACCTCAGCGCGGCAGTCGCGTACACTACCACTGCGCCACCGAGGCAGTCAAAATATAACAATTAATATAAAAATCTTTAATAATTATTTATATTGTGGTCTATAAGTGGCTGGTCACAGATGGGTGACCATTTTGCGGTATTTACATTTGCAAGCGTTTTCGTGCTTCGGAAGGCACGTTAAGCAGTTGGTCCCGGTTGCCAATAACATGGCAGTCGTTAAGTCTAGTTGAAGGCCTTATATTTCGACAGCAGGTAGCCACAACCTGCGCCTGTCAATTTCAATACGGCAATGGACTCACCACCTATTACGTGGGACAGAAATACATACGTTGAAACGTGACAGATGGGCGTATAATATGCCTCTGCTACCCCTTCGGGGATAACGTGTGACTGATATAACTAACCTTTTTAAAACAATCTTACTGTCCAGGACCTATCCGATGATAGCATCTACATTTTGGATACCGGTGAGGAGCTATACGTGTGGCAAGGGAAGAACATGCCTGAACGTTTCAAGTCTGCCAGGAGTGATATTGTGAAGGTAAGCGGTTACCTCACCTCGTCACCAATTAACCGGTGGCCTTTAGTTTCATGCAAGACAATTAGGAGGTATCTACTCGTATCTTACTCACAGAGCAAGAAATCAAATGAAAATCAATGTCACTCGGAAACAACGTGGCATCTATTTAACTCCGTCGTTTATTAACTTTATTATACCTACTGTTTGAAAATGGGCCTTCCTCGATTAATTAGCTACTAAAAAAATATATTTATAACGAAAAAAAAGACAACTTGGTAAAGGAAGGGAATTGAACCCGTGACCTTTGCCTAACCAGGGCAATGTTCTAGCCACTAAACTACCCGAACCGTACCGAAACAAGTTGAAATTCTTCACCATATTGTAATCGTCATTTAAGAGTGTGACTTTCGCTTCTTCTATTTTTATGTTGTCAAACACACTCGCCGGTTAAGGGTACTCTTGACCTGGGGACCGAGTCTACTATTGACAAGCCATAGAATAGAACCAGAATCGCTGTTTTTAGTTGTCAAAATGTTAGTAGACTATCAAAAATGCAACTGACTAGCGGCCACCTGGCGCGGTACGTGTTAGTAGAATTCTATCGGCCGACCGATACAAGTCTATTGAAGTACGATTGTAATAGTAGACTACGAAAAACTGTCAAAATTGTACCGGTGGCTTTCTATAGAGCGACGATTACGATTCCTTACAGACACGATTGACCTTTTTCTAAAAGCTTATCGATTTGATTGACGTACGTACGCCGAGGTCGACCCCTACCAGTTTGTTCATTCACTCTCTGCTGGAGCGTATAGAAGTAAAAATATACACACTCGCAAACTTTTACCTTTATAATATTAGTACATACTTATTTATGCTGATCTCAGGAGTACATCGAAGATGATGGATTGGAGCGCACCGTGGATTCTGCTCTGGTAGTGTTCGTGAAGCAGGGAGAAGAACCTGGGGTGTTCAAGAAGCTCTTCCCAGAGTGGGACAATGACTTATGGGAGGTGGGTAACAAGTAACAAATATGATTTGAATAAACTCAAGGGTTGCTCTTTTAAAATTTAGGTGGGGCTTACAATATTAAACTTGCAGTGTTCCTTTGGGGTTTTTTGTAAATAAAAACTAAAACTAACTATCTTCACGCTGTATCCCTGACGGGGTAGTCAGAGAGGACAGATCGCCAGGCTTCGCGATCCATGCATACTTCTTTCGCTTCTTCGAGATTCATCAATCGCTTTATACAAGCGTCTGGGTATCCGAGTAATTTTGACCTTTCTGTTTTTGAGCAATCTGCTCACGTGGTCTTCATATGTAAGTCTCGGCAAACGATTCGAGTCTCGGGTTTTTTGTAAATATATATTGTGATACATTATTTTTTTACACAGCTTCGTCGAGCCCAAAATAAGCTAATATAAGCTTGTGTTATGGGATCTAAACGACTGATAAACATACTTAAATATTACTAAATACATACATATTATACGTAGGAAACACCCAAACTCCGAAACAAACATTGTGAATCACACAAATATTTCTACCGACCCGGGAATCGAACCCAGGACCTCAGTCGCGGCAGCCGCATGCACTACCACTGCGCCACTGAGGCAGTCAGATGGAGTTATGTCAGAACAGTCGACTAAACTTAGTTTGCCTCAAATTTAAAGTGTTATTTGTAATAATTGCTATAACAGTTACACTATTTACAATTTCAGAATCAATCATCGTATGAGGACATCAAGAACGAAACTAAAGCAGCCAACTCCAAGTGAAACGGAATGTGATAATTTATTTATTATTTTTTTCTAAGAACACGCCATTTGTTTTTAAAAAAATTGAATATAACCTATTTATTCACTACCTAAATATGTTTGTTTGTTTATCAATGACGCCTTATCTCCAAAGGAATAGTAGAGGCATATTATTCGCCCAATTTTCAACGTGTGTATTCCTGTCCCACGTACTTACCTAATGAAAAATCTTTATTCATGTAGGTCACAAAGTAACACTTACGAGCATGGGCGTACCCAGGATCTGGGCCGGGGGGGGGGGGGGGGGGGGGGGCAATTCAGATATTTTATAATGTTACCTGTTTTTAACCCCCCCCCCCCCGCTCAAAAATAGGGGTGTTAATGTTATAAGTAAGACGTAGATTTCGGTGTGTAAGTGTCTGTCTGTGGCATCGTAGCTCTTAAACGGACAAACCGATTTAATGCAGTTTTTTTTTCATTTGAAAACCCGTTTCTTGGTGGTGGTTCTTAGGTATATTTGGTAAATATCGGGTCAGCTGTGTAAGAGTATCACTTTTTTTTTTCATAATTATGTTAGGCACTTTTGGCGTGTGATTACTCTGTTAAGTTAAATGACAATTAATAGAGAACTTTGACCTAATGCTCATTCTTCGAAAATTCACAGCAGACATGGTGTTTAGGTTAAATAGTACCTACTTTTTAAGGGTTGTTCCTTAAAATACAAGTATATATAAAAATTAAATTATTTGAATTTTGAAATTTAATTTATTTTTTAATGTAATTTTTTTTTTTTTTTTGGTTAAGTTCAAATCTATATGTAAAGATAAATAAAATTAAAATGTCTGTTTGTAATTCCAAATTTACAGATTTTCACTATTTATTTTAAAAACTAATTTGAAGACAGAAGGTCGAGAGCTTTGCGTCTTATTCCATAGTGATGTAATTTTCTGCACAGCGTTTTATGCTGAACACAATCGGATAGATCGCAGAATACACCTAATGCATCTTGCTTGTCTTTAGATTTTGATAAATCAAATACGTTATTTACATAACAAAAAAACTATTTTTAAAATGTGTATCTCTTTCTGTATGTTCCGGCTAATCTCTGACACAACTGAACCGATTTTAACGGGACTTTCACTGGCACTCTTATTATATGTAGAAGAAGTAACTCCGGCTACTTTTATCCCGTTCTTTAGTTTAAACCGCTGTGCGTCTACAAGTAAATAAGAAATACATATAAATTAAAACAGGTATTAAATTTCATAAATAACTATGTTTAGTACGCTGGATGGCCCACTGTTTTTACAGAAGCAGGTCCAAGACGGCGGATTGGCCTTAAAATTTCACGCTCGCCTCACAGCCTCGATAAGCGGGATCCAAACTAAACTCCAAAGAAGCTGGATAACGCCCAAACCATTAAAAGAGGCCGCCATGGTAGCCAAACTCTACCGGGAACCCAGGGAGGATTTGCGAGTAGTTACTGGGGGCGCCCGGTGTTAAACTAATAGGTAGAGATCGTGAGTTTTTTAGTCGTTTCAGGTCCGGCTTGACGCTGCTAACAAACAGTTAAAAGCGACGTACCTATTTTTACTACCTATTTTTAAAAGATGTATAAGGTATTGCAAATGAGAAAAATTATTTTTGTACTATTATCGACAAAAGTAGGAGACCAAACCAAAGCCAGGGGGGGGCAGCCGCCCCCCCCCCCCCTGGGTACGCCCATGCTTACGAGTATGAACTTCAAGATTATTGCTTCTACATTTACTGCCAGATTCGCAAAGTTATATAGCAATAGGTAGAGCCTAAGGTAGAACCTGGCAATAAAACTCATGGCCACTTTTTCTATCCTATATAATAGGTGATGAGCCCATGAATATAAGTTTTAATAAATTTCACATGCATACATATAGTCACGTCGATTTCTCCGAAGGGGTTGGGCAGAGGCATAAAATAACCACATTTCACTGTATGATTTTTTTGTCCTACGTAACAGGTGGTGAGTCCATTGCCGGTTGAAATAGACAGACGCAGGTTATGGTTATCTGCTGTTCACATTTTTCAAGTCACCCATAAGCCCTTCTACAGATACATATTATACATAAAAAACATCCAAACTCCAAAACAAACATTTGTTAATTACAAAATATTTGGTCCAACCACAGACGTATAAGAGTAAGCAGACCAAATATATTTCTTTGCTTATGGAGCAATACTTCATCCTTTTCACTCTTGCCATTTGTTGTATAAAGCTATCTCTGTTATTCCGGTGTAGCTACATCCAACTCACACTTTGAAAGCGAACAGCGGGTAGCCAATTTTTCTACTACAACTAAAGTTACAAACTTGTAATGACAACCGTCGCTGTCATCTTTAAATCAAAGATTTGTGTCGAAAATATTACGTAAAATTATATTATTGTATAATGTTACAAAAGTAGACAAATATATATACAAAAAGGTGTTGTGCACAGAGAGTTCATTATCAAGAAATCACCAGAAATAAGTAAGCTATCTAAGCTAACTGTCTATGTGTGTGTAATAGGCTACGCTATTTTGCGCTAACGTTGGGTCTGCTTACTGTTTTTATATGCCTGTGGATCCGACCCAGAATTCGAACCCGGGACCTCAGTGCGACAGTCGCTTACATTTACCACTGCGCCACCGAGGCAGTCAAAGATGGAATATTGGTGGTGAATATGGTGCAAATTTCTAGACAGGTAGAAATTTATAATAATCGCATGATAATATATATAATAATAATGATAGGTAATCGAATATTCGATTAAACTGCCTCGGTGGCGCGATGGTAGTATATACCATGCGACTGCCGCGCATGAGGTCCCGGGATCTATTCCCGGGTCGAAACAAATATTTGTACATACATACCAGAGATGAGCAGCTCTTTACTGAAACGACTCTGGGAAACGTTTCTTTAAAGTGAGTCGCTGATTTAGATCTTTTACACCGCTTGAAATGAATCTTTTGCTCTATTGAATCTCTGTTTCAATCGGCTCGCGGCGCTCGCTGACACGATTGAGTGAGATACACTGTTCGGAGCGCTTCGGGTAGCGTAGTCTCCGTCGCGTCGGAGAGCGCCGACTCCGTCTGTCACTGATTCGCTACTAGTGGGTTATTAATAGAGACAGCAACACTAGCTCACCTATGCACGCATTAGGTACGCGTTGTTATTATTTGTTTGTTTTAGTTGACCTTTGTTTGTGGAAGAAAACACCGGTTTGTTTACGTTGGGTCTGTGATTTTCAATTACATAAGTGGTACAATAAGTAAAGAACTAAAGACAGCTTAGTGAAAGTGTCAGTCCTAAGCCTGAAAAAAGTATGAAGAAAAATCGATTTATGGTACATAATATATACTATACATAATTCTTCAAACAAAGGTCAATAAAAACGATTCATTTTAATTTATTTGCGCTAATAAATCGAGCTTAGCTACAAGTTGAGTCACTAATACAAATGAAGCACTGAAGCTCTACTGATTCGAATCTTTGAACTGATCCAGATACAAATGATCCCTTCTCAACAAAGATACGTTTTTGCCGACGAACGACGAAGGGGTAGGCAGAGGCATACTATACGCCCACATTACACCGTATTCATTTTTGTCCTACGTAACAGGCGCAGGCTGTGGCAACCTGCTGTTGAAAATTTTCAAGCCGCCAATAGGCCTTCAATCAGGCTTAACGACTGCCATTTTACTGGTAACCGGGATCAACGGCTTAAAGTGCCTTCCTAAGCACGGACACGTTCGCAAATGTAAATTCCACAAAGTGGTCACCCATCCCAGGGCCACCTATAGCGAATGTTGCTTAACGCAGTGATTTTTTCCAGAACACTGAGTCAGCCACAAATATTAGTTTCGAAGTTTGGGTGTTTGCTATGTATAATATGTATATAGAATTATATTTGTATGTATATCAGTTGTCTAGATCCCATAGTCCAAGCTTGGTTTGGGCTAGATGGCACTGTGTAAAAGTGTCCCACAATATTTATTTATATGTACATATATTGTTTTACTAATATTATAAACGCGAAAGATCGTAAGAAAGGATGTTTGTTACTATTTCACACAAACTCTACTGAATGGATTTTGATGAAACTTTAGAATAAGATAGCATACACATCAGAATAACAAATAGGCTACTTTTTATCCCGACAGTTCCTGTGGGAATCCTCTTCCCACAGGAACTGTCGGGATAAAAAGTAGCCTAAACGAGAAAACATCACCACGCGTGCGGAGCCGTGGGCGTCAACTAGTTTAATACATTTTAAGATTTTTTTATACTTCCATCAAGCTCAAAAACTTAAATAAAAAAACATAATGAAACACAAACAAAAAGGCAATAATCATTAATATATTCAAATATACTTACTCTATTTACAAATATATTTACATAATACCCTATTTTTTTAAGTATTGGGTCCTATAAAGGTGGTCTTGAAAGCTTTATACAGGGTCAGCAGCACAAGTAATGTTCTTTTGGTTTTGCAAACATAAGCCATAAGTATACAGACCACCTTCGATCAGATGGTCTGTATACTTGTCTGCCACCTCAGTGGTATAAAATAAAAATCTTTGTAGTTTTATCGACATCTTACCCCTCACTCTTGTTTTTGTTTTTAATCTAAACATATGTTATGTCTAGATTTATTAATAAAACAAATGTAAATGTTCGAGAAATCGCCAGCACTATGGCTGTGGTTCATTGGTGGACTTGCGGAAAGAGCTGGGTCCAGATATGTTCTTTTGTCCATACCGTTCCTTTGTTTCATATCAGCATCACTATCCAAGAATTCTGGCCCCAGATATGCTTCCACACAGCCCTTACACACAAACACAGGTTAATTCTCAAATTAATAAAAGCCTATCCACACACAACAGTGCTGGCTGAGTGTGTACTGAACATCACTGTCACTGACATCAAAAAATTAAGGCATCCTACAAAATGTATGCAACAATATAATTTTTCACTGACACTGCACATGTAGGCACTGTGCCGCACTATTATGGGCCTTTAGGCCCCTACAATATTTTTGCAGTTTCAACAACCTCAACTCTCATTGATAATTAGAAATTCACTAATAAGGTTTCCACACATGCTAAGGAATCTTGGTTTAAGGGTCCTACCAAAATCTTTGATGCCCAAGTATGCGTAACCTGCTAGCGGTACCCCAGTTAACTTACAGGGATGGGTGGTCATGTTAGGTCTCCAACAATGCTGAAAATCAAAAGCCACATGATAGTTGCTCTTAGCAGCTATATAAAAGTGAAGGCCAGGCTTCAAACCAAGTTAGGACTTGGAAGCAACTGGGGATACATTAAGATGATGAGAGTAGTATGATCAATGTCTTATGACAACAGTCTTATGGCATGTTGGCCCTGCTGGGTTCCGGTAAGATGGGAAGACCCAAGAAGTGCTGGAGCAATGTTGAAAAGGATGATATGCATGCCAATGATATTAGTACAAGGGAAGTGGATGAGAAGAAGTAGGAAAGCAGACCTCAGGCATCACAAGACAGATAACTGGGACTGACGCTCAGATGATGCTGAAGAAAGAGGTTATTAGTGAGACTAACCCAAGCTTGGTGGTGCCCTTATAGCTAGTTTATGCTATACACTGATTAATAATTTGCAATAAATTATTATTTTCTAAAGCGGCTGCCACTCTCTCCTTGTCAGCTAACTGCTTATTGACAGCGTGTTCCGATGCATGGGATCCAGGGGTAATTTTCACCATCACCTTAAACCTTGCAGGAAGCGCTCGGATTAGCTGCACACGGATTGATAGTCCTACAATAAAATAATATACAGTTAAAAGCCATTTTACAAAATTGTGAAAGTTAGACAGTTTTCTTTTAAAATACTCAAAACCTTATAGAGAAAAATAATAAATCTATTATATTAATACATTGACCACCAAAATAAATAAATAACCTTTTTTAGAACATTGTAAGGGCACCATGTGTCCATCAAGGCGTCCAAGGATCAAGTTCAATGAATCAGACAGATATTTAAACATACCTATAAGTGTAGCCATACTGCAGTGAGGTATTGTCGGAGTAAAGTTTATATATACACTGTTATTACTGTTATCTACTTTAATATTACTCTGTTCTACCACCCGAAGCTCTTCTAACGTTAAAGGATGTTCAGGATCATTGATATTGCGTATTAAATCGAAAATTTCACGTTCGTCGAATAAGTCTCCAATGTCCTCATCATGGTCTGCTGGCGTGATTTCTCGCTCCGAGCCTTTGTCATATACGTTTGGATTAACGTTATCTGCGGTTTTCGTCATTTTGATTTTTATTTACGCACTAAATATTACTTGAAAACACTGCATGCGATGCGAGCGCAGATATTATTTCTTTTTTTTTTAGTAGTTAGTCGCCCATCTTGGGCAGGCAAAGGAAACTTAGTCCATACAGCCTAGTCATCAGTATTTATTATTTTCTTGTTTTAGTCCTGTCTAGTCGTTTGTCGATGTCAAGTCCTCAGTCCTAGGTCCTAGTCCGTGCTCCAATAAGACAGTGGATCCCTTATTGCAGCTCTCTATGGAAATTTGGCACTAACACAAACAACACCGCTATTCATTGCAATATATCACTGTCTTTAACTAATGCACTTCCGAACTCTTTATGTATAATATTCCACCATTATTAAACACAAAAACACGAACTTTACACTAGTTTTTGAAAATAATATACGACGAACTGGCGTCACTGCTCATCTTCGCGCCAAAAGATAGGAAATTAATTCTGTCAAATGCAATTACAGATTTATACAAATGACATTTTTTTTGTAGTCTTCGCCTATATTGGGCAGGCAAAGGAAACTTTGTCCATACAGCCTAGTCTTCGGTATTTATATTTTCGATGTCGAGTCCTCAGTCCAAGGTCTTTGTCCTTGCCCTCAGTATAATGGTAATTCTTATACTGAGGTTTTCAGTGGACTTTTCGCGTCAAGAGAGAAAATAGCATTTCACTGCATATATATCATTGTCTATCACTATAGCACGTTAACACAACTTTTATGTCCAAGAAACCACCACTCCCACACATAAAACAAGATAAATGCACTAGTTTTAGAAAATAATATGCAGCAAGCGTCCTCACTTGACACTCTCACACCAAAAGTCCCTGACAACTGCTATGCTAAACCGTATATTGACATCGAAAGCCCCTTACAGTTTTGTTTCTGAATTTTTTTCTGAAGTTTTGGAACGTAGACAAGAATACTTTAGTTTAGAGTAACGAGAATACTATCTAGAGGAAAGTTTTGAATGTTTGTTTGTAGTGAATAGGCTCAGAAACTACTGGACCGATTTTAAAAATTCTTTCAGCATTAGTAAGCCACATTCTTTTTTATTTTTTATTCTTATTCATTTTTTTTATTTTTTTTTCGAGTAAAATTATATTTTATGATAGGCTATATTAGATTTCCAAAAAGTTTAGGGTCCCGTACGAAATTTCAAATAGAAAAACATCACCACGCGGGTATTAGCTAGTTTTTCAAATATGTACCTAGGTATAAGCAGCAGCAAGCATACGTTTGTAAGTTTTGTAATAAAGGAGTTAATACAAAACTTTCAAAGTATTTTGAGTGAAATTCTCACACCAAGCTCTTGACCCTGATTCTGTAAGAACAGCGGGCAGCCTGTCCGCTCTACTTTTAAAATAGATTTTTATGCAGGTATAGTATATAGGTACCTACTTTTATTTAGTTGGTAATTTAGAATGAGACACTTCATTTTTACCTATTTATATAGTATATTTCAACCGAACTGTATAAATTAAAACAGGTAGTTTTAGGCTCATCAGTCACTCCTTTATCCCCAAAGGGGTGGCAAAGACATATTAAGTATACGCACACATTTCACAGTAAGCATTTTTCTTTCAGGTGGTGAGCACATTGCCGTGTTAAAATAGACAGACAAAAAATATGAGTAGGTGCCAGATAAACAGGTAAGAAGTGAAACTCTTTACGACAAATTTTTTTTTACACCTGTAAAATTTCTCTTATACGTCGATAAAAAAGGTTCACTTATGATAAAGAACCGAAAAACGTGACCATTTTTTTAAGGAAATTTTATATATATTTTTAACAGTTAAAAAAAATTTAAAAAATAAAAATTTAACAGTTAAAAAACTTCGATAAAGAAGTTTCACTTCAGTAATCAGTAATCTTTATTTGGACGAATATGGTAAATACAGTTGTTAATATAATAGGTATGGTAGCAACATATTCTGCCATAACTGGCGTACAAATAGTATTTGCTTATTAAATTTATACATGCAAAATTATTAATTATTTATTAACATACAATTGTCATTAGAATTTGGTTCACTTATTTCTGTCATTTCTGTTAAAATTCAAAAAATTTCAACAGCAATCTGTGTCTACTTGCTGTTTGAAATGATTTAAGCCTTCAACTTGGCTGAACGACTGCCTTGTTACTGGCAACCGGGACCGACGGCTTAGTATCTTCCGAAGCACAGAAACGCTCGTAAATGGAAATACCACAAAACGGTCACCCATCCGTAGCCAGCCATAGCGAAAATCGCTTAACGCAGTGATAGTTTTAAAACACTGAGTTAGTGGGGCTACGCGCTACGATCGGTTTATGCGCTTATGTAAATATGATTTGCCCCCACCCCTGGCTGGCCCAGAACCTGGCCCATGATCCCGTTACTATTATTCGAAAGAATTAAGTGTGGATAACGGTTATAATGTTTTAATGAGAGTACTAAGTAAAAGAGAGAAAGTAACAAGCACACAAATGAAATAAAAAGAATTGATAAGTCGAATCGAAGAAAAGTGTGTAGTAGCAAACATAGATAAACTGTTGGTCTGTGAGTAGGACATAATCACTGACCTCCATAAATACAGATATAATATATAGTATTTCTAAACTTTACCAAAAATGTCAGATTCTGGACAGATAAAAAAAAACTATTCCATTTCTCATATATTACTAGCATAACTAAATATATCTATTTCTGTTACTCATGCTGAAAACAAATTCGCTTGTCTCAGTTTTTAACCGATGCCGTGGAATTGACAAAAAGTGACAGTTTACTGTTTGAGAAAATCAATAATTTCCTGCCTTGCATATTAGGCCTAGTTTTATCCAAAGTTTTTGAAGTAAGTGTTATATTAAGGCATTACAGTTTTTAAATAATACCAGGACATTTAACCAGTAAGTAATATTTATTTATATATCAAAAATTCTTCCTATATCATCTTATCTTCAAAAGTAAGTTCTGTTGTTATATTTTTAACTAAATCTTTTAAACATTATTTACATTCTACTAAACTGTAGTAGCATTATAATTTTTAAATATTCACCTTGGGTAATATACAACATAAATAATAATGACTCTAGTTTTATGAATCTCCGAGATCTACAGAATTTTAAAAGCTTTACTTTACTTAAAGGGGTGGTGCCTGTACAATTGACGTAATAGCTTAGAGGATTTAGTTGAAATAAAGAGAGTGGAGCTTCACTTAATAATAATATTAAATATATATATATTCAGATATATTTAAAAATTAATGATAGAAAATAATAATAATAAATATTGTGGGACACAAGTAAAAAAAGCCCAAAATACATACTTATATATTTCTAAATACATACAGATTATACATAAGGAACACCCTAACTCCGAAACTTTTATTATTATTTATTATTATTATAACCCTGTAACAATGACTGTTTGTTGTCTATCACTGCAATAAAATACAAAAAAATAGATTATAATTATATGTATTTTGATCCACAGTAATATGGCAGATCCGTGGGTGATACAACCACACGAACATACGAAGTTCTCTGAACACTTCAGGAACCTTGGACCCATCAATGGAACTTTGACTGGAGAACAAGCAAAGAGGTTTATGTTGCAGGTAAGAGGGGAAGGCTTAGTGACTGGTGACTTTTAGTGGGATTAAGAGGTATGAAGGATAGGGATTATAGTCCATTAGTCAACTGGTTTTTTTTTGGCATGGTCCAAGAATGCATTGAGGCCTGTCATCTTTCTGTTGTGGGAGATACAAAGCAACTTTGTGAGTGGACCTTAAATGGGGTTTAATAACCCGGCTAAACTACTACAGTGTTTCGCCTCATCTCTACAGCCCGTTAGTCCACTGTGACTGAGGGATGCCTGAGAGTTAGATCTCTATCTCCAAGAGAGTCTACTAGGAAGGCTTTCCTTGCGCCGCGACTTTAGCAGTGAAGATACTCGATAACTGGTCAGCTAGTGTACTTTAAACAGATAAAAATAATATCTTCATTCATGGCAAACACAGGTGAAATTAGCATACTAAGTGCATGTGCACTTGTGTGTGATTGAAATGTTTGCCATCTCTGCATAATGATAACCTAGCAAAGTACCAAGCCTGCACTGATTTTCAGTTGGCCCCACTATAGACGACACATGCATTAGAGAACCAAGCCAAAAAATAACAATGTTTAAAAAAAATTAAAAATACTTCAAACAAAAGACCAAAAAGAAAACATCTTGCCATAGATACCATAGTCTTTTATTTTTGTAATTATTTTATGACCTGGTCACAGTCAAGTCTAGTCTTAAGTCAAGATCAGTCTCATCCCAGTATAGTAGTGATTGTTATAGTACGATTTTCATTGGATTTTACTCGTCAAGATGGAAAATCTCATTTCACTGCATATTTACTTTCTTCCACTAGCACTTTAACACAAATTTTATGTCCAAGAAACCACCACTCACGAACATAAAACAAGATAAATGCACTAATTTTAGAAGATAATATACAGCAAGCTTTTGGTGCCAGCCATTTTGCCGCCCAATAAGTATGTCAATGATTGTTGACACTTGGGCCCTGCAGGTTAATGAAAGGATCCAGAGCACTGAGGCACTTCAGTAAATAATTTTAAATGATTACTATTCCAGTCGCAACTACCCCCACCAATTCTGGGACAAATCTGGTCACTGGCCGACACCAACGCTGATGGGAAACTGGACTTAAGGGAGTTCTCCATTGCTTGCAAGGTAAGCATATATTTGGCAATTTTCGAAGTGTTCGCGCCCATTTTCGCTTAGTCAATACATACATACAAACATATTGTCACTCCTTTATAGGCAAAGGCATACTAACACATTTCACCGTATGCATTTTTGTCCCACGTAACAGGTGCCACATTGCCGTTTTGAAATAAACAGGCGCAGGCTGTGGCGACCTGTTGTTGAAATTTTTCAAGCCATGCTTAACGACTGCATTTTACTGGCAACCGGGACCAACGGCTTAACGTGCCACCCGAAGCACGGAAACGCTCGCAAAATGTAAATGCCACAAAGTGGTCACCCATCCAAGGATCACCTATAGCGAAAGTTGCTTAACGCAGTGATCGTTTACAGAACATTGAGTCAGCGGGGCCACGAGCGCTTCACGACGGCTTAGTCAATGACTTGCATAAACCTTGTTACCAAAATAAGTGACGGAGTTACTGACTCAGCTTTCGCTTTTGCAAAGAGTGCAGTGTAATCAAAGAGTCCAGAATTAAAACACGTTGTGGGTTCAATATTTGTATGTTTTCTTTGTAAACGATAATAAAGGATGGGAGGAGGATCCCACCACACATCCCTCAATTCGTCAATCCTAACGCACAAGGTCAAGGATAACCTCTACTAATTGTAACGGAGAAATGACGAACCAAACTCCTCAAGGAAAGGGATGTAGGATAGGTAAAAGTAAACCTTACCCTCCAGGTGGTCAAATTTTTTTTTGCAATACTCTGCTTTTAATTATAGCAAGTCGTACATCCTTTCCTGTTAAATAAAATCGATTTTGTCTCTGATCATAGACTAGTGAGAGCATCAGTAAATCTAGGTAAAGCTAAACTAGGTAGAACATCATTCGCATCAGAAATTGAAATAAGAAAATACAAAGAAAAGCTGGAAACAAACATAAAAGTTGGGTTCATAAGTTTGACGACACACAAGATGTACAGAACTATTACAATTTACTCGAAAACGTGATTTAATTGGTCGTGCTAATTAGTGTCTAGCACATAAGACTTTTTAGCCTTTTTGTTACCACCTGACTAAAAAGGCAATGGGTTCAAAATTTCTTCCAAATTTAACATCTAAAATAGACACATTTTATTTTATTAAATTTATTTGGCCCTTTAGACCCACCCCAGTTCCGTGCTTCGGAAGGCACGTTAAGCCGTTGGTCCCGGTTGCCAATAAAATGGCAGTCGTTAAGCCAAGTTGAATGCCTTATGGGCGGCTTAAAAAAATTCAACAGCAGGTCACCACAGCCTGCGCCTGTCCATTTCAACACGGCAATGGGCTCACCACCTGTTACGTGGGACAGAAAAGCATTTGGTGAAATGTGGGCGTTCAATATGCCTCTGCCTACCCCTTCGGGGATAAAGGCGTTACAATATGTATGTATGTATGTTTGTATGTATATAAACACCCAGATACCACATCCAGTACAACGCGTGCCGTCAAAGTTGCTGCCACTTTTTTAGCTATGTGTGGGTAAGCCGCGCGCGGCGCGAGTATATTACGTACTCCGTTGCATTTGTGTGCGTAGTGCAAAAGAAAGCGTGTTAAAACATTTACCCCAAATATTGGGAGATTTAGCTTATAATAACATATGAGAGATATTATAGTTTCCAAGATATCACGATTTTGGTTAATTAGGTCATAGGTTAATTACAATAAATGCTGCTCTGGCAGCGTGAACGTTTATGGACGTTGGAGTGGATAGGTGACAGTTTATAAATTGTTTATTTCAATGGTATTGAATTAAATAGTTAGTTTGAAGTTTGTATAGTTTATAGTACAGGGGGAGTTTTTCAACTCGCAATATAATAATAATATCTTTGTAGGAACGGCACCTGATCTTATTCTCTTACGACCACCCTTTGTTTTGTAAGTATCTTCGAGATGAAAGTGAACTGAACAAATACATGTTCTTGTTTTGGGTTTCCATCAACTTTCATTTCTTGATTTTCTTATTATTTCTGTCCAACGATTTAACATTTTTGGATTGACTGGAAATCTATTGATATAATAACATTTGTTATACCTTGGTGGTGCAGAGGTAGTGAATGCCGCGCTGTGGTCCCGGGTTCGATTCCCTGGTCGGAACCAATATTTGTGTGATTGTAGGCCCTTTGAGAATTTTAATCTAATAGGGAATTGGACCCCCACTGCAGATAGTCCACGCCCGCCTTATGTAGAAGAACGGTAATGGATCACCTCCAATGGGAGTTAAACTATTGTGAAATGTGCTAACTATGAAATGGGCTATTATGTGTGTGTTACGGGTGTTAAATGGATTGGGTGATTTAAGATATTGATGAAAACGGCGTCTGCCTTTTTAATATATTATTATTAAACTACTGGCAGACGGTGACTCGCCAACTCACAAGATGGGCCCCTTATTCAATCACCATAGGCATGATAAGCCTGTAAGGCGACAGGGCAACACCGGTGTCGAGCGGTGCGGCGCCGGTTTCACCTTCGCGGGACAGGCCCGGAGCGGGCTTCCCCGTAGTTATGCCCTTGAAAATGACACTTTCACCCCCGAGCATATAGCTCTTGCTCCCTCCCTCTGACCGGCCATTTAAGGCAAGCCAGAGTTGAGATTTGCTGCACTCCCGGGAGTAGCACTCTCACTGCTCTCCCGTTAGGCCATTAAATCCTAACCGGTGCAGAAGGGCAACAAAACTCTGAGGAATCTGGACCGATGTGTAGCCACGCACATTCAGCTCGCCACAAGCTGCCCTGCTGATGTGAGCTTTTCAATAACTTTCTGATACATTTTTTGTTGATATCAGAAAGTGGATGACTCAAAAAGCGAATCTACTATGCCCTCATAGGGTTGCGTTAATCCTATAAAAGATAACGACTGTCCTCGAGGGGTTCATTATTATTATATTATTATTACATCTTTCCTTGTTTTTCGTGTTGGTCCAATATGTCCCCATGTAAGCCTACCAAAAGACCGGGTATATTCGTAGGAAATAAAAAGAGGATAGAGACATAATAAATACATAATGTTATTGTTCTTTATAGATAATAAACCTGAAACTCCATGGTATTGAAGTGCCAAAGACGTTGCCACCTTCTCTCCTTGGCTCTCTAACTCCTGCTGGTAAGAAAAAAAATGTTTTTAAACAGTTTGGTTTAAATTATGTTGTTGATGAGAGATGTTGTTATATACCACTTCTTTTACTACCTCGGTGGCATAAGTGGTAGTGTGTGCGACTGCCGCACTAAGCAGCCGAGTTAGATTCCCGGGTAGGAAAAAAAAAATTTGGGATCCACAAATGCTTGTTTCGGAGTTTGGGTGTTTCTTTTGTATAATATGTATGTATTTAGAAATATAAATATGTTTATCAGTTGTCTAGATCCCATAGCACAAGCTTAAAGCTTGGTTTGGGTTAGATGGCGAAACGTGTTCCACAATATTTATTCTTAAGAAAAATAAACCATATAATATTCAATCACACCTTTATCCCCGAAGAGGTTCGAGAGGCGTATTATATGCCCACTTTTCATCGTGAGCTTTTTATAGTAACAGGTAGTGAGCCCATTGCCGTGTTGAAATGGACAAGCCCAAGTTGTGGGTATCTGCTGTAGTAATTTTTCAAGCGGCCCATAAGGCCTTCAAGTTGACTTAACGACTGCCATGTGCCTTTCGAAGCACGGAAACGCTACTACCCAGGAGAGCGGAGCAGTAATCATAAATGTCAACAAATCAATTTTTAATGTGTAATAGCGACGGGTTTAAATGGAACCGCGAGGCTGTGACGGCCAGGCTTCAAAACCAGGTATGTTTTGAAAGCAACAGTTAAGATAAAGAATAATGCAAATATTTCTTTTACAGGTACTCCAAAACCCCAATTTGCTCCACCAACAAAACCCCCAATCCCACCAATGCCAGTAATGCCATCGCTTAATCAACAACCTCTAATAAGTGGCTTACCATCTCAAAGCAACCAATCGTTACTAGGCGATCTTACACAACCACTCGTAACCCATCAACCACCAGTCAAACCCTTGATACCAAATACTGTACCTGATTTAATATCAGTTGTTAAACCCCCTGGACAACCAATAGCGCCTTTGACGCAACCTTTAGTCGGTGCCGTACCAATTATGCCTTCGCAACCACTAATGGCAACTGGACAGTCAGTACAACCGATAATTCCTCCAATGAACGCACAACCGCTTATGGCACAAACATTAATCGACGCACAACCATTGATTGCGACTTCGCAGCCATTAATTTCTTCTCAACCGCTGATTTCTTCGCAACCGTTAATTTCTTCGCAACCTATTATTCCACCGCAGCCTATTATGACCCAAAACCCTCCTTTGATACCTCCACAACCTTTAATCAGTCAGCAACCACCTATAATGTCTTCGCAATCGATAGTGAGTCCCACTGCAATGATTCCACCCTCGCAACCGCAAATACCTGGAGGTACAACCATGGGTTCTTTGCTATCCAGTCCTCCGAAACCGGGGCTAACTACAATTGCTGGTATTGGACAACCGATAACGTCAACTCCGATTACTACTGTGAGGCCTGAGAGCATTCACTCTTCCAAACCAGGTAAGATTTGAGTCTTTCTAATATTTATTTTTATATTTTTATACTACTGAAATGGCAAACATATACTAGCCTACGGACATTTGCAACACCAGAGAAGTTTTAACGGACTTGAACCTTCAACATTTTTAAGCCGTTAATAAGGCCTTTAACTTAGCATAACCTCTAACCCCTTCTACTATCCGAATGTCACAATTGGTCTCCCATCCTTGGATATACCGTATCGTAAGATGCCTAATGTGGCGATGGTTTACAGAAAACTGAATCAGCGGGGCTAGTGTTTTTAAATGTAAAATCCTCGTAACAAGCAACTATAACAATTTTATATTACTAGATAACACCCGCGACATCGCCCTTGAGTGTGTGTGTGGTGAAGCTTTCCCATACTCGTTTCCCACAGAGCCCTTTTCCCGGGATAACAGTATCCTGTGTCTCCAATATTGAACCAAATCGGTTGTTAGAGCGTGAATGAAGGACAAATAAAAAACAAACGACGTTGACTTAAGCTCGAGACTGTATATTTTTCCATATTTTTGATACATATAGTTAACCATACTAATAGCTTTTCAAGTTTGTTTCTCAAGTTTACCAGCCAGAAACCAGCTCTGGACTGAAAATTTGTCCACTTTAAATTTATTTTATAATTCGCACACTAATTACTTGTCAAAATTGTTTCTAACACATTGTTTGGCAACTAATATGACACAGATTTTAAACAACAACAAAATGTGATGTAGTGATACAATTAGAAATCTGGACACCGGGCTCCAAAGCAGTCCGTGCATGTAATCCCTCGGGCTTTTCATTTTATTTCTATAAAAATGTATTATTTTTCACAACAGCGTCGTTAGTGGGGTCTGCAGTAACCAGTCCCACTGAAGTTATGGGGGTTATGAGCCCCCCACCGGTTGTGGAGTGGGGTATTCCACAATCACAAAAATTGAAGTAAGTATTCGATTTACTCATCTTATTGAGTTTAACCCTAGCTTACGCCAAATCACCTCATCCCTTTTTATTTTTTGTGCTGTACCCTATACAATCCTTTTCTTATCTTATCCTCGACTGGTCTTTTAAAGACTGACTAAAAAAGCGGAGAGGTCATAGCTTCAATTCCCACCCAGGACACAGCACTTTGTGTGATTAGCACGTTGCTTTGTCTGAGTTTAACTTTTAAAAAAATATGTAAATATTTTTAGAAGAAGAGTATAGTATATTACAAGATAATATTAGCTTAATTTAATATGGCGCTGTGTAAAATATTCCCAAAATATTTATTAATTTTATTTTAGTTGTCGTGGTTGCATCAAAAAGTCGCCTTCGAACTGTAGTGTCACTTTACTTGCTTGCATCTATAATTTGGTTTCATTTTCCGCAACCGCTTACCACACGTTTACTGCAACCATTAATTTATTCGCAACCTAATATATATCATTACTGCGTCTATGGCATAAGTAGTAGTGGTTGCGACTGCCGCGCTGAGGTCTCTGGTTCGATTTCCGGGTTAAAACAAATATTTGTTTGTAATGTATGTTTCGAACTTTGGTGGTTTCCTTAGTGTGTCTTTAGAAATATATAAGTATGTTTATCTATTGTCTAGATCCCATACCACAAGCTTATATTAGCTTACGTTGGGCTATAAAAATGCGCATGGGGAAAGTGAGCGTATAATAAGCTTTTGCCATCCCTTCAGGGATAAAGACGCATCTGATAAACTTGAGGCTAGATTGCGCAGTATAAAAAAATGTCCCACACATGGTGAAGTTTTCCCGTTCCCGTTTCCCACAGGAACTAGTACCCGGGATAAAAAGTAACCTATGTGTTATTCTGATGTGTAAGCTATATTATTGTAAAGTATCATCAAAATCTATTCCGTAGACTTTGCGAGAAAGAGTAACAAACATCCATACTTACAAATTTTCGAGTTTATAATATTAGTAGGATTGTGGGTCTTTTTTTGTTAAGCTGGGAAAGGCGTGCTCCGTTAGTTTGGTTATGAGTGAGGAACGATTGACGAAGAATATATATTGTGCGAAAGTAGAGGGCAGAAGGAGTCAGGGTAGGCCGAGATTTACATATGAAGACCACGTGAGCAGATTGCCCAAAATCGGAAAGGTCAAAAGTGCATGTATGAAGCGATTAATGTATCTGCAGGAAGCGAAAGAAGTATGCATGGATCGCGAAGCCTGGCGATCTGTCCTTTCTGGCTACCCGTCATGGATACAGCGTGAAGATAGTATAGTATATTAACTGCGGGGCAAAGTTGTTACACGGGTGAATCCGAAGGTCGCAGACACTAAATATTTATAGATTTTGACTCTTTGCAGATACACTCAGCTTTTCAACGCTACTGACCGTGCTAAGACCGGCTCCGTCTCAGGAGCTCAAGCTCGCTCCATAATGCTACAGTCCCGGTTGCCTCAGCAAGCGTTAGCACAGATATGGGCCCTTGCTGACCTGGATTCTGATGGAAAACTAGGTAAGAAACTGACTTTATTTATTATTCATTTATATTCTTACATACAGCTAATATTACGGAGAAAGAAAAACCGTAATAGCGATGGTGTAGTAATCTTCTATCCAGTACACACATCCACAATAATTGATTATATTTAAATACCATAAAAATCTATACACGAATAGTTTTTAACAACCAGAAAAAAAGAATTGGGGTAATCAGTAAACGTAACTTAATCGATATATCCAGTTTAAAGAAAAAGAAAATTTTAAAAATATGTTACTATTTCGTCCCATAAAATCTACAATATGTAGATAGCTACGTAAAAAATATTTGGTCAGTGTTGGTCGTGTGATCATCGTCAGGTTGCGAGGCTAGTGAGCGAGCGACGAGCGAGTCGTCGCGCGGATGTTCATTGATGCACTTGTGTGTCACTACCGCAGCACCGTGACAATCGACTTACGAAATGGCATACCAATTCACGAATCGCGAGTACGTACTCATGCTGCGTGCATATTTTATGTGTGAAGAAAATGTTAGTGCCGGTTTACGTATGTACCGCGAGCTTTATACAAACGCTCGGCAACCAAATCACTCCACGATGTTCGGCGTGTACCAGCGTTTGCTAGACCACGGGTCACTCCACATGCCCTCGCATGCACACGGCAGAGGAAGACCAGCCCTCTCACAAAACTTATATGACGAGATACTAGAATTTTTCGCAGAAGATCCTCGTCGGAGCACTAACGACGCCGCACATCGTTTTGGTATAAGTCAGCGTTGTGCCTGGAAGATAGTGAATTCCGCTGTAATGCATCCATACCACTACAGAAAGGTCCAGGAGCTCACTGCAATCGATCTAGCGCCAAGGATTGCATTCTGCAACTGGGTGATCACTAACCCTAACTTGATTGTCCTGTACACAGATGAATGTTTGTTTACGCGGATCGGGCTGTTCAACCAACACAACGAACATTGGTGGTCTTATCAAAATCCCAAATTAACCCGACAGCATTCATTCCAACACAGGTTTATCGTGAACGTGTGGGCTGGGATCTTAAACGAGCACATTGTAGGTTTCATTGAGGGTCGGCTGACGGGCGAAACCTATCTAAATCTTCTTCGTTCTATGCTGAACAATATGCTAGACGACATTCCCTTAGTAAACCTAAGGCTATGGATACAACAAGACGGGGCTCCACCGCATTACCATAGTGCGGTACGTACCTACCTTAATGGGGAGTTCGGGGATAGATGGATCGGTCGCGGAGGTCACATCGCGTGGCCCGCGCGATCTCCTGACTTAACTCCGATGGACTTTTTCATGTGGAGTGAGATAAAACGAAGAGTGTATGTGAGTTAACCAAATACACGGAAAATTTTAAAGGAAAGAATAATAAACGCCTTTGACGAAGTTCGACAACAAACAGATATACAATTAAGTTTAAAAAACAACTTACAAAAACGTGCACGTGTTTGTGTCCAAAATAATGGTGGACATTTCGAACAACAATTAAAGTATTTGTAGGTAAGTTGAAAGTACTTAACTATTTACTAGAATAAATCACATCAGCTGTTTGATCGTGTTCATCTACCTACCTATACATGCCTACACCGACGCGCCTCACGGGCCGGCCGGTGAGCGGTCGCGTCATAGGCAAGTGAACCATGATTTGTGATATGTTTTTTAATATTCATAATGGTAATAACTTTGTCATAGTAAATAATAATAATATTCTCATTAGGCAAATGTCAAATTATATTTTGTCTGCTTCTGCCCTTAAATTTTTTCTGGTACTTAAAAACTTTTCGAGTAAATATAAAAGAAAGTCGTGTTAGTTACGCTATTTATAACTCAACAACGGCTGTACCGATTTCGATGAAAATTGGTGGGGAGGTAGCTTAGGGCCAGGAGACGGACATATGCTACTTTTCTACCAGGAACAAGTTTTTGTAGAAAACAGGAACGGGAAAACTTCTCTGCGCGTGCGAAGCCGCGGGCGTCAACAAGTAATAAATATAATTTAAAAACAATAACAATAATTTTAGAAAAAGAAAGTTGAATTAAAAATTAAAGAAATAAATTGATTAATAATCTATAACTATATTTAATTGATGATTTATAAAATTAATTATATAATTCAATCTTTATAACACACAACATATAATGTATTTTATCTACTCTGATACTATAATACAAAGATTATAAAACTGATAACAAAATTCTTATGACAAACATTACGTACAGGCCAAAAATAATAAAAAAAAAGTTTAATTACGATACAGGTCTTGTATGGACACCTGTATCATAATATAACTTTTTAATCATAACGATACACCTATACAACCTCCAGCTGGACCAAGGAGGTAGAACCACTACTTAAAAAAAAAGGTTTCAATCATTGGTTTCAATGAATCGAGTCCGCGACGCAAGCGCGCATGCGCAATCAATGTTTGCGCCTTGGCGCCAACATTTGACATTTAAAAAATAAATTTGTTGTTATATTCATCATTTTATTTGCAATATTGTTTTACGTATTATAGTATGAGAGTAGATAAAGTAGTGTATGACACTGTACATAACTTGATCTTATAACACTCGTTTGATACTATAAAAAAAACTCGCCTAAGGCTCGTTTTTTTTAAACACACTCATGTTATAAGAACCCTTATTATGCAACAGTATCATAAACTACTATTTTGTGAACTCGCTCAAAGAACAATAAAACACATCAAGTTTTTCACTTTCACTTTTTTCTTCAAGCGCTCGTGTCACTCAGTGTTCTGTGAAAACGGTCATTGCGTTAAGCAACTTTCGCTATGGATGGTTACGGATGGGTGATATTTAAAAGCGTCGGTCCCGGGGTTGCCAGTAACATAGCAGTCGTTAAGCCAAGTTGAAGGTCTTATGGTCAGGTCACCACAACCTGCTGTTGTCTACTTCCACACGGCAATGGGATCACCATATATTACGTGGCCTCTGCCACCCCTACTGGAATAAAGCGTGATTGATTTTCAATGCAATTAATTTCAATATTTAAAATAGTTTATAGGAATGTCATCAGTGGCATAAAATCGGCGAGCCTTTGCCTTTAAAAAGTACTTAAATAATTCTGAAAATGTGCTTTTATCTGAAAATGGGATTTTAGTTCCAAGGCAAAGACGTTACCGTCGTAATGCCGGCGATGACGTCATTTGAAGGTTAAATGAAAGTTGTTTACATTTTGTCTTAAATAATAATTATGATCCTTAATTATTTTTCATTTCTTTTCTTCTAGGTCTTAAGTAGCGATTTAAAAAAAATAGAGTTACTGCCTATTTTTTGAAATGATTTTAGACTTTAAACCCTAAATCTGTCCGTCCGTGTGTACGCATATATTTCTCAGGAACCATAGGAGATAGAGACAAACGGTTTGCGGCATTTGATTCAGGACACCATGAACACGCGTATAGGCCATGTTGAAATCGGGCAAATTTTTATGCATTATTGTAGAATTTATAAGCGACCGTATTAAATAGGTGCGATGGGAATTCTAAGTATGTCACGGACAACGCCGTGGGGGTCACCATTAGTATATATATATATTTTAAGTGAACAATGGTGCTAATTCTGTTGTTGAGACCACTAAACAAAAAATTCTCTAAAATATACTTATTTTTATTAAAAGATTGCCAAATGCTATTCCGTTATTAAGTCGAACTAAACTTTAGTGATATCATAAACAGCACTAAATTTTTAACTGACGTCGCTAAATTCATTTTATGTGATAAAACATAAAATGAGAGTGTCTTTAAATAATGTTTTTTTTTATTTCATTCCAGGCTGCGAAGAATTCGTCTTGGCAATGTATTTGTGCGAAAAGGCCACTCAAGGGGAGCCTGTTCCCGCGAAACTGCCCATTGAACTTATACCACCCACATTTAGGTAACTTAAGTTTCCCGTTCCCGTTTTCCCGAAGAACTTGTACACAGAATAAAAAAGTAGGTTTATCAATAAAGAAAAAGGATAAAAAAGACTGCCTCGGTGGCGCAGTGGTAGTGTATGCGACTGCCGCGTTCGAGGTCCCGGGTTCAATTCCCGAGTTGAAATAAATATTTTTGTAATCCACAAATGTGTTTCTGAGTTTGGGTGTTTCTTAGGTCTAATATGTATGTATTTAGAAATATATAAGTATGTTTATTAATCGTCTAGATCCCATACCACAAGCTACTAGAGCTAGATGGCGCAGTGTTAAAAGCATTCCACAATATTGATTATTATTATTTATCAACCACGCCTTATCCCCAAAGGGGTGGAAGAAATATTATCCGCCCACTTTACACCGTGTGCATTCCTGTTCCATGTAATAGGTGGTGAGCTCATTGTCGTGTTAAAATAGACAGACGCAGGTTGTAGCTACCTGCTGTTGAAATTTTTCAAGCCGCCCATAAGGCCTTCAACTTGACATTACGACATATTCTAAAAGCCCACATTTCATCATCAGACACACGTTTATCCCCGAAGAGGTTCCTGAGGTATACTATAACTCCTAATCCACTATTTACGGTTCCACCCAAATGGTGGTGAGCACATTGCCGTCTTAAAACGGTCAGGCACAATTTAACCTGTTTTAGAATTTTTTCAAGCCCTCCATTCATACATTCTTGCATATCATCACGCCTGTCTCCCATCGGGGTAGGCAAAAACTATGGCTTTCCACTTCATAAGTGTTTTCATACACGCTCGCCGGTTAAGGGTACTCTTGACCTGGCCTTTTGTCAAAAGATCTTCAATTTGATTGATATGCGTACGCCAAGGTCGACCCCTACAGTTTGCCCATTCACTCTTGCCACATAAATTTGCTTCGTCAGTCTAATCTCATCCATTCTCTCCACGTGTCCTAACCATCTAAGCATCCTTTTTTCTATCTTAGTCACTACATCTTCTGTCATACCGCAATGTTCCCTTATCACGCTGTTCCTTTCTTTATCTATCAACTTTACTCCAGCTATACTTTGCAGACTTCTCATTAATTTTACTTTTATGCGTCTTCTGCCTTACCCAACTGTCACTGCCATACATAAGTGTGGGAACCAGCACTCCTCTATGAACAGCCAGTCTTGCCTTAGACACGTTCTGACTGCTCATAAAGGTGCACATGTCTCCATACACTTGGTATCCATAAGCCGTCCATTAGTCCTTCAATATGACTTAACGTCTGCCATATTACTGACAGACATAAACAATGGCATGTTTTTAAACATGAATAGAATTGCCACATATGGTAAACCATCTTTGTGTACTTTGTTTTTATTATCAGAAGGGAATCGGTGACTTCCAACACCAGTGCGAAGTCCTACGAAGAGAGAAGGAGAGAGAACATGGCCCGGGGTCAAGCGGAGTTGGAGAGAAGAAGGACTCAACTAGCTGATGCTCAGCTTAAAGAAAAGGTATGTATGCTATGATAAAAAATAGTTTTTGATATACATGTGTAAGCGTGTGTTTCCACCATATATCGAAAAAGAATTAATAATATAATAATAACGTTTATTTTCCTCTTTCACACAGTGACAATTACAGAATAGATCTTAAACTAGGTAACACTTTTACTAGATTAAATTCTGTGTAAGAGACTGATAGTAGTAGGTAAAGGATACCTGTGTGACAGATTACCAGCCTCTCCTAACTTTGGGCATAGGTACAGTGATAACCGTGTAGTTCATTAATGGCTTTTGCGTGCGTGCGTGCGTGCGTGCGTGCGGGTGTGTGTTTAAGTTGTGATTCGGATGTAGAACGGCGAGTAGCTGCCCGAAACAAAGTTAACGATGCTTTGTCCCAGTTAGTAAAGCGACAAAGCATCGTAAAAAAAGCACGAATGGCGATTCATAACGCAGTGCTAGTGCCAACTTTGCTTTACGGTACAAAGTGATAAAACCTTAAAGCCTGGGCATGTCAGCAGATGCATGAAAGTAAATTGAATGCTGTGGAGATGCGATCACTTCGAAAATTGTGCGGCGTAACTTTGGCCGACCGAATACGTAACGAAGTGATACACAATATGGCAGGTTTGAATGAAAGCGTCAGCGTTAAGCTGGAAAAGGGCGTGCCTCGTTGGTTTGGACATTTCCAACGAATGAGTGAGGAACGATTGACGAAGAATATATATTGTTCAAAATTAGAGGGTAGAAGGAGTCAGGGTAGGCCGAGACTTACATACGAAGACCACGTGAGCAGATTGCTCAAAAACGGAAAGGTCAAAAGTACTCGGATACCCAGACGTGCGTGTATGAAGCGATTGATGAATCTCGAAGAAGCGAAAGAAGTATGCATGGATCGCGAAGCCTTACGATCTGTCCTCTCTGACTACCCCGTCAGGGATACAGCGTGAAGATAGTTAGTTAGTTAGTATAAGTACACTCCTAAAAAGACAAAGAACTTTCCTGAAAATGCCGTCGACCCCCGATTTTCATTTTGACAGACCTTGTGCTTTCTGCGTTTATGTAAAACAATATTAGACGAGTTATAGCAGTAGTGAGTGCTGTTTTAGGACAGTGTTTAGTATATATAGTTGGCGCACCGTTAGGACATCCGAGACTTAGTAGAGATTCCTAGTAGGGTATAGAAAAGGCAAGAAGAAGCTAACCTTTAGGACAGCCCTCTGAGCTCTTTCCATTTAAATTTACCTATATTCATAATTTGTTGCTACAGTAAATTTATTAAAATGTTTTAAATCATCTTCTACGATAAATATATATATACGAAATGCTTTTTATTAATTGCTGCACACAGGAAGCAGAGGTAAGAAATAATTTGGTATTTTTATTAATTTACTAGCCACCGCACCGCAGTTTTACCCGCATAGTTCCCCTTCCCATGGAGATGCGAGGATAAAATGTAGCCTAAGTTTCTACTTAAATATCAGCTATCTGCCCGTAAAAGTTTCGTTAAAATCGGTTCAGTCATTTCAGAGATTACCCGGATCTGATAGAGAGATTTTTTTACTGTACTGCATTTACAAAGTGACTCTGTATAGATATAGTTTTATAGCTCTTTAGTACGAATCGCTACACGTTCTTAATACGAATGCTTGTATTACAGGCGGAAAGAGAACGTAAAGAAAGAGAAGAAGCTGAAAAGAAGGAGAAGTTACGCTTGGAAGCCCAGAAGAGGGAACAAGAAGAGTTACTGAGAAAGCAGAAAGAAGAACAGGTGAGTTTTATAAAAGTGATTTGATCTTAGTCACCTTCACATTTCATATTCTTCACATTCTTAGTCAACTTCACATTTCACAAATACAAATATAACATTGAACGGTGATACCCTTAATCTTGTAGAATCAACTGTATTTTTATATAATATAGCAAACTGCAGTGGAACACCCAAATAACGTGTCTTGCAGGTAAACTCAGCTCGGCAGCCTTTGCCGTTAGTAAAGTCAGGCAGCTCACTGATGTAGAAACTGCCAGGCAGTATACTTTAGTTATGCCAGTATACTTTAGTTATTTTCATAGTGTCATGTCTTACGGCATTTTGCTGTCGGGCAAAGCAGCTGATATACAAGTAATTTTTGTACTCCAGAAGAGAGCTATACGTGCAATAAAATTTTTTTAAGAAATTGGCATTTTAACGGTTGCATCACAGTATATATTTGCAAATATCATGTTAGTTAAACAGAACATACATTTATACGATAGACACAGTGACATACATTCGATAAATACTAGATATAAGCATAAATTAATTGGAACGCATCATCGTTTACAAAAGGTTCACGACTCTTTTGCAGGAATTGGCGTACGCCTATATAATAAAATTTCTTTAGACATTATGCACCTGCCGTTACATAAATTTAAGGCGGAAATTAAGACGCACCTCCTGAAAAGGGCTTATTACAGAATTAATGATTATTTAAATGATAGCTTATAGCGCTCGTGGCCCTGCGGTCTTAGTGTTCTGTAAACGATCACTGAGTTACGCAACTTTTACTATGGCTGGTCCTCGGATGGGTGACCACTTTGTGGCATTTACATTTGCGAGCGTTTCCGTGCATAGGAAGGCACGTTAAGCCGTTGGTCCCGGTTGCCAGTAAAATGGCATCCTTAAGCCGGGTTGAATGCCTTATGGGCATGAAAAATTTCAACAGCAGGTAGCCACAACCTGCGTCTGTCTATTTCAACACGGCAATGGGCTCACCACCTATTATGTGAGACAGGTAAATCCACACGGTGAAAATTGGGCATATAATATGCCTCTGCCACCCCTTCGGGGATAAGGCGTGATAGATATTTATTTATTATTTATTTATTTATTTAAATGATAAAAATAAATGGAAATGAGTTGCTTGCTCTTCGCTCGAGCTATTTAGGATTCGAATGAATCTTGTGTTATTTTGTACTTGTCTTGAATCTGCATATGTATATGTTGTATTTTTACATTTCTACATTGTGAATAATTTGAAACGTCAGACAACTAAAGGCTTCTAAATTAACTGCGTTTCGTTCCCGTAATAACTAATATACAAATATGTAATTTGAATTTGTTATTGTGTGAGCACCAAGTAGACTTATTTATTATTTTGAAATTGACATGATAGTTGCTGTGCAGTTTTTGGGTATGTCATGCGCGCCTAAGTGTCCTGGCAGTGGTGGCGTATGTATCGGGTCGCCTTATTCCCTATAATACGGTTGAGTAGGGCGATGTTTTATATATACGTCATACCCCTGAACGGGTGCCGTCTGTTGGGAATGGTCAGCTCATAGCTGTAATAGCAATTATTACAAAAAATATTATTTAAATTTAAGGCAAACTAAGTTTAGTCGACTGTTCTCACATAAATACAAATAACTATGTAAGTGTAATTTTAATGTTGTAAGCCACATTTTAAAAGAGCATCCATTGACTTTCTTGCTAGATTCTTCTTAAAGTGTAGGCTGGCCTTAGAACTGGCAACTAGAATAGCTCTAATTTTGATATGATTTTAAACATAACATTGATTTTGTTTTTGTTTTGTATAAATTCATTACTAAATTATTGGTCAAGCATCATGTCATCATCAAACTAATGTAATTACTGGCGGTTAAAAAAGAGTGGCCATGAGTTTTATTGTCAGGTTCTTCCTCAGGCTCTACCTATTGCTTTGCGAATCTGGCAGTAAATGTAAATGTAGAAGCAATAATCTTGACGTTCATAAGTGTTACTTAGTGACCTACATGAATAAAGATATTTCATTCATTTATTCATTCACATTCTTCGTCACCTTCTCATTTCACATTCCTCGTCACCTTCACATTTCACATTGTTGTCAACTTCACATTACACATTCTTCACATTCTTAGTCAGCTTCACATCTCACATTCTTTACATTCTTAGTCAACTTCACATGTCACATTGTTCACATTCTTAGTCAACTTCACATTTCCCATTCTTCACATTCTTAGTCAGCTTCACATCTCACATTCTTCACATTCTTAGTCAACTTCACATTTCAGGCTACTGCTTCAATGGCATCTCTCATTTTGCGCAAACAGCTGTTTTAGGCAAATTTCTTCTTCTTCTCTTCATCATAAGTGTTTTCCCAGTTGCTTTCAAACCTTACCTGGATTTGGAGCCTGGGGTCCACTTTTATTTGGCTACTGTGGCTAGTTTGGCATTTATGATTGATTTTATTTATTTCGGCATTGTCATGAGCGACTGGCGTCTGACACGAGTGGTCTTATAGCACAAGTTAAAATAGTATAAGTATGTTTGTCAGTTGTATAAATCCCATAGTAAATACATATTTTGGACTAGAAGGCGTTGTTAAATATAATTAATCTATTAAAAATTTTCCAATTATAAAGGCAATATCTTTTACAGGAAAAACGGGAGGCAGCCCGGAAAGAGATGGAAAGACAGTGCCAACTGGAGTGGGAAAAGAAGAGGTGATTGCTTCTTTTTTAATACTAGATACTCATACAAACACACGGCTCCGCCTTACCTATTCGTGCGTAGTCACCAGAGGTGTCAGACTCGCGCTGCCGACCCTGTGCTTTGTACGGCATGTTAATCCGTTGGTCCCGGTTGCCAGTAACATGGCAGTCGCTAAGCCAAGTTAAAACCATAAGCCCTTAAAAAATATTAAAAAGATTTAAACCATCTTGGACAGGTTTCACGGATGGGTGACCACTTTGTAGTATTTACATTTGCGAGCGTTTCAGGGCTTCGGAAGGTATGTTAAGCCGTTGGTCCCGGTTGCCAGTAACATGGCAGTCGTTAAGCCAAGTTAAAAGCACAAGGCCTTGAAAAATTTTAACAGCAGGTCACCACAACCTGCGTCTGTCTATTTCAACACGGCAATAGACTTACCACCTGTTACGTAGGATGAAATACAAATTGTGAAAAGTGGGCGATTTTGTATCTCTGCCTACCGCTTCGGGGATAAAAGCGTGACTATATGTACGAATACATGTATGCATGTACGTATGTATATAAAAAACTATCTTCACGCTGTATCCCTGATGGCTAAGTCAGAGAGGACAGATCACCAGGCTTCGCGATCCATGCATACTTCTTTCGCTTCTTCAAGATTCATCAATCGCGTCATACACGCACGTCTGGGTATCCGAATACTTTTGACTTTTCCGTTGTTGAGCAATCTGCTCACGTGGTCTTCATATGTAAGTCTCGGCCTACCCTGACTCCTTCTACCCTCTTCTTTCGCACAATATATATTCTTCGTCAATCGTTCCTCACTTATTCGTTGGACGTGTCCAAACCAACGGAGCACGACCTTTTCCAGCTTAACGCTGACACTTTCATTTAAACCTGCCATATTGCATATCACTTCGTTACGTATTCGGTCGGCCAAAGTAACGCCCACACAATGTATGTCGTTCTATGTTAATGTTACACCTTCATTACGCGATACTCTTTTTCTCAGGACCCGGGAGCTAGAAGCTATGAGGACTGAGGAACAGACCAAGGTTCTTAGCATGAAGGCCAAGAGCCAGGCCTTGTCAGCGGAGCTCAGTACCGTGTCGGCCAAGGCCAGCAACCTGGCCAAAGACATCAGGGAGACCAGAACAGCTGTTGCCGCTGCCAAGTGTACTATAGATGGAATGAGGTAAGATATAAAAAGTATGGGGTTCTTCAAAAGGGTCTTAGAAGGTTTATAAAGGGTTGGCAGCGCGAGTGCAACTGCACCTCTGGTGTTGCAAACGACCATAGGCTACGGTGACCACTTTTCATCAGATAGGCCGTATGCTTGTCTGCCACCTCAGTGGTATAAAAATCCTATATCAGACATACGGATTTAACGGTTCTTTGTCCCAGTTAGTAGAGACAAAGTATTGTAAAAGATGCACGCCTCGCGATTAACAACGCAGTGCATAGTTATATTTATATTTATTTATCTATCACGCCTTATCCCCGAAGGGGTGGCAGAGGCATACATATTGTGTATTCCTGTCCGTAATAGGTGGGTGAGCCCATTGCTGTTTGGCTTTGACAGGTTGGGGCTAACTGCTGTTGAAATTCTTCACGCCGCCCTAATATATGTCTACGCCCTTGTATATGGTCTTCAACTTGACTTAACGACTGCCATGTAACTGGCAACCGGGACCAACGGCTTAACGTGCCTTGCGAAGCACGGAAACGCTCGCCAAATTTAAATGTCACAAAGTGGTTAGCCATCTGAGGCCAGCCATATTGAAAGTTGCGTAACTGAGTGATCGTTTACAGAACAATGAGTCCGCAGGGCCCAGAGCGCTTATAAAAAAAACTTGAGAGGTGTCAAGGGACCCCCAGATGGAACGAAGTTCCTTTCGATTAATTAGTGAAGGATTTGAAAAAAATAAATATATATATATATAAATAAAAAAATGACATGTCCGCCTGGCTGTTCATAGTGTATCTGGACAGTTGCCTGCAGAAGTTGAAAGATTTTAATATGGGTGTGAATTTGGGTGACTTTACAGTAAACTGTCTGCTGTACGCTGATGATGCGGTGCTCATGGCCTCATCAGAAGCCGACCTTCAGACATTAGTCACTAATATGAAAGAGGAGTGTGAAAGTAAGGGTCTTCGCTTGAATGCAAGTAAAACTAAGGTTCTAGTATTTGAAAGAGGTGACGTAAGAACTAAATGCGAGATTAGGGTAAACCAGGAACGTCTAGAGCAAGTGAATGAAATTGTGTATTTAGGAAGTATGTTTAGCGCGGATGGAAGATGTGATTCGGATGTAGAACGGCGAGTAGCTGCCGGAAACAAAGTTAACGGTGCTTTGTCCTAGTTAGTAAAGCGACAAAGCATCGTTAAAGAAGCACGAATGGCGATTCATAACGCAGTGCTAGTGCCAACTTTGCTTTACGGTAGTGAAACCTGGGTATGTCAGCAGATGCATGAAAGTAAATTGAATGCTGTGGAGATGCGATCACTTCGAAAATTGTGCAGCGTTACCTTGGCCGACCGAATACGAAACGAAGTGATACGCAATATGGCAGGTTTGAATGAAAGTGTCAGCGTTAAGCTGGAAAAGGGCGTGCTCCGTTGGTTTGGACACGTCCAACGAATGAGCGAGGAACGATTGACGAAGAATATATATTGTTCAAAAGTAGAGGGTAGAAGGAGTCAGGGTAGGCCGAGACTTACATATGAAGACCACGTGAGCAGATTGCTCAAAAACGGAAAGGTCAAAAGTACTCGGATACCCAGACGTGCGAGTATGAAGCGATTGATGAATCTCGAAGAAGCGAAAGAAGTATGCATGGATCGCGAAGCCTGGCGATCTGTCCTCTCTGACTACCCCGTCAGGGATACAGCGTGAAGATAGTTAGTTTTTTTAGTTATAAATATAAAAAAAATATAAATATATATATAAATATATATATTATTATTATATATATATTATAATAAATTTATAAATTATATAATAAATATACATATATAAATATATATATTAATTTTTTTTTTAATAGCTTACTATAGCAAAAAGTGTCGTGACAGCTTTTCGTAAGAATTTTTTCCGTCTAGCCCCCTTTCACAACGCGCGATAAGGAACTTCGTTCCAAAAATAATAATCTTAATCTATATATATAAAAATGAAACCCGTTTTCCGTTGTCACGACATCACGCGTGTACGGCTGGACCGATTTGAAAAATTATTTTTGTATTGGATAGCCCATTTATTGAGGAAGGTTCTTAGCTATATATCATCACGCCACTACACAGGAGAGCGGAGCAGTAATCATAAATGTCAACGAATCGGGAAAGTTTCATACTTTTTTGGAAAAGTTATAAGCGACGGGATTAAATGGGTGCCACGGGGTTGGAAGTATGTCACGGACGAAGCTGGGCAGGTCAGCTAGTAATATTATAAATGCGAAAGTTTGTGTGGATGTTTGTTACCCTTTCACGTACAAACTACTGAATGGATTTTAATGAAACTTACAATAAAATAGCTTATATAGCAGAATAACACATAGGCTACTTTTTTTCCCGGTAACAAGTTCCTGTGGGAAATGGGAACGGGAAAACATCACTACGCTGGCGAAGCCGCGGGCGTCAACCAGTAATTAATAATTCTAAAAAAAAAAACATATGCCACCCCCAGGCGTTATTGACAAACAATTTTAATCCCAGGTCAGACCGCGACACAAGCATGGCTGAAATGCAGCAGCTCAAAGCCAAAGTGAAGGAGCTTAACGCGAAACAAATCGCGCTAAATAAGGAGAAGGCTGAATTGGACGCTAAGGTAACCCTCTTATGTGACTACGTATCTATACTAATATACAGGGTTACAGGTTAAGTCGACCTATTCCCGTTAAGAGCGCGTAGTTGACATCATTTCTGGCTAATTTGATTATGAAACACCATTTCTTAAATCTAACCATATTCGAGTTTTTTTTTTATTTATATTGTGGGACACTTTTCACACAGCGCCATCTAGCCCAAAGTAAGCTAACATTAGCTTGTGTTATGAGACCTAGATAACTGATAAACATACATATACTCGTATATTGCTAAATACATACATATTATACATAGGAAACACCCAAACTCCGAAACACATTTGTGGATCACACAAATATTTGTTACGACCCGGGACCTCTTGCATAGCAGTCGGATACACTCCCACCGCGCCACAGAAATTTTATTGATTTTTATAAAAACATCCCGATTCTCGGCTATCAGCTTAGATATAAGAAAATGTGTGAGTGCTATTATTACTATTAATGTTTTTTTTACTTGTAGAATAGGATGCTTTATGACCTCAGTAACCAATATTGTACGTAAAATAACGAACTACGTCGTAATACGTCCGTATTAAACTTGAAAAAAAGTTAGAAAGTTAGAAATTTACAAAGTTTATTTTTCTTCAAGCGATATCAAAAAAAAAAAATATGGCTACTGTTTTGCAGATGTACTTAATAATATCTACGTTTCATTAGCTATTTAATGAAGTATAATTACCCAGCGTTTAATCAAAACAGGCGCCATAATATTTTATTTTGATATCGCTTAAAGAAAAATATACTTTGTAAATTTCTAACTTTCTAACTTTTTTTCAAGTTTAATACGGACGTATTACGACGTAGTTCGTTATTTTACGTACAATATTGGTTACTGAGGTCATAAAGCATCCTATTCTACAAGTAAAAAAAACATTAATAGTAATAATAGCACTCACACATTTTCTTATATCTAAGCTGATAGCCGAGAATCGGGATGTTTTTATAAAAATCAATAAAATTTCTGTGGCGCGGTGGGAGTGTATCCGACTGCTATGCAAGAGGTCCCGGGTCGGAACAAATATTTGTGTGATCCACAAATGTGTTTCGGAGTTTGGGTGTTTCCTATGTATAATATGTATGTATTTAGCAATATACGAGTATATGTATGTTTATCAGTTATCTAGGTCTCATAACACAAGCTAATGTTAGCTTACTTTGGGCTAGATGGCGCTGTGTGAAAAGTGTCCCACAATATAAATAAAAAAAAAACTCGAATATGGTTAGATTTAAGAAATGGTGTTTCATAATCAAATTAGCCAGAAATTATGTCAACTACACGCTCTTAACGGGAATATGTCGACTTAACCTGTAACCCTGTATAAAGCTGAGTTTTTTTGTTTGGTTTGTTTGTTGTTTGGTTGAACGCGCTAAGCTCAGAAACTATTGGTTCCAATTGTGTAAAATCTTTTTGTGTTAGAGGCTATAGGCTATATATCATCACGCTACTTCCCTGGAGAGCGGAGCAGTAGTCATAAATGTCGACAAACAAAATCAAACATAGCTCACATAGGACCCGTAATATACTATTACCGTAGTGCTTCCCTAGTTCTATAGTATTTACACCTAATTGCTTTCCAGGTCTCCCGCTTTGCAAAGGAGGGAAGAGGCATTACGTTCTTTTCTTACTTCCTCACATTATCTTCTGATTAATTTCGTGGCGGGTTCCAAGACATGCTAACTTCTCCTGGGACTTCACCGAGATCGAGCTAGGTGTAACTTTTGTGGTGTTGGTCATTGCTGTAGATCCTGGTTAACAGGAGTCACAGCCCAATTCAAAAAAATGTCGACAAGTCGGGCAAATTTTAATGCATTATTATAGAATTTATAAGCGACGGAATTAAATAGGTGCGACGGGAGTTCGAATTAAGTCACGGGCGAAGCCGGGGTTGTCCCCTATTACTAATATATAAAGCTGAAGAGTTTTTTATGGTTGTTTGGTTGAACGCGATTAGCTCAGAAACTACAGGTTCGAATTGATTTTTTTTTGTGTTTTATGCTCCATTTATCGATGAAGGCTATAGACTATCTATACTTCTATAGTAATATAATATTTTATAGTAATAAGAAGCGCTCGTGGCCCCGCGGTCTCAGTGTTCTGTAAACGATCACTGAGTTACGCAACTTTCAATCTCTCACCTATTACGTGGGACAGGAATCCACACGTTTTATCCCCGAAGGGGTGGCAGAGGCATATTATGCCCACTTTTCACCGTGTGGATTCCTGTCCCACGTAATAGGTGGTGAGCCTATTGCCGTGTTGAAATAGACAGACGAAGGTTGTGGCTACCTGCTGTTGAAATTTTTCATGCCGCCCATAAGGCATTCAACCAGGCTTAACGACTGCCATTTTACTGGCAACCGGGACCAACGGCTTAACGTGCCTTCCGAAGCACGGAAACGCTCGCAAATGTAAATGCCACAAAGTGGTCACCCATCCGAGGACCAACCATAGTGAAAGTTGCGTAACTCAGTGATCGTTTACAGAACACTGAGTCCGCACTGAGGCCACGAGCGCTTCGATTTTTTTTTCCTCTTTGAAATTTAAATTTAGAATTAGCATAGTAATGGCTTTTCAAAATTGTTTCTAATATTTTTATCTATTTTGTTTTTGCCAGGCTAAAGCTTCGGAAGGTGCCGGTGAAGATGGCAAGCTGAGTATGATGGAAGTCACACTCAAACAACTGCGCGATAAGGTATTTATCAATCACGCCATTATTTTTGTGACCAGTTGCAGAGTTCCCTTGAAAGTTGAAAGGTTCATGGTACCTACATTTTTGAAAAGTGAATACTACTTCATGAATAAAGTATGCATGGACCGCGAGGAATGGTGATCTGTCCTCTCTGACTGCCTCGTCGGGGATACAGCGTGAAGATAGTTAGTTAGTTTAATATTCATAAGGGGTTTCACAACCACATCCAGAGAGACGAATTCAGAAATGCCGCGATAGATTTTTAAACGCGTTCCAAATTCAAAATAAAAGGTTGCAAAACTAAAAAGGTTATATATATAACAGTATTTATGGCCAGACTAGTTAGTAGGTACGTATGTGTATAAGTAGTAAAATGTAAAACATACTGAGGGAAGGCAACTGCTCTTGTGAAATTAAACTGAAATGTGAATTATATTGTACTTATAGTTGACTAGATGACCCCACAGCTTTGCCTGTGGAATATTTCGACCTCCCGTCGCACCTATTTAGTCCCGTCGCTTATAAATTCTACAATGATCCATAAAAAATTGCCCGATTTGTCGACATTCATGACTACTGCTCTGCTCCCCAGTGTAGTAGCGTAATGATATATGGCCTTCCTCGATAAATGGGCTTTCTAACACAAAAAGATTTTTTCAAATCCGACCAGAAGTTCCTGAGATTAGCGCGTTCAAGCAAACGAACAAACTCTTCAGCTTTATAATATTAGTATAGATATGAAGACACATTATGAACGTTGAAAATAAATTATTTTACTTACTTACTTGTGTTATCCCCGAAGGGGTGGCAGAGGCATATTTTACACCCACATTTCACTGTATCCATTATTGTTCCACATAACAGGTGGTGAGTCCATTGCCGTGTTGAAATGGACAGACGCAGTTTGTGGCGAACTGCTGTTGAAATTTTTCAAGTTGCCCATAATGCAATCGGAGTAGAACCCGAGACTTCAACGATGTTACTAAACTGTACACTGAAACTACTAAAATTGTAGATACTTTAAGGCCACCACATCTTTTTTTCAAAGTATTTTAGGGCCACTATGTCGTCATACATATACAAAGATAAAACAAAAGGGTCAAAATATTACTACCCAAAAAAAAACTAAAATTGGAGCGTAGCTCAGTACATTACATTAAATTTTATTTCACTTCAATACAAGGTTACAAATACAAGGTTGAGCGGGCGAGATAAATAAATTCAAAATGGACTGTATTTGCGGGGAAAGACAAAAAATGAAATTTACACGCGATTGTCGACGGAAAAAGAAATGGAAAAACCGGAATGGGCGCACTAGCTTGCTGCTTGCTGCGAGATGCTAAGGTGGAGGCTGCCGGGGGCGTCCCTGGACTTGAATTCCTGGTTTCCTTGCACGAAAACACTATATATCCATGGAAAATACAATTATTGCGATAGTTGGTTCGCAACCAAATGGTCGCATGACGCAGGATTAGTTTTAAACGCTAGTAAAACAAAAATGATGTACATTAGTTCTAGCCAAAATAGGAAGTTATATAAACCAAAGCTTATTGCCCACACACATATATGTTTACACTCAAACCAACAAAACCCATGTAGATGTGAATGTATAGAAGTTGTATCGAAGCACACCTATCTAGGACTTGTTATAGATGACCGTATTAAATGGAATGAACATATAAAACATGTTTGTGACAAATTACGTGCCATTTTTGCGAAAATAGTGCTTTTACTCAAAAAGTACCTTACAATATACTGATGGCATTGTAAAATGCACTTTGTGAATCTATAGTGTCTTATGGATTGAGCAGCTATGGACGAACCTATAAGACTCACCTGAATAAAATATATACACAATTAAGATTATTAAAAAAAATTGTCGTAAGTAAAATTAAGAAGCAATCTGAAACAAATTACTCCAATCTATTCCCTTACTGTAGGGTTATACCCATACACGAAAAAGCAAAATACACGTTATTATGCGAGCAATACTTTAATGAAAATATTCGCAAATACAATACTAAGCCCAATACGACGCTGCGTAATACATACAAAAATCTTATAACACCCATGTTTACCAATAATTATGGTAAATTAAAACTAAAATATGTCATACCTGATTTAATTAATAAGCTTCCCGATAAACTAAAAAGTGAGTTAATAAAAAAAAATATCAAATACAAACTTAAAAAATATTTCTTAGATCAATCAAGGAGTAGTGATTACAATCTTTAGTCATGTTTTTCGTTTTGTATTTTAGTTAACATTAACACAAAAAGAGAACATGCTGTACTTTTTTATTGTACTGTTGGAATGAACCAAAGGACAGTGAGTGTGCGATCTTTTATTATTTACCCACATCATAGGAATATTTTGTTGAATATATTGGGTCTGACCGTCACGGAAGTGTGTGGCGGTTAGTAAGTCGTAGTTTAAAATGTACTTTAGTTATGAAGGTTTTTGTATGAACCAACGCGACATGCGATTGTATGTGTATGTTTAAATAATATATGTAGTAACAAATAATTCAGAAACAAATGTTAAAGTAGCTGCAGTGTACGGTAAAACCTGGAAGGGTTTATGTTTACACTGTAAATGTTTATATATGTTATCTTATCTAAGTACAAATAAATAAATAAATAAAATAAATAATACGGCCGCGCGCGCGATTATTGTAGGAATATGATTCTTCCTATTATAGATGAAATTCTTCCTGTGATCTGTCATATATTAAATTTTTCCATATCATGCAGTGTGTTTCCAATGACTTGGAAAAATGCTCACATTACTCCTATAGCCAAAAAGAACAATCCTTCCTCATTCTCTGATTATCGTCCTATCTCTATTCTACCATTTCTTTCCAAGGTTCTTGAACGACTCGTTCACACTCAACTTACTAGCTTTCTTTCCAAAAACCAACTCTTAAATCCCTTACCATCTGGTTTTCGCACTGGTCACACTACCTATACTACTTCTACATTGACTCATATTACGGAGGACATCAGAGCGGGTATGGAGAGTGGTGAGTTGACGGTTCTAGCACTGCTGGACTTCAGTAATGCCTTTAATACTGTTGACTTCGACAAATTACTTGGTGTACTGGCCTCTCTTAACATATCTCCAACAGTGATTGACTGGTTTCGGAGTTACCTGTTTGGTCGCCGGCAGCGTATTAACATTGAGTATACTACATCTTCTTGGTGCAATACATCTGTTGGCGTACCACAGGGTGGCGTTCTCTCTCCTCTACTCTTCGTAGTTTTCATAAACTAAATCACAAACAACCTACTTTCATCCTACCACCTCTACGCAGATGATCTCCAGATGTATTCCCAAGCTTCATATGACAAATTACACGAAGCTATCAGTAACGTCAATACAGATTTGAATTGCATTTACAACTGCAGTAAATCATTTGGCCTGCAAGTTAACCCGAGTAAGAGTCAGGTCATCATTGTTGGTGGTAGCAAAAATTTACCTGATACTTCTTCCTAAAGTGAGACTGAATGGAACCGATATATGCTATAGTGAAAAAGTAAGAAATCTTGGAATCTATTTTGACCCATGCTTGTCTTGGAATCACCAACTGCAGGAACTGAGGCGCAAAATATTTGCGGCGGGGGCCTCCTTGCGTAGGCTGAGGAATTTTCTCCCTTTTGCGACAAGAGTTGCGCTTGTACAAACACTCCTCTTACCTATCCTTGATTACGCAGACGTCAGCTATCTTGATCTCACCGAAGACCAACTAAATAAACTTGATAGACTCCAGAATTTCTGTATAAGACTCATATTTGGATTACGCAAATATGACCACGTTTCTGAATTTCGAAAACAACTCAAGTGGTTACCTATACGTTTTCGCCGGATTACTCATATTCTATCCATATTATACAGTGTACTCTTTAATCCTCTTTCTCCCTCTTATCTGAAAAAACGGTTTGCTTTTTTGAACGATTCTAACACTAGGTTTTTAAGATCATCAGAGAATCTAAAGTTAAAAATGCCACAGCATTCCACGAATTTTATGGACAAGTCTTTTTCAGTACAAGCGGTTAGACTGTGGAATGCTCTACCGATAACTATAAGACGGGCACGAAATTTGGCTTCTTTTAAAAAGCAAGTCAATGACCATTATTTGCGAGAGATTGGCTACGCCTGATATTTTTTAAAGAAATCATCATTGTGTATATGTATTGTATATTTATATATATATGATTATATATTTGTATGTGTTATATGTGTGTAGGTATGTATATATTTATATGTTTATGTATGTTTATGTATTGTAGATATGTATAGATATGCAAATGTGTATTCAGTGTGTATAGTATATGTGAATTTGTGTAAATAATGTACATAGTTAGCTGTAAATATAAAAATAAAATGCACAATACTGCCCCATCTCTAAATCCTTAACGCAGTGTTCATCCCATGGTTGCCACGGTGCGATTAGGCCGCCAATTGTATCGCCTGTACATTTTTTATATTTAAGTCTGTTAAACTGTAATCTTGGGGTACAATAAAGTATTACTTACTTACATACATACAGTACTTCCGAAGTTATAACGTCGAGAAATTATAGCCCTTTTTTGAAATTACGAGATTAGGCGCGCTGATTATGACGTCACAACGTAGCACAGACTGCGACAAGGCGCGGCGCGGCGTTCGGGTGCGAACGAGAGCGCGATTTCAATAATCTTTTGTAAGCAAATCTAAGATTACTGTCAAAATATGACAGTAATGATGTTTGTTTTACGACGATAGGGCCGCTAAATGTCTTTCCATGGTACAATTTAGGACCACTATTACTGTAAGACAATTTAAGCCCATCACAATTATTTTTCTTAAGAAAATTTAGGGCCACTACATTTCTTTCCATGGTACAATTTAACAACATACTTTCACGCCTTTATTTCCGAAGGGGTAGGCAGAGGCGTACTATACGCCCACGTTTCACCGTATGCTTTGCTTTTTGTTCCACGTAACAGTGTTGTTGTGAGCCCATTGCCGTGTTGAAATGGACAGGTGCAGGTTGTGGCGAACTGCTGTTGAAATTTTTCAAGCCGCCCATAAGACATTCGACTGGCTTAACGACTGCCATGTTACTGGCAACCGGTACCAACGGCTTAACGTGCCTTCCAAAGCACGGAAACGCTCGCAATTATAAATGCCACAAAGTGGTCATCCATCCGAGGACCAGCTATAGCGAAAGTTGCTTAACGCAGTGAACGTTTACAGAACACTACGTCCGTGGGGCCACGAGCAACAATTTAAGAACACTGTTATTCTATTATTGTGAGACAATTTAAGTCCATCACAATTGTTTCTTATTAAAACATTGCTTCAGGTGGAAGCTGCAAGAGCTCTGGTGGAATCCAAAAAGCAGGACTTAGAAACCAACAAGTCCTCGCTGTCTTCTCTCCACGAGACCGTGGACTCGTTGGTGGAGAAATGTGACAGAGTGTGGAAACTGTACGAGCAGAGACGGCAAGAGTATGTGGAGAGGAGTTCTGCTCCTGCTGAGAGTGCATGGCCGAGTGATGGTAAGCGCTTCACAAACATACATTATTTTTAGGAGTTGGTCTCGGTTGCCAGTAACATGGCAGTCGTTAAGCCAGTTGAATACCTTAAGGGCGGCTTGAAAAATTTCAACATACGCAATGCGTGTGTCTCTTTAAACACAGCAATGGGCTCACCACATATTACGTGGGTCAGGAATAGGAATACACACGGTGTAAAGTAGGCGTATAATATGCCTCTGCCACTCCTTCGGGGATAAGGCGTGATTGATAAACAAACATTTTAATAACTAGGTTGCCAAAAAATTTTGTACACATAAATATTTGTTCCGACCCGGGATTCGAACCCGGGACCTCATGCGCGGCATTCGTTAACACTACCGTCGAGGTAGTCAAATTGATGAACCATTGATCCGACACACACAAAATAAATAGCAAGTACTCGTAAGATTCAACAATGGAGAACACAAAAGGGTCAAAATATTACTGTCAAATACTGCAAAAATTGGAGCGTAGCTTATGTACATTACATTAGTTTTTATTTCACTTCAATACATGCAATATATCCGAAGCTATAACTACGAGAAGTTTTAGTCCTTTTTAGAATTTCCGAGATTAGGCACGTCCATTATGACGTCACAGCCTCGCACAGACTGCGACAAGGCGCGGCGCGGCGTTCGGGTGCAAACGAGAGCGCGACTGTTGAATGAGCAGGGTTGTGACGTATGCGGTCACCTGCGTTATACGCACTTTGATCGTCAATATTTCAAACATTTTTTGGAAAATAAATAAGGAAAAACACCGTTTTAATCGTATTTCTTTTGTAGATTTATTTGGCCATTAAAATAAGAAACGTTTATCAAACCCATTGTAGCTTACAATGTGCGTGCCCGAAATGATCATCATCTCCGCTCAAGCTGCACAACCGATGTGAAATGTTATACAGCGCTGATTTTCAGCTGACGCCTTTGATTGACGTCACGTAATGGTTTTTTTTTCAAAAGCCATTGCGTATTATTTACCTTGGTGGACTGTCGAAATTTGGCGACCTGCCTGATAAAGTATGGTTTTACAACAAGCTTCCCTGTGACCTGAGAAATTTACTATTAAATAAATTAAAGAAGTTGATTACAAAAATAGCTTTGTATAAAAGGTTATTACGCTGTGAATGACTATCGGGAAGCGCTCGTGGTCCTGCGGCCTCAGTGTTCTGTAAACGATCACTGCGTTAAGCAACTTTCACTATGGCTGATCCTCGGATGGGTGACCACCTTGTGGCATTTACATTTACGAGCGTTTCCGTGCTTCGGAAGGCACGTTAAGCCGTGTTGGTCCCGGTTGCCAGTAACATGGCAGTCGTTAAGCCCAGTTGAAGACCTTAGGGGCGGCTTGAAAAATTTCAACAGCAGGTCGCCATAGCCTGCGCCTGTCCATTTGAACACGGCAATGGGCTCACCACCTGTTACGTGGGAGAAAAATGCATAAGGTGAAATGTGGGCGTATAGTATGCCTCTGCCTTCCCCTTCGGGGATAAAGGCGTTACAACATGTCATGTCATGAATGACTATCTGCAAGACAGGGACGGCTGGAAGTGATCTGCTGGCAAAGTGTGTCAAATAGTATTAATTTCTAAATAGGCCATCAAAAAAGCCTTTCTAAGCTTCTTGCCGGTTCTTCTCAGGTGGGCCGCGTTCCGAAACGATGGTCACTTGAAATAATTTAAATTTACCTTTAGTTTTAGTGTATGACATTTTGTAAGAGCCGTTGAAATGGTTTGTTGTTGTTAGTTGTCTTCGCCCATCTTGGGCAGGCAAAGGAAACTTGTTCCATACAGCCTTGTCTTCAGTATTTATATTTTCATATCATTTAGTCATGTCTTGTGCTTTGTCGATGTCAAGTTCTCAGTCATATGTCCTGGTCCTTGCTCTAGTAAAGCAGTGGACCCTTTGATAGGGCTTTCTAAGGAGACTTGGCACTAACTCATAGAACACAGCTGTTAGTTAAACACTATGTATCATAATCCACAATTATTTAACACAAATCACGAATTATACACTAGTTTTGAAAAATAAAGAAGAATCCAGAATTGACGCCAAACCTCTCAATGTGATACTTAGCGTATTATTATTTTTTTCAAAATAATGACAGTATTAACATGCATGTTGAGAAAAGAATTTTTTTTATACCTATCCTCAGATACGGCTTGGGCCACGTCGGACGAGGCATGGGGGGAACCTGCCGCCGAAGAAGCATGGGGAGATGCTCCAACCACTACGGGTGAGTTAGTTTTTTACGAAAAATTACTTTTTGAAGTGAAAACTTGTTTTGGCGCACCGCACATAGATTTTTTCGTACGTAGTAAGTTTGGCTGATCCGTCACGCTCTGAGGTGAAAAGCTCGATCGGGTGAACTCAGGAACGCCGAGTGTACCCGAGCGAGAAAGATACAGTGAGCTGCTCTTCTCCATAGGTAGTAAGTTAGACTGATCCGTCACGCTCTGAGGTGAAAGGTTCGATCGGATGAACTCGGGAACGCCGGGTGTACCCGAGCGAGAAAGATACAGTCAGCTGCTCTTCGCTGTTGTGTCGCTGTGTTTAGTATATTCAATTCATACGTAATAATTGATTGCGATTGCCAATGAAGTTTTCACTTCACACGCTGTATCCCTGACGGGGTTGTCAGAGAGCACAGATCGCCAGGCTTCGGGATTCATACATACTTCTTACGCTGCCTGCAGATTTATTAATCGTTGCACACATGCATGCATGTCTGTCTGCAAAATTGATTTCTTATTTTGTATTTGAAAATGTAGGACATTAAAAAAAACTAATTAGAAAATTTTTGTTCTATTCATCGTATTAAATTTTTAATTAAATATTAGTAAAATATAAAATAATTCATTTACTATGACGTCATCAGAGTATGGGGAATATGGGTATAAATTATAAAAAAAGATTTTAAGTTGTACATTTTACGTGTACGTTCCTAGGCACAGGCGTTACTGCCGTAATGCCAAAAATGACGTAATCGTTGTTCATTATTTTCCATTTCTAAATCATAAGTAGTGATCAGTTACTCTATTCTTTGAAATGGATTTTTATTTATAACACACTAGTTGACGCCCGCGGTTCCGCACGCGTTGTTTCCCACAGGAACTTGTTCCTGGGATAAAAAGTAGCCTATGTGTTATTCTGATGTGTAAGCTATATTATTGTAAAGTTTCATCAAAATCCATTTATTAGATATTGCGTAAAAGAGTAACAAACATCCATTCGTACAAACTTTGGCGTTTATAATATTAGTAGGATTTTAAATACCTTCGCTATAATAATATTATTATACTGGTTTCACCTTACAGCTACAGAATCAGTGCCGGTGGTAAGCCAAGCCAGGTGGCGATGCGTGTATGAGTTCTCGGCAAGGACTGCGGACGAGCTAAGCCTTCAGCCTGGGGACCTGGTAAGTGGGACATGATGTTTTTAAGTTATGGGATGTTTTTTTTTAAATATAGACCAAAATTTGAAAACATAAAAAGGCAATCACACACACACACACACACACACAGCTACACACCACGCAGCAAAATATAATTTTCTTATTCGTTTGAACCTTTTTTTTATATTTTTATTGTAATTTTTTGTACTTGATATCATACATAATATCAAATGTTATAACTGTACAGCTATGAACGAACCTGACACAGGCATAAGAACACGGACTTTGCTTACCGTCTGTAAGCAATGCAATAAACATTAAAAATTATACTTATTAACCACGCCTATAACCCCTTACTTGCAGAGGTATACTATACGCCCGTTTGAATATTTGTCCCACGTAGTAGGTGGCGAGTCTATTGCCGTGTAGATAAATTATTGATATTAATATATATTGTGCGAAAGTAGAGGGTAGAAGGAGTCAGGATAGGCCGAAACTTACATATGAAGACCACGTGAGCAGATTGCTCAACAACGGAAATGTCAAAAGTACTCGGATAACCAGACGTGCATGTATGAAGCGATTGATGAACCTGAAAGATGCGAAATAAGTATGCATGGATCGCGATGCCTGGCGTTCTGTCCTCTCTGACTACCCCGTCAGGGATACAGCGTGAAGATAGTTAGTTAGTTTTATAAATTAATGATAAACTTATTATCTAGGTGAGTGACAGCCCCGCTCCGCGTGCAGACGCCGAGCCTGGCTGGAGATGGGGTACCGCTAGAGGTAATTTACATTCTATCGTGTTACATAAAATATATAAATAAATAAATATTGTGGGACACTTTTATGCTATTTGTACTTTTTCATGCATTACGATATGTTGTTATGTAATTTATGTTAGTGTACTGTAAAGTTTTACTTACTTACTTACTTAGTCCGAGACTACCAGGGCTTTAATTGGTCGTGCTAATTAGTGTCTAGCACATAAGACCTTTTAGCCTTTTTGTTACCACCTCACTAAAAAGGCAACGGGTTCAAAATTTCTTCCAAATTTAACATCTAACATAGACACATTTTATTATATATATTCGGCCCTTTAGACCCATCCCAGTTCCGTGCTTTGACCATTGGTCCCGGTTGACAATAAAATTGCAGTCGTTAAGCCAAGTTGAAGGCCTAATAAAATTTCAACAGCTGGTCGCCGCAGCCTGCGCCTGTCCATTTCAACACGTCAATGGGCTCACCACCTGTTACGTGGGACAAAAATGCATACGGTGAAATGTGGGCGTTTAATATGCCTCTTCCTACCCGTTCGGGGATAAAGGCGTGACAATATGTATGTATGTATGTATGTATGTACTTACTTACTAAGAAGTCTTAGTAACCAGGCCATAAAATAATTGCCAAAAGAAAAAAAGGACTCATCCTAGTTTAGCCCCTTTAGACTATTCAATATGCCACAAATCATTGTTATAAATGTTTATAGGACAATCCGGTTGGTTCCCGGAGTCTTATGTAGAAGACATCAACGCCCCGGCTGCCTATACAGAGGCCATTGAGCCAATGGAGATAAAGACACAACTTGAAGGTAAGTTCTGATTCTAGATTTACCACTTTATCCAACACTAGGGGACGCCCGCGGCCGCGCCTGTATTAAACTGTGCCCGTTTTCCAAAGGATGCTCTGATCTCAGAATAAAAAACTTGAGAACACCCGGATGGAACGAAGTTATATTGTCCAAAAGGAATTATAATATTAAAAAATAGATATCACTACATATTATAAAACAAAGTCGTTTTTCGCTGTCTGTCCCTATGTATGCTTAGATCTTTAAAACTACGCAACGAATTTCGATGCAGTTTTTTTAAATAGATGAGTGATTCTCATAGAACATTTTAATGTATATTTTGTTAAGTTTTTGTATACATTAACTTAATTATAACGATATATGTTGGCGGTGTCGGAAAAAATAAGCCGTCTGGGAGCTATTAACGAAAACGCTGCCTAAACCCTTTAACATATAACAAAATAATGTATTGTGGAATTATGTATCTAATATAGGTCTACAAAGAAGTCCACGAAGGTATATGTCTATCTCTTAAGGATACCGTACCTACTATATCCATTTTAATACTTTAAAAAATCAGCAATAATAAAGCGGTAATTTAAAGGCTATTTACACAAATACATTATTAATCCTTATCATTTTTAATATGTTAGTTGGTTTCAGCATTTTATGAAGATTATTTTGTCCCCTTAACACTTTGCAAATTAAATGAATATCTTAGGCGACAGGGCAATATCAAAAAAAATGCGCAAAGAAATTAATTTCGTGTAACAAAAATTTGACCGGGCTGTGCGGGCGCGGGCGTAGTACTTGAGAGCGGGGAAGTAATCAAGTAATTTGGAAAATGTTCATACATTGTCGTGAAATTAATAAACGATGACGGTATTAAATGGGTGCTACGGGGTTAGAAGTATGTCACGGGCGAAGCCGGGTGGGTCAGCTAGTATATTATAAAGACGAAACGAAAATAACTGGCTTGCTTTCTAAGAGAGAGACAGACAGAGGAACACGCGCACGCCGCACGGCTTACAACTATAGCAAAAAGTGTCGTTACAACTTTTGGTCTTAATTTTTTCCGTCTAGCCCCCTTTCGCAAAGCGCGATAAGGAACTTCTTCCAAAAAAAATTGGCTATGTGTTAAACCAGTGTGTCAGCTAACTCCACAAAAAGGTTCAGGTTTGAGCTGTGCGTTGATCCATCAGTCAATCAGTTTCTGCTTTTATAAATATTAACTAACTAACTATCTTCACGCTGTATCCCTTACGGGGTACTCAGAGAGGACAGATCACCAGGCTTCGCGATCCTAGCATACTTCTTTCGCTTATTACAGATTCATCAATCGCTTTATACACGCAGGTCTGGGTATCCAAGTACTTTTGACTTTTCCGTTTTTGAGCTATCTGCTCACGTGGTCTATATAAATAATAATAACTAATCAGGTTATAGGTTTGATTAGTAATTATAATAATTCCGCGAGTCCTATTTAGAGGACATTAAACCTGCTTATCTGCCTATATTTAAGAAATGTATTCAAATCTTCCCTGTTTGTTATTTTATCTATCACGCCTTATCCCCGAAGGGGTGGCAGAGGCTTATATATTATATGCCCACTTTTCAGCATGTGTATTCCTGTCCCACGTAATAGGTGGTGAGCCCATTGCCGTGTTGAAATAGACAGACGCCATCAGAAAATTTTTAAGCTGCCCATAAGGCCTTCACTTGGCTTAACGACTGCCATTTAATAGGCAATCGGGACCAACGGCTTAACGTGCCTTCCGAAGCACGGAACTGGGTTGGGTCTAAAAAGCCGAATAAATTTAATAAAATGTGTCTATTTTTTATGTTAAATTTGGAAGAAATTTTGAACCCCTTGCCTTTTTAGTTGGTAACAAAAAGGCTAAAAGGTCTTAAATGTTAGACACTAATTAGCACGACCAATTAAAGTCTTCTTTAATATTAGTAGGATAGTAGTGAAAGATACATGTACCGATTTTTTGTTATTGTCCATTTGCAGGCATAGCCGAGGTACCAGAAGCTGAGATATCCAATGATTTGGGTGGCGCTATGCCTGTTGTAGGTGAGTTTGTCATTTTATACGTAAGACTCATTATTCGAGCTTTACTCCCGGTTCCATCCGAACATTTTGACATTGGAAATGTCTTTTCATTCGCTCCAGTATAGACTTAACTCGGAGAGTAATAACGGGATCGTACTTTTTCGTGAAATCGGATAAATATAATGTTCAAAAAAGGCTTAAAAGATGCTTATCACAAGTATTAATTAATATATATTATAGGTATCAGGTATTGAATATATAATCATTTTATGGCCTGGTTACTGAAACTTTTTAGCCAAAACTTAACATGCATAAATAATTATTCGAGAAAATCAATAAAGAATAAAGCTATGAAAAAAAAAACAAATTTTTACTTTTGGTTCTCGATATTTTGGAAACGAAGAATGCGCTCCGGCCCATAGTGTTGAATTTGCAAAATGTCGAATTCTCAAAATGTTGAATTCCCAAAATGTTGAATCCCAAAATGTTGAATTCCCAATATGTTGAACTTACATGGAATATTTTAATTCAATTTTATTCCTAAAAAGACTACCTCGGTGGTGCTTGGGTCGGAGCAAATATTTGTGGCCCGCAAATGTTTGTTTCGAAATTTAGGTGGTTTCTATTTATATGTCACTATCATCCGAGCGTCTGTCCGACTTGCGTCTCTCCTCACCTGAAGTCTGCTTTCGTACTACTTCTTCACTTCGCACGGTCATAGTGTGACGTCCCTTGTAGTGAGACCATTGGCACGCATATCACGACTCTTACGATGTCAAATCAGTTATTCTTGAGACTTTCCTCCTAGGCTACGGAACTGACATGGCTAGATATTTCCCCTCATAGCCTGGTGGTTGCCGCAAGACATGACCATACCAGTGAAGGAGATACTCTTGCTCAACTGCGAAGGCTGCAAAATGTTGAATTCCCAAAATGTTGAATCCCAAAATGTTGAATTCCCAAAAATGTTGAATTTGCAAAAAGTTGAATTCTCAAAATGTTGAATTTACTAAATGTTGAATTTTCATAAAGTTGAATTTTCATAAAGTTGAATTTTCAAAATGTAGCATTTGCAAAATGTTGAAAATTGTTTTATGCAGCAACAACTAGCTTAGCTAGTCGTAAACTTGTAACTTGTTGAATTGTTTTGGGCGACGATCTTACCGCGATCGATTACCCATAGACAAGGCCTGACGTGACCACTTCTAACCTCTATAAGATAAGTTGGGATCGATTGAGGGGCATAAGCTTAGCTGTAAGCTGCTGGACGCGGACAGGGGCAGGTTGAAAGGTGGTCTGAAACTTAATGTTATCAGGTTAAAGGTACAGGTCTATAAACCATTAATAGACTGTTTTACTGTTACATGGCAGTGAGATAAGGTCACTATTAAGGCGTGTAAGCATGAGCATGAGCTGCCTGTCACAGAAGTGTGAATGCTGCAGTGGATGTGTGGACTCATGGAGATAGATAGCATGAGGAAAATTCGCATCCGTGGCAGCCTTCGCAGTTGAGCAAGAGTATCTCCTTCACTGGTATGGTCATGTCTTGCGGCAACCACCAGGCTATGAGGGGAAATATCTAGCCATGTCAGTTCCGTAGCCTAGGAGGAAAGTCTCAAGAATAACTGATTTGACATCGTAAGAGTCGTGATATGCGTGCCAATGGTCTCACTACAAGGGACGTCACACTATGACCGTGCGAAGTGAAGAAGTAGTACGAAAGCAGACTTCAGGTGAGGAGAGACGCAAGTCGGACAGACGCTCGGATGATGGTGACATATAAATAGAAACCACCTAAATTTCGAAACAAACATTTGCGGGCCACAAATATTTGCTCCGACCCAAGCACCACCGAGGTAGTCTTTTTAGGAATAAAATTGAATTAAAATATTCCATGTAAGTTCAACATATTGGGAATTTAACATTTTGGGAATTCAACATTTTGGGAATTCAACATTTTGAGAATTAAACATTTTTCAAATTCAACGTTTTGTTATTAAAAGTTCAACGTTTTGCAAATTCAACATTTTGGGATTCAACATTTTGGGAATTCATCATTTTAAGAATTCAACATTTTGCAATTTCAACATTTCGGGTCGGAGCGGAAGAATGAATATCTAAATTTGAAATTCTTCCAGACAACTTAGTCAGCTCCAATTTGAGCCTAAAGCAAAGGGTTAAGGGATGGCGTATAGCCTAACCTTTTTGTAAAAACATTTTTTTTTTCGTTGATTTATTTACAATGTGCTCGATAGTCGTGTGAAGCGCGAAGCCTGTGATATATTTCTTAAATTGCCCAATTTTTTTTGTAAGTAGCTCAAATTTTTTCGCTCATAATTCGGCTTGCCCAATGTTCTCTGTGTTTAGGGTCGCTCCCGTTTCTTGATGGGTTCTGAAGGCAAATTTTCCTGGTATTTTTTTAATTTTATCTCGGTGGGGTCTTGCCGATACATTTTATTGACATATTGTCAGCGTTAAGCTTGAAAAGGGCGTGCTCCGTTGGTTTGGACACGTCCAACGAATGAGTGAGGAACGATTGACGAAGAATATATATTGTTCAAAAGTAGAGGGTAGAAGGAGTCAGGGAAGGCCGAGACTTTCATATGAAGACCACGTGAGCAGATTGCTCAAAAACGGAAAGGTCAACTCGGATACCCAGACGTGCGTGTATGAAGCGATTGATGAATCTCGAAGAAGCGAAAGAAGTATGCATGGATCGCGAAGCCTGGCGATCTGTCCTCTCTGACTACCCCGTCAGGGATACAGCGTGAAGATAGTTAGTTAGTTTTTTTTTTAGTAAATAGTGATTTCAGCTGATTCTCGTGTTTTCATAGAAGGAGGAGATTTCTACATAGCAGCATACCCGTATACCTCTCCCGAGCCTGGAGACTTGAACTTCGAGGGGGGTGAGAGGATTGAAGTTATCCGTCGAGATGGAGACTGGTGGACCGGTAGAATTGGTATCAGGTATTGAATATATAATTATTTTATGGCCTGGTTACTAAGAGCTTTTAGCCAAAACTTAATTATTCTGACTGCCTCTGTGGCGCGGTGGGAGTGTACCCGACTGCTAAGCAAGAGGTCGTGGGTTCGATTCCCACCCAGGATAAAACATTTTGTGTAGAGCACGATGGTTTATTCTGTGTCTGGGTGTTATTTATCTATGATATGTATGTATTTAGAAATATATAAGTATGTTTATCAGTTATTCTGGTTACCATAGTACAAGCTCTGCTTAGTGTGGAATCAGATGGCGTTGTGTGAGTTGTCCCAACAATATAAAAAAGTAATAAAATAAAGTTAACTATACTAATGTGTGTTGGATAGCGCATTTGTCGTGGAAGTCTATAGGCTATATCATCACGCTACAACAGTAATCAACAAAGCTGGCTAATATTCATACACAATTGTAATAGTAGATAATAAACGACGGAATTAAATGGGAGCGACGGGGATAAAGGCGTGACTGATAAAAGGCTATCTCATCACGCTACTACCCTGAGGAGCGGAGCAGTAATCAACAAATCGGACAAATATTCATACATTATTGTAAAAGTAATAAACGACGGGATTGAATGGGCGCGACGGGAATAAAGGCGTGACTGATAAACTAACGGGAGTACAAAGTTTGTCACGGGCGAAGCCGCGCGGATCAGCTAGTATATTATATGACCACTTTTCACCATGTGTATTATTAGTTGATAAGCATTCAATTCAATATTCTTTGCTCTATAATAATAAAACGCTTATAAAACTCCCTTATCAATACTACTCTAACCCTGCCTCTCTCTCCCCAGGACCGGTATCTTCCCATCAAACTACGTAACCAAGGACGCTACTACGACCGACAACATAGCACCCATACCTGAGGCAGTGGAGCCTTCGGAGACGACTATTGCATCTGCTCCGGAAGTGCCTCCGGTGTACCAGGAGCCTGTCGAGGAACCTGCTTCTCCTCCCGTACAGGTCAGTTGGTATCCAGCTCCATCTAGCGGATAGGATTCGAAGTACTATAGAGGCTTTATTTCGCGTACGCTTAGATTGTGGAATGAGCTCCCTGCCTGGGTTTTCCCGGACGTCTACAGTATGGGGTTCTTCAAAAGGGGTCTTAGAAGGTTTATTAAGGATCGGCAGCGCGAGTGCCGCACCTCTGGTGTTGCAAACGTCCATAAGCTACATTGACAATTTTCCATCAGGTGGGCCGTATGCTTGTCTGCCACCAAAGTGGTATAAAAAAACTGTATCCTAAATCGCGCTGAACTAAGTTGAATCTATATCCTAACATATAAACAAACGCGCTAATCTCAGGAACAAATTAGCGGATTGAAAAAATATTTTTGTGTTAGATACCACATTTATCGAGGAGGGCTGTAGGCTATACATCATCACGCTACTACACTAGAGCATTTTTTCCTTTACTTGTGCTATAAGACTTTACTCTTAACCAAAATTGACAATTCTAGGTCAACCGGAAGTATATTATAGGTTTTGGATCAAAAACCTAAACGGTAGGTCCCGTTGACCTGGAATCACGAAATTTTGCAAAAAGCATGGTCTTACAGCACAAGTAAAGAAAAATTTCCAAAAAATAAAAAAACTTGAAAACTATGGGTGTCCCCATATATACATAGTAATAACCAACTAACATAGACCTCTGAGTTGTATGGGCGCTCATACAGCATGGAGGTCTAGCTCAATTGTCAACTACCTCAAATAAGGTACAATTTTTTTACAGAACCCTCGGCCTCCAGTTAGACTCGTGCTTGACCGGTTTTTTTTTTCAGGAAGTAAAGTCCCCTGTATCTTCGGAAGTGGCTTCCATCACTGAAGGTGGTCAACGTCCGGCGTCCGTGACACGTCGAGACAGCGGTAGGGACTCCGTGACAGGTCGTAAGAAGAATGAAGTTGCTCAAGCGATAGCTAACTTTACTGCTTCTAGGTAAGTTTTTTTTTTCTTTTCCTGCTTATAGTGTATAGTTAATGCCCGCGTGATTATGTTTTCCCATACCTGTTTCTTAATAGAATTTGTTTCAGGGATAACAAAAAATCTATGTGTGTAGCCTTCTGTATACCATGTTTTGTCAAATTGGTTTAAGAGTTATAGTGTGATAGAGTATGGTCACGTCTTATCCTCCGGTCTTAACCGCCGGTATACGTGGGAAACAGATGTCTGGCCATGTCAGCCCCGCCGGGTCCCGGTAAAAGGGAAGACCCAGGAAGTGCTGGCTTGACGTCGTAAGGGATGACATGCGTGCTAATGGTCTCACTACAGGGGATGCCGACGACCGTGTGAAGTGGACGAGAAAATCGCGACACGCAACTGGGGCTTAAACTCGGATGATGATGATGAGAGTAACAAAATCATCCAAATTTTCTTGGATTTGGAGCCTGAAGGTTCATTTTATTTGACTGCTAGGAGCTGTAGTTTGGGTTTTGACTTTTGACTTTGTTGGGAGCGAATGCCGTCTGACCTTCCAACCCTGTGTTGCCTCGACCGTTTGGTCAGCTGATCTATGTGGGGCCCCCTTAGACTCGACTTAGTAAGTAATTCTCATAAACCTAAGGCCCGTATTTTGAAAGATGTCTGAGTCATGAATTTAGTCTTAACTGTTTTCAAGTAGACATTGTTTTATTGAACGTTTTTTGAGACGACATTCACCTATCCAAATTCAAGTGAATTCTGATTGATGTTAAATCAGAATCTTCTCTTCAAGTATAGATTTTGACATGTGTGATCTTTGTTTACGTGAGACGAGCTCGTTTGACAACTCAATAAATTTACGTTCCTTTATAGTATTTTAAAGAAGGAAAACATTTTATGTTACTATTACATCAATATTATTAAATTATAGGCGAACAACAAGCTTTTTTATGCGTTAATATTGCTACACTAGGCAATATTCTCTTACAGGTATATTTCAAATTCACAAATATAATATTTATAATAGAATGATTTTCGATTGACGAAGAATATATATTGTTCAAAAGTAGAGGGTAGAAGGAGTCAGGGAAGGCCGAGACTTACATATGAAGACCACGTGAGCAGATTGCTCAAAAACGGAAAGGTCAAAAGTACTCGGATACCCAGACGTGCGTGTATGAAGCGATTGATGAATCTCGAAGAAGCGAAAGAAGTATGCATGGATCGCGAAGCCTGGCGATCTGTCCTCTCTGACTACCCCTTCAGGGATACAGCGTGAAGATAGTTAGTTAGTTATGATTTTCGATAGAATAAACTGCGTAATACATATAATTATGTCGGACATGTGAAAACGTCACGATCGATCAACGATCAGTACTTGAGATTAGTTTTAAGTGAACCAAACGTAAGATCGATGCTTAAGTTTTGATCTTGTCTTGAAACTAATTTCGTGTGATTATAGCTCAAACGATATTTAAGACATCTTTAAAAATACGGGCCTAACATTTCCATCAATGTTACAACTCCAATCCGTCCTATGAGTGTCGTAAGAATGCTTCGGCATGACGCGGCATGCTGGAGTATGCCGTGGCATGTCGTGACATTCCGCTCGAATTCAAATTTGGTTGTGTTGTACGTGGTGAAATTTTGCCATTCCCCTTTTCTCACACCCTTTTCTAACATGGTATATAAGCTATTCTTCAAAGATAGATTTTCTATATCACTACATAATTATAAAACAAAGTCCTACGTCCCATTTGTCTGTCTAACTGTCTGTCGGTATGCAATAAACTAGAAAAACTACTGCACCGATTTTCATGCTGTTTTCACCAATGGATTGAGCTGTTCTCGAGGAAAGTACATTGGCTAAAATATAGAGATATTTGTTGGAGGTGTCGGAAATAAAATAAGCCGTCCGGGGGCTTTCAACGAACTGACCCTTTAAGATATAACAAAATAATATAGAGTGGAATTATAGTGTATTTTATATAGGTCTATACAGAAAAGTTCGTGATAGCATATGTCTATCTGTTAAGGATACCTTATAGAAAAAAAAATGCGACGGTGTCGTGGGACACCAGGTAGGAACGAAGTTCGAACTTTCGAAAAAACTAATGTTGAAAAATAAAACCACCCGCTCCCTCACCCCCACCCTGACCCTCACCCTCGCCCTCACTTAGAAAGGTATTATACACTATACGACTTTCGCGCCTGCGCGCGTCTCATTTAACGGTTTCATTCCACCCAATTTTTCTTACGCTTTTACTATCACATATTTTTCAGTTCGGTCGCGCAGCAAAATCCCTATCTCCTCCAAGCCTGCCAAAAGGAACTTCGTTCCAAAAAAAAAACACCCTCTCCCTCATGCCACCCTTACCCTCACCCACACCCTCACCCTCACCCCACCCTCACTGAAAGAGGGAGAAAGAGAAAAGTATTATACACTACTCGCTTGTGTATACGACTTTCACGCCTGCGCACGTCTCATTTAACGGTTTTATTTCACCCAATTTTTTCCACCCAATTTTTCTTACGCTTTTACTATAACATATTTTTCAGTTCGGTCGCGCAGCAAAATCCCTATCTCCTCCAAGCCTGCCAAAAGGAACTTCGTTCCAAAAAACACCAAGCGAACGAAGCTGTGGGCATCAGCTATTTATACTATAAACAAGGGACAATATCGTTGTAGATTGTTTCGTTATACGAGGGCGGGTCAATAAGTCCGTGACTTTTTGAATAAAACACACAAAAAATCATCTTATTTTTCAACGTAGTCTCCCTTGAGCTCTATACACTTTGTCCACCGCTTCTCCAATTTTTTTATCCCTTCCAAAAAATAAGATTTGTCGAGGTCCTCAAAATACGTCTTTGTTTGTGAGATGATTTCATCATTCGAGTCAAATCTTTTTCCACCAAGCCATTTCTTCAGGTTTGGAAACAAGAAGTAGTCACTCGGAGCCAAATCTGGAGAATAGGGCGGATGAGGGAGCAATTCATAGCCCAATTCATGGATTTTTGCCATGGCAACTGCAGATGTATGCACCCTTGCATTGTCTTGGTGGAAAAGAACTTTTTTCTTGGCCAAATGAGGGCGATTTTTTTTAAATCGTCATTGAATCGGCCCAATAAGTTGGCATAATATTCTCCATTGATTATTCTTCCTTTTTGAAGGTAGTCAATGTGGATTATCCCGCGTGCGTCCCAAAAAACAGTCGCCATGACTTTATTGGCTGACGGGGGAAGAAGACGCCAAAGAAGGCCAAAGGGAGTTTCCCTTTGGCCTTCTTTGGCGCCGATTCACCCTTAGAAACCCACTGTTTTGACTGTTGTTTGGTCTCTGGTGTGTTGTGGTGGATCCACATTTCGTCCACGGTTACAAAACGGCGAAAAAACTCCTCCATATTGCGGTTAAACAACGCCAAACCCTCCTGTGAAGTTGTTACACGATTGCGTTTGTGGTCGACTGTGAGCAAACGCGGCACCCATCTTGCGGAAAGCTTTCTCATTCCCAACTGATCATTCAAAATTGAAACCACTGAACCATGCGAGATCCCTATGGCTTCCACAATCTCTCGCACTTTCAATCTTCGGTCGGCCAAAACCATATCGTGAATTTTTTCGATTGTTTCGGGTGTAGACACCTCAACTGGGCGTCCAGGACGTTCGGCATCTTCAGTGCTTGTACGGCCACAAGGAAACTCAGTAAACCACTTTTTCACCATTGAAATCGATGGTGCAGAGTCCCCATAGTATTTATCAAGCTTAGCCTTGGTTTCGGTAATGGTTTTTTTTTGCAAAAAATAATGCTTAATAAGCACACGAAATTCACTTTTTTCCATTTTCTTCTCAGATTGCTGGGTAGTCTGATAAAAATAGCTGCCAAACACAAACTAACTGACGCAGTAAGTTCAAATTTTGACAGGAGTCGACTGACAGATGCCTGTAGGAGCAGTGTTTCTTTTTTAGTAAAGAGGTCAGAAGTTCAAAAAGTCACGGATTTATTGACCCATCCTCGTATCTCTCAAGGTTTAGACAGAATTTCCCGTAAAATTCCTGAATAGGTTTTATTTTTTGCGACAACTTGAACAAATTATAGAATACCTTGACAAATTATAATACCCAAACGTTTTTTAATAATCAGTGTTGATGAAACTATTATGATTATCCGTTCAGTACTTTTTAAGTTTTTTTGTCATTTGACAGACGCGGCGGATGACTTAGTTTTATAATGTGTAGTGATAGCATTTTTTTTGCTAATGACACACATATACCAATTGACACTTTGAAGAAAATAAAATTGTAGGTATATAATTTGTGGACAGAAAGATATACATATAGTGAAACTTTCCCGTTCCCGTTTCCCACAGGAACTTGTTCCCGTGATAAAAGTAACTTATGTGTTATTGTGATGTGTAAGCTAAATTACTGTAAAGTTCCATCAAAATCCCAAACTTTCACATTTATAATATAAGTAAAGATATCGTTTGACAATAGATTTGACTTGTTGACCCCCACGGCTTCGTCCGTGACATATTTTAAGCCAAATTGCAACCCATATCTCTAACACATGTGTGTTGTTAGCAAGTTGACTTCTGACTTCAAATCCTTTGATAGATTTTATCGACTTTGATAAAAATATAGACTGGGTTTAATGACCCCGCTGACCCAGTGTTCTGTAAACGATCACTGCGTTAAGCAACATTCGCTATAGGTCGTTCTTGGAACCCATCCAAGAACCACTTTGTGGTATTTACATTTGCGTTTCCGTGCTTCGGAAGGCACGTTAAGCCGTTGGTCCCGGTTGGCAGTCGTTAAGCCTGCTTGAAGGCCTTTTATAAGACTTTTTTATACTTGAGGGTTTAGAATTGTAAAAGTATATGTGTGCAATTTACACAAACCAAAAGTGAAACTTTAGAAGTATCCTGCGAGAGAATGAAATAGATATAGAGTATCAGAATAATATTAGTGTAATTATAAGTTTATTATTGTTATAATATTAATTAACGAATTTTTATACGCAAATGTACAGAATTGGTACACGTGGTGGATACATTGCGTTGATTATGAGGTCTGAGGTCCCGGCTTCGATTCCCGGGGCGTAATAAATATTTGTGTGATCCACAATTGTTAATTTCGGAGTTTGAGTGTTTGCTATGTATAATATGTATGTATTTAGAAATATATAAGTACTAGTTGACGCCCTGTGAAGTCTTCCCGTTCCCGTTTCCCACAGGAACTTGTTCCCGGGATAAAAAGTAGCCTGTGTGTTATTCTGATGTATAAGCTATATTATTGTAAAGTTTCATCAAAATCCTTTCAGTATTAACAGGTGGAATTGTGTACCTTATAAGTATAGGTCTACAGAAAAGACTGCGATGGCTTATGTCTATCTCTTTAGAATAACATACTATAGTTGAGCCATTATAATAGGCCACATTTGACAAGTGTCAGTTTTTGCTTCATAGTGAGATGACATGATTAAAAATATTGTTTAATGTGAACGAACATATCTGAATCGAATCAGTTATTTTGAAAAAGTAAGTTATAAAGAAGAAAGTAGTATAGTATTTCAGTTGAATCCCTCTCCAATAATTTTTATACTTTTTCTATCGTAAATTTAGGAACGATATCTGAAAACTGAACGAATAAAAATATATATATAAATCAAATATATAATTATCAATTCCATATTAAAAGTTTATAATTGTTTTTTTTCTTTGAGTACTTTATATCGTGAAGGTTGGCAATGTGGGTATTTATTTATAGTGCTGCACAAAAACAGAAAAAGAATAAATGCCAGGTAAATTATTTTTGTAGAAATGAAATAAATAAATAAGAAGTACCAATATTACGTTTAGTTGCAAAGAAATAATAAAAAAAACAAGAAGTAGTCCTGGAGTAGGTTAATTAGGTTTATATTTAGAGAAAAAAAATGATTGTTTTGTACGCCATACCTTCATACATCGGAGCTCTAGAGCACTAGAACTAGGACAACTGGATGTGAATAGCCAGCTGAGTTACTAGACGGCTAAAAAAGCACATATATAGAAATAAAAACAGCAAACATACATACACATTGTCACGCCTTTATCCCGAAAGGGGTAGGCAGAGGCATACTATACGCCCACATTTCACCGTATGCATTTTTGTCCGTACAGGTGGTGAGCCCATTGCCGTATTGAAATAGACAGGCGTAGTTACTCTTTTACGTAAAATCTACTGAATGGATTTTAATGAAGCTTTACAATAATATAAGCTCACACATCATAATAACACATAGGCTATTTTTGATCCCAGAAACAAATTCCTGTGGGAAACGGGCGTCAACTAGTACTACATAAGAATGACGAAAAATGTGTAGGTATGATTAAAACAAACCTTTAAAAGTGGTGCAGTACTTCGAATAAGTCTCATTACATTCGATTCTGCTAATAAACTTTCGATTTTCTTGGCCGATTCCCTAGTGTTTAAAATGGAAAAGGGTCCACTACCTGAACGTTGTAACGACGTTCAAGTCTTTAGAACCTAAATTGTTTATTTTCTTTACAATGGTTTATTTGTGAAAGTATGTAGCAAAATAGCCTTCTTTGGGCATTGAGACAATAAAATATGTATGTGTGTAAGTGAGAAAAGTTCAGCAATTGTGTAGTGCTAACTTCGAAAAATAAAATAAAATTTTATACCCGCCGTTACAAGGATACGTTGGGGATTTTTGATGAAGTGTCAAATGTGGCTTCTTAAATTGACTCAACTATAGCTTACTATCACACTAAGTGTAAGATGTACGGAAAATGTTCTCTACGTGGGCGGAGCTGTGAGCATCAGCTAGTAAATAATAAATAAATATTGTGGCACACTTTTCATGCAGCGCCATCTAGCAGAAACTTATCTTTAAGCTTGTGCTATGCGATCTAGAAAACTGATAAATATCCTACTAATATTATAAACGCCAAAGTTTGTAAGTATGGATGTTTATAACGCTTTCTCGCAAAATCTACTGAATGAATTTTGATGAAACTTTACAATATTATAGCTTACACATTAGAATAACACATTGGCTACTTTTCACAAGTTCCTGTGGGAAACGGGAAAACGTCACCACGCCTGCAGAGCCGCGGGCGTCAACTGGTATCTTTATATTTTAGCTAATGTATACAAAAACTAACAAATTCCATACTAAAACATTCCTCGAGAGCCACTTTATTGGTGAAAACAGCATGAAAATCGGTGCAGTAGTAATTGAGTTTATCGCGAACAGACATACAGACGCGACAGAGGACTTTGTTTTATAATGTGTAGTGATGACGTGTTTTCATCGTTTCTGAAAGCTTCGTACTACGCAGGCGATATGAAACACTGTATAATTATATTCTATCTCATTCTCTCGCAGGAAAAATTCTATTCATATCCCTTTTTTTAATATCGCTAGTTTCAATAAGCATATTTTTTTGGCTTCAATATCAATTATACAGGGTGGATTTTTGAGACAAGGCGGTAAGGGTGGATACGCTAACAGTTATATTTACAGGAAAACGTTTTTAGAAGACCATACATACTTTTAATAAATTTTGAACAACATTTACACACAGATTTTGGGAAAAAAAATTACCGCCAACAAAAAAAGATTAATTAAAAAATTGTGCCATCTGATTATATTTTATGTGGGGATCAAAAACGTCCATAGGCTACGGTGACCACTGTCCATCAGGGGGGCTTATCTGTTACCTCAGTGGTATGAAAAAAATCTATTGGACCATTTAAGATATTTAAATGTTCCAATAGATTTTTTTTAGTACTAGAATTAAAAAAATCATCAAAAACTTTTTCTATACATATACCTATTTATACATATAGTGACGCATTTACTCATAAATGGTATTTAATACTTTTTTGATCCCCACATGAAATAAAATCGAATGGCACAAAAAATAAGTATTTTTTCTAATGGTATTTTTTTATCTGTGAAAGCTGTTCAAAATAACTAAAAAAAAATATGAAAGGTCTTCTATGAACGTTTTTCTGTAACCATGATGGCAAAGGCCTTGCAGCCTTTATAAAAATCTATCCTGTTTGGTGCCCACCAAAAACATTTTTTTTTTTCAAAATATATTCTCTATACAGAATTGAACGTGTCATTGTTTTATTATAATGTGCAGATATAGATTTGAGATACATTCTTACAGAATGAACTGCGAAAACTGCGCAAAATTAGCCGAATTGCCGGAGCTTGCCACTACATGCGGTGATTCCCCGCGGCTCGACTCCGAGTGCCAAGACCACCCGTCTTGGTAGGCAATAATCTTAAATAAAAGTAATATAAACTCTAAAGTGATTGAAATAGGACTTTAAATGTTTAACTGTTGATTGACGGCACTTGGTGGCACTTGCTACATATTTTGAATGAAAACACTTGTGCTTTGTCACATTGATTACTTTTAAACGTGACCGATTTCGTCTTAGGGCGGCAATTTTAAAGATTTACACATATTTTATGTATCTCACACTAGCTGTACCCCGTGGGTTTATTTGTTAGGTTTATAATAAATTTTAAGAAATTTGCCCGTTTTATTTATTTATTTAATGCACAACTATGTACATAGGCGGACTTAATGCCATAGGCATTCTCTACCATTCAACCATAGGTGATGCAGAGATAAACAAAGTAGGTGCATTAACGTGTATTAGCGAAACTGAGATAATTAAATCTGATAGAAATAGAAGTACCTAATGAAATATTTTTGAGCAGATTGCTCAAAAACGGAAAGGTCAAAGTACTCGGATACCCAGACGTGCGTGTATGAAGCGATTGTTGAATCACGAAGAAGCGAAAGAAGTATGCATGGATCGCGAAGCCTGGCGATCTGTCCTCTCTGACTACCCCGTCAGGGATACAGCGTGAAGATAGTTAGTTAGTTAGTTTTAATGAAATACAAATTTACGTACATTACTATAAGAATATATATAGGTAATACATAAATAACAAAAATAATATTCACTTGGAAATATATACTAAATAAATATAGAAAGCTAAAGGTTTGGGAATATAAGGAGACGTATTTTTAATGATATTTAAGATTGCTGACCCGCTCTCCTGGGTAGTAGCGTGATGATATATATGCCTTTCTCGATAAATGGGCTATTTAGACGTGTAATCATCTTAGATTTCATATCGGAACCTACCGACGAAAACTACACAATGCCCTTCTGCCCATGGCCGGGAGTCCCGTGAGAGCACTCGGAAAGATACGAGTAACTCCAAGGTTGATAAATAGGCTGTCCAAAGAAAAAGAAATTCAATTCGATCGAGTAGTTTCTGAGATTACCGCGTTCAACTAAACAAACCAACTTTTCAGCTTTTTAATATTAGTATACTAAAAAGCCCTGATGAGCTTTGCATCTCCTTAATATTTGAGAAATAATTTTTTTTACTTATTCTGCTATTCGTGGTATATTACTATTGCAACAGAGCAAGGATTATAAAAATAAGCCAACCCGTTCTTGAGTTATAAGTTTTCGAACAAACCCGACTTTATTTTGTACTAGGTGACACCCACGTCTTCGTCCGTGACATACTTCGAACTCCCGTCGCACCTATTTAATCCCGTCACTTATAAACTCTACAATATTGCATAAAAAATTACCCAATTTGTCAACATTTATGATTACTGCTCCACTCTCCAGGGTAGTAGCCTTCCTCAATAAATGGGCTATGCAACACAAAAATTATATGAAATATCCGACCAGTAAATTTTGAGATTAGCGCGTTCCACCAAACAAGCTCTTCAACTTTGTATATTAGTATAGATATTAAGATATATTTAAGACGAAACTGATCAGGCTCAAATCTGAAAAACAAGTGTTTTCATTCAAAAATAAAAATAAAATGACAAGAATTTTTTTTACCGCTCCCGTGCCCTGGGAACACCTTCGCTAAATTACTAATTGCTTAAATAAGAAACACTCGAAATAACACCCTATACTTGGGATTGAAGGTCAAAGGTCAAAACACCTTCCAAAAATGGGTTCTTTGATGCTTGGGGAAGGTTTTATAGCTAAGATTGTACTGTTCCAGCTCAAAAAACCGTCATCAAGTAGCTTTTTTTTCTTTTCAATGGAGCTTGTCATAATTTTTTTAAAAAAAAAATATTCCCTATTTGTCGGGAAAGTTACTTTAAGACTAAAAAAAGCTAAGCTAAGTCACGCTCGCAGCTGACGAAATATTCCTTGTCTTGGGGTGACGAAAGTTTTTCTACGGACTCACAGATTGGCTACTTCTTGTATAATAGGCTATTTCGCGATTGTATCTAACCAGTCGCAGCATCAAAATCGCGCACTTTGTCGATTACTTCGATCGCGGTATCGTAGAGCGCTTTATCGCTGCATTCAACTTCTAACATAATAGTCGTTAAGCCCAGTTGAAGGCCTTATGGGCGGCTTAGAAAATTTCAACAGCAGGTTGCCACAGTTTGCGCCTGTCCATTTTCAACACGGCATGCTCACCACAAGTAACGTGGGACAAAAGTGCGGTGAAATGTGAGCGTATAATAAGCCTCTGCCTACCCCTTCGGGGATAAAGGCGTGACAATATGTCATGTCATATCAACTTCTAAAAAGTGCCTTAATCTTAGAAGTAGCTCTGTAATGTCTTTTAAATGTAATGATTTGACCAGCATACGGATTTCTTTTCAAAATCATTTCATATGTACGCTTATCTGTCACTTTAGTGATTAAAAAATTGTAAACAAGTTTCAAATTTTAGCGAAAGTGTTTCCTCAATCGCCCTTTAAAAATATATAAATGTTTTATAGTACAATTGGCAAACCACATTGGCTTTATTTCTTTTTCCCCGCATTAAAACCTTTTACGGATCAATCAAACCACCGCAGTCCATTGCTTTTTACTTTTATTATTTTTGATGTGAATACGTCTTTTATATTGCTTATATAGAGAGGCCATTAAAAAAACGAATGATTACAAAATCAGGGCATACAGTTTTGTGTTGCAGCTACAATCCACAATTCAATTACACCACCAGATGATCAAAGAATTTATTACCGTAAGAGCTGTGACATATCGCGCTTGTTGGATGGGGAAACGCCGCCATTTTGGGGTCATTTTGCTGCGTATTGAGATTTCTATTTAGTATATAATTTTTAACTCGGAAAAGCGACGGCATTCGTTCAAGTTTCCAAAATATTCTCCGTTACGAGACGTATTCACGTACAACACTAACTTTGTCCATGACACAGTACCGTCCCATTTTTTATTTATAAATATTCGTATAGTGGTCATAGAAAGATTTGTTGACACTTCCATACGAACTTTCAACTTCTAATTCCTCCCTAAATAGGCCGAAATGGCAAACACTCTAGAACATTACATTTATTTATTTCTTATCAAGTGCCTAAATATGATTTTTTATGATTATATCTTCTGCAATGACGAAAGTTCATAAAAAAATTCTACTCATCCCCTGTTCAAACTCTTTCAAGAATTTTTTGCGTAATAAAAGATGGTATATATCCTTTAGCAAGCTCTGGCACATATAATTGACTAATGAATCTTCGCGGTGTATCCCTGACAAGGTAATCACAGAGGACAGATCGCGCCAGGCTTCGCGATCCAGGCATACTTTTTTCGCTTCTTGCAGCTTTTTTTTTTCATACATGCACCTCAAGGTATCCGAATACCTTCCTATTTTTGAGTAATCTGCTCACGTGGTTTTCGTATGCAAGTCTCGATCTCGGTTTAGTATGAATTTGTTCTAAATTTCATCAGAATCGAATCAGTGGCTTGGGCGTGAAAGCGTTATAGCCATGCAGACTTACTTTTACATTGATAATATTAGTAAGGATTAGTGGGATAGTAGAGTTTACGATGGAAAGAGTTTATATAGTGCAGTATAATTGCTACACTTTACTTAAGGTAGACCAGGACTTACATATGAAGACCACGTGAGCAGATTGCTCAAAACGGAAAGGGAAAAAGTACTTGGATACAAAGACGTGCATGTATGAAGCGATTAATGAATCTGTAGGAAGCGAAAAAAGTATCACTGAATCGCGAAACCTGGCCATCTAACCATTCTGACGACTCAGGGATACAGCATGAAGATAATTACTTAGTTGTTTTTTTTTTGAGAATTCCCAATACTGTCCAGCAATGACATTTGCTATATTGAACAAATTATTTTACTAATTTTTTTTATATATAAATTTTGATATTCTCTTCTCGCGATTTCGGTATAATTTTATCATTTCATAATATATTGATTTTATCTTAGTAGTTAGTGTATTGTCTAAACTGAAGGTCTCGGGTTCAATTTCTAATTGGTACAAATCTCTTTGTGGAATGAGCATGTTGATGGTTTTTGAATGTAATTTATATCTATACTATTATGTGTTTAATTATATGTTTGTTTATCAGTGGTCTAGATCCGATATCTCAAACTAATATTAGCTTTTAAGAGTGCGTTTCCAGTGATTCTTTATCAAAAACTATTTCGAGGAATCACTACTTGAGACATAAAAAAAAATGAAAGTTTTAATATTTTAGTCAAAATGTGAACAACTTTTATTTAACCTACAAATGATGTCATCTTTGGTATTATGGCAATAACGCATTTGCCTAAGTACGGAAATAAAGCATAAAAAAGCACAATGTCATAGAACGTTTTGAATTTTATTGTATAGGCAAAGGTCCAACGATTTCATTTCCATTCATTCATTCATTTTTTTCACTGATGACGTCATAGTGAATGAACTTTTAAAATATTAAATTAAATTAATCGATTTATAGAGATATCGTAAATCGACTGGTCGACTCTTCTCGTAAACATAGCTGGCCTCTTTCTCACTCAGAGAATAAGCATTGCCATACAACGTGGCAATGCGGCCAGTCTTATAGGAACCCTACCGGTTAATTTTGATGGGGAGAAATTCTTCGACACCTAGTCGGGGCATCATTGTCAGTCTTGAAATAATTCCCCACCCCCTTTTTTAGTACTGTTTTCTGTAAATATTGTTACGTTCGTAGGGTGGGTACTAATAGAAATTGCACTAATACCACAAATTTAAAAGAAACACTTTAATTACTGGGCTTCAAATGCCCATAAGGGGTCCTGAAAACGCCTGAAAAGGGTTTTCAGGTTATGGTGGCATGTGATAGGGGGTGGCCTGAAACAAACTGAAAACATGATTCAGGCGCCTGAAAACAACGGCAACTGGGGTGAAATTTGAATAATTTGATATGTGATAGAGCCTCGTCGGAAACGACCTGAAACCGCTTTTCAGCCTGCTGAAAACGTTCCCAAGGTCAACTAAATGACGTTTAAAGTTGTTCACTAGTCCGCCGGCGTAACAATATGTTATATTTTAAATGTTGATATCCAATAATAAAAGTTATAAAAACATCAAAATAATTAAAAGGCAGTTTCTTAGAATATTTGTCAAAAAGTAAAATTAAAAATAAAGGTAAATAATTTTGATCAAACCTCAAAATTGGCCACTCGCTCGAAATCTGTTTTCAAACACTGTGATTGGTCAATGATTCGGATTTCGTGCACTGGTCAATAAATGCTGGTGATCTTCTCCGCATCAAGTGGAAACGCACTCTAATCTGATCTAGGCGACGCTGTTCATACTGTCGCCAAATTATTTGTTTTCCTTTTCTAGCACTGAACAAATATCCTTCGTAAAAGGTCAATTGCTTGTGGTAAAGAAAAAATCTGACAGCGGATGGTGGGAAGGGGAGCTTCAAGCAAAGGGCAAGAACAAACAGATTGGCTGGTTCCCTGCCAGCTATGTTAAGGTAAGCCATACTAATATTATAAACATTTTATTTTATTTTTAAGAGTTTGTTTATTTGTTTGTTTGGTTGAAAGCGCTAATCTCAGGAACTACTGATCGGATTTGAAAAATTGTTTTGTGTTGGAAATCCCATTTATCGAGGAAGGGTATAGGCTATAATTTAGAAGCGACGGGATTAAATAGGCGCGACGGGAGGTCGAAATATTTCACGGGCGAAGCTGTCACAGTATAAAGAGAGATCTTTCGACTGTGCTAATACACTCCCGGACACCTAAATCGAGCCACCTTGATTTTTTTGGTTTGGAGTACTGTAACTTATAAAAGATGTATGTAGAAGGAAATTGTTTTGATGCAGTTTTGGAGCTGGTATACTCATCATTCATTTAGAGTGCCACTGTTCTAAATTTGAACTACAGTTTATTAAAAAAGTCGAGTTACGTTGAAACAAGTCCATATTTGCTTTTTTCAAAGAAAAAAATCTAATTGATTTTTAAATAAAGACATGTTTTACATGAAAAGAAATGTTTATTTAGCAACTTGTATTGCCTCCCAGTGCATTTATGACAGCTCTCATACGGTTTGGCATTGAAATAATCAATGTCGTTATGACATGTTGAGGAATGTCCTCCCATTCTTCCAAAATTACATTTTTGAGCTCCTGCATGGTTTGCGGGGCAGGATGAAATAATAAAAAAAAAATGTCATTTTAGTACTCCCTGACGATTCCCGCAGTATGGGCCCTTGCATTATCATGCATTAAAACGAAATCTTGGCCAATAAATCCAGCATATGGCATCACGTGGTTCTCTAAACATTGGCGAATGTATCTATTGCCATCTAGGGGCGGCAGTCGTGGTCCCGTCACTACCTCTAGCTCAGTTTTGCCTTCCATAGAGATTCCTCCCCAGACTGTCCATGATCATCCACCATAACTCACTTTCTCGTCAATACAGCATTGCGCAAAACGCTCGTTCTGTCTTCGGTACACCTTACTCCTTCCGTCATTACCGTATAGCATTATCTTGGACTCATCTGTGAAGAGAACCTGGCTCCATTGATGTCGAGTCCAATTTAGATGTTCGCGCGCAAACTCTAGACGGGCTATTCGGTGTGCTCGTGTCAATTTGGGTCCATTGGCTGGCTCATGGGGCTTTAAACCACGTTCATTGAGTCGCCTTCTAACGGTCCGAGCACTTACAGCCACTCCGTGAAAGTCCCTGAGCTGTTCTTGTATCTGAACAGAGTTAAGGCGTCGATTTCGTAAGCTAGTAGTGACAATGTATTGATCTTGTCTCGCCGTTGTCACTCGGTAACGAGGTCCTCCTGTTGCCGCCTTCTAAGCCGCCGGTCTCCAGGTATCGGTGGTACACTCTTTGTAAAGCGGAACGACTTATGTGAAGTTGTGACCTCACATCTCGCTGACTTAGCCCAGATTGAAGAAATGCTACAGCTTGCGCGGCTACTTCAGGTGAAGTATCCATAATTTTATAGCCAAATACGGTTCAAATTATAGAAAAATAACTAAACTAAACTTCGGTTAACAACAATTGCGAAAATTCAAACCAAATCGACATTAAATTGCTTCAAAAGCAACTTTCAACAGTCATTATTTTTTTCAAATCAGTGACAAAGCTCGGCTTTTGTTCTTTATTTTAAATTCTAAATGTCAAATTTGGAATAATACATACGGTAAAGACGATGAAATATGCCAGCACTAAAAATGCATAAAACTTTTTTGTTATAATGTATATTTTTTGTGTATTGGGCTTTTAGGCCCGGGAATGTAAGGTGGCTCGATTCAAGAGTCCGGGAGTGTATATAAAGCTGAAGAGTTTGTTTGGTTGAACGCGGTAATCTCGGGAACTATTAGTCGGATTTGTAAAATTCTTTTTGCGTTGGATAGCCCATTAATCGAGGAAGGCTATATATCATTGCGCTACCACACTGGAGAGCTGAGCAGTAATCATAAATGTCAACAAATCGGACAAATTTCCCTACATTATTGTAACATTAAAAACGATGGGATTAAATAGGTGCGACGGGAGTTCGAACTAAGTTACGGACGAAGCCGTGGGGTCACCTAGTACTAATATATTAAGCTAAAGAGTTTGTTTGTTTGAACGCGCTAATCTCAAAAACGGCTGGTCGAATTTGAAAAATTGTTTTGTGTTGGATAGCCCATTTATCGAGAAAGTGGAGTGGAGCAGCGATCATAAATGTCGACAAATCGGGCAAATCTTAATGGATTATTTTAGAATTTATAAGCGACGGGATTAAATAGGTGCGACGGGAGTTCGAACTATGACACGGGTGTCGGCTAGTAATTTTTCAGAAATTAGCGCATTCTACCAAGCAAACAAACTCTTCAGCTTTGCATATTAGGCTATACAACACAATAACAATTTCTGAATATGAATCCGTAGTTTTTGAGATTAGCGCATTCAAACAAACAATTTCTTCAGTTTTATATTTTAGATATTTTATTCAAAAATAAGATTTTACTTAAAGGTAGGATAGACGTCATAAACATGCCATAAAAAAACTACATTTAAGTTAAATAAAATAACAATTTTATTTTTAAAAACACAACTTAATATTTAAGCTATTGGTCTGGAAACTTGACTTGGTTGGGGTCCTTTTCACAAATAAAATGTCGAGTGTAGGTAGCGGGTATTGTAAACAATGTTGTGGTTTCTGGATACATACCAGCACCTTCACAAGTGCTAGAAGAAAGATTATCTGACCAATTGTTATAGATCTCTCGTACTTGATGACCGTGAATGCTTCGCCAGTTACCTTTTCTTTCCAAACATCTTACTCCCATGAAAACATATCTATCTTTCTTACTCACAATTATCTTTAGTAATTCTTTCGCTTCGATTTTATTGTTAATGATGACAAGGTACGCACCCTCAGCCATACACATGGTATATGCTTCTGTCCAAGTTTTCTCTTCCTCATGAAACTTATAACAGCTTCCAGTTAAGTTATTGAATTGATATCCTTTATCAAAAGTGCCACATTCCGTCTGGATCTGATCGCTTTTCTTCTCTTTGTAACACATGTAAGGAAACCGCGTTGAGCATGGCACAACACGAATTATATCTCGATTCATGTTTAAACACGCACCGTCTTGTGGGTTTAGCGCTGAGCTCATATATGTAACAGGCATATCATATAAAGGTACACCTTCAATCGACACGAATATTTTTTTATCGTATGCCGCTTTAGTTCCCAGAAAATATGTCGAATTATCTTCGTTAAGTGTCAGCATAGCGTTCAATAATTCCGCGTTTGTAGGTGACATTAAATTTGCACCTTCGTTTTCACAATGTTCAAAAGCTTCTGTCCAAGTCGCGGCCACTTTATGTATCATAAACCATCCGTTGATTTCGGGCAAGTATTTATAACTGCCCAGTACTGTTGTCGACAATATGGCGACGCATACTAACACGTAATATAACATAGTGTTGAAACTGTTTTCTGTCAATCTAGAAATGGCTACTTTTCGTCAAGATATCGCTATTTATATCATCGCATCTACTGATATAGCATTATGTACAATATAATAACATAGTGCTATATCAGTAATAGTCTTACTGTATATGAATAAACTTCATTCATGCTGATTCAGATTGTAATATCTATACAAATAAATAAAATTAAAGTGTTTGTTTGTGATTCCAAATTAACAGCAAAATATGAAAATACTATAGCATAAAAACTGTAGCACCATATTTCTTGCGAATAAATATATCTATCTAGCATATATCACGCCTTTATCATCGAAGGGACTAGCGGAGACATATACCCACATTTCACGGTATGCATTTTTGTCTCACGTAACAGGTGGTGAGCTCAATACCGTGATTAAATTCATATGAATGTACCTAAATATATGGTACTTAAGTAAGTTATAAAGCGTCACTTGGGCTACATTTAATCCCAGTTACATTAATTCCCACCGGAATGAGAGCTACGCGGGTGCAACAGCAGAGCGTTCACTTGTAATATTTTAAAATTGAAAAATTATTCTTGACGCTTCATCTATACTCAATTTTATAAAGCTTAAGAGTTTGTTTGTTTGGTTGAATGCACTAATGTCAGGAACACAGAGCAAGAAATGTTGCTCTCTCCCTCTGGCTCGCACCTATTAGAGCCAAGTGTAATATAATATCTATCTATCTATCTTCACGCTGTATCCCTTACGGGGTAGTCAGAGATGTTATAGTAATGTAATATTGGATCAATTACTTATAGAAGTGAGAAATGAGTAAACGATTCAGACCGATATTGTCATTTATTCCAGACCGCATGTCAAACATTCTGTCATTTATTCCAGACTGCATGTCAAACATTGACAAGTATAAAGTTTTTTTCTTTACACAGCTCCATATAGCCCAAAGTAAACTAATATAAGCTTGTGGTATAGGATCTAGACAACTGATAAACATACATATATATTTCTACATACATACATATTATACGAGGGCTGCACTAAAAGTATCGGGAATAGAACATTTCCACTGTTCCTGTCATATTAAAATCTTTTTAATTGAAAACTCCTTGGTTTTATAAATCGAATACCATTTATTTATTTTAAAAAAAGATTCTGTCTTGTCACAAGGTTTTGTCAAACTAGTTTAGTCGTTGAGAAAATGGAATTGACTCGAGAAAATTCAAGAGCAATGATTTATTATGACTTTCGAAGTGGTTTAACACAAAACGAGTGTGTTGACCGGATGATTTCTGCATTTGGTGATGAAGCCCCATCCAAAACCACAATTTATCGCTGGTTTGCTGAATTTCAACGTGGAAGTGTCAAGGTGATGATCCATCCACCCCGTCAAGGTCGTCCAAAAACTGCAGTCACCCAAGAAAACGTTGATGCTGTGTGTAAGCTGAATGAGAAAGATCGACATGTGACATACCGCGAAATTCAGGCAACTTTAGACATTGGCATGAGTCAAATACAAAAAAAAAGCTGTTTTCCATAAACCTAAAAAAGTTGTATTCCCGGCGGATACCGCATTCGCTCTGTGAAGAGCAAAAAGCGGCTCTCGTTACTTGGTGCGTCAGAACTCTCGAAAGATTCCACGCAGGATCCTCAAATGCTGTATACAACATCGTGACGAATCTTGGATATACGCGTACGAACCCGTAACAAAAAACCAGCCACGAGTTTGGGTGTTCGAAAATAAGTTAAAGCCAACAAAAATAGTTCGTTCACGAAGTGTTGCAAAAAAAAAATGGTGGCCACTTTTGTCTCCAAAACCGCCCATGTTGCGACTATTCCTCTTGAGGGACAAATAACGGTTAATGCAGAATGGTATGCTAGCATTTGTTTGCCACAGATCGTTTCTGAACTCCGTAAAGAGAACTGCAACTGCCGCATCATCCTCCATCACGACAATGCGAGTTCTCACACCGCGCACAGAACAAAAGAGTTTTTAGAGCAAGAAAACATAGAATTATTAGACCATCCGCCGTACAGCCCCGACCTAAGCCCTAATGATTTCTATACTTTCCCTAAAATAAAGGATTAATTGCGTGGTCAGAGATTTTCATCACCTTGAAGAAGCTGTGGACGCCTACAAAACGGCCATTTTGGATACCCCAACTTCCGAATGGAATGGTTGCTTCAATGATTGGTTCCATCGTATGGAAAAATGAGTCAAATTTCGCGGAGAATACTTCGAAAAGCAATAAATACATTTTTAAATAGTAATGTTGTGTCACTTCCTTGATTCCCGAAATTTTCAGTGTCGCCCTCGTACATAGGAAACACCCCAACTCCGAAACGAAACAATCACGAATCACACAAATATTTGTTCCAAACCAGGGAATCGAACCCGGGACCTCAGCGCGGCAGTCGCAAACACTACCACTGCGCCATCGAGGCAGTCAGTCTCTCTATTACCACAAACCTACTAAATAGGTTCATATACTACAGATACAGCATGCCAATTTTGCGTCATACTGTATGACAGTTACCTATAACTCACCTTTTGTTTTTCGTGTGGAAATCCTCGTGGATGCTATGCCGTACTCCTACAGACTAACACCACCCTTCCGTCTGTTCATGGTCAGGAGTCCCGGGTGAGCCCTCGGAAGGATAGCCCCAGGGCTCCCGACAGACTTTTTTCGCTACCGCAGGCACGTTCAAGGGGGGTTCGAGTGTGTATCCTGCCCCTTTTGGGGGATTCGAGTTTTATATCGCTTCTTTGGGGGGTTCGGGTGTTATACCACTTTCTTAAGGGGGTTAACCTTCACTCTAAGCCACCTTCCATAGCCTGCTTCTGTAAGAACGGTGAGCAGCCCGCCCACCGTACTTGGGCCCCCGGTCACGGAGGCCGGAAGTCTTCGGACCTATCTTTTAAGAATTTCTCTAATAGAGAGCACGGGATTGACATTGATTTCTTACACTTTGATCAGAAACTACAGGTCCAAATCGAAAAGTTCTTTGTGTGTTGTATAGCATATTTATCGAGAAGGCTATATATCATCACGCTATTACCCAGGAAAGCGGAACAGTAATCATAAATATCAATAAATCAGGCAAATATTATTATAAAATTAAAACGACGGGGTCAAATGATTGCCACTGAGGTACGAAATATGTACGTAAAGCCGCGGGGCTCGGCTAGTATTATTTAATAAAATTGTAAAAATACCCGTGACGATATATTAAAGATAATTTGATAACGCTAACTATAATTAAATATTTATGGTATTCTGAGTTCGTTACAATGATTTGTTTCTTCGTGTCTGTTTGTTTGTTTGGCATGATTCAAAATCCATGAAACGAACTATCTTCACGCTGTAAAAGTATATTCGGAGATGACAAACCACCAGGGCTATCCAACACAAAAAAAGAATTCGTACCATACTTCCTGAGATTAGCGCGTTCAACCAAACAAACAAACAAATTCTTCAGCCTAATATATTAGTATAGTTTTTTTTCTTTTTGTATTTGGCACGTCAAAATGGCGTCGTCCGCCTAATGGTAAGAAAAGACGACGACCCGTGGTTTTAGGCCGCTATCTCAACCCACAGGGCTCTAATAGCGACCCTCAACTTGACGGCCTAGGAATATGCCTTCTCACGCTTCTCTTAAAGGACCCAGGATTGTAAGAGAGATATTTCTATTATATATTCATAGGTTTTTTCTCTGTTCAAATACTGATAAATTTTACAATAAAATCGGTTGAGAGAAAACGTAGCTCTTGAGCTCTGATTTACTAAACGCACTATACGTTAAAGAGGTCTGAATAAAGTGGTTGTACAAAGTTACGGGATTGCTTTGGGATAGTTAACGCGGGCGGACCGGCGGGCGTCCGATAGTACACAAATATTAATAAAATTAATGTCATTTTTAAATAACGGGTCGTTGTTTGTATAATCAATTATAGCAAAGCAAAGTAATACAAATTATTATATCTTACGTTTTAAATAAATGAACAAAAGCAATAATTCTCCAAAACCTGAAATGCGTGTATCTGTTCACAACATGGTTTATTGTCGTTACAATGTCCATCAAGTATAAGATATTGAAGGTCTCGTATTTATTACATAACATATAATTACACGTATATCTATCCTACTAATATTATAAGTTATATATAAAATTGAACTAAATATTGAGTCCGAAACCACCAGGACTTAAAATGGTCGTCCTAATTAGTGTCTAGCACATAGATCTTTTAGCCTTTTTGTTACCACCTCACTGAAACCGCAACGGGTTCAAAATGTCTTCCAAATTTTACATCTAAAATAGACACATTTTATTAAATTTATTCGGTGCTTTAGACCCACCCCAGTTCCGTGCTTCGGAAGGCACGTTAAGCCGTTGGTCCCGGTTGCCAATAAAATGGCAGTCGTTAAGCCAAGTTGAAGGCCTTATGGGCGACTTAAAAAAAATTCAACAGCAGGTCGTCGCAGCCTGCGCCTGTCTATTTCAACATGGCAATGGGCTCACCACCTGTTACGTGGGACAAAAATGCATACGGAGAAATGTGGGCGTTTAATATGCCTCTGCCTACCCCTTCGGGGATAAAGGCGTGACAATATGTATGTATGTATGTCTGTAATATTATAAACGCGAAAGTTTGTAAGAATGCATGGATGTAGGTTAATCCAATCAGCAGTTTTTTAATATTTTTAAAAACCTTTTTGATTTTGATGAAACTTTACAAAACAAAGTGTGTGTACACGCGTTAGAAGTTATACTGCTTTAGTCTCATAAGATTACATACATTTTTAATAAAGTGGAAAAAGACAATTCGATTCGAGACAGGGATACAGGACAGGGAGATAGGGATAGGGACATAAGATTTCATCACATACGAGGAATGCCTTTTAAGTTCTGTCGTTTGAAGAAAAAAACACAACTAGAACCTTATAGTACTTTTTATTGTCTTTCAAAGTATTCACCGCGTAGCTTAACACACTGTTCTATTCGCTCAAACCAGTTATTATAACATTTATTCCACTCTAAAGTGAGGGGTGTTCAAAATGGCTGACTTGAAAGCGTCGACTGCTTCTTCACCGGACTGGAACCTTTGGCCCCGAAGACTTTTCTTAATTTTAGTATGTGTAAAGAATTTGTTAGGGCTAGTGCCACAATCTTCTTTGAAGTGTTTCGAGAATGAACATCTTTAGTCAGCTTTGGTTCGTCTTGAAAGACTCAGATTGTAAATTGTTGTTTGGAGTCAGGACCGTAGGCATAGATCCAAGATTCGTCACCACTGAAGATGTCGTGGACGTGATTTGATTCTCCTCGGTTGAACCTTTGCAGAGTTTTCTTACATCATCTGACGCGGGCTGCCTTGTGATCGTCGGAAAGCAGATGCGGTATCCAACGGCAAACTAGCTTTCTCACACCAAGAGCTTCATGCAAGATCTTCTGAATGGTTATCCCTGAGATGCCTAATAGAACCTCTATCTTTCGATACGTCACATGACGATCTTCGAGAATTAGTTGTCTCACAGCAATGATGTTATCCTCAGTGAAGGCGTATTTTGGACGTCCTTCGCAAGATTTGTCACTAACACTAGTATGTCCACGCTGGAATTATAAACACCAGCGTTCGACAGTCCGCAGACATGGGGCTTCATCACTGAACACAGATGTTAGCTCTTCAAAACACTGAAGCCGTGTCAGGCCTCTTCTAAAGTTGTAGAAGATTATTGAACCAACATTTTCCTTACAAAGATTCATTTTCGTACGTAACCTGACAGATTCCAATCGACGCTGTGACTAAACAATAGCATTATTCCTAATATTTTCAACTGTTTAAATATTCAAAATTTAAACACATTCGAATATAGAACAGTTCAAAATTCATAATTGCCGGGAAATATGGAAACGACGGAACTTAAAAGGCATACCTAGTATGGCACAACTCTTTGTTTGTAACAGGAATGATAAATTAGTATGAAAATAAAATTACTCGCAACATTTTTCCTAACGCGCCAAAAAAACATAATACTATATTTGAAACAATTTTGAAAAGCAATTAGTATGCTAACTTTTACTAAATTTAAATTTTAAAGTGGAAAAAAAAATCAGTCACGAGCTAGACTCGAAGCAGCGTTTTCTGTTTCAACACACCAGACGCGTTACCAACTACACCACCGTGACTTGCTCGACACTGACGAATTAATCCACCTCTTTACGTCTTAAGGCGACTACTACACTTGATTTGAAATCTGTTATTCTTAGATGAATATTCATTAAGATTTTTCATTTTCGCGCCAATTGGTATTAAATATTTTTACATACATACACGCCTTTATCCCCGAAGGGGTAGGTAGAGATATACTATACGCCCACATTTCACCGTATGCATTTTTGTCCCACGTAACAGGTGGTGAGGCAAAATGCAATTTTAAAACTCTAAATCCTCTTGGTTAAAAGTTGAATATTTGTATACCGGTATGTTAATGAAACCTCCTCTGCTTGTGACAGAAAAACCACTGTATACATTGGCGATTACAACATAAAAATCGGTGCAGTAGATTTTGAGTTTATCGCAAACAGACAGACAGAAGCAATTTATGGCAAGACTAGGTATTATATGTTAATCCAAGGGAATACGGGTATAAACTTTAGCCTATGTTACTTCTTATAACATCAGCTATCTGCCAGTGAAAGGCGCGTTAAGATTATTCCTGCCGTTTAAGATATTAGCCGAAACAAACAGAAAACATAGAAACAAATGTTTTTTTATGTATAAGTATAGATAGATACTTTAATATGCATTTAGTGAAAACATGTAAATTTGGAATTTCAATCACACACTTCAATTTATTCTGTCTAGATTAAATAAATATACATATCGATTGGACAACTCATACAACGCCATCTGATTCCAAACTAAGCAGAGCTTGTACTATGGTAACCAGATAACTGTGAAACATACTTATATATTTCTAAATACATACATATCACTACATATTATAAAACAAAGTCGCTTTTTGCTGTCTGTCCCTATGTATGCTTAGATCTTTAAAACTACGAAACGAATTACGATGCGGTTTTTTTTAATAGTTAGTGTCATTCTTATAGAAGGTTTTTATGTATAATTTGTTAAGTTTTTATATAAATCGATCAAACTTTAACGATATTTGTTGGGGTTGACGGAAAAAATAAACCGTCTGGGAGCTTTCAACAAAAACGCTGCCTAAACCCTTTGAGAAATAACAAAATAATGTATACAAAAAAGTCCGCGACGAAATAGGTTTATCTCATAAGAATAACATACTATATCCATTTTAATACTTTAAAAAACCATCATATATAAAGCGGTAATTTGAAGGCTATTTACACAAAATACTATTAATCCTTATCATTTTTACTACGTTAGTTGGCTTCAGCATTTCATGAAGATTATTTTGTCCCTTTACACCTTGCAAATTAAATGAATATCTTACGAGTTATCGTAGATTCAAAATAAAGCGCAAAGAAATTAATTTCTTGTAACCATAATTCGACCGGCCCGTGCGGGCGTAGGCAGGTACTGGAGAGCGGTGAAGTAATCAATGAATTTGGAAAATGTTCATACATTATTGTAAATGTGAAATTAATAAACAACGAGATTAAATGGGTGCCACGGGGTTTGAAGTATTTCACGAGCGAAATCGGGCGGGACAGCTAGTTATAGATAAATAACACCCAGACACAGAATAAACCATCGTGCTCATCATACAAAGTTTTATCCCGTTTGGGAATCGAACCCACGACCTCTTGCGTAGCAGTCGGATACACTCCCACCGCGCCACAGAGGTAGTCATACTATTTTTGATTGATTGAGATTGGTCTAGCCACTAGTCACTCACGAACCTTTTTTTACTAACATACATATAGTCACGCCATTATCCTCGAAGGGGTAGGCAGAACCCACATTACACCGTATGCATTTTTATACCACGTCATCTCTTACACTACGGTTGGTTCTGTGATTTAGCGGCGAGGCGTGGACTAATATAGATGTGGGCAAAGTCGCATTAGCGAGCCCCCTTTTCTTTCGTTCCCCAAGAAACGTGGTGGTGAGCCCACAAGAAACGTGGTGGTGAGCCCACAAGAAACGTGTTGGTGAGCCCACAAGAAACGTGGTGGTGAGCCCATTGCCAGGTTCTCCTCAGCTCTACCTCGATAATACACCACAGTCGATACACAAGATTGGCGATTCTTTCCAACTAACTGTATATACTTTTTAGACCAGGGTTTTAGCCTTTAAAAATAGTATAAAGTGAAAAAAATAATAGTAGAATGAAACCCATCGTAAAATGAAGAGAATATTATAAAAATGAAAGAAAATATAATTTACGGGCGATCTGAGGTCGGGAAGGATAAGTTTGTGAGATTTTAAGGGTAAAACAGTTTATTTTGATTTCCGGCAAAAAAATTCCTAAAGTAACTTGTAAGAGGTTATGTGAAAGTGCATATGCAAAAGTTGTAGATCTTTTTATTACCTACACCTTTGTTATTTACCTTTTTTCCATAGGACTTGTAGTTTTGCCGGAAATCGAAATAAACCGTATTTTACCCTTAAAATCTCACGAACTTACCCTTCCCTACCTCACATCGCCCGTGAATTATTATTCTATTCATTTTTATAATATTCTCCTCCTTTTCCAATGGGTTTCATCCTACTATTAGTTTTTTTCGTTTCAAAAATTATCGGCACTGGTATATTTACAACAAGCTTCCCTTAGACATTTACCATTAAATACATTTAAAAGGTTAATCAAAAATAAGCTATAAATGGTAAGTTTGAATGAAAGTGTCAGCGTTAAGCTAGAAAAAGGCGTGCCCTGTTGGTTTGGACACGTCCAACAAATGAGTGAGGAGCGATTGATGAGGAATATCCTCTGGGTGAATTTTTCAAGTGGGCCTACAGGGCCAAGTCCTAAAGATAGCATAATAATTGCTTTAAAAAATTATCCATAGATTGAGTGGAGTCCATCGCTTCAATGTTTAAAAATGGTTGTAACACTGTTTATTGGTATCGAGTTGTTGAGTAGCTCGATAGATGGCTCTGGTCATACTCTTAAATGACGATTAAAAAATGGTAATAAATTTCAACTTTATTCGATACGGTTCGGGTAGTTTAGTGGCTAGAACATTGCGCTGGTTAAAAAAAGGTCACGGGTTCAATCCCCGTCTCGAATAGAATTGTCTTTTTTGACTTTATTAAAAATTTATGAGTAATTTAGCATAATAATATAAGGAATATCGAAAAATGCTCAAATCGCGCATGAGCCCGATTTTGATGAAAATCAAAACTGCATCATTAAATTTTTGAATATATTTTCTAAATGTAATAAAAAATTTAACCAAAATGTAATAAATAAAAAGTTAAAGAAACCACATTGTCCCTGACTGTGAGCGACGAATGTGAATATTAGAGAGATTAATGCGTACATTTGGTAGTATCTATACTAATATTACAAAACTGAGTTTGTTTGTTTGGTTGAACGCGCTAATCTCGGGAACTTATGGTCGGATTTGAAAAAAGTATTTGTGTTAGATCGCCCATTTATCGAGGAAGGCTATAGGCCATATATCATGACGCTACTACACTGGGGAGCAGAGCAGTAGTCATAAATGTCGACAAATCGGGCAAATTTTTATGCATCATTGTAGAATTTGTAAGCGACGGGATTAAATAGGTGCGACGGGAGGTCGAAATATTCCACGGGCGAAGCTATGCATCTAGTAACGAACATATAATGGAAATCTTAAAGCGTCTCGATAGGGAGAAGATATTTTTTTATGTAATTTCATTTTTATTTCATTTTCCATATCATTTCCATTAAACTTTTTTAACATTTCTAGATTTTACAATCAACGGGGCGCGCATCTGGAAGAACAACTCCCGTACAATCAAGGACGGACCCTGTGCCAACTGAAACAGTTATCGATAAGGTAATACATATTTAATTTATTTATTAAACTGCCTTGGTAGCGTAAGTAAAATTTAGTCGTATACACTACTATAATTGTATATTATCACTACATACTATAAAACAAAGTCGTTTTTCGCTGTCTGTCCCTATGTATGCTTAGATCTTAAAAACTACGCAACGAATATCGATGCAGTTTTTTTTAAATAGATAGTGTATTTCTTATAGGTTTTTATGTATATTTTGTTAAGTTTTTGTATACATTAACTTAATTATAACGATATATGTTGGCGGTGTCGGAAAAAATAAGCCTTCTGGGAGCTTTTAACGAAAACGCTGCCTAAACCCTTTGAGATATAACAAAATAATGTACAGTGGAATTATGTATCTAATATAGGTCTACAAAAAAGTCCGCGACGGTATATGTCTATCTCTTAAGGATACCGTACTGTATCCATTTTAATACTTAAAAACAGCAATAATAAAGCGGTAATTTAAAGGCTATTTACACAAATACATTATTAATTCTTATCATTTGTAATATGTTAGTTTCAGCATTTTATGAATATTATTTTGTCCCTTAACACTTTACAAATTAAATGAATATCTTAGGCGATATGACAATATCAAAAAAATACTCAAATAAATTTATTTCATGTAACAAAAATTCGACCGGGCTGTGCGAGCGCGGGCGTAGTACTTGAGAGCGGAGAAGTAATCAAGTAATTTGGAAAATGTTCATACATTATCGTGAAATTAATAAACGACGGGATTAAATGGGTGCCACGGGGTTCGAAGTATGTCACGGGCGACGCCGGGCGGGTCAGCTATTCATTTATATAATAGATATGTGTACTTATGTAATATTTCTATATATAATGTGTATTTATCATGCTTACCCACGGCCAAAAGCCTAGCACGCGCCGAACCTGTACTACAGCTCAAAAGATTGTTAATTAATTATTTTTCATAATTGTATTTCAAAATGATCCTTAATTTTTCAGGTGATAGCTCTGTATGCGTACAACGCTCAAAATCCGGACGAGCTGAGCTTCGAAAAGGATGACATCATAGCAGTTACCGACAGGAGCCAGGATCCCGCCTGGTGGCAAGGTACTATCCCCCCCCTTGTTTTCCTTTATCTCTCTCTCTCCCTTTCTTTCTCTCTCTCTCTCTATCTCTCTCTCTTTCTCTCTCTCTCTCTCTCTCTCTATCTCTCTCTCTTTCTCACTCTCTCTCTCTCTCTCTCTTTCTCACTCTCTCTCTCTCTCTCTCTCTCTCTCTCTTTCTCCCCCCTTTCTCTCTCTCTCTTTCTTTCTCTCTCTAGGGACTATAATACTAAGACTAGAATAGAATTACTCTTAAAATAATAAAACGACTGCCTCGGTGGCGAGTTTGAGTGTATTTCTTGCCTTATAAAAAAATAAAAGCTAAAATCATTCTCTGGACTCAGGGGAGGCTGCGCGGGAAATATGTAAAATGTCGGACGCTTGCTTATTGTTATCCAAAACTGGTGCATTTAATTTTGTTTTAATGTGTAAAAATTGAGAATACTTAGATATAAATGTTGTGTCAACGTGATATAGTGAAAGACAATAGAATAAAATAAAATAAACTTTATTATATACTAATATAAAAATTAATCATGCAAAGAGAGAACAATTTTATAAATGTACAGAGGTCGGCCTTATCGCTAAAAGGCAATCTCTTACAGGCAACCTTTATCTCTGTTCATACAGAGGGCCAACTTATTCAATCGCGTCATAAGAGAATAGAAATCGTCGCTGAATAGAGAGCCGTAACAATACGATTGAAAATGATATAATCGCAGTAAAAAATGCAATTTTATCAAAGTCTCAGTAACGATTCCGCCAAATTATTGGGGCAAGACTGGCTGTGACTTGAGAATATACTTGACTAAAACTTACAAAACAAGATATAAAGTCATAAGAGGAAAAGTATAATAAATGACAAGGCCGTATGGTCCGAGATTCTCTTGCCTGCCCAAGATAAGGACGAAGACAATTTAATAAGTACAAAATGATTTTTATACCATTTTTACAAATAAAACACGGTTTAATTCACTAGTTTTACAAAATAATATACAGTAAGTGTACTAAATGTTCGCGTATTCGATTATAGCACAGATATTTGTTGGTTGTCTTCCCCCATCTTGGGCAGGCAAAGAAAACTTGGTCCATACAGCCTGGTCTTCAATATTTATATTTTCTTAGTATCCAGTCATGTCTAGTCCTTTGTCAATGTCAAGTCCTCAGTACTAGGTCCTGATCCTTGCCTCAATAAGGCAGTGGATCCCTTATTGCGGCTTTCTATGGAAATTTGGCACTAACACAAACAACACCGCTATTCATTGAAATATATCACTTATGCACATTTCCGAAATCTTTACGTATAATATTCTACCATTATTAAACACAAAAGCACGAATTTTGCACTAGTTTGGATAATAATATACGACAAATGTGCGTCATTGCTAATGTTCGAGCCAAAAGTCCTAGCACAGATAATTAATCAGGTCAATCCAAAGTAATTTTTTAAATTGTCATCTCCCTAATCTGGGTAGGCAAAAGAAACGCAGTCTATACAGACAGTCATGTCCAGTCTTTTGTCGACGCCAAGTCCAATCCTAAAAGGAATGTAACTTGGTTTTATCAATTTATAAAAAAAAATATGGAAAATTTGCATGATGGAATGTTTTCAAGAATTTATATTATGCTTGTTATATTCTAATTATTAAATAAAATAAATTAATAATACTTGTTGTAGCCTACATTTACATCGTTTTAATATGTTTTTTTACAGTCATTTATTTTTATTGAAAATAAAAAAGAAATATACAAATAAATGTTTGTTTGTTTTTTCAGGTGAACTGCGAGGAATGGCTGGCCTATTCCCGAGCAATTATGTCTCCAGATTAGTCAACTAGACGACTATTCTACAAGTCGTGACTAATTATTCGACTAACAGTTCTATTAATTATTCGATTATAATTATTACGCGAATAATTATTTTAGACTCTTATTATTGTACTAATTAGTCAATAATTATCCGAATAATAATAAATTTAGAATCTTATTATTCCACTAATTAATCTATAATAATTTATTCCGAATAATAAATTTAGGTTTCTGTTAGGCCACTAATATTAGTGAATATTAGATTATTATATTTGTTTCATTATGTAGCCGATAAATTAAAATCAAACTAGAGGACGCACTCGGCTCCGCCCGCGTAAATTGAATTTGCCTAAGAAGGCTGTATATCGTTACGCTACTACTCAGGACAGGTCAACAATTTGGGCAAACAATCATGCATTATTGTAAAAGTAATAGATTACTGTATGTATGAGTTAAATGGGTGCAAAAGTTCGAAGTATGTCACGGGCTAAGCCGCACTAGTAAAATAAAAAATGTAATGTTTTTGAATATTTAGCACCAGTATTTAATCTAGTAGATGTTTATAGATAAATAAATGTTGCTCACATAAATATATGAATAGTTTCATTGTTTTTTTTTTCGTTTTATATTTTTATAAACCAGAAAGTCAAAAGTACTCGTATACCCAGACGTGCATGTATGAAGCGATTGATGAATCTGCAGAAAGCGAAAGAAGTATGCGTGAATCGTGAAGCCTGGCGATCTGACCTCTCTGACTACCCCGTCAAGGATACAGCGTGAAGAAATAATGAGGTAGAGAGTAAGGGGCCCCGCCTATATCTTCGGGGCCCGAACGACCTCACCTGCTGACTAACTTGGCAACGATGCTGGTTAAGGGTTGTGAGGTCTTTTTTTTTAAGCGACGATTTCGATTCTGTTCTTACATACCTACATACATATTGTCACGCCTTTATCTCCGAAGGGGTAGGCTGAGGCATACTATACGCCCACATTTCACCGTATGCATTTTTGTCCCACGTAACAGGTGGTGAGCCCATTGCCGTTCTGAAATGGACAGGCACAGGCTGTGGCAACCTGCTGTTGAAAATTTTCAAGCCGCCCATAAAGCCTTCAACCAGGCTTAACGACTACCATTTTACTGGCAACCGGGACCAACGGCTTAACGTGCCTTCCGTAGCACGGAAACGCTTACAAATGTAAATTCCACAAAGTGGTCACCCATCCAAGGACTACCTATAGCGAATGTTGAGCACAAGAGCACACCCTGGCCTTATAGGACTGAAATAGTATATTGGCCCCCATGTATGCACATATTCAAGGTATCTCCCTCAAATTATCTTCGGATTATTTCGATGCGGGTTCTTCACCTGGGGCTTCACAGAGATCGAGCTCGGTGTAACTTTAGTGGTCTTGTTCATTACTGTAGATACCTACTTGTTTACAGGAGTAATAGTAATGGCAGTGCGAATAGTAATAACTAAACTATCCCTCACGGGGCAGGCAGATCGCCAGGCTTCGCGATCCATGAATACTTCTTTCGCTTCCTGCAGATTTATTAATCGCTTCATACATGAAAGTCTAGGTATACCAGGGGGCCAAGTCTTCTAATTCAATCGCGTCAGCAGAGAATAGAAATAGTCGCTCAAAAGAGCCGACAGAAAAAAATTAGTTTTCGTAGTCTATTATTACAATTGGGCTCCAATAAAATTCTATCTATAGCCGATAGTATGTTATTAACACGTGTAGCGCCTGTAAATAACGCTTAATTAGCATTTTTGATAGTCTATATTAATATTTTGATAGTTAAAATCAGCTATTTTGTCTTTCTTCTGCAGCTTGAGAAATGCGATTGTGAAATAGGTAATAGTTTTAGTAGACTACCTTTTTATACCACTGAGGTGGCAGACAAGCGTACCTGATAGAAAGTGGTCACTACCTAGTCTTGGACTAATCACAATAAAACTGCTATAGAATACAACTACAACGGCTATCTATCGGAAATAATAGACTCGCCCCCCCCCCCCCCCCCCCCCTACCTTTGACCTTTGGTGGCTATGAACAGCCCGTCTTAGTTGCACTAAAGCTATAGGCAGACTTATTCCCATGCCTTCATGTTGGCAGTATTGGGAAGATTACTCGCTATGTTGGTAGCACTGGCCAACGCTTGAGTTTCTATCCACAATATAAAGTTCTAAAATGTGACCTTCACTCTCTTCTCGACAATTATCAGTATTTATGAAGAAAGGTGAATTATAGTGTTGTAGAAAAAGGTAATAAACGTTGGTATACGAAGCCCGCAGTTTTCTTTACCTACGACGAATATCGCCATACCGATAAACCTATCCATTTTTGAGCGTCTGCTCGCGTGGTCTTCGTATGTAAATCTCGGCCTACCCTGACTCCTTCTACCCTCTAAGTTCGCACAATATATATTCTTCTTTAACTGTTCCTCACGTATTCGTTGGACGTGTCCAATCCAAGGAAATATTTTCATGCTAACATTTCCCAAAAAACTGGTTTTAGAATTCGGGAACGCTGTACGTTATACAGAAAAAATTAAACACAAAGCAATTTTATAGTCTTTTTATATATTTTTTTCTATTACTTAAACCAACATCATATAAATATACTATTACTACGTTTTGTTAACTCCAATAGAAGATGTTATGAGATGCGTATCCACATTGTAAAATTCAATTTATAGTACAAGAGCTGACAGACAATTTCGAACTTTTATGAAATAATAGCTTCGACGGCTTAATAATTTCAACAGCAAGTCGCCACAACTTGCGCCTGTCCATTTCCAACATGGCAATGGGTTCACCAACTGTTACGTGGGATAGACAATGTATACGATGAAATAAGGGCGTATAGTATGCCTCTGCTACTCTTTCGGGGACAAAGGTGTGACTGATAGTAGCTAGTCACAACGGATTCTTAATTAAGTTACAATATACTTTAGTTGGAAGTTGATTTGAAAATAAATATTTTAGAAAGGATGGGTAACAAGTACTGAATATAAAGAGATGAAGGGAGAGAAATTGAAAAGTAGATAAAACTTAGAAGATAGCTAGATATACTATCTAGCTAGATAGCTAGATAGTACAACACAGTATTCAAGAAATTGAAAAGAGACAAAAAGACTGTTTACACTGGTGATTGATGGCACTTGGTGGAACTTGCTACACATCTTGAACTAAAACACTTGTACTATTCCACTTATTTATTACTTAAACCTGACCGGTTTCGCCTTACGGCATTTTCAAAGGTTAGCAAATATATGAATTTCGGATGTCATTGAGTACAATGCCGTAAGGCGAAACCGGTCAGGTTTACGTAATAAATAAGTGGAATAGTACAAGTGTTTTAGTTCAAGACAAAAAGACTTTAAAATCTTATTTGAGGTCTATTGAAATATACATATATCCCACTAATTTTGATCTTTGATACAGATACAATAAAAAAAATACACAAGTAACTAATTCAAACATGCTCAAAAATTTCTAACAGCTCTCTTACTATCAAGACGTTTGTTTGCTAGCTAAAAAAAAGTTCACATTTTTTCGACATCTCTTATTAAAAAAAAAAGGGAACAGTTTTTTTTTAACAAACCAGTGGCAAATTTAAATTTTACATCAAGATTCACAAAACAAAAAAAAAGAATACACAACTTAAAAAAGAACTAAGATTTTAAACAAAAAAGATAATGGAAAATAAATTTGGATTTTCCGAATAAAAAGTAAAGATATATTTGGATTAATTTTTGCATTTTTCTACTGTTTTTTTTTTGGGAAAAAATCAACAAAATCACACTATGAATAATTCTACAAAATGTACAATCATTCAAGAGTACATATAGTATTTTTTTTAATTACAGATTTTACGAATACATTGATTTTATTTCAATTGACATTTAATATAAAACAGTATTCCCTTACCATAATCACGTTTAGCATGCTTTTCTAATTTATATACAACTAGTTGACACCCGCGGCTTCGCCCGCGTATAGATTTTCCGTTCCCGTTTCCCACAGGAACTTTTTCCCGGGATAAAAAGTAGCCTATATGTTATTATGATGTATAATCTATATTATTGTAAAGTTTCATTAAAATCCATTCAGTAAGTAGTTTTTACGTGAAAAAGTAACAAACGTCCATACAAACTTTCGCATTTATAATATTATTAAGATTTACGAGTAAATATAATAAAATAAAACTGTCTGTCTATAATGTATACAAATTACTGACACAAGAAATCTTGAAATTATTGGTCTGTATATTTATATATATTTTTTGTTTCCTTGTTCTGGGTTGTCTCCTGAACGGGTAGGCCGATTTTGACAGGACTTTCTCTTGAAGATAACTGATGTTACAGAGAGTACATTCGGCAATTACATTTTCGCGTACAAAATATATAACGTAGTGAAAATACACTTCAATAATTTGTTATTTTAAAGTTATTTGTTATTGGCGTTTTTCATGCGTACGCTTTTGAGTTTGCAATTTATTTATAAAAAAGTGATACAATAAAATGATAAAAATATTCATTAAATAGGTCTGATAAAGTTTACATCGAAGTATTAATTTTTGAAGCGCTCGTGGCCTCGCGGTCTCAGTGTTCTGTAAACGATCACTGAGTTACGCAGCTTTCACTATGGCTGGTCCTCGGATGGGTGACCACTTTGTGGCATTTACATTTGCGAGCGTTTCCGTGCTTCGGAAGGCACGTTAAGCCGTTGGTCCCGGTTGCCAGTAAAAAGGCAGTCGTTAAGCCTGGTTAAAGGCCTTATGGGCGGCTAGAAAATTTCAACAGCAGGTAGCCACAACCTGCGTCTGTCTATTTCAACACGGCAATGGGCTCACCACCTATTACGTGGGACAGGAATCCACACGGTGAAAAGTGGGCATATAATGCCACCCCTCCGGGGATAAGGCGTGATGGATATTTATTTATATTTATTTTTTTTTGCTTATTTTACGGAAAATATATTAAAAAGATAGACACTGTAAAGGTACCATTTTGGCGATGATAATAACATAAAGCCTTTTTCGTGTCTTTTTTACTACATATTATGTAGTATTCAATACAAAATACCAATTAATAGGTAAGGGAATACCAAATATTAAAAACCATGTTTAATAAAAAAAAACATTGAGAACATCTTTATACAGTTCTTGCTACCGGAGTTTTCTTGAGTGAGTTTCATGTGAATGGATGTCGAGTTTACGTCAAACTGTATGCGAAAATCGCAACCTGTCAGTTTGTCTACCATGCGTCTGTAGTAATTAGTGTATGAGAAAAGGATGGCGCCCCCTAATATGCTTGGTTGTATAAAATGGACTAATACGAGTATAAAGCTGAAGAGTTTGTTTGTTTGGTTGAACCCGCTAATCTCAGGAAATACTGGTTCAAATTGAAAAAAAATATCCGTGGGATAGCCCATTTATCGAGGAAGGCTATAGGCTATATATCATCACGCTACTACCCTGGACAGCGGAGCAGTAATCATATATGTTAACAAATCTGGAAAATTTACATACATTATTGTAACATTTATAAACGACAGGATTAAATCGGTGCGACGGCAGTTGAAAGTATGTCACGGGTAAAGCTGCAGGGGTCACCTAGTGAAATATTTACTTATCTTTATACTAGCGGCACGCTATGATCGCCGTTTTGACGTTTGTCCTTTCATGAAGTTTCGTAATAATTTTAATTACATTTTATTTGTAGAAATTTGTGAATAGTCGACCACATTAGAAGGAATTTATACTACGGTAGAAAACAGAGTACTTATGTAAAACAAGTAAAATGTCATCACTATTGTAATATGTCACGGCAATGGGCTCGCCACCTGTTACGAGGGACAAAAATGCATACGATGAAATCTGAGCGTATAGTATTCCTCTGCCTACCCCTTCGGGGATAAAGGCGTGACAATATGTATGTATGTCAAAACGGCCATCATAACGTGCCGCTAGTATAGTAGGGAGCGCGCGAATGACATTGATTCCTTGCTGTGTGATGGGACGTCACAAATATGAAACCCACTCAAGCTAACGGAGGGTAGGTAGTATTTACTGGTGTTGGCTACAATTGGCTCCGATAGTGTCGCGATGGTCACGCCAGTGTCGCTCCACAAATTTCTTTATATAATTGTATGGTTTTGAATCTTTTTCGCCTATAACATTGTCCACCTGTAAAAATTAATAAAAAAAGGTACGTTATTGGATTTTATATTAGCTAGAAGTCCAGTAATACGAAGCCTAGCTTTCAAGTTGAGATGAAAGTAAGATAAGATTAAATTAAGATAAGATTAAATTAAAATAAGATTAAATTGATATAAGATTTAATTAAGATAACATTAAATTAAGATAAGATTAAATATAAAACTGAAAATTATTTGACCAGGGGGCGGAGTCTACTATTTTCCAATAGAAAGCCGTTCTAGTTATATTCTATACTGAAAATGAAGCGCTCGTGGCCTCGCGGACTCAGTGTTCTATAAACGATCACTGCGTTAACCAACTTTCACTATGGCTGGTCCTCAGATGGGAGACCACTTTGTGGCATTTACATTTGCGAGCGTTTCCGTGCTTCAGAAGGCACGTTAAGCGGGTTGCCAGTAAAATGGCAGTCGTCAAGCCCAGTTGAAGGCCTTTTGGGTGGGTTGAAAATTTAAAAAAAAAGAAATCGTTGGGACAACTCACACAACGCCATCTGATTCTAAACTAAGCAGAACTTGTACTATAGTAACCAGATAACTGATAAACCTACTTATTTTCTAAATACATACATATTATATATAAATAACACGACACAGAATAAACCATCGTGCTCATCACACAAAGATTTATCCTGGGTGGGAATCAAACCCATGACCTCCTGCGTAGCAGTCGGATACACTCCCACCGCGCCACAGAGAAGGATGAACAGGGGGCCAAGTCTACTAATTTAATCGCGTCAGAAGAGAATAGAAATCGTCGCTCAATCGACAGAAAACATTGACAGGTTTCTTACGGCCGTATTCCAGAATATTTATCAATACTCAAGAAACACTTAGAGTAGATTTAATAAGGCAAAATCTAATATCAAGCGTTGATCGAGTATTGAGAAACGTTCTGGAATACGGACCTTAGTCTACTATTACAATTGCGCTTCAATAGAATTCTATCTGTCGACCGATAGAATGCTATCAATACGTGTAGCGCCTGCAAGTAGCTCTTAATTTGTATTTTTGGTGGTCTATATTAATATTTTGATAGCTTAAAACAGCTATTCTGCAGCTTGAGAAGTGTAATTATGAAATCTATACCTACTAATATATAAAGCTGAAGAGTTTGTTTGTTTGTATGTTTGTTTGGTTGGTTGAACGCGCTAATTTCAGGAACTACAGGTCCGAATTGAAAAATTATTTTTGTATTGGATAGTTCATTTATCGAGGAAGGCTATAGGCTATATATCATCACGAAATCACGTACAATGGCCCAATCAAGCGGCTAAGTGCAGAAACGGCCCAGACAAAACAAACAATCATCACGCTACTACCCAGCAGAGCGGAGCAGTAATTATAAATGTCGACAAATCGGGCACATTTTCATACATTTCTGTAAAGTAAAAGCGACGGGATCAAATGGACGCGACGGGATGTTCAAAATATGTCACGGGCGAAGCCGCGGGGGTCAGCTAGTATATAATAGTTTTTGTAGACTACCTAGTTTTGTACTAATCGCAATAGAACCGCTATAGAATAGAACTAGAACGGCTTTTTATTGGAAAATAGTAGACTCGGCCCTCTGGTCAAATAATTTCAATGTAAAATATACCTATTTAAAAAGTAAGCAAATTAGTGAGCAATTTGCTCAAAAACGGCAATGTCAAAAGAACTCGGATACCCAGACGTACAATTATGAAGCGATTAATAAATCTGCAGGAAGCGAAAGAAGTATGCATGGATCGTGAAATCTGGCGATCTGTCCTCTCTGACTACAACATAAGTTGTGGGATACAGTGTGAGGGCAGTTAGTTAGTTTGCATCTATACTAATATTATAAAGCTGAAGAGTTTGATTGTTTGGTTGAACGCGCTAATCTCAGGAACTACTGGTCGGATTTAGATAGCCCATTTATCGAGGAAGGCTATAGGCTATATATCATTACGCCACTACACTGGGAAGCAGAGCAGTAGTCATAAATGTCGACAAATCGGGCAAATTTGTATGCATCGTTGTAGAATTTATAAGCGATGGGATCAAATAGGTGCGACGGGAGGTCGAAATATTCCACGGGCGAAGCTGTGGGGTCCAGGGGTTGGATTCCCGGGTTGGTAAAAATATTTGTGAGATCCACAAATGTTTGTTTTGGAGTTTGGGGGCCGTATTCGTCAACGTTTCTCAACACTCAATCGACACTTGAGAGTAGATTTAATAAGGCAAAATCTAGCCTCAAGCGTTGATTGAGTATTGAGAAACGTTCTGGAATACGAACCACAGTGTGAAGATAGTTAGTAAGTATTTATATAAACTACCTTGTATGGTGGTGTGATAATAACTTCATTGTATACTCTGATATTTTGGCCAGCCCAGGAGACGTCATCAAAAACTCTGGCAATGGCCATGAATAGTCTCTGGCCCTCGGGGTCTAAACAGGCTGCTAGTGCTGTAACCTAGATGACAAAATTATTTCGGTTAAGATTTATCTAACTACTTACATACATACATATTGTCACGCCTTTATACCCGAAGGGGTAGGCAGAGGCATCCTATACGTCCATATTTCACCGTATGCATTTTTGTTCCACGTAACAGATGGTGAGCCCATTGCCGTGTTGAAATGGACAGGCGCAGGCTGTGGTGACCTGCTGTTGAAATTTTTCAAGCCCTCTATAAGGCCTTCAACCGGGCTTAACAACTGCCATTTTACTGGCAACCGGGGCTTAATGTGCCTTCCGAAGCACGGAAACACACGGAAATTTAAATTCCACAAAGTGGTCACCCATCCAAGGACCACCTATAGCGGTAGTGGCTAGACGCAGTGATCGTTTACAGAACACTAAGTTAGCGGGGCCACAAGCGCTTCTACTACTTGGATCACACAAATATTTACAAATTGACTACCTAGGTGGCGTAAGATGTCTGCTCTGGGGTCCTGAGTTGGAACAATAATTTGTGTATTCTACAATGTTTGTTTCAGAGTTTGGGTGTTTTCTATGTATTATATGTATGTATGTATTTAGATATATATATAAGTATATTTATCTCCTGAGTCTACCTCCAACAGCTAAAATGGAGGTGGGCTGGACATACTATAATAGGAGGAGATAAATTTTAATTTAGATTAATTTGATATTACGCCACGGGGATGAAGAGTAGAAGCGTGCACGTCGCCATCCCTGCCAGCTACGGCTGCAATTCTACTCCAACACGAGTGCCACCAGGGCGATTACTGCTAGGGCGTGCCCCCGAGGCGACGCGCACCAGTTCGTCCCCGCTGGTGCGAAAAGTGTGAGCCAGAGCGGCGTAGGGGACCGCCACCCTACACGCGCGGCCCGACACGGTGGGAAGTGGAGGATGGAGTGCAGGGTAGCTGCGTGGAATGTTAGGGGAGGAATGACAGATAAGATGAATGAGTTGATGGATGTTATGAATGAGAGAAAGTTAGATGCAGTGTGCTTGACAGAGACCAAGCGCAAGGGCAGCGAAGTCTTGGAGCTCCCGGGTGGGATGCTCGCGCTTTGGTCTGGAGTACCAGAGAGCGAGCATGGCAGTCGGGGGGTTGGAATTTTGCTGTCCTCGCGATTGGCCTCCGGTATGTATGAGTACAAACTGATAGGTCCTAGAATCCTCTGGATCCGTGTAAAACTTGGTTTGACGAAGATTTTCCTGGTAGCTGCTTACGCGCCAGTATCTTCGTCGAACGCGAGTGAGCTAGAGGACTTCTGGGAGAGTATGAGAGAAGCTCTAAATGTGATAGAAGGAAATGAAAGACTTATAGTATGTGGAGACTTGAATGGATGGGTGGGTACCGCTCGCGATGGTTTTGAGTCGGTACTCGGGAAGTATGGGGATAAAAGGGTGAACGACGCTGGCAAGCTAATACTGGCATTTTGTAAGGAAAAGGATTTGTTTGTGGCGAACACAATGTTCAACCACAAACAAATTCATATGTATACGAGGAGATGTAAGTCAAAGAGAAGCATGATAGATCTATTCCTAATGGATAGTCGGCTCCGTAAACAGGTGATGGACACAAGGGTTTATCGAGGCGCTGAGCTGGGATCAGACCACTACCTAGTCATAACTAGGATTAGGGGTCTGGTTGCAGGTTGGCGTCATCGTACCGAGTGTCCTGAACCTGAGCCGACTTATAGCATCAAAAGCTGGAAGCTGCAGGATGCATCCATTAGGGATAAATATAATGAAAGGGTAGCCGAAAAGCTTGGCGATGTCAATGTAAGCAGTGAGAATGTGGAAAGTGTATGGCAGAACCTTAGGGATAGTATGATAAATGCCGCTGTGGAAGTGTGTGGAGAAACGAAAAGAGGCAGTAGTAATAAGCGTGATGCATGGTGGAATGAGGAAGTGAAAGAAGCAGTTCGAATGAAGAAGAAAGCATGGCTAGACTACTTAGCCTCGCGGAATGATTTTAATATGAAAGAGAGATACAAGCTGCAGAAAGTTAACACGAAGGCGCTTATAGAAGAAGCTCGTGAAAGGTGCAGAATGAAAGCGGATGAAAGGTTGTCGTCCAATTTCCGGGATAATGCCAAGCTCTTCTGGAAAGAGGTAGGCAAGACCCGGAGTTGTTCGGCAATCTGTAGTATGAATAAAGTGCTTAGTGTTAACAATGACGTCCTAACAGACCAAAGTGACGTCCTGCAGAGATGGAGTGAATATTATGGAAAGATGTATGCAAGAAAAGACAGAGATGCCACATCGGGAAGTGGAGCTCACTTCGATGCTCCGGATCCCGATGTCATTGAAGTCATTAGTATGAAAGAAATAGAACAATCGATAAGAAGTATGAAATGTGGTAAGGCTGCGGGAAAAGACAGAGTCACTGCTGAGATGATCAAGTACGGTGGGTCGCGTGTCTGGGACACACTATGTCTGTTATGCAACTTGTGCTGGCGGACGGGTGAGGTCCCAGATGACTGGCGAGTAGCAGTTGTAGTACCTATTTACAAAGGGAAAGGCTCGCGCCTAAACTGCTCCAGCTACAGGGCGATCAGCTTGGTCAGCTTAGCTAGTAAGGTGTATGCAAAGGTTATAACGGCACGAATGCAAGAAAAGTCTGAAAGGTATTTATGGGAGGCTCAATGCGGATTCCGACGTGGAAGAGGTTGCATGGATCAAGTGTTTTCTCTCCGCATGATCGCGGAAAAGTTTCTGGCTCTTAGCCAGAAGGTTTTCTGCGCTTTTGTGGATCTAGAGAAAGCATTTGATAACGTTGTGAGAGAAACGCTGTGGGACTTGCTGCCAGGATATGGTGTGGACGGCTCGCTACTGCGGGCAATACAGTCGCTTTATAGGGACTGTAAGGCTTGCGTGCGAGTAGGGGGGGATGTGTCACCTCTTTTTGATGTCTGTACAGGCGTCAAACAGGGATGTGTCATGTCCGCCTGGCTGTTCATAGTGTATCTGGACAGTTGCCTGCAGAAGTTGAAAGATTTTAATATGGGTGTGAATTTGGGTGACTTTACAGTAAACTGTCTGCTGTACGCTGATGATGCGGTTGCCTGCAGAAGTTGAAAGATTTTAATATGGGTGTGAATTTGGGTGACTTTACAGTAAACTGTCTGCTGTACGCTGATGATGCGGTGCTCATGGCCTCATCAGAAGCCGACCTTCAGGCATTAGTCACTAATATGAAAGAGGGGTGTGAAAGTAAGGGTCTCCGCTTGAATGCAAGTAAAACTAAGGTTCTAGTATTTGAAAGAGGTGACGTAAGAACTAAGTGCGAGGTTAGGGTAAACCAGGAACGTCTAGAGCAAGTGAATGAAATTGTGTATTTAGGAAGTATGTTTAGCGCGGATGGAAGATGTGATTCGGATGTGGAACGGCGAGTAGCTGCCGGAAACAAAGTTAACGGTGCTTTGTCCCAGTTAGTAAAGCGACAAAGCATCGTAAAAGAAGCACGACTGGCGATTCATAACGCAGTGCTAGTGCCAACTTTGCTTTACGGTAGTGAAACCTGGGTATGTCAGCAGATGCATGAAAGTAAATTGAATTCTGTGGAGATGCGATCACTTCGAAAGTTGTGCGGCGTTACCTTGGCTGGCCGAATACTTAACGAAGTGATACGCAATTTGGCAGGTTTGAATGAAAGTGTCAGCGTTAAGCTGGAAAAGGGCGTGCTCCGTTGGTTTGGACACGTCCAACGAATGAGTGAGGAACGATTGACGAAGAATATATATTGTTCAAAAGTAGAGGGTAGAAGGAGTCAGGGTAGGCCGAGACTTACATATGAAGACCACGTGAGCAGATTGCTCAAAAACGGAAAGGTCAAAAGTACTCGGATACCCAGACGTGCGTGTATGAAGCGATTGATGAATCTCGAAGAAGCGAAAGAAGTATGCATGGATCGCGAAGCCTGGCGATCTGTCCTCTCTGACTACCCCGTCAGGGATACAGCGTGAAGATAGTTAGTTAGTAAGTTAGTAATTTGATATTAATCAGGATTACTTTAACATACATATATTCAGTTTAATATAAATCAAGCACTAAATATGAAACTGTGAAAACATATTCATAGTTTATTGTCGTCCAAGCTGTTGTTACATATTATTAAGAGACTGTTTGTTTTCCGAATAAAATAAAATAAACTAAGCAGAAGTATAACAAAAAATGGCAACCAAGAGGCCATAAAAGAAACAGGTAAGCAATTTAAAAGGTGGAACAATGAAATAATAGAAATGGCTGAAAAGACAAAGACCTGTACAAGACTAGTTTACTTTTTTAATAGAGAGGAATGGAGGAGAATGGGGAAGGCCTTTGCCCGAAGACAGACAGAATTTCGGTTATCGTAGATAAATAAAAAAATACTAACTATTATGTATTCTGAAATAAGGCTATAAATAGTATAGTATGTTTATGAGTTGTCTAAATCCCATAGCACTACCAAGCATAGTTTGGGCTAGATGGGGATGTGAGAAATGTGTCCCACTATATTTGTTCCGACCTGAAATTCGAACCTAAGACCTAACATGCTAGTCGCGTACACTAAAACACCAAAGCAGTAAAAGCATTGACAAAATACACAGATTCAAGTAAACTCTTACCCATGCATTCCTAAGAAATATATGATATCTATAATAATATATAATCTATACTAATATACATATAAAGCTGAATAGTTTGTTGGATTGTTTGTTTGGTTGAACGCTAATATCAGGAATTACTGTGGTGGGATTTGTTTTTTTTTTGTGTGTTAAATAGCCCATTAATCAAAGAAGGCTATAGACTATATATCATCACGCTGTTACCGCAGAGCGCAGAGCAATAATCAAAAATGTAATTTTTTTTTTTACTTTATTGTAGAATTTATAAGCGAAGGGATTAAAAAGGTGCGACGGGAGTTCGAAATATGTTACGGGTGAAGCCGTCACTTAGTCAAAAATATAATAAGGCATTCGCCCTGCTATTATTTTTTCTTGTTGGAGACAAACGATCCGACCGCATGGTTTGCCGCCTACTTCGTTCATCGTAGCCTTGCTAACTCAGGGCCGTATTCCAGAACGTTTCTCAATACTCAATCGACGCTTGAGAGTAGATTTTATAAGGCAAAAAGAAGCCTCAAGCGTTGATTGAGTATTGAGAAACGGTCTGGAATACGGACCTCAGTGTTCCATTAACGATTACTGCGTTTTACTTTGTGGATTTACCATTGCGAGTGTTTCCGTCCTTGGGATAACACGTTTTGGTCCCGTTTGCCAGTAACATGGCAGTCGTTAAGCCTAGTTTATGGCCTTATGGGCGGTTTGAAAAATTTCTACACCAAATGGCTACAACCTGCGCCTGTCTATTTCAACAGGCAACAGAGTAATAGATTCGCCACGTGTTACGTGAGACAAAAATGCTTACGATGAGATATGGGCGTGTAATATGCCTCTGCCACTACTTCAGGGGTAAAGGCGTGACTGATAAGACCACTATGATACCACGTGCAGCCATTCATCAAACTGGCATGACCACGTGCAGCTCTTCATCAAAACGGCGTGACCACAACAATTGGGGCAGATTTTCATACATTATTGTAAAATTAATAAAAGAGTATGTTTATCAGTCACGCCTTTGAACCAGAAGGGGAAGCAGAGGCATATTATAAGACCACATTTTACCATGTGCTTTTTTTTTATTATTTTAATACAATATCTACGTAAAATGCACTTGTAGCACAGGATATAATTATCCTATTTTAAGTTTACCAGCTGTGCACACATTGTTATTCATGTATGGGGAATAAAAAAAAAATATCACATGCAGTAATTTAGCCAATTGGCGTGGTCACGAGTACCAACAAACCAGCGTGGTCACATTGTACTATGTTTATCACAATTCTCACATTACAGACTCCCACACACCTACGGACAGTTACTCACAAAAAATATAATTAAAATTTAATTAATGTTTGTTAGTCTACTAAAACTAGAGCAAGGATAGCCCAATTAAGCTAATTTTGAATTAATATATTTGTGCAGGTTTAGATAGCGAGAAAATGTTAAAAATTGCAATGAAAATAGTAAAATCATTAAAAAGCAGTAATCATCAAATCTGACAAATTTCCCAACATTATAATAAAATAACATAGGGGTTCGTAGGACACAGGGGTACGAAGGAGGTATGTCTTATTTTTTCACCATCATTTCTTACAATCGGCTTGTAAGCCCTTAAGCAGGTTATTTGAGAGATAGATCAATTGGTAAATAATAATAAGAAATTAATTAAGGAGATAACAATCAAAGTACTTCATATCCAAACATATTGTCACGCCTTTTTCCCTGAAGGGGTAGGCAGAGGCATACTATACGCCTACATTTCACCGTAAGCATTTTTGTCCCACGTAATAGGTCGCCCACTGCCGCGTTGAAATGGACAGGCGCAGGTTGTGGCGACCTGCTGTTGATATTATTCAAGCCGCCAATTGTTGAATCATTAAATTCTTATCAACACTCAACAACAAATTGACACAATAAACAATGAATTAACTAATAGGACTTTAATTAGTTTGTTCCTTTTATGAAAATATCAAACATTAAATATTAATTAGAGATGATTAATGACTCTCTCATTTTAGAACTATTCCATTAACAAATTGATTACTACATTATAACAGTAACCAAGGGCTTTTGGGGTGTTAACCTCCCCCTCCTAATGCAAAACACCCTGATAAGGGAAGTGTCAAATGTTCCTCGCAGAGTGGGGCAACTTTGCAGTTTATAGCCATTACCTTACCGAGGTAGAAATGGTCTGTTTATTTATGTGCTGACTAGTCCCTGAGCAGAATCACAATGTATAGAAAATTAGAAGGTTTATGTGCTCCTAAGTAAAGCAGGGACATAACCTCTGGCCTATGTAGAGGTGATATGAAACGCAATTAAGAGCAAGATACAGAATGGCATTCTTAAATAATATGCATTTGTTAAAAGGATATATAATAATAGAAGATTAATGAGACAGATTGACAGCAGACCTAAGACTGACTGGGATAGGTGATGGGAAGGTGTATGGTACAATAGATCTGGAAGGGAAGAAAGTGCCACGGTAATGCAGACCCCGGGAAAAGATAATTTACAACTATGACTCCTTTATCTTTCAAAAATAACATAATTGTTGAATTTTTACTTCATATACTTTATTACTGAATATTTGTATGCTTCAGAGCTGACTGAAAATGGTATTAATTCACTCTTCATTTATCTTTTTCATCTTAGTGTATTTCCAGTTACTTCTAAACACTACCAGGGTTTGGGGTTCACTTTTACCTGATCTGGCTGCTTGTGACTTTCTGCATTTTAGGATATAGCTTAACACTCCTATTAAAAAGACCTCCGTTAGATCCGAAACTAGTTGGGCTATCCCAAAATTTACATGTGAGTAAAACCGTTTGGTTAGTAATAATGAACAATGCTCACATAAGTTATTATTCCAATAAAGTACCAATAACCATTAAAATTATATGACAACCCTCACATAAGTAGAAGATGTGAAAGTTTATAGATTGTAGAAAGTCAAGTCTTAAATGATCTTAGTATGGCCCTAAGATCATTTAAGACTTGACTTTCTTTCCAGAATTCCAGAACGTTTCTCAATACTCAAGAAGCACTTGAGGCTAGTTTTTGCCCTATAAATACTACTCATAAGTGTTTCTTGGTATTGAGAAGCGTTCTGGAATACGGCCCTTAGTCTATCCCAATGAAAAAGAACTCCAAACTGTGAGCACTTTATCATGGTTGCCAATAACATAGCAGTTGATAAGCTAAGTTGAAGGCCAACTTGAACATTTTCAAGTGCAGGTCAACATTAAGTCCATTTGAACATGGCACTTGGCTCACCATCTGTCAAGTGGGATAAAAATACACATGGTGAAATGTGGGAATATGGTATGCCTCTGCCATCCCCTAGGGGATCAAGGCTTGAATGATAAACATATATGTAAAAGTTAAATAATGCAGAGTAAACTATAACACGAGGAAATGAGGACACATATGATTACATTACATAAACACATTTCATCATTAAATAAATAAGCACATGGGTGTATTTTCGGCAAAATTACCGCGAAACAGTAAAGGAGGTTAGGTATACTTACTAGTCTTCTTTTATTCTCTATTGAATTTCGTACTCTTGTGTTAAGTCTGTGCAAGTTGAGGCTCTGTGGTGGTTCGGGAACTGTAGTTACTTCTTTCTTGATTTGTACATCACTCACCAAAGATAAATTCACAATATTAACGTCATGACGCTTAGGATTACCGCTAGATGAGGGGCATTTCAAAATTAACATCTTTGTCTGAGGATCGAAGGCTAAAACTTCGCCTTCAATATTTTCATTGTAACATGTTCTAGTTGCAACTATACTACCGATAGTAAAACAATCAGATACTGCAGTTGACATTATACAATGTATAATATTCAAACGTGGGCAATAATACCATGAAATACAGTTGCAGTCGATCTGTGAAACGTGAAATATGAATATTTACGATTACGATACGAAAGCGACTAAGACGACGTCCGCCATTAGCCAACAATTTGACAAATGTCAACGCCAGTTTTTTTTTATCTTTGAAGCTTTGGCTTTAAACCATAAGGCGTTTTATCACTGACCTCTATACATACTTGTACATACATTATGTATGCTGGAAGGTCGTGATGCTGTCCACGTATATTTGTCTATGATGAACTGCATTTGAATTTTGTATTATGTTCTTTTATTTTTTTATGTGCGGTTTTATTATGTATTTTATTTTCTCATATACAAGTAAACACAATGTTTTCAAGTATTATTTACGTTTTAATTAATTGCTATAGCCTCTAGTCCACCCTATCATTGGTTGCAGAATGAATTTTATAGAACCGTTGAACAAATCAATTTACGATACCTGGTGCTTACTAGCACAGGCGATTCTCATATGAAACGATTTGTGGGAATACGCTAGTGGTAATAAAACGTTAGCGGCAACTGCGACTGCCGAAGAAAAGAGTGCGTTCCTAAAGGAAGACTTAAAGGCAACGTCAGAGCTATTTTTACTTATATCTCCACCAGAACTAAAACAAATTAAAGGGTGTAATACATCCAAGGAGGTATGGGACAAACTAAAGTCTGTACATCAAAGTTCAGGGCTGGCAAGAAAGGCTACGCTATTAAAGCAACTAGTATTGAAGTTTCTTTCAAGTGGCTCCCAATCCGACTTCGTAGGAATACTCGGATATTGTTACTTCTATATAATATCCTACACAATCCCTCTTATCCTTCTTATCTACGGGAACGTTTCTCTTTCATGATTAAGTCTGATGTTCCATGTAGGTCACACCTCACTTTTCGTTTAAATTGTCCAACTCACAAAACGGACTTTTATTCTAAATCCTTTACTGTTCACGCGGTCAGGCTGTGGAACGCACTTCCTGCTAAGATTCATAAGTGTCGTACCATTTCGAATTTCAAGAAAAGAGTGCGAGAACACTACCTATCGTCTATACTATAGAAAGTAGTACATGTGTATGTTCATTTTACAATAATATGTATTTATTTGCTTATTTATATTTATATATATATATATATTTACAGGTTAATAAACTTACATAAGCTATAGCTACATATTTACATAAAACATGTATATATGTAGCTATAGCTTATGTAAGTTTATTAACCTGTAAACATCATTTTTATTCTTTGTTTACTTCTCTTATCCCAGGCCTACTGGAAGAGATTTCTTTAGAAATAAGTAGTGCCTTTGTACGTAATTTTAGTTGTTTATCTGTCATGTTCTTTGTGTGTATGTACATAAATAAATAAATAAAATAAATAAATAAAGAAAGGGCATTCCACAGAAGCTTGTTGGTCGAAAAAGAGACCCAATAACCCCAATAAAACTAAAGGTCAAGAAAATACATATAACATCTGTTTAACAACAGAAACGTCGAAATGTAAAGGCAATTTATGGTGTCTTGACAGTGGCTGTACGTCACATATGACGGGTGATAAAAGTATATTCCATAACTTAATCCTGCGAGTGACACTCTAAAACTAGCTTCAGAAAAGCATACGACCGAAGTTAAAGGGAAAGGAAAAGCCGAACTTTTTACAAAGGATCGACGCTATAAAATTAGTCTTTCTGACACATTATATGTAACTGATTTATCGAATAATCTAATTTCTGCAAGCAAAATTACGGATTATGGCTATAAGGTTTTATTTGAAAAGGAAGCTAGTGTCAAAAAAGCGGAAAAACTGTTTTAAAAGCTAAAAGAAGAAATGGATTATACTACCTTGAATTTGATAAACTGGAAGAGACAGCAAACTTCACATCTAGTGATAAAAGCGAAATTATGAAATGGTACAAGAAATTAGGTCACATTAATGAAAGAAATCTAAAAGAAATGGTTAAAAATAAAATGATGCGAGGACTCGACTTTAAAGAAAAATCTTTGGGTACCTGTGAGACTTGTATCAAAGGAAAATTTTCCACTCTACCATTCCAAAGCCATGGACAAATAATATCTACCGAAGTGCTCCAGATAATTCACAGAGACGTGTGTGGCCCATTTGAGAATGAATCAATGGCCGGATCAAAGTATTTCGTAACATTTATTGACGATTATACAAGATACTGCTGTGTATATTTCTTTAAAGAAAAGAGCGAAGTAATTAATAAATTCAAGGAATATAAAAACTATGTTGAACTGTTTCATAAGAAGAAAATTCAAAATCTACAATCTGATAATGGAGACGAATACATGCCTCAAGCGTTTAACAAATTCCTCAAAGATAACGGTATAAGCCAAAGACTATCTGCACCTTATACCCCACAGCAAAGTGGCATGAGTGAAAGAAAAAATCGATCGCTGATGGATAAAGCCAGATGTCTGATGCTAGATGCCAATATCCCTGAATTTTTTTGGGCACAACCAGTAAACACTGCAAACTATTTGATAAATAGAACCCCAGCAAGAGCTCTCAAAGGCAATTCCCCATATGAGAAATGGGTACAACGAATACCATCAGGAAATCACCTACACGTATTCGGAAATAGAGCGATTGTGATGAACAAAAACCGAAGAGGAAAATTCACAGCCAAAGCCACAGAAGGAGTATTCTTGGGATATGCGGAATATACAAAAGATTTTAGAATCTATATACCCGAAAGAAATGATGTTGTTATCAGCAGAGATGTAAAAGTATCGAAAAGATGCATTATGGCGGACACCTGGATTTCGAAGACATTTATAGTCCAGTAGTAAGTCAATCTGCATTAAAAACTTTATTAGCAATTGCCGCATCTAAATCTTGCTACTTCATGACATTTGACATCAAGACAGCTTTCTTATTCGGAGATTTAACAGATGAAGTTTATATAAATTTTTTATTAATATTAATATTTTAAATTTAAATTACCTGTTGGCTATGAGACTGACTGCAATACTACAGAAGTAGTTTACCGATTAAAAAAATCATTGTACGGATTAGAACAAGCTCCATTTACATGGAATAAAACTTTTACCCAAGCGATGTTTGATTTGGGATTCAAGACAATCAAAACAAATCGATGCGTTTTCATAAACAAAGATAAGTCAATAATAATCGGACTATTCGTTGATGACGGACTTGTCATAGGAAAGGACAAGAAAAAGATCGAAGTTATTTTGAAGAAACTTGAAACCAAATTTGAAATGAAAAATAATGAAAATCCAAGTACTTATTTGGGTATGGAAATAAAAAACTCAAAAGAAGGAATAATTCTTACTCAGTGATCCTAAATAAATGACGTACTGAAAAAATACAACATAAAAAATGCCAAACCTTGTGACACGCCCGCAAGTAGCGATTTAAAGTCGATACAGGAAACTGCCCAGGACAAGGAATATCCCTATACGGGAGCAGTGGGAAGTTTACTGTACCTGTCTACAAGAACCAGACCAGATATCGCACAAGCGGTCAATCTAGTTAGCAGGAAGGTCGAAAACCCCAAGGAAATATTTAAATATTTAGTGGGAACCAAAGAGAAAGGCATTTTGTTTAAACGAAACAAACCGATACAGGACAATGATGCTTACAGCGACTCGGATTATGCTGGAGACCCATTGACGCGAAGAAGCACTTCTGGCATCATGGGCATCCAAGAGGCAGCCTATAGTAGCGCTATCGTCGACTGAAGCCGAGTACATAGTCGCAGCAGACTGCTGCAAAGAGGCATTGTATCTGAAATCTCTATTACAAGAAATAACCGGTTTGAACATAAAAATAAATTTGCATGTTGATAATCAAAGTTCGATTCAACTTGTGAAGTCTGGATCCTTCAACAAAAGGTCGAAGCACATAGACGTGCGGTACCATTTTATACATGACCAGTTCGTGGAAAGAAATTCAGTTAGCTGACGTAATGACAAAACCATTGTCAAAAGTAAAGTTTAAAAGACACTGTGCAAGATTAATGCATGTATAGAAACGTGTCTCGGCAACATAAGTGAACATCAGGAGAAGGTGTTGGAAGGTCGTGATGCTGTCCACATATATTTGTCTATGATGTACTGCATTTGAATTTTGTATTATGTTCTTTTATTTTTGATGTGCGGTGTCATTATGTATTATATTTTCTCATATACAAGTAAACACAATGTTTTCAAGTATTATTTACGTTTTAATTAATTGCTATAGCCGCTAGTCCACCCTATCAATGTACATGTATGTATGGAGGTCAGTGCGTTGTATAGATACTTTTTTTATTTATAGATATTTTATTCGTTTCAAATTACAATAAAAAGAAATTCTTCACTTCTTAATTAATTATTAAACTAAGCTAGCTAACTAAAAATAATCGAAAAACAAAGTCACGAACCAAACCTAGATATATTTTTAAATTTCTCTGGACTAGGCGGGTCCATTAGTCAGATGGTTTAAGGCTGGACTGCTCATCTTATATTATCTTTGATCAGGCAAAGTCAGTTCTTCTGCCTCAGTAAATTGATGACAGAGACACACAAAGAACTGGCTGAAGAAGAGACAACAACAAGATACAGGACTAAGGATTGCCTTTGACAAATACACAAATACTAATGTAAAGGCTGTATGGCTTAGGTTCTTTGCCTGCCCAAAATTAGGGTGATGGCGATAAAATAAATTATTTGTTTATCTTACTCTTCTACATCTGTTTATTATAAAAATAAAATAGAGTCTTTTGGCGGGAAGAGTGACAAGTCCGGACGCTTGCTGTATAATATTTTCTAAAACTAGTGCATTTATCTTGTTTTATGTGCGGGAGTGGTGGTTTCTTGGACATAAAAGTTGTGTTAACGTGCTATAGTAAAAGACAATGATATATATGCAGTGAAATGCTATTTTCTCTCTTGCCGCGAAAAGTCCACTGAAAACCTCAGTATAAGAATCATCATTATAATGAGGGCAAGTACCAGGACCTAGTACTGAGGTCACGACATCGACAAAGACTGGACAGGACTAATTAGAAGAAATATGATATTAAAAAATAAGATTTTACTAAAAGGTCTATGTAACCAGGCCATAAAATAATATTAATATTAATTATTAAAAAATTATGGATAGAGCCTGAGCAAAGACGCAAAGACCTTATACTAATAACTATATTTATATATAGTTGTAAACAAGTATATGGTCTTTGGGGTGGAGTTCTTCACAACATAAACCACTCAACCGTTAAGGCGATTCTGTGATGCGTTTGTCCTAGTGCAGTCTCGAAAGAATAATGGATTTGTGCTAAGTCAATTATTCGCAACCACAAAAAGCACCACGAGGGTATCAGTCGTAGTCGAAATTTTACAAAATAGTCCTAGGTCAGAGCCACAGCCCAGAAATGTTTTACTAATAAATACGACATCAGCTGGATCATAAACGGAAAAGTCAAAAGTACTCGGATACCCAGACGTGGATGTATGAAGCGATTGATGAATCTTGAAGAAGCGAAAGAAGTATGCATGGATCGCGAAGCCTAGCGATCTGTCCTCTCTGACTACGCCGTCAGGGATACAGCGTGAAGATAGTTAGATAGCTGGATCATGATCCCTTTGAGATTCAGATACTCAATTGCTAGCACCACCTGAATTTCAGTTCCCCTTGGTTACCAACGTGAAATAACAATATTTTAACATTGAGTTAATATTGTACTACGTACTAGAGAAGCCACCGCCCTATATCGCCAGTGCTCCGTTCAACTGTGGTGCATGAGCCACAGTTCACTGTTGCTTTCTCGCTCTTGAGCGCGTAAGTCGTATGGCTCGGGCCTGCTCGGGCGCCTCCTCCCCCAAACCCCGCACCGCCGCGCGTGGCGCACAGATTTTGTTCGCGATGTCTGCTCCATGTACGTAGTACAATATTAACTCAATGTATTTTAACAAAGTGTACATTCCTTTATTCACAGCAAATATTACCTACATAAAATGTTGTAAGTAATAATGACACAAAAGTAAAATATTTACAATAATGACCAAAGCTAGTCGAACAACAGCGTGATCACTGTACAATGGCGAGGATACCGAAACTATAAAATTAAATAAGTATACATGAATAATATGGCGAGTATACCTCAGCAATGACGAGCTTACCTGAACAATGGCGAGCTAACCTGAACAATGGCGTTACAATAGAAATACAGACGGCGAAAGACTCCTCTAAAACCCTGTTTAAACTCAGTTTGAAAAAAGTAAAAAATGACCGTAATAAATATTCCATTCGTCTTGTCAGCATATATTTAGAATACACGTTACTGAGGTAAAATACGTCTTGGGCTTGTTATCATGTTTGTACACCTTTTTTCGTGATCAGTATAGGTATACACTTTAAAATAGCAAAGCGGGCAAATGTTTTCAGTGATTAGTAATATCTTTTTTTTTTTAAATAACTTCTGGCCATAAAGTAATAACGATATGAATTTAAAAAAAAAACAGTGACGGATGGTAGAGGACTCGTGTAGTTTTAGTTCGAATCCGGCACGACATTATTTGTAGATGCCACACGTTCGATGTGGTTCATTTGGACTCTCCATATAAGGCTTGGGGGTTTGAAGTAAAAATAAATAATAAAATAATCAGTGATTTATTACCACATCGTTTATATTTATTATATTATACAAATCATTTATAATTGGCATGTTACTGTTATGTACTTAAAAAATAAGATTAAATCTGTTTTTTATGTTTTCAAAATAGAGTAATTTCGTAAAGAGGGCTATTTTATTCAATAGCTCAAACTAAATCTGGTGATAAATTCAATATCAATATACCAGGCACGCAGTACACACGAGGAGTTGGTTTCGATCTAGCCTGTAGATAACTCCCAAGTTTAGTAGAAAAAAACACAACGTCATACTTAGTCAACTTGGCAAAAAAGGTAGAAATGGTCTGAACAATAACAATAGTTTTAAGGTGCCTTACAATGTTTACAGTGCTTTTATTAGTTATTAGCAGTTTGTCAATGTCCCGTAGATAAGTAATTTGTTAAAAAGAGCCTGGTGAAAGTCGTTGTCCTTTTTCTTTTTTTTAATTTTAGGTAATGGTATTTTTTTACTATCAGTCGTAGTCTGACAGTAAAAAGTAATGACTGTATATACAGTGTACTGTAATATTGTCGAACCGTATTTACCTACTTGAGCAGTTTAAAAAAAGGTATTTCCGATTTTATTTTTTCTTAGCCATCTATGGCTATATGTCGTAATAGGGGTCAAATTTGAGCAAAAAGTGTTGATTGGTTTGGTATAAGTTCGAGAACAAAGCGAAAATCCGAATCGGGAAAGAATGGAGCTACGCTCAATTCACTGCAATTACACGTCGAGCGAATTTAAAGTCTATGATAATTAACAATTATAGAAAACTGAGAAAATGTTTCTATGTGAGGTAGATTAAGATATTAAGGCCAAGAAGTACCAGGGTAATTGAAATCGTAGTTGTATCAAGCAGGTACCTTTAAGGAAATACCTGTGTACATTGTTTCAATAAACAAGGTGTCCTATTAAAGGCGTACTAATCCGACAGCTATTGCCTACGATGCTTTATTTTAAAAAAAATGTCAGTTCTTTTATAAAATTTATGCAAATATAAACGCCATTTTTTTTCGTCATTTTTTTAAACATTTTGGACTTCAGGCTAAGCTGTACAAGGCCGACAGCGTAACGTTCTTTAATTAGTTCGCTTTCAGAGACATCCGGTATAATTATACCCACCGACTTTATTATAATCCAAATCATATAATAACAAGTTATGCTTCTACAAATAAAACAAATATATTACTATAAATATATAATTTAGCCATATTCCTATACAGCTTTATAAAATCGACTACAAAATTTGGTCACTCAAAGCCTCCCGATATGAAAAGTGACGGATTATTGTAGAATTATCATAAAATGTTAATGAAAACTAGCTCGATCTACTAACAACAAACGAACGTTAAAACTCTTAAATCTAATGAAAATTACGCCTTTGAAAAACTTAAAACATATTTCTTTTACATTTGATATAATGGCAACACTTTTAAAAATAAATAGACATCAAGGCGATAATATATCCAGCCATAGATAAAACGAGATATTTTTTTTTAGTGCAAAGACAATATTATGCTTACTTCCACAATATGAAAAAACACAAACAAATAAAAAATTGATCAGATGTTTCCGATCATAGGACCTCAAATTCTGACTATACTATCTTAAAAGTAATTTTGTGATAAGTATACTGCATATAACAAAATTAAACAGATTTCAAAGTCTACTTGAAGCCAAGCGCCATCTTGTTTTACAAAAATCCTCCCTATACTTAAAATTAAAAAAAATACGATATGTTTGTTTTTCTTTCGTTCAAAACTTTTTCTTGTTATATATAAAATTAATTATTTACTAAGGAATAAAGTTTTACTGTACTGAATGCAAAAAAAGAATGGCGAAACTGTACGATCAACATTTTGTTTAATAAATTTGAAGTCTTATTTGTTATCGAAAACATCTACATTTTTTTTATACATAACTAATAGTGTGCTTATTATATTAACGAGATATAATATAAAAATATTAATAGTTATTGTAATAACTTTGTTTATTTACTCTTAGGTACACGACACGCTTAGGCCCGTATTCCAGAATGTTTCTTAATGCTCGATCGACGCTTAAGACTAGATTTTGCCTTATAAAATTTACTCTCAAGTGTTTCTTGAGTGTTGATAAACGTACTGGAATACGGACCTTAAACTGCTGAGATAGGACGTCAAAATGGCGTCTCCCGCCTAATGAAAAGCATAGACAACGCGTAATCGAGGGTCGATAGCCTCAGTTTGTAGGCTCAGAAATATATGCTTTTACACGTTTCTCTTGAAAGGACCCAAGATTGTCAGAAGTGGGGAACACGTGATTGTGTTTGTATATTTTTTCAGACAAGCATACTGCCCACCTGATGGAAAGTGGCGACCGTAGCCTATGGACGTTTGCAACACCCAAGGTGCGACACCCTCGCTGCCGACCCTAAAATGTATTATTATATCTGTCAATAAATAAATAAAAAGTCTAATGTAATTGGAATTCATTTTTTTCGGAAACAGTAGGTCTTTTTTTTAATATGGAAAGTCGACTGTTAGCGAATTGAGGGCCACTTTCAGTGCACAAGAGTATTGACAGTGGCCCTCAAGTTGTAGTCAGAGAGAAACACATGATAAAAGAGCGTTCCAAAATTAATTAAGACGTAGAGATGGATTAATTCGTCAGTTTCGAGTAGGTCTCGATGGTGTAATTAGTAACGCGTCTCGTGAAGACACTGATTCGACTCCAACTCAAGACTGAAATAAATTTCCACGTTAAATTTAAAATATGGACAGGAATCCACACGGTGAAAAGTGGGCATATAATATGCCTCTGCCACCCCTTCGGGGATAAGGCGTGATGGATATTTATTTATATTTATTTATTTATTTAAATTTAAAATATAGTTAGTACACTGATTGCTTTTCAAAATTGTTTTTAAAGCGTTCCAATTTTTGATTTCCTTCGACAGAGAAACGATTTTTAAGACATGTTCGGTTCTAGGGAAAATTCTCTACACTGTATAAGAGTGGTATCACTATATAACACGCCTGGTTCGGAATCGAGTACCTAAAAGTATATAAACATAACGCTAGAATTGAGATGTAAGAAAGTTATACAAAAAAAATTGTACCTAACATCTACTTAGAATAATATATTTTGAAATCATTTCCACAATACACAGTCTAAGCCAGTATTAGACAATATGACCGCTTGGCGTGTCTGACAACCTGGTACTTTTAGTATCAAAACCGAGCAAAATTTCAACTATTTTGAGGGTTTTGAAGGTTAAAGACCTAAGACCCCTTAGGATAAGGGGTCTTAGGGCCGTATTACAGAACGTTTCACAAAAACACTAAACAGTAAATACTTGATAATAGATTTAATAAGGCAAAATCTAGTCTCAAGCGTTGATCGAGTATTGAGAAATATTCAGGAATATGGACCTTAGAGTTTCTTTTTGTTACATTCATCACAATGTGGAAAAAATCAAACACTTTTATGTAGAGGGCGCTGTGTGTTTGTTTACATAGGGAACGTCAAATTTTATAGTAAAACTATGGAGGGTAGAGGTAAGGAGGACTATCTTATATGGGGGACAAGTTGAAAAAGTGTCCAGCTGTAAGCTGTAAGTAACAGTTCAAAAACCTTCCAGAATGGCGCTGGCGTAGCAGCAGTGTACGGTATGAATGTAGCAGCAGTGTACGGTATGAATGTAGCAGCAGTGTACGGTATGAATGTAGCAGCAGTGTACGGTATGAATGTAGCAGTTGTAGACAGATTGAAGTGTGCTGAGTAAATAAATTTATTATTTTTGTTGACTAAAGTAGTTAGTAACAGTACAGATACAAACCTTCAACTATTTACGTAGTCCAAAATAATTTTGTAAGCATAACCTAAAACAACTGCTGTGAGAAAACGTGGAGAGTGATTTAATTTTTGTGAACTGTGAAAACGTTAAGTGATATTGTAGTGAGCAGTTATAAAACTCTTTAAAATAATAAAACAATAATGGGCAAAATTTGTGTCGTGAAAAGTTGTCCAAGTGGACGTAAATTGAAAAATAAAGAAAATGATTCGCCTCAGTCTCTGTCTTATTTCCAACCAACAGTATGTAAAAAAATTTTTTACAAAATATTTATTAACGATTGTCCACTATTATTTTTTTAGTTAACTAACAAATTTACATTTTTTGTTTATATATATTCACAGACACCGGCGAGATTAAAAAATTGGAAAATTTCTTTGGGCATTGAATTGAAATCAACAGATTATATTTGTCATCTTCATTTTAAAGAGGAGCATATAAAAATGTACGATAAGTTTTACATTCAAGGAGAACTCAAAATTTTTCCTACAGGGAAAAAAATACTCAAAGATGAAGCTTTACCAACGATCGAGCATCAGTTTATTCCCATACCAGCATATGAGCACCTATCAAGTAACGTGCATAAATCGCAAAAGCCAAACTTACAATGCAGTCACACTGAAGACAAACAGCAGTATCAAGTGCAAGAAATCAACATCGAGCAGCAGACAATTCCAGTAGATCAAGAAGTTTCTAATAATTTAGTGGATGCTAATGTACAAACTGAGCATGATTCAAATGAACCAATGTTAAGTCAAGATTTAAATCACCTCCAGGAAACCGAAGCAAGTACACAATCAGTGAATTTTAGGAATAATTTTCCTACAGTTTTATCGCTGCCTCCGTTTTGGATGTTTCTAAATAATCCGGAAGGACCCGAATTTTTGCGGATGGATCCTGCAACTGGGCAGATCAAGAACCATTTACGTTTAAATGAGGATACATCTGTTACTGTATGTATCAATTAATATCCGAGTAAATATATATGGTTTTTTTATAAAAATAATTAATTACTATCTAATTGCAGGTTATTTTTCGTAATCTTGAAGAGTTGCCTCTAAACGAGAAAATTGATTCATTAAGTAATATTTCAAATTACTTGAAATCCGTAGAAAGATGGCCATTATGCGTTGGCACTGAAATTGACAAAAACAAGTAAGATTAGTTACTTTTTAAATAAATAAATAAATGTATGAGTTGCCAAGAAAAAATTAACAAGAATTTAATTTTAACAATAAAATTAATTTTCAGATATTCGAAAACTTGTAAAGGTGTGATTGTTGGTGATGACACATATAAAAGAAATCAACCTAATCCAAGATGTAAATCGTGTCGAATTTTACGACATCGGTTACAGAACTGTAAGTCAACTGCTATTAATATGGGGAGAATAGCAGCTAAAAAACGGCGTGCTTCAACTCTTGTTAAACAATGCAAACGTCTTAAAAGAATGGTAAGTTTGATAAACCATAATTTTTTTTTGGCTTGAAACATTATTTCGTTTTTTACCATTCATCAAGATGACTTTATTTAACAATACGAAATCAACTGAAAACATTGGTTATGGGAAAAATTTATTCAATTCCATATTGGTCTTCTATTTTTAACATTAACAACATACTAAGACACTTCGTCACTGAAATTGAAGGAAATAGATACATAATAAAAACTGTTCGATAACATTACAGAAAGAAATGTTTAAAGCTCACACAGTAAAAATTTGATGCAGATATTTTTATAATCCTTCGATTTTAAGCGACTAGTATAGCCTAAACTATTCCCAAAATTATGTGCAATTTTGGCTTTAAAATATAACCATGTTATTTGTTTGTTTAACAGGAAACCCATACTATTTGTACTCTTTCAAGGGTTATATAATTAATCAAAAATTGAATCTTACGAGGAGAGATACCCAACTGAGCAGTATCTATAAAAATTTTGTTGCCAATTTTATAGAAAAATAATATTAATTGAAAACCCATTGAGAAGTTCCGAAACATGAGTATAACTTACAAAAATAAAAAAATTCACAGTATATTCATGTTTCCGTTAAATTTTGAACTTTTTAAAGGGAATCACATATGAAATTTACATCTTCAATATTTTCCGATAATTTGTTTTTGAATGAATTTGTATATTTTAATCTTCCATGATTCTTTTTATTAAAATAGTTTTGATTTGTACATAAAAATTGTACATTAATATATGTGCTGGAATAATAATTGTACATTTATTCTAGTATACTCCAGATTTGTACATTCAATTTTAATATTTCTTTGATTCTTCAATGATAAAAATTTCATATTGAATAAAGAAACTTTTTTTATTCCCATTACAACGAAACAAAGCAAGACTTTGAATTTGTACTATGCAAGTTGCACGTTAATAAAATGATAATAAAAATTTTGTTTGTTTACTTGTGTTAATGAAGTAGTCAAGTGTAAGTAATTAGATATTATAAGTAATCTATTGATAATTTTTAATGTTACTAGAACATTGATCGACTTATATTAATAAATATTTGTAGTGCTGTATTTTTTAACGGTATTCGAATGTTGTAGTTTAAGAAATATCAAAGATAGTAGCATCGCGAACGTTTTAATGGAATATATTTGTTAATTTTTTATAATAAATTCGAATCTTGAAATTTATATGTTAAAAATAATGTGTAAAAATTGAGTTATTATGTCGCCAAAATTGATCAATAAATCATTTAGCTTAATTTAAACACGCCGCTGATAGATTACTGTTTATTAGCAATACATAGTTACTCATACCAGTCGCATTATATCAATCGCAGAACTACTTATTATGCGCTACATTTGAGGCTTTCTTTATATGTTACTGATTAAAAATTAGATTATTTATATTAATTTAAAGTGTACCTGAAGATTGGAACGTTTTACGCGGAATAAAACTAAAAAGTTAAAAATCTATTGGATCTAGATTTCTGAAATGTTTTGCATATCATCAGAAAATCGCAGCTATCCCCAATTATCCCTAAAGCAGTCACATTACATAAATTTTTTTGTTTCGTTGGGATAAAAACGTTATGATCGTCAGGTTATTATAAAAGAACCTTAATATTATTTATAGTATATTACAAGCTTGAAGTATGATTACCTTTGCACTATCATCAAGGTCAATCAGTTACATAGTCTCGACTGTATTCATGATTTCCGTAATATCGCAAATTTTATTTTATTAATATTTGATAAATGACCTCCAAAATTTTGTAACTTTTTTATTATATCTTTGCAGAAAATTAGACTGAAAGAAAAAATATTTATGGCAAAGTCTGAGTGTGCAAAGAAGTCAGAAGCTGTACTACAAGAAGCAATTAAGACGTTACCAACAGAATTTCAGAATGCCGTGAATTCTTGCTTCGAAGCCGCGAAAAAAAAAAATGCTAAAGGTCGACGATACACTTTAGAATGGATTTACGAGTGTATATTGATTCGTTTAAAAAGCAGAAAAACATATGAATTTTTACGTCACAGAAATATTTTACCTCTTCCATCTATTGATACGTTGAATAAATTCATCAGGAAAATTAGCTGCTCTGCTTATGGGTTTCAACCTGCTACTTTTTACGGCTTAAAAGAAAGGTGTCAAACAATGGAAAAAGGCGAAAAACGAGGAGTTATTTTGGTCGATGAGATGAAATTAAGCGAAGGTGTTTTTTTTGATCCACAATCAATGAAATTTGGTGGTTTTGTTGACCTGGGAAAACATACACCGGAGGATTTAAAAAATAAAACGGCAGATCACGCTTTAGTTTTTAAATTTGTACCTTTTAAAGGTAGATGGCTTCAAGCTTTAGGATGTTTTCTTTCAAAGAATGCTTGCAAAAGTGAACCATTACATAAGCTCCTTGTAGAATGTATTGTGCTAATGGAAAATAGTGGCATAAAAGTTGATTCTGTCGTTATGGATGGTGCATCCTGGAATCGTGGAGTATGGAAAATATTCGGTATTGACGAAGCTAACATTAGCTGTGAACATCCCTGCGACAGCTCGCGGCGGTTACGGATGATCTCAGATTTTAACCATTTAATTAAGTGCTTCCGAACTTCTATCTTTGATGATAAACGACCAGACTTTAAGGTAGAATCGACTAATGATATTTTTATTGGGAAATTGAACTATGTAATTGTTATTATTATAATTATAAATTTTTCAGACCCCTTACGGAACTGTGAAAAAACTACATTGGGAAGCTCTTCTAGAAGAAGAGAATTATCGTCAACCCAATATGAAAATAGCTTACAAATTGACACCAGCACATTTAAAACCAAAAGGATTTCAAGCAATGAATGTTCCTCTTGCTACTCAAGTATGTATTTATCTACATTTTTCATTAAATCTATTAATAAAATAAAACACTGACTGTACGATAGATTTTATAGATTGACTCTTGTTTTTTCATTATAATATTTTAATTTTTAAAATTACAGGTATTCGGTCATGAAGTATCTGTTGCGATGGCTCATTATCAACAAAAGTGCGAGAAATTAGAAGATTCAACTCCGACGCAAAAATTTATTGACCTAGTTTTTAATTTAATCCAAGCTATGTCGTCGCGGATACCAAGAGATGCTCTGTATGCAAAAGATGATTGTCCTAAAAGACAGGTAAGAATAGTTATAGAACAAAGCACAATAATAAAAAATTTAAACTTTGCAGATTTAATTTAAAAAAAAAATTAATTGAGAAAGCTTTGGCTCAACAATCATGACCACTGGTACCATAAAAAAACTGTCAGGTACTTAATGCCAAACGTTAATGTGTTATATTACTAATAGTTTGGAATTCTTATTGCTAATTTTGAAAGTGGGGAACATATTACAATGATTTTTTCGATTTTTTTTTCTATGCTTGCATTTATGTTTTTATTTTTACGTGACATTTGTAGTCAGTACATTTGTAATATTTTTATTGCTATGGTTATTTTCTATTGGTTTATAATGTTTTTGTTATTTTATCAATGATTTATTAAACGATTTTAGAGCTTTTTGACTTACTTAAGATTTAAATATTTCAGGCTATCCTCGAATTTCTACAATTTCTTGGAGATTGGGAACAAATTGAAAAAAAAATACCTGTTTCAAGGAGTACTTTACTTGGTTTAAAAGTAACTTTACGGGCGACACTCGAAATTTTGGATATGCTAAAAACCGAATGTGATTTTAAATATTTGATGACAGCTACTTTGTCTCAAGATCCTTTGGAGGTAGTTATACATATGAACATATTACCATTTTGTATATAATTCGTTCTATTTTCTTACGAATAATTTTTTATCTTCAATTTCAGAGATTTTTTTCTGTCATGAGATATTCGTGTGGAGGAAATGATCACCCTGATCCGAAAATGTTTGCCCAAGTGTATCGCTTGGCGTCTTCTTTTTCTTTAATACGTCCACCAAAAGGGTGCAACGTTTCCGGGACAGATCTCCTAAGAAGTTTAATAGGACGCAAGGAAGTTTTAACTTCCTCGAATACAGCAGACAAGGGCAAGGATTCATGGCTCAAAAGCATCGACAATATGTTGGAAAGTCTTGAACCACCATCACGCGAAGACTCTTCAATCGACCAGGACCATGATTACAACGAGGCCGTAACCAGTGATGCTGTCCAGTCATACATTGCTGGTTACATAGTTCGCAAATTAAAAAAAATATTGAAATGTCAAAATTGTTTACAAGCTATAGAGATGAGTGCCGAAGCTGGTAAACAATTGCAGCGAAATGATGTAATATGCAAGATGGATTTGTATGGTGGATTACAATTTGCAAGTAATGAGTTATTTAATCTAACGAAGCAATTAGAAAAGTGTGTATTAAGAGCTATCAGTAAAGATCTTACCAATGTCGAAACAATAACAGATATAACTATTGAACTAAAAAAAGAAATATTACTGAAAGTTGGGTGTATTCAACATCAAAACGATTTAACAAAAAAAATTATAGACATTTATATTGTTATGCGCGCTCATTTTTTGGCTAAATCAGAAAACAAGCGCTATGATGCTGCCAAAGCTAAAACTAAAATGAATAGAAAAAACGCCAAATTACTATCTTAAATGCAACACTTGTGATTTTAAAAATTTTTTATATTTTATTTATTAAAAATGTTTTTGTTAATTTATATAGTTTATTGTTATAAATAAATATAAATTTATAGTCTGTAAAACTTGTCTTTATGACTGCTTTCGCAGTTACACATAAACTAGCTAATTTCAAAAGACTGATTATTTTCTTTTAACCAATAAAAATATTTTTAAAACGTATTTATGACTTATCTAAAAAAATTTTTTTTTCCTAAAATTGACTATTGTGAAATTTTTTTTCTATCATTATCTTTTTTAAGAACTGTTGTTCACTAATTTTGAACACACCATTTTCTCATCTTATAAATATATTAATTTTTTTAATATTGACTAAATAAGCGTTGAAAAATAATACACAATACTTTAATTATATACCATTGTTTCTTACTTTATGCTTATTTCAAAAAAGTGCGCCGAAACGAAGCGGAAGTTGTTCTTTCCTTGTTTATTTTTCTATTTTACTCTAATAACTTTTGGCGTGGTTTTTAAAATTTACACTGATGCGATTGTAGCGCCACCCTAATTTTACGCATTTCGACGGACACTTTTTCATACACAGAGATAGTCCTCCTTACCTCTACCCTCCATAAGTAAAACGAATCTGCTTCGTCTTGCGTTTTGTTTTTGCTTAAAGTTTTTTTTAATAAAAGATTTACATGTATTTTACTTGGTGAGTGAATTAAATTAAAGTGAAATTGAAAAAAAAGGGACACTTAAAAGTCACGCGTGGTCCCATTATTTAATAAATAATAAAAAAAAACGTATTTTTAACGTAATAGTACGAAGATTGACCGTTGCTTTGTAACAAACATTTGGCGCCCTCTACAATGAACTATTTTTTATTTTTTTATTAACAGTTTTCTTCCCCATTTAAAAAGTTAAGTTCTATCTGTCAGATTATATCACTTATATAATGTCAATGTCATTTCTCCTTTCAAATTGTAATTTAAAAACTCGCGCGAGCCACGAGCTTAAACGAAAATGTACCAAAATACTGCGTTTACACTCGCGCCTCGTCTCGCAATCTCGTCTCGTGGCTCGCAAGCTCGTCTCGTGGCTCGCGCGAGAGTGTAAATGTGGTTATAGGAATTTTTGTGTGTTTGAAAAATTGAAGGTCAAATTGTCAAATACTGGCAGCTTATCTTGTCTATAACTAGCACATTCAGATTTGTAAGATGCTGCGATTTGACACCGGATTTTTTTGTTGTTTTGTTGTTATAGAAAAAAAATAGGGTCCACATTTAGATGACTAGACTCTTAGAAATTTCAAATGAAATCCGACAAATATCCTTGTGGCGACCAGCGCCACCTATTGAAAAACAATTGAACTACATCGACATCGATACTAAGAATCCTGCATCGCGATATCAAAGTTGTCACTACCAGCCCTTGTATAATAAGAGTTTCGCGACAATCCCCAATATCTACCGATGCTGGTGCCACTGCCTAATCGGAGGAACGTCTCCTATTCTTTCAAACCCTAAAATGAAATTTCAACGTAATTCATGTAGTTCTAAACAGATATAGTGGATAGCTCAAAGTAAGTCAGAGCAGGAGACAGGGTAGGCCGAGACTTACATATGAAGACCACGTGAGCAGATTGCTCAACAACGGAAAAGTCAAAAGTACTCGGATACCCAGACGTGCGTGTATGAAGCGATTAATAAATCTGTAGGAAGCGAAAGAAGTATGCATGGATAACGAAACCTGGCGATCTGTCCTCTCTGACTACCCTTAGAGCGTGAAGATAGTTAGTTAATTTTTATTTCTAGTGTCGACCCTAATCTCCACCCTAACATAGGGCTGTCCCTCAAATCGCAGCATATAACAAATGGGCACGTTCAGTCTTGCGTTCAATTCAGCACGATGAGTCTAGGAGGCAGTATACCGCGTTTGCTTAGCCACATTCTGAGAAAAAAAAACAGCTTATTAAATTTAAAAAAAGTTCAATAGAAGCGCTCGTGGTCCCGCGGACTCAGTGTTCTGTAAACGATCACTGCGTTAAACAACTTTTACTATGGCTGGTCCTTGGATGGGTGACCACTTTGTGGCATTTACATTTGCGAGGTTTCCGTGCTTCGGAAGGCACGTTAAGCCGTTGGCCCCGGTTGCCAGTAAAATAGTAGTCGTTAAGTCAAGTTGAAGGCCTCAAAAATTTCAACAGCAGGTAGCCACAACCTGCGTCTGTCTATTTCAACACGGCAATGGGCTCACCACCTATTACGTGGGACAGGAATACAAATGGTAAAAAGTGGGCACATAATATGCCACTGCCATCCCTTAAGGCGTGATAGGTAAATTAATTAATTAAATAAAAATATTCATTGAAAGTACTGTTATTTCGTAACTATAATATAAATAAAATAAATATTCTGGATCATTTTTTTACACAGCGCCATCTAGCCCATAGTAAGCTAATATAAGCTTGTTTTATGTGATCTAGACAACTGATAAACATACTATTATATTTCTAAATTCATACATATTACACATAGAAAACATCCGAAATCCTAAACCAACATTTGTGGATACACTACCACTGCGCCCCCAGGCAGTTATAATATAAAGCACTAGGTGACTATTGATTATTAAATATTGGTGACCGTTACAGTTTCCCGTGACATACTTCGGAACTCCAGTCGCACCTATTGAATACCGTCGCTTAAAAACTCTACTATAATATATTAAAATACCATGGACGAGTTCAAGTACCAGGGAAGCAGTAACAGAGAGAAGAGTAAACAGTAGACTTACCCAATACCAGCGCCCAGCAGAAGGGAGACAATGTTGGTGACGAGCACAGCCGCGATGGCGCCCCGACTGAACAGACACGTGCGACGGACGGACAGACAATGGCTCTGGAAGAAATAAACATATTGATATTAATATTTTAAATATTATACTAGTAGCTAAACATAAGGTTACGCTAGCACTGTATATTGGATCAGAGCATCAGAGAAAAAGATCGATCGAAATACAACTAGTGGTTCTGTGAACCGTAGACTTGGGAGTATTTATTTTTCTTTTTTTTTTATCAATTTAAAAAAAACAATCAACATTTCTTTATTTTTGTTTTGAGCGCTCTTGCCTCTTGATCTCCCCTCCCCTGCCTCCATTTTCCCCCGATCGGAAACTCCCTCGCTAAAAGTAGTTGTCTACATCAAGGATTGTCCATGCCAAGCTGCATGCAAATCCGATGAAATTTACGACCTGTAGACTGAATGGACGGTCGGACATCAATAGCATTTTTCCAGTACCAGTGGAGTTTAAACAGTACCCAGGTATATGGGTTGATGGATAAAGAAAGGAACAGCTCGATATGGGATCATTGCGGTATGTCAGAAGATGTAGTAACTAAGATAGAAAAAGGGATGCTTAGATGGTTCGGACACGTGGAGAGGATGGATGAAAATAAACTGACAAAGCAGATATATGTGGCGAGAGTGAATGGGCAAACTGTAGGGGTCGACCTCGGCGTACGTATGTCAACCAAATACCCTTAACCGGCGAGCGTGTATGAAAACACTTATGAAAGTAGAAGAAGCGAAAGTGGTACGTCAGGATCAGGTCATTACTGTATAATTGGTCAAATATCATGTAAATCAAACTATTATTTGATTTACATATATTTTGATTTACATGATAATTACCTAATTACATTAAATGTAATTACTGGCGGTTAGAAAAGAGTGGCCATGATTCTATTGCCAGGTTCTTCCTCTGGCTCTAACTATTGTTTTGCGAATCAGGCAGTAAATGTAAATGTAGAAGCAATAATCTTGACATTCATAAGTGTTACTTTGTGCGTGCATGTATGAAACGAATAATAAATCTGAAAGCAAAAGAAAGTGTAGGAAATATTAGCGTTAGCAATCATATTTAATTGCTAAGACTCCATTCGTATTAATTTAATGAACAGTACTTGTTAAAATTAATTATTGCTAAGAGACATCGATTACGCAATAATTGACAATTCGTCACGAACCCACAATCTCCCTCCAATACATGACTAAGCGCATCGACGTTCCCGCCGCTACTGAGTGGCGAGTTGTGAATGCTAAATTAAATTGCCAAAACTCATAATTATAATTCACGAGAAATTCATATCGCAGGCAAGCTGTGAACGCTGCGTCGCTGCGACGACTAAATCATGAGGCAGGCGAGCCGCGAATGATGCGTCGCTGCGATTGCTAAAATGAATTTTCACGTCTAATTCATGAATGTATCGTGTCATTGTGCTATTGCGAAATACGGAGTGTGCGAATGAAAAAGTGCATGGTTGATATTTAGCCCATTATTTTTAACTATTAAATGCTTGTGTTTGGGGTTATTTATTCCATTTTAGTATAAATTTTTTTGACATTCTGTGAATGCCATTGAGTTGAGTAAGAAGTCGAAATTCGTACGTACTTTTTACGAGTTGTAGATACTTTGGTTTTTATGTATTATTCTTTTATTTTGAATATATAAACCCTAAAATCGTGTGATTGTACTTTATTGTGGAATTAATAATGTAATACAAAATGTATTTTTTGGGTTCCGTCTCTCGAAAGGAAAACAACGGAACTAAAGTTTTTTTATTTTTATTGAATTGAAAACTTCTTTTAGAGCGGTACGCTTATTTTTAGATGAGATAAATATCTGGACCCACGACACCATTAGGCATATGCATGTACATATAGCAGACCGCGAATGCGTCTAGAAAAATATTTATTCTTGATAGTTAATTTGTAGATTCAATATCTTGCTACTAAATAATAGAATCATCATCATTATCATCTAACGTTAATCCCGGTCATCTTCAGGTCTTATTAAAAAATATTGTGTAATCAATTAAGACTCTTTCGGTGTAGAATTTTTTTTCATCATCATCATCATTAACGTCGATCCCGGTAAATTTTTCGTTTTTTGGTAATTATTAATAAATTTGCAGAGTGCAACCCTTATTTTTTTTCATAATGTCCGTCTGGACGTCAGTTCGTCTGTCTATCCATGTGTTATCATCGATTTTCTCAGGAACGGGAGGACCTAGCAAGTTGATGTTTACTTCATTGATGTTCATATTAGCATAGCAATAGTACGTCGCATGCTAAGAGATAAAAATTAGCACGCTAATGAAATTAATAAAAAATAGCATTAATTTCCATCACTAAAAAGAAGTATGCATGGATTGCGAAGTCTAATAATCTGTTTTCTCTGACTACCCCGACAAGGATAAAGGGTGAGGACAGTTAGTTAAACAAAGTACTCCGTCCCTATGGACATAAATATTATGTATAATGTACATACGGGTATAAATATACGTAAGTTATTCCTTTTAACATCAGTTATCTGCCAGTGAAGGTCAAACCGTTTCAGAGATTAGCCGGAACAAATGGACAGACAGATAAGAATAAAAATACCATCTATTTTAAATCTAATGTAACGCGAAGAGGTGTCACTCAGGGCAGTAATCTTGGACCAATACTGTAACCTTAGTTTTAAAAGCAGCGACATCAGTATCATACTGGTCGAGGCTTTGATGGAACACTCGTGTCTCACGTATTACAATCTTAGTGCTTTAATGGTGTCACTCAGGGCAGTAATCTTGGACCAATAAGCCTTAGTTTAAAAACAGCGATGTCATGTACTTAATATGAAGCTGTCTAGGCTTAGATGGAACCCTTGAGTCTCACCTTCTTACTATATTGTTTCTTTAAGCGGTTCGTGTACAAGTGTCTCTCAGGGCAGTAATATTGGACAACTACTGTAGTAATAAGACGGTATGTCAGTATCATACCTGCTGGACTGCAGGCGCCACTACCAATTGCTGTTCCAATACTTCGATGGAGGAGGTGGCCGAAGGTGGCCCTCGGCTGCTCTGTGGGTGTTTGAATCGCCAGTCCCTGAAAACGTGTGTTTAAAATATATTATTAACTTGTTAAGGCCCGCATTCCCATTACATATGTATAGACCTATTACGTGGGTCAGGTATGCACACTCACACAGGAACTCTCACATCTGCGGCAGCCTTCACGTCCGTGACATTGCAGACAAGTTGTAAAGAGTGTCGCCTTCGTTGGTATGGTCACGTCTTGCGGCAACCGCCGGGATACGTAGGAAACAAATGTCTGGCCATGTCAGCCCCGCCGGGTCCCGGTAAGAGAGGAAGACGCATGAAGTGCTGGCTTGACGTCGTAAGGGATGACATGCGTGCCAATGGTCTCACTACAGGGGATGCCGACGACCGTGCGCAGTGGAGGAGAAAATGTAGGAAAGCGGACCACGGGCGTCGCGAGACGCAACTGGGACAGGCGCTCGGATGATGAAGATTCATAGACCTATTACGTGGGACAGGAATGCACACGGTGTAATATTTATCAATCGATTTATTTCGCAATCAGACCATATCCCCAAATCGGTGGCAGAGACATACTATACCCTCACTTTTCACTGTGTGTATCTCTGTTCCACGTAATAGGTGGTGAACCCATTGCCGTGTTGAAATGCTGCTGTTCAAAATTTTAAAGCCGTTCATAGGCCTTCAACTTGGCGTAACGACTGCCATGTTACCGGCATCCGGGGCCAACGCCTTAACGTGCCTTCCCAAGCACGGAAATGCTCGCAAATGTAAACGCCACAAGTGGTCACCCATCCGTGACCAGCCATTGCGAAAGTTGCTTAACGCAGTGACCGTTTACAAAACACTGAGTTAGCAGGGCCACGAGCGCTTCACACCGTGAACTATGGGCGTATAATATGCCTCTACCTACTCCTTCGGGGTTAAGGCGTGACAATATGTATGTATGTACTCATAAAGAAAGTGTGTAATTTTTAAAATCCGTTCAGTAGTTTCCGAATCAATTCATTATAAACAAATTCACAAATATTTCCTCTTTACAATATTAGTATAGAAATATAGATAAATAATGAAAGAAAATCAGAGAAGATGGGGAAGGATCAAAGATGTACTCACTTGGGTGGTAGCTGGTCAGGTCTACTGCTCCACTCCCAGACCCAGTCGTTGGAATCATCCTGGAAAAAAAACAAGGGGGCGACTTAATTCTCTCTTTGTTTTAGTGTCATCCATGTTTAGTCTTGGCAGATTCTTCTTCATAATCTTACGAGGATTAAATGTAGCCTAAGTTAATTCTTACGGGGATTAAATGGCCCAAGTTATTACTTACGGGGATAAAATGTAGCCTAAGTTACTTCTTACAGGGATCAAATGCAGCCTAAGTTATTTCTTTTGGGGATTAAATTTAGCCCAAGTTATTTCTTACGGAAATAAAATGTAACCTAAGTTACTCCTTACAAGGGTCAAATTTAGCCTAAGTTATTTCTTACGGGGATTAAATGTACCCTACGTTATAACTTACGGGGATTAAATGTAGCCTATGTTACTCCTTACGAGGATAAAATGTAACTTAAGTTATTTCTTTCGGAGATTAAATATAGCCTAAGTTATATCTTACGGATTAAATGTAGCCTAAGTTACTCCTTACAGGGATCAAATGTATCCTAAGTTATTTCTTTTGGGGATTAAATGTAGCCTAAGTTATTTCCTACGGCGATTACTAGTAGCCTTAGTTACTCCTTACGGGGATTAAATGTAGCCTAAGTTATTTCTTACGGGAATTAAATGTAGCTTAAGTTGTTTATTACGGGGATTAAATGTAGCCGAAGTTACTCCTTACAGGGATCAAATGTATCCTAAGTTATTTCTTTCGGGGATTAAATGAAGCCTAAGTTATTTCCTACGGGGATTAAATGTGGCCTTACTTACTCCTTACGGGGATTAAATGTAGCCTAAGTTATTTCTCACTAGGATTGAATGTTGCCTTAGTTACTCCTTACGACGTTTAAATGTAGCCAAAGTTACTCCTTATAATATCAATTTGGACTTACAAACGGACACTTCAATATTTGTATAGATATAGATAAAAACTCATAGACTCACCCTCCAGCAATTAATGTAGACTCCTTTTAGTTCATCCTCAGTAGATGGCTCCAGGTTTGGGCTGTTCGGTGGTGATTTTGGACTGGAAAATAAAAAATCTTAAGTTATAATTTGACTGTCTCGGTGGCGCAGTGGTAGTACAAGCCATTGCCGCGACTGAGGTCCCGGGTTCGATTCCCGGGTCGTATCAAATATTTGTGTGACCCACAAATGTTTGTTTCGGAGTTTGGGTGTTTCCTATGTATAATATGTATGTATTTAGAAATATAAGGCATATTATATGCCCACTTTTCACCGTGTGGATTTACCTGTCCCACGTAATAGGTGGTGAGCCCATTGCCGTGTTGAAATAGACGCAGATTGTGGCTACCTGCTGTTGAATTTTTTCAAGCCGCCCATAAGGCCTTCAACCAGGCTTAACGACTGCTATTTTACTGGCAACCGGGACCAACGGCTTAACGTGCCTTCCGAAGCACGGAAACGCTCGCAAATGTAAATGCCACAAAGTGGTCACCCATCGGAGGACCAGCCATAGTGAAAGTTGCGTAACTCAGTGATCGTTTACAGAACACTGAGACCGCGGGGCCACGAGCGCTTTATATTTATTTTATTTCAATCAATATATCAATCAAATCAGGTTAGTCAGGGGGCCGAGTCTACTATTGAAAAGCCGTAGAATACAACCAGAATATATAAATAAGCTGTCACATTGTTAGTAGACTTTCTAAATGCAACTGACTAGCGGCCACTAGCGCGGTACGTGTTAGTAGAATTCTATCGGCCGACCGATAGAAGTCTATTAGAGTACGATTGTAATAGTAGACTACGAAAAGTTGTCAAAACTGTACCGGTGGCTTTCTATTGAGCGGCGATAACGATTCTTTTCCGACGCGATTGAAATAGTAGACTTGGCTCCTAGGTCTGTACCTATCATCATTATCATCAACATTGGCGCATAAAACAGATGTTAAATCTATTGTTCGTATTTTACGAGCTCGTTTGGCCTCCATAGCGCACCTACACGTCTCTTGGAGTAGGAGGCAGTCGGTATGCTAGTACTAGATGACCACACGGCTTCACCCGTGACATACTTCTAACTCCCGTCGCACCTATTTTATCCCGTCGTATAAATTCTTCAATAATGCATAAAAGATCGCCCGAATTGTCGTCATTTATGACTACTGCTCCACTCTCTAGTAGCGTAATGATATATAGCGTATAGCCATCCTCGAAAAATGGGCTATCCGACACAAAGACAAAAAATCATTTTTCATTTCTTACCAGTAGGTATTTCCGAAGATAAGCGCGTTCAACCAAACAAACAAACTCTTCATCTAAACTAATATTATAAAGCTGAAGAGTTTGTTTGTTTGTTCGGTTGAACGCGCTAATCTCAGGAACTACTGGTCGTATTTGAAAAAATATTTTTGTATTAGGTAGCCCATTTATCGAGGAAGGCTATAGGCTATATATCATTATGCTACTCTACTGGGGAGCAGCGCAGTAGTCATAAAAGTCGACAAATCGGGCAATTTTTTATGCATAATTGTAGAATTTATAAGCGACGGGATTAAATAGGTGCGACGGGAGGTCGAAATATTCAACGGGTGAAGCTGTGGGGGTCATCTAGTCTTTATATAATTAAGTCTAGATTTAATAAAAGTGATAATAAAACGGAGTCTAGATATAATTAATTCCACACAAGGTCATATGAAACAGCGTTTTACGTTAATAACGTTACTCGATTCATATTTAAGCCCGTCACACACGTAGCTATAATATATTTTTCAATACACTTACTCATAATATGGCTCTTCACCGCAATTAGGCACATAATGATACCTATTATCAAACTCTGGTTTTTTGATTGTTATTATATCACTAGTGGGATAATAGATTATTGGACTTTGAGCGCGGCGACTGAATCAAGAAATTCCGTAACGAATAAAACCTAACACCCGAGCGCACACCGAGATCGGCCGAGCGTTCGCTTAACGTTTAGGTATGTATATGGTATGACTGTACGAAGCTCGCACGGATCGAGACGAGCTGTATAAATAATATTAATTATATTATATATTTATATTATATATACCATACCTATTAATAATAGGTACAGTATAAATTAATAATAATAATTGCATAAGTTGATAAAAAATGCTATGCAATAGCTTTACCGCGACAGTCCCCGAGTGCCACACGTTTTTTTTTCTTGTTATATTAGTTGAGTTGCATTATTCTTAAATAAATCAATACAAAAAAGAACGCGTTTATTAAAATTTTCCCGATTTGTTGACATTTATGACTACTGCTCTGCTCCCCAGTGTAGTAGCGTAATGATATATAGCCTATAGCATTCCTCGATAAATGGGCTATCTAACACAAAAAGAATTTTTCAGATCCGACAAGTAGTTACTGAGATTAGCGCGTTGAATCAAACAAACAAAATCTTCAGCTTTATAATACTAAGTATAGATACCCAATGGCAAATACACGGCAACGGGCTTACCACCTGTTACGTGCGACAAGAATGCATACGGTGTAAAGTGGGCGTATAGTATGTCTATACACTACTCCCTCACATACGTTCACTATCAGTCTACCCCTTCGGGGATAAAGGCGTGACAATATGTATGTATGTATTTATATCAAACTAGCAGTCCCGCCCGGCTTCGCCCGTGACATACTTCGAACCCCGTGGCACCCATTTAATCCCGTTGTTTAATAATTTCACATTCACAATAATGTATGAACATTTTCCAAATTCATTGATTACTTCTCCGCTCTCCAGTACTTAGGTACCTACCTACACGCACGGCCCGGTCGAATTCAATTAATTTCTTTGCGCCTAATTTTGAATTTGCGATAACTCGTAAGACATTCATTTAATTTGCAAGGTGTAAAGGGACAAAATAATCTTCATAAAATGCTGAAGCCAACTAACGTAGTAAAAATGATAAGGATTAATAGCATATTTGTGTAAATAGCCTTCAAATTACCGCTTAATAATTGCTGTTTTTTTTAAATATTAAAATGGATATAGTATGTTATTCTTAAGAGATAGACATATGTCGTCGCGGACTTTTTTGTAGACCTTTATTAGATAAACAACATAATGTATGGTGCAACCATACATTGAACAAAATAACCATACATTATTTTGTTATATCTCAAAGGGATTAGGCAGTGTTTTTGTTAAAAGCTCCCAGACGGTTTATTTTTTCCGACATCCCCAACAAATATCGTTATAATTTGGTCAATATCTACAAAAACTTAACAAATTATACATAAAAACCTTCTATGAGAATCACTCTAACTATTAAAAAAATCCGTATCGTAATCCGTTGCGTAGTTTTAAAGATCTAAGCATACATAGGGACAGACAGCTAAAAGCGACTTTGTTTTATTATATGTATTATAGTGAAGTGATGGTGTAAGGGGCCCCACGAAGATATGTGGGGCGCAAGCGACTTCACATGCTAAAGATCAGACGGTTGTCGATTGCAGCGATGCCAAAAATGCAAAGTCTAATGATAGCTGCTCCTAGCAACAAGATAAAAGTGGACCCCTGGTTCCAAATCCCTTCACAAGGAAATGGTATAACACCCAAACCCCTGAAAGAAGCGAGATAACAGTCGAACCCCCATAAGAGGCAGAACGATCCGAGCCCCCTTGAACGAGCCTGCGGTTGCGGAGAAAGTCTGTCGGGAGCCCTGGGAGCCGAGTCTGCTATTTCAATCGTGTCGGAATAGAATCGAAATCGTCATGTTGACAGTTTTCGTTGTCTTTCGCACTCCAATGGACTTCTATTGGTCGGCCGTTCTTACTTTATATAATTCTACTAACACGTGACGCACTAGTGGCCGCTAGTCAGTTGCATTTTCGAAAGTCTACTAACATTATGACAGCTAAAAACAGCAATTCTGGTTCTATTCTACGGCTTGTCATTAGTAGACTCGGCCCCCTGGGGCTATCCTTCAGAGAGCTAACACGGGACTCCTGACCATAGACAGACAGAAGAGAAACATGTGGTTTTAGTCGATAGGTGCCCGGCATAGCACCCATTAGGATTTCCACAAGAAAATAATAAGACTAAAATGAGTAATGAGTAATAATGCAAATAATAAAAACTGTGGAACGTCTTTTTTTTCACTAACGAACTATACATAAAAGCTTTTGAAATGCTTCCCGGCATCCCACAAACCACAGGTCATACGATATCAGTATAAAGTTTCACGGTTTGAGGAATACGAGTACAATAAAAATGTACAAGTTGCGATTCGTTTAGATGAGCGCACTCAATCCTCGTGGCCCCGCTACACAGTGTTCAGCAAACGATCACTGCGTTTAGCAACTTTCGCTATGGCTGGTTACGGATGGGTGACAGCTTTGTGGTATTTTTTAACGAAAAACCAATCTATAGCAATCAAAATCAGTGAACTCCGACTCCAAATCCAGGTAGCGTGTTGGAAGAAGAAGAATATAGTGAGCTGCTGTAGAAAGCTTTCGATGCACGTGCCTTCCTAAGCACGGAAGCGCTTATAAATATAAGCGTTTCCATGCTTCGGAAGGCACGTTAAGCCGTTGGTTCCATTTGCCAGTAACATGGCAGTCGTTAAGCCAAGTTAAAGGCGGTGATGGACGGTTTGAAAACTTTCTACAGCAGTTCACTATCTTCTTCTTCTTCAAACCCTTTACCTGGATTTGGAGTCGGAATTCACTGATTTTGCCTGCTATAGATTGGTTTTTCAGTAACACCTACCATGTTACTGGCGGATTAATTGACGCATTAATTTGGATAAATCTTTAAAATAAATAAAATGCTAGCTTTTATTTATTTATTTATCCATCACGCCTTAACCCCAAAGGGGTAGCAGAGGCATATTATATGCCCACTTTTCACCATGTGTATTCCTGTCCTACGTAATAGGTGGTGAGCTCATTGCCGTGTTGAAATAGACAGACGCAGGTTGTGGCTACCTGCTGTTGAAATTTTCAAGCCGCCATAAGGCCTTCAACCAGGCTTAACGACTGCATACTGGCAACCGGGCTCAACGGCTTAGCGTGCCTTCCGAAGCACGGAAATGCTCACAAATGTAAATGCCACATAGTAGTCACCCATCCGAGGACCAGCCGTAGTGAAAGTTGCGTTACCCAGAGATCGTTTACAGAACACTGAGATCGCGGGGCGACGAGCGCTAACTTCAAACTAAATGAAAAGATTAACAAATTTTTAAAGCAATTAATATGCTAACTTCAAACTAAGGTCCGTATTCCAGAACGTTTATCAATACTCATACAACAATTGAGAGTAGATTTTATAAGGCAAAATCTAGTCTCAAGCATTGATCGAGTATTGAGAAACGTTCTGGAATAAGGGCCTAAATCAAAGGATTAATTAACATGCCGTCCGATTCATGGAAACTCTCTTAAAGAAGATCACAAAGCGATCACCCATATGAGGACAATCCATAGCGAATGATTCTGAACGCAATGACCGAATACAGAACACTGAGTTAGGGTGGAAAGTGGCAGTATATAACTAGGTAGCCGTCGCAAATGTGTAATCTATGCTAGCAGCATAAATTTGAGCGAAGCGTTAAATCAAACTAAGTATTTTCCCATAGACAACATGATTTTTGCAGATAACTTTTTTAATAGATAGAATTTTGAAATTCGGGCTTCGTCACGACCTGCATAATTTGAATAGATTTCCGTAGCAGAAAAAAATTCCGAAAACGGATAAGAAATGGCGAAGTTCTGCCCGGTGTTACAAACGCCATTATAGTCGCTCCATGGGAGCTTCGCTCAATTAACACGTAGACTCTCTATAGCGGGTTATATTGAAAAGATCTTGGCGTGGAGTTCACTCATCACTACATATTATAAAACAAAGTCGTTTTTCGCTGTCTGTCCGTATGTATACTTAGATTTTTAAAACTACGCAACGAATTTCGATGCAGTTTTTTTAAATAGATAGTGTGATTCTTATAGAAGGTTTTTATGTATATTTTGTTAAGTTTTTGTATACATTAACTTAATTATAACGATATATGTTGGCAGTGTCGGAAATAATAAGCCGTCTGGGAGCTTACAGCGAAAACGCTGCCTAAACCCTTTAAGATATAACAAAATAATGTATGGTGCAATTGTGTATCTAATATAGGTCTACAAAAAAGTCCGCGACGGTATATGTCCATCTCTTAAGGATACCGTACTATATCCATTTTAATACTTTAAAAATACAGCAATAATAAAGCATTAATTTTAAGGCTATTTACACAAATACATTATTAATCCTTATCATTTTTAATTTGTTAGTTTGTTTTAGCATTTTATAAAGATTATTTTGTCCCTTTGCACTCTGCAAATTAAATGAATATCTTAGGCGACTTGGCAATTTAAAAAAAAATGCGCAATGAAATTAATTTCGTGTTGCAAAAATTCGACCGGGCCTTGCGGGCGCGGGCGTAGTTTTTGAGAGCGGAGAAGTTATCAAGTAATTTGGAAAATATTCATACATTATCGTGAAATTAATAAACAACGGGATTAAATGGGTGCCACGGGATTCGAAGTATGTCACGGGCTTTTCTGCTTTTCTGAGTGATATAGTGGAGAATTATTAGTAACTGACTCGTACTGAATATATTTTGGACTTATTATATATTTACTGATTTACTAATAATAGTTTAAAAATACTTTAAAAAACACGCTCATTATAGAAAATCGCAAAAATCTAATTTTGCAAATTGAAAAAAAATGGTATATTTTTATCAAATGAGTGTATTGTCATCAGTCCTCGATAAATCTACAAAGTTTGAACAAAATCTGGCCGTTTAAAGTGGGTCAAAATGAGCCAAATTGTCAAATTGAGTGGGTCAAGTGGGCCCAAAGGAGTCGGCTACATATTACACATACAGGTGAAACTAAGAAAAGCGTGGTAAAATCACAATAACTAAAACTTCCTATCTTTACGCTGTATCCCTGAAGGGGTAGTCAGAGTGGACAGGTTGCCGGGCTTCGCGATACATACATACTTCTTTCGCTTCCTGCAGATTTATTAATCGCTTCATACATGCAAGTCTGAATATCAGAGTGCTTTTGACTTTTCCGTATAATTTACAATCACAATACATTATATTTATATCTATACTAATATATAAAGCTGAAGAGTTTGTTTGTTTGGTTAAACGCGCTAATCTCTGGAACTACTGGTCGGATTTGAAAAAAAATATTTTTGTGTTGGATAGCCCATTTTTCGAGGAAGGCTTTATATCATCACGCTACTACTCCGGAAAACGGAGTAGTAGCGAGTAAAATAAAAGTAAAAGCGACGGGATTGAATGGATACGATGAGGGTTCAAAATATGTCACGGGCGAAGCCGCGGGGGTCACTTTCGTAATTTTGCTTAATGTTGATTTGTGCGTATTTAACAATATTTTAATATTTTTAAATAAATTCTATGTTTTGCTTTGGACGTGATATCTTTAATATGAACCTTGTTTCTGCATACAATCACGTCCGACTCCAGGAATAAGGATATAGGGATATAGTGTACCTCTGTCTACCCCTTCGGGGATAAAGGTGAGGCAGGGGGGGTAAGTTTGCAGAACACTGAGTTAGAGAGGCTATGAGTGGTTCAAAGATGTCCCAAAGATAATGTATGGTTGCAAAGGTGTTTACAAAGCTCCTTCCACCCATTGAATGTTCATTCAATGAACATACCAAATGCAAAACAAGAATTTCGAGGAAAATGATACTGGTGCAATTTTGTTTAGACAATGTGAAGATCGTTTCATAATCCATAAATATCTGCTTTTCTGAGAAAAATGGCTGTTTAATAACGCAAGCATTTTTTCAAAGATATCTTAACTAAAGTTATAAGTTATAGTACGAGTCTACCAGGACTTTAATTAGTCGTGCTAATTAGTGTCTAGCACAGAAGACCTTTTAGCCTTTTGGTTACCACCTCACTAAAAAGGCAACGGGTTCAAAATTTCTCCCAAAATTAACATCTACAATAAACACATTTTATTAAATGTATTCGGCCCTTTAGACGCACCCCAGTTCCGTGCTTCGGAAGGAACGTTAAACTGTTGGTCCCGGTTGCCAATAAAATGGCAGTCGTTAAGCCAAGTTGAAGGACTTATGGGCGGCTTAAAAAATTTCAACAGCAGGTCACCACAGCCTGCGCATTACGTGGGACAAAAATGCATATGGTGAAATGTGGGCGCTTAATATGCCTCTGCCTACCCCTTCTGGCATCTGGCACTGGCAACACTACTGCCGTAACGTAAACAGTGTCTCTGTATATTTTTATATAGAAAAATTATAAAATTTAAAGTATAAAACCCTATAAAAGTGTTTAAAGTACAATTTAACACCTAGAAAATTATCGTAAATAATATTATATTAAAGCACAAGGCGAATACGAAGTTATATGTGAATTAAGTGATCGATCATAAATTTTGAAAATTTTTACCGTTGTGGAAAATTAAGTGAACGAAAGTATACCTACAAAAAACTGTTATTAGTGATCAAAAACTTCATAAAAACAAACTAATATTGTGAAACGAATATAATCAGTAGAATTACGTTTATAGTAATCTGTAAAAAACAAATATCGAACATAAAATTTTATGGTAGGGTACCTAGTAGCTATATGCCCTACTGAACAAACATCACATCACATATCGGGATACACTTATTTACTAAAACACAAGTACACTCTTCTGGATTTGATTTACCTATTATAGATTTTTTTTTTTTTGTGAAATTGGAAATGTAATCATAACTTAGTATCATTTAAAGCGTAATGTACCTAGTTCTATATTGATTTGGATGATAATTATGCCTAAGTACCTAAACAATTCAATTTAATATCTAATTTGAATATATTATTTCAAATATATTGGGTTTGTTGAAGACATTGATACACACATATACTACAGGTTTTTATCTTTATAATAGTCTTGTCAATTGTTTTTACTGATATTTATTAGCAAACAAAATATAAAAAATGATGACCCGTAGTGCTGTATCCCGTGACTTGCAACAGAAGTTTAACCACACTATAAAGGAACTGGAGATTTGCAAAAATCTCAACAAACAGTTGTTAGAGGAACGGGATGACAGTGAAAAGGAAATACTAACTGTAATTGAGAGAAACACCCAACTCAAACAAGAGTTGGCTGAGCTACATACACAGGTCATGGAGCTCACACTTCAGCGGGATCACCTCCAGTCAACAGTGAGGGGTCTAGAAGAGTGTAGCGACACCCATGAACGTGCTTTGAAACGTATAAGCGTTTTAGAGTGCGAGCTGAGTGATGTTCACAACTCCATCACTCTTAGGGAAAATCTTAAATCGGTTGATCAAGCAGACCTTTCCAACAGTCTGTATAATGAACTAATGTGTAGGAGGACAGAGACAGATTTTGATGAGCCCATCACCTCGCACCCAATACAAAACTCAGCATTGAATATTCCTATTACAGCAATAGACAAAACCGGTGACCACTTGTTATTGCCGAACACCAGTACATCATCATCATCAATAAGATTAGTAAGTAGTAGCAGGAATAAATTAAAAAAATACATAAAACTCAATAAATTTATTTCTAAGTCACAGAAAAACATGAAAAAGCTTAAAATAGGAGCGAACAAATATCTTAAGACTTGTAAATCAAATGTACAGTTAAAACAACTAATAGAAACAAGTAAAAAACAATTATACACCCAAACAGAGCAATATGAGACTGATATACATCAATTACAGACAGAAATTATGTGTTTACATGATTCCTTAGAGTCTATAACTTTAAAATACAAAACATCACAGAAAGAAATTGGGGAGTACATTAAGGCATTGAATAGCTTGGTGGAGTCTTGTCACAGCAATGAACAAAGGTTCTATTCACTTGAGAAATTATATAATGAAACACCTGACTGTGAAAAATCCCTGCCATGTTCTTCCTTGTCTATAACATCCCGGGACGAGTCAACATCTCCAATGGTTGACTCTGTGGGCAGTATATGTGACAATATTATAAACACAAATAACACTTGCTGTAATAGTCCTGTAACAAAAATTACACAACCTTTAAACGTTGGAAAGACTGTTGTTTATTGTGATGAAATAGGCAAAAGTTTAGGTTATCACTTAGTTCAACATCTGGGTAATTCGGTCATAACCCTTTCATTTCCTGGGGCACCCTACTCTCAAATAATTAATAAGGTATTACACATTGCCCACAAACAACAATAGTGATACTTATTGGCAGAAGAGATATTGTAAACGCTAAAACTATCATTAAATTTTACGAACAGTTATCAAACTTGCAAGTTAAACAGGTTATACTGTCAACACTGCCATATAGCAAATCTTTTACACAAATTGAAAACAACATTAGATACAATATGAATAGAAAATTACATACCTTGACCACATATTGTAGGAATATAGAATTATTTGACTGTAATCTTTTATTACAGAATAATTACTTTTTGACATTAGATAGTTATTTACTATCAAAATTTTTACGACGTCAGATAGCTGTATTGTTATCAAATTTTTTATTGAATAAAGCCAAATTATTGGCTTATAAACCAGCTCCTTTTGAGCTTAGTAATAATGACTTATTAACTTGGGATATTATCTCAAAAAACTAGTTTGTAAGACAACAGGTAAAAAATCTGGCCATGGTTTTAGGTCTTTTGAGCCCATTCGGTCTACTTTTTTTAAAGACACTGATAATAATATTGGTTGTAATAATTCTGAGTATATTAACAATACTTCTAGTAGTTTAAACTTAGTTCACCAAAATATTGAAGGCATATCTGAAAAACTACTACAAATAGAACTTTATATAAAGGAACACAATGTTCACATTTTTTGTATTACAGAACATTGGTTAAAAAGTCATGAACTATTGTTTAACAATGAATTTTATTCACTTAGCAGTGCGTTCTCAAGAAAGAAAGCCATTCGTGGGGGCTCTCTTATATTTGTATCTAATAATTTAAAATGTAAAGAACGTAAAGATATTGTGGCTCTTTCTATTGAGCGTACTGCTGAATTTTCCTGTGTTGAGCTTGAGCAACTCATTGTCCTCTGTGTCTACAGTCCTCCAAAAAGGGATTATAATTTATTAGAATCTGTAATGGAAAATGTATTGAAGCGTTTGTTTACTAGTAGAAAACATGTTGTGGTGTGTGGGGATTTTAATGTTGACATACTTGTGCAGTCTTCGAGATGTATCAGACATCACATTCTAGAAAATGTATAGATAATATATTCTGCAACTGTGCAACAACAACAAGGGAGATACTAAGTAACTTTCCATCAGATCATCTTGGTCAAAAAGCAGCGTTTCCTATTAATGTCACTTCCAAAGGAAATAAAATTGTATGTAGGCCAATGAGTGCATATCGACTTAAACAATTTAATGTTAATGTTTCAGCAAAAGTCACTAATATTGATTTTAATCAGAAAGATCCAAACAGCTTATATAACTCCTTATTTAATACAATTAAAGCTGAGTACAACAATATATTTAAATCAAAAACATTTTATAAAAACAAAAACCTGCAATTTTGTGAGTGGGCAACTACAGGTATTTACAAAAGTAGGGCTAAGTTGTACGAACTATATGGTATGAAGCAATTTAATTTTGATCCTGCTTTTATTCAATATGTAAAAAAATATTCCAAGACCTTCAAAAAGACCTGTGCTGCTGCCAAGTCGTTACATATCAGTAATAAGATTAAAGATTCAAAAAATAAGGTAAAAATGACTTGGAATGTAATCAATACTGAAACCGGTCGATTACTACCCCGTGATAATAACTTTGAGTTAATTATAAATAACAAGGTGATTAATAATAAATTAGATGTAGCACAAACTTTTAACAACTATTTTATAGACATACCCGCGAAAACAACTAGCTCCTTAAATTCTTGTCCAATCAAAGCTCAACGCATACTTGGGGGCAGCGTAGATCAGTGCAATGTCTTATTTAGCTTTAAATGTGTTAACCCCAACGATATCGTTAAAGTATTCAAGTCGCTTAACTCAAAAAAGACAGCTGACTTGTGGGGTATTTCTGTGAAATTGATACAGTCTATTATTGTTAATTTATCTCCACATCTAGCTGAAATATTTAATAAATGTATCGATAAAGGAGTGTTTCCGGATTTAATGAAACACAGTAAGGTAATACCTCTATTTAAGTCTGGATCCAAAACTGACCCTGGTAATTTCAGACCTATTTCAATATTACCTGCCATTAGCAAAATTTTTGAAAAAATTATATTGCAACAACTACAAGCTCATTTTAATTCAAATATGCTACTACATAAAGAGCAGTATGGGTTCACAAGGGGTCGTTCTACCATTCATGCAGGTGTGACACTTCTGAATCATATATATGACGCCTGGGAGAATAGACAAGATGCTATTGGTGTATTCTGCGATCTCTCTAAAGCATTTGATTGCGTTGAACATAAAACACTATTGCGAAAACTCTTTTATTATGGTATCAAGGACTCTGCACTGGATCTTGTTGCCTCCAACTTAAATGATCGGATACAACATGTTGATGTTAATGAAATTCGCTCCTCTGGAGCATCTGTAGCCATGGGCGTACCGCAGGGATCAATTCTAGGTCCGTTTCTATTTTTAATTTATATTAACGATCTGCCATTCTATATACAGAACTTGTGCGACATTGTTCTATTTGCTGATGATACGTCACTTATTTTTAAAGTAGATCGTACGCTTACTGATTTTAACAGCGTTAATAGTTCACTTGCCCAAGTTGTAGATTGGTTTACGACCAATAATTTGCTACTAAACGCTAAGAAGACAAAATGTATCAGATTTAGCATGCCTAATGTCAGGAATTGCGGTACAAATATAACATTGAACGGTGATACCCTTAATATTGTAGAATCAACTGTATTTTTGGGGATCACTTTAGATAGCAAACTGCAGTGGAACGCGCAAATAACGTGTCTTGCAGGTAAACTCAGCTCGGCAGCCTTTGCCGTTAGTAAAGTCAGGCAGCTCACTGATGTAGAAACTGCCAGGCTAGTATACTTTAGTTATTTTCATAGTGTCATGTCTTACGGCATTTTGCTGTGGGGTAAAGCAGCTGATCTACAAGTAATTTTTGTACTCCAGAAGAGAGCTATACGTGCAATATATAAATTGAGTGCTAGAGTGTCTCTTAGAGAGAAATTTAAAGAAATTGGCATTTTAACGGTTGCATCACAGTATATATTTGCAAATATCATGTTAGTTAAACAGAACATACATTTATACAATCGACACAGTGACATACATTCGATAAATACTAGAAATAAGCATAAATTAATTGGAACGCATCATCGTTTACAAAAGGTTCACGACTCTTTTGCAGGAATTGGCGTACGCCTATATAATAAAATTCCTTTAGACATTATGAACCTGCCGTTACATAAATTTAAGGCGGAAATTAAGACGCACCTTTTGAAAAGGGCTTATTACACAATTAATGATTATTTGAATGATAAAAATAAATGGAAATGAGTTGCTTGCTCTTCGCTCGAGCTATTTAGGATTCGAATGAATCTTGTGTTATATTATCTACTTGTCTTGAACCTGCATATATATGTTGTATTTTTTTTTTACCTTATTTTTGTTTACATTCTCCAGTATAAATAATTTGAAACGCCAGGCAACTAAAGGTATGGCTGCGTTTAGTCCCGGTAATAACTAATATACATAATTATATGTAATTTGACTTTGTTATTGTGTGAGCACTATGTAGACTTATTTATTATTTTGAAATTGACATGATAGTTGCTGTGTAGTTTTTGGGTATGTCATGCTCGCCTAAGTGTCCTGGTAGTGGTGGCGTATGTATCGGGTCGCCTTGTTCCCTACAATACGGTTGAATAGGGCGATGGCTGATATATGCGTCATACCCGTGAACGGGTGCCGTCTGTTGGGACTGGTCAGCTCATAGCTGTTATAGCAATTGTTACAAATAATATTATTTAAATTTAAGGCAAACTAAGTTTAGTCGACTGTTCTCACATAAATTCAAAGGAACTATGTAAGTGTAATTTTAATGAACTCAACATTTATTTTGTTTTTTTTTTTTGTATAATTTCTTTACTGTATAATTGGTCAAATATCATGTTAATCAAACTGTGTCAAATGGCGGTTAGAAAAGAGTGGCCATGAGTTTTATTGCCAGGTTCTTCCTCTGGCTCTACCTATTGCTTTGCGAATCTGGCAGTAAATGTAAATGTAGAAGCAGTAATCTTGACGTTCATAAGTGTTACTTTGTGACCTACATGAATAAAGATTTTTGATTTTGATTTTGATTGACTTCGGGGATAAAGGCGTGTCAATATGTATGTATCTTAACTAAAGAGCTAAATGTGCAAACGGTTTAATGTGCCTTCCGAAGCACGGAAATTTAAATTTATTTAATTGTAAATTTCTCAGGTAGGAAGCCCTATTGTAAATGCGTACATGTTACCCATAAGAATTAGAAGTCTAAAAACCAGGTGCTTTCTAATAAGCTACGTCATTTGCAGGTTGCATGTTCACGCATATATCGATTACTGCGCAAAGTTAATTATAAATTAGTGCAAGAAGCCATAAAATAATGAGTCATTGTGAAACTATTGATGCACTGGTATCGAACTGTCTGTCCTACATTTTCTCCTCCACTTCGCACGGTCGTCGGCATCCCTTGTAGTGAGACCATTGGCACGCATGTCATCCCTTACGACGTCAAGCCAGCACTTCTTGGGTCTTCCCTCTTACCGGGACCCGGCGGGGCTGACATGGCCAGACATTTGTTTCCCACGTAGCCTGGCGGTCTCGAACTCATATTACCCTTAAATCCGCCTTTATCCCCGAAGGGGTGGCAGGGGCATATTACTACATGCCTACATTTCACCTTGTGCAGTTTTTTCTTATGTAAAAGGTGGTGAAACCATTGCCGTATTAAAACGGACAGGCGCAGGTTGTGGCGACCTGCTGATGAAAATTTTTAAGGCCTTCAACTTGGCTTAACAACTGCAATGTTATTGGCAACCGGGACTAACGGCGTGCCTTCAGAAGCACGGAAACGTTCGTAAATGAAAAATCCACAAAGTGAGACATTGTAGGTCATTTATTTTTACTCACCGCCGTCTAGTCCAAAGTAAGCTAATATAAGCTTGTGTTATGGGATCTAGATGACTGATAAACATACTTATACATTTAAATTTTAAAGTGGAAAAATTTTTCAGTCACGAGCTGGACTCGAACCAGCGTCTTCTGGTTCAACGCACCAGACGCGTTACCAACTACACCACCGTGACCTGCTCGTAACTGACGAATTAATCCACCTCTTTAAGTCTTAAGGCGACGTAAGGCGCCATCTACCGGCACTTAGCAAAGTTGCACGGTACGAATGTATAGAATTGCATCTATAATCATTCGATTTGTGATGACACCTGCCTAAACATTAGAAACAATTTTGAATTTGAATTAGTATGTTAACTTTTTCTAAATTTAAATCGTCGCCTTAAGACGTAAAGAGGTGGATTAATTCGTCAGTTCCGAGCAGGTCACGGTGGTGTAGTCGGTAACGCGTGTGGTTCGTTGAACCGGAAGACGCTGGTTCGAGTCCAGCTCGTGACTGAAAAATAATTTAAATTAAGAAAAAGTACTAATTGCTTTTCAAAATTAAGTATTAGACTTATACATTTCTAAATACATTCATATTATACATAGGAAACACCCAAACTCCGAAAGAAACATTTGTGAATCACACATTTTTTTTCCGACCCGGAAATCGAACTCAGGACCTCAGTTGCGGCAGTCGCATACACTACCACTGCGCTACCGAGGCAGTCGTGGTCACCCATCCTAGACCAGTCAATACTAAACGCAGTAAAAATCTACAGAATACTGAGTTAGCTGGTCTACGGGCGCTTCTATTAAATTAGAAGTTGTTTCATTTTGGGAATTAAATATATTTAAGCAGTTGTTCAACAATGAAGATGATGCAAAACCCGACAGAAATTCCTCAGCAATTGTACTAACAAAAGCCATTAGTCTTCTACAAAATCATACAATACGTTCCTCGCAAATATTTTTGAAGTGAAACTTGAGGGAAATTTTATATTTTTATAATTCCAAGGAAAACGGTCGCTATAATTTATAACTAGGTGACACGGCAATGGGCTTACCACCTACATAAGTGCATACGGTGAAATTTCGTATAGTATGCCTCAGCCTACCCCATCGGAGATGTGAATATGACAATATGTATGTATGCATATTAATAGTACAAAATATATCAGAATACTGACCTGCCTTTAACACTGGACGCCCGTGAGTGCCTCACAGAGGAGTCTCGACTCTCCCGCTGAGCCTCCCTCAGGAGCCTGATGTACTCATTCTCTACGGCGGCCAGACCACCGCCAGAGTTGAGTTCGACCCAAGACTCTGCTGGAACAAAGAAAAATGCCATAAGTATGGTTTAGAACATTTGATTACACAATAATTTAAAACGCGTTTAAAAAAAAAACAAACCGATTTCAAAACTATACCTAAAATGTTAAGTATCCACCATTATCGAGGAATCGGCTTCGTCCGTGACATACTTCCAACCTCGTGGCACCCATATAATCCCGTCGCTTATTACTTACCAAAAATGTATGAAAGTTACCCCGATTTGTTGACATTTATGATTACTGCTCTGCTCTCCTGTGTAGTGGCGTGATGATATATAGTTTAGAACCTTCCTCAATAAATGGGCTATCCAATACAAAAATAATTTTTCAAATCGGTACAGCCGTTCACGCGTGATAGCGTGACCAAGAGAAACAGGGATTCATTTTTATATCAATACTAATATTATAAAGCTGAAGAGTTTGTTTGTTTGGTTGAAGGTCGGATTTGAAAAATTCTTTTATGTTAGATAGCCCATTTATCGAGGAAGGCTATATATCATTATGCTAATACACTGGGGAGCAGAGCAGTAGTCATAAATGTCGACAAATCGGGCAATTTTTTATGCATCATTGTAGATATTATAAGCTACGGAATTAAATAGGTGCGACGGGAGATCAAAATATTCCACGGGCGAAGCTGTAGGGGTCATCTAGTATATAATAAGATAGATAATATTTGTCGAAGAAGACTATAGACTACTAGTTGACGTGGTATAGTTCCCCGTTCCCGTTGTTCCCGGGATAAAAAGGAGCCAATGTATTATTATGATGTGTAAGCTATATTATTGTAAAGTTTGGACGAAGATGCGGCATCCATACATGGAAGTTCACTGCAATGACTATTATTTTACTGTTTGGTATTGAAGAGTTATGTTGAATATTTTCGTAGATCTTCTTCAAAATATCATCTTATTAGAATGTGAACACCTTAAATTATTCTATTGCTCAATCAAACCATCCTATATAGCTTTATTTGTTCGCGAACAGACTTTTCTTGAAGAAAAAGTAAAATAAACGTAATTCAAAACTTCTAGCCAAGTATTAAATTAAATGTGCATCATCACTACATAGTATAAAACACAGTCGCTTTCCCGTCGGTCTTGTCCTATGTATGCTTAGATCTTTAAAACAAAGTAACATATTTTTGATGCGGTTTTTTTTAATAGATAGGGCGATTCATAAGAAAGGTTTTTATGTATAACAAGATGACCCCCACAGCTTCGCCCGTGGAATACTTCGATCTCCCGTCGCACCTATTTAATCCGGTCGCTTATAAATTCTACAATGACAATGATGCATAAAAATTTGCCCGATTTGTCGACATTTATGAATACTGCTCTGCTCCCCAGTGTAGTAGCGTAATTATATATAGCCTATAGCCTTTCTCGATAAATGGGTTATCTAACACAAAAATATTTTTTCAAATCCGAACAGACGTTCCTGAAATAAGCGCGTTCAACCGAACAAACCCTCAGCTTTATAATATTAGTATAGATTTGTTAAGTTTTACAAATTTGACCATATCTTTTTTATCGTGTTGTCTCAGGACCTTGATATTTATACACCTAAAGGGACTATAGACCTTAGGTCTAATTCCGGTATAAATTTCATCTTTCTAGGTTTACCCGTTCCTTAGAAAATGGGTGGTGACACACGGACGGACCGACGGACAAGAAAGTGATCTTATAAGGGTTCCGTTTTCTCACTTTTGAGGTACGGACCCCTAAAAATACAGGCGAATTCTATATACATCCTTCTTTTTTAATCTGGTATAAACAACAAATAATAAATGCCTCAGTGATGTGCCAAACATAATTACAATACTATAACAAGAATATCTTTTATCATTATGAAATCGCTTATGCATGTCAGCGGCAATCATTGTTATTAAAATACCTCACATCCGGTAAGAATTTTTACACAATAGAATAATAGTTTTTTTTTATCACACGTGTAAAACAAGCAATTCCTGTATTTAAAGCTTAAAGATGTTTCAACCTACAAGTTCGGCACCGTTAGCAGATAAAGTCCCATGACCCTCGGAGAATGGTTATCCTCTAAATACCTTTGGGAAATATTGGTTTATATGTACAATAGGGTGGTATTGTACATATATACTAATATTTAAAGTTAATGAGTTTGTTTGATTGTTTGGTTGAACGCGCTAACCTCAGAAACTACTGGTCCGAATTAAAAAGAAATCTTTTTGTGTTGGATAGCCCATTTTTCGCGGAAGAATATAGGCTATATATCATTGCGCTGCTACCCAGGAGATCGGTAGAAGGGGAAAAACCGTTTGTCAGACCCATATGTAAGTAACTGGGAAAACACAGAAGAGTGTAAACGACTGCGGATACCCAGACGTGCATGTATGAAGCGATTAATGAATCTGCAGGAAGCGAAAGTAGTACGCATGGATCGCAAAGTCTCAGGACCTACTAGATTTGAATATTTATTTTTGTTGTAAATAGCCCATTTATCGAGGAAGGCTATAGGCTATATATCATCACGCTACTTCTCTGGAGAGCGGAGCAGTAGTCATTAATGTCGACGAATCCGGCAAATTTTAATGCATTACTGTAGAATTTATAAGCGACGGGATTAAATAGGTGCGACGGGAGTTCGAAGTATGTCACGGGCGAAGCGTGTCACCTAGTAAGATAATAAAGGCTCTCTAGATTTTGTCTATTTTCTCAACATTACTACGAAAAGTACACAACCAGGAAACACATAGCGAAACATATAAATTCCGTCCAAACATCGCCCTTGACACGAGTGCGAATGAGTCAGTGACTCAGTGCGCGTCTTCGTTACCGAAATAAAACATCTCTTTGTACACTCGAGTATGATGACCTCATTAGCAAGTGAATATACTAATAATATTCTGTTTTGTGTGTTATGAATGTCGTTTGTTGTATTTTTTTTTTCAAAAAGCGCTCGTGGCCCCGCGGTCTCAGTGTTCTGTAAACGATCACTGAGTTACGCAACTTTCACTATGGCTGGTCCTCGGATGGGTGACCACTTTGTGGCATTTACATTTGCGAGCGTTTCCGTGCTTCGGAAGGCACGTTAAACCGTTGGTCCCGGTTGCCAGTAAAATGGCAGTCGTTAAGCCTGGTTGAATGCCTTATGGGCGGCATGAAAAATTTCAACAGCAGGTAGCCACAACCTGCGTCTGTTTATTTCAACACGGCAATGGGCTCACCACCTATTACGTGGGACAGAAATCCACACGGTGAAAAGTGGGCATATAATATGCCTCTGCCACCCCTTCGGGGATAAGGCGTGATGGATATATTTTTTTTCAAAAAGGTTCACAAGATGGAAAACGGCTGCGATAGTCTATATACTCTTGCAACACCTACTAAGGCCCGTATTCCAGAACGTTTATCAATACTCAAGAAACACTTGAGTGTAGTATTTGTACAGCAAAAACTAGCCTCAAGCGTTGATTGAGTATTGAGTAACCTTTTGGAATATGGCCCTAAGGGACCAAGGGCGTCTATTCGTGATCTACTTCCGACTCGAACTCCAGTCGCACATATTTAATAATGGATAAAAAATCGCCCGATTTGTCGACATTTATAATTACTGCTCCTTTGACCTTTTTTTTTTTAACAACTATCTTCACGCTGTATCCCTGACGGGGTAGTTAGAGAGGACAGATCGCTAGGCTTCACGATCCATGCATACTTCTTTCACTTCTTACAGATTCATAAATCGCTTCATACATGCACGTCTAGATATCCGAGTACTTTTGACTTTTCCGTTTTTGACAATCTGCTCACGTGATCTTCATAATTATGTAAGTCTCGGCCTACCCTGACTTCTTCTACCTTCTACTTCCGCACAATATATATTATTCGTCTATCGTTCCTCACTCATTCGTTGGACGTGTCCAAACCAACAGAGCACGCCCTTTTCCAGCTTAACGTTGACACTTTCACCTGTTTCTTTGTCTTCTGAACATCTTCGTAGATGCTATTCCAGACTCCTACCGACTAAAATCAAATGGAATCCTTCTGTATATGACCATAACCCCGGGTAAGCCCTCGGAACAATTAGGTAAAGCAATGGTTTACCGTAACGCGAGCAGCTCAACTTTATTTTTTTAAAAAGGTCATGTCATGCTTATACTACAATTTAGAGCTATCTATGAGATACAAGAAGTCTAGACGTCGATAACCGTGACATTCAAAGTGCGGTGACCTCTCTTTATGTGTACATATTACAACAATATCTATAGTATATGTACAAAGATAAGATCAATACATATTACAATATTTTTATCTCACTTTCTTGCTGGATTCAAATCTGTGTTTATTTTGCGACATTTCTTGTCAATCACCTTCATCTTAGCTTTGTCTCGGTTGCTTTCAAAATCTCTTTTATTTTTTTATACCACTAAAGTGGCAAATAAGTACACGGCATATCTGATCGATCGAAAGTGGTCACCGTAGCCTATGGACGTTTGCTGAACCAGAGAACCTACATCCGCGCTGCCTATGAGAATATCACACTGTATTTATCAGTCACGCTTTTATCCTCGAAAGGGAGGCAGAGGCATAGAATGCCTCTGCCTACATTTCACCGTATGCATTTTTGTTCCGTCGTAACAAGCGATGAGCCCAGTGGCGTACTGCTAATGTTATGAGTAACTTGCGCTACATTTTTTCCCGTATTCCCACGGGAACTACGTGGATGTTACCAAATGCAGAAATTAACAGGGGGCCGAGTCTAAGTACTATTGACAAGCCGTAGAATAGAACCAGATTCTCTGTTTTTAGCTGTAAAAATGTTAGTAGACTATCAACAATGCAACTGACTAGCGGCCACTGGCGCAGTATGTGTTGGTAGAATTCTATCGGCCGACCGATAGAAGTATATTGGAGTACGGCTGTAATAGTAGACTACGAAAAACTGTTAAAATTGTACCGGTGGCTTTCTATTGAGCGACGCTTTCGATTCTTTTTCGACACAATTGAAATAGCAGGCCCCCTGATCGATCAACGCACAGCTGAAAACGTCGGATCGAACGATCGGACCAAAAAATAAAGTTCTAGACTTTATTTTTTGGTCCGATAGAGCCTTTATTCCGCGTACGCTGAGATTGTGGAATAAACTACCGAACTACCTGTCTGGGATTTCCCGAACATCTACAGAATGCGGCATCTTCAAAAGGGGTCTTAGGAGTATTTCACAGGGTCGTCACCACGACTGTCGCGTCGCACCTGTGGCGTTGCTAACGTCCATAGACTACTGTTTACTGTTTACTACTACATTTTCCATAAGGTATGTATGCTTGTGCCTCAGTGGTATAAAAAAAGTGTATAATAATGATAATCACTCTTGTAATCTGTGTTGTCTAATATTATGTTAAATGTCAACGAACGCGTTCAGCTATCAGTAATATCCCTCGTATATATTTAGCGTATGAGGAAATTAACGTGGATAATAATTATCTATCTATACTAATATTATAAAACTGAAGAGTTTGTTTATTTGTTCGTTTGGTTGAACGCGCTTATCTCAGGAACTACTGTTCGGATTTGAAAAAATATTTCTGTGTTAAATCCCATTTATCGAGGAAGGCTATAGGCTATATATCATTACGCTACTACACTGGGGAGCAGAGCAGTTGTCATAAATGTCGACAAATCGGGCAATTTTTTTTGCATCATTGTAGAATTGATAAGCGACGGGATTAAATAGGTGCGACGGAAAGTCGAAATATTCCACGGGCGAAGCTGTGGGGGTCATCTAGTATTACATATCCATACTAATAAGCTGAAGAGTTTGTTGGTTGATTTAACGCGCTAATCTCAGAAACTACTGGTCGGATTTGAAAATTTATTTTTGGGTTGGATAGCCCATTTATCGAGGAAGGCTATGGTTATATATTATCACGCTACTACCCTGGAGAGCGGAGCAGTAGTCATAAATGTCGACAAATCGGGCAATTTTTTATGCATTATTGTAGAATTTATAAGCGACGGCATAAAATAGGTGCGACGGGAGTCTGAAGTATGTCACGAGCGAAGCCGCGGGGATTATATTCTATTATATAAAAGCCAAAACTGACTAACTAATCGATCACGGCACAGCTGAAACCGCTGGGTCTAGAACCATATAATGCACAAACATTCCTTAAGTGTTCGTAGGTGTGCAATAAAAAAAGATTTTCGAAAATTCAACCCATGAGGGATGGAAAGGGGTTGCGAGTTTATTACAAAATGTTTTTTTTTTGTAGGTATATGACACACTGTATTAACACATAGCCTACATTTTATTGTTGGATCAGGTTCCTGGGGGAAATGTGTACATGAAACCTTAAACACGCAGGCGGAGCCGCCGCGCCGGCGTACTAGTACATGCATATTGCTACATTGCAACCCTATACAACTGGGTCGGTTCGCTAGTAAAATTCACATATTAATTGACCGACCAAACATAATTAGAGGATAGAGAGACACATTATACAAATACAATGCTTATAACAACAGGTCTGACTATAAATAGACATAACTAGTTGTAAATAGAAATAATAAAATTATATAAAAATCTCTTGTTATTGAATATGAAATATTCAATAGCAAGAGAATACCATATAAACTTAGTATGGTGGCTACTGAAATTATAAGCTCTAGGTAGAGGATGAATGCGTGGTTAAGTTTTCCTGGACCCGTTTCCCTCAGAAACCTGATCCCATAATAAAAAGTAGGCAATGAGTAATAGAATAGAATAAACTTTATTGCACACAAATATAAAACACTCACATAAAGAGATTACAGTTTCATAAATGTACAAAGAGCGGCCTTATCGCTAAAGAGCAATCTCTTACAGGCAACCTTATACTGATAATCACTCTTGTAATCAATTGTGTCAACGACTCCACAACAATTTGAAAAAAACCACTAAAAATAAAACATATTCTATAAAACTTTGCAACCCCTTTTTACCCCCTTGAATGAATGGATTGAATTTTCAAAAATCCTTACCTACGTCATTTAAAGGAATATTTGTAGAACATTTTATGGTTCTACTCGTAGACCCAGCGATTCCAGCTGTGCGTTAATCGATCAGTCAGTCAGTATCTGCTTTTATATTATATATATGGATTTTGTAAGCTATCCTGTCTGGACTAGGATTTAACCTGTATCACAGACGATCGTTTGAATGTATAATAACAGAATACGGTCTAAACCAGTTTTCAACGTTTTGGGATTCAACATTTTCAGAATTCAACTTTTGAGAATTCAACATTTAGCAAATGCAACATTTCGCAAATTCAAAATTTTTAGGAATTAAACATTTAGATAATTCAATATTTTGCAAATGCATTCATCACCATCATCCGAGCGTCTGTCCCGTTGCGTCTCGTGACGCCCGGGGTCCGCTTCCCTACATTTTCTCCTCCATTTCGCACGGTCGTCGGCATCCCTTGTAGTGAGACCATTGGCACGCATGTCATCCCTTACGACGTCAAGCCAGCACTTCTTTGCAAATGTAACATTTCGCAATTTCAACATTTTGAGAATTCAACATTGCAATATTTCGCAAATTTAACAGGTTTGGGAATTGTATATTTTGAAAATTTAACATTTTGCAAATCCAACATTATGGGCCGGAGTAATAAAATGACTATGTAGATACGGAAATAGAGAAAAAATTGCAAAATCTATACTGATATTATACCTAATGCTGAAGAGTTTATTTGGTTCAACGCGCTAATCTCAGGAACAACTGGTTCTAATTGAAAAAGCACATTTAGCTAGGAAGGCTCTAAGCAATATAATACACGCTACTACCCTGGAGGGAGAATCAGTAATCATAAATGTCAACAAAACGGGCAAATTTTCGATTATTGTAAAATTAATAAACGACGGTATTGAACGGGTAGTCATTGTCATGGAAGTCAGCTAGTTAATAATAAAAAGATTCAAATACACTGAATCACTCAGTAGTTGAGACCTGGTCGTAAATAAGGAACCTGTTTATTTTAGATATTTAATAAATATATTTCAATGTGAAATTATAATATTATACTTTATAAGTATATTACGTAGAGTGTAGAAGGGGTCGGGGTAGACCGAGACTTACATATGAAGGCCACGTGAGCAGATTGCTAAAAAACGTTTAATGAAATGTTTAATGAATCTGCAGGAAGCAAAAGAAGACTCATTAAATCGCGAAGCCTGGCGATCTGTCCTCTCTTACTACCCCGTCAGAGATACAGCGTAAAAATAGATACATATACATATATTACTTACTTATGCTTGTCTGCCACCTCAATGGTATAAAAAAACAAGGTCATCAATTCCTTCAATTTCGAAACAGAAGAATAATGACGTAGGTAATTAATGATAGAATATCTACTGGAAAATTAAATTGTGACATCCCAAACAACATAAATCTGGGCAAAATGCATAACAACTACTAAAATCGATCGCCTTGCAAAACACTCTCAAGGTTAGGACAAATTGATTTAATTAAGAATCATCGGAAAGGACACAACAAAGATGATTTTATTAACTGTATAATAAACTAAGTGACCTCCACGGCTTCACCCTTCGATGTGACATACATCGAACTCCGTCTCACTTATTTAATAGTGTCGTTTATAAATTCTACAATAATGTTTAATATTTGCCCGATATGTTGACATTTATGATTACTGCTCTGCTCTCCAGAGTAGTAGCGTGATCATATATAGCCTATAGCCTTCCTCGATAAATGGGCTATCCAACATAATTTATCAAATCCGACCAATTAGTTCCTGAGTTCAACCAAACAAACTCTTCAGCTTTATATATCAGTATAGATTTATCAATCACGCCTTATCCCCGAAGGGGTGGCAGAGGCGTATTATATGCCCACTTTTCACCATATGTATTTCTGTCCCCCGTAATAGGTGGCTATAGATATTTAAAAAACCTGTTATGAAAGCAGAAACTGACTGATCGATCATCGCACAGCTGAAACAGTTATACAAATATTACCTAAGTGGCGTAGGTAATATTTGTAAAGAGTAAAGAAAGTATTTTTGAAAATTCAACCCCTAAGTGGACTCTTGCTTTGGCTGCCTCTGTGGCGCGGTGGGAGTGTATCCGACTGCTACGCCAGAGAACGTGGGTGCGATTCCCACCTAGGATAAAACTTTGTGTGAAGAGCACGATGGTTTATTCTGTGTCTGGTTGTTATTTATCTATAACTAGCTGACCTGCCCGGCTTCGTCCGTGACATACTTCCAACCCCGTGGCACCCATTTAATCCCGTCGCTTATTACTTTTCCAAAAATGTATGATAGTTTCCCCGATTTGTTGACATTTATGATTACGGCTCCGCTCTTCTGTGTAGTGGCGTGATGATATATAGCTAAGAACCTTCCTCAATAAATGGGCTATCCAATACAAAAATAACTTTTCAAATCGGTCAAGCCGATTTCATGCTATGTCGTGACAACGGAAAACGGGTTTCATTTTTATATTTATAGTTATGTATGTATTTAAAAATATTTAAGTATGGTTATCAGTTATCTGGCTACCATAGTACAAGCTCTGCTTAATTTGGAATCAGTTGGCGTTGAGCGAGTTGCCCAACGATATTTACATTAATTTTTTCCCAACGATATTTAAGGGGGGTGAAAAGGGGTTGTAAAGTGTGTATGTTCTTGTGGAATTTTTCAAGTCGTTGTGGAGTTAGCTGATACACTGGATTAACACATACCCTACTTTTTATTTTGGGATCAGGTTTCTTTGGAAAACGTGAATACTTAACCATTCGGGCAAAGCCGCAGGCGTCGTCTAGTAATTAATATAAGGGATGGCTATAATGGAGCGACAGCGTCATTGCAACGTTCTGGCAAATCTTTGTAAGTAAATCGCTACATATTATAAAACAAAGTTCCCCGCCGCGTCTGTCTATTTGTAATAAACTCAAAAATCACAGCACCCATTTATGTGGTCTTTTCACCAATGAATAGGGTGGTTATCGAGCAATGTTTTAGTATATAATTCGTGTATATTGGATAAAATATAACGATATTTGTTGTAGGCGTCAAAAAAAAAATACCCTGTGGGAGTTTTCAAGGAAAACGCTGCCTAAGCCTTTTGAGATATAACAAAATAATGTATGTTGGAATTGTGTATCTTATATAGGTCTACAGTATCTCTTATGGATAACATACTAGCTAACTATAACGCTGGGGTAAACGGGTACAATAAAACTTCACCACGCGGGCGAAGCTGTGGGAATCAGCTAGTCAAGATATAAAAAAGAGGGGAATATTCCACGTGTATTAATAATTAAAAAAAAAAATTAAGTACCTATATAGCATAACCAGTCCGCCACGCTTGCAAAAAATGACAAACACGCTTGTCTTTGCATGCTCACAAAATCATTTTCAATTCAAGGTTTCAGTGTTTTCGCGATAATAATAATAAATATATGTATACTGCGTAAAACCGATCGCACATGTAGAAATTATCATCCGATTAACATACTAGTTTGTACACTTTCAAATTATAATTTATGAACCAAACAAAGAATTACCAAGTTCATCCACGGGCACCGAAGTCAACGGCTCCGTCATTATCACCACAATATTTACTATCAATCCACAAAACAGAACAAATGATACAAAATCACACGATACACAGAAAACAAAATAAAAATACTACGTATATTTGTTTTAACATAGAACAACACGACCGTCCTTGCTGCCGGTCAACGCGATACTGATTAAAATTTTAAATTTAGAACACGCGTTGAAGTGTGTAAACAAAGCGTGGCCGGCGCATGTAGGAGCTGCCTACGTGGTTTTTATTGCGATAGGTGATTTGTTATTTAGAAGTTACCTGTGAATAAACAAGATTATGTGTAAATCTTCTGTAACTATTATAATTAATTGTCATAATTACTACCATTCAGGACAGCGCAACGTAATGATAAACGTTTTTTTTTACTCTGGCTGTGGTAGAAAATTATGAAATGGTAATGTTTCCTGTTGCATGCAGTTTTAGCGGATGTAGTCAAGACGGTATTGTGAAATAAGTTGAAATCGAACATAATTTTGATAACTGAGCTGTATAACATCACGTACGCTTGACGGAAAGCCGTAACGTCTTAATTTTGTTGCACACATAAAATACCGGAAGATTTCGTAGATATTTCTTACGTCGCACCGTAAAAACATGGAACTCTCTGCCACGTGTTTCCCTCCTGCGTCCTTAAAGAGAAGCGTGAAAGGCATATTTCTGGGCCGTCAATATGAGGGTCGCTATCGGAGCCCTGCGGGTTGAGATAGCGGCCCCAATCACGGGTCGTCGTCTTTGCTTACCACCAGGCGGGCGACGTAAAAAAAATACACAATACACTGAACGCAAATAAAGTAGATACAAATAGCAAGAATCCTATAAAAAATATAAAGCGACTGTTGTCAAACCACCATCCACATAAGGACAAATGCGTCGTTGCCTCATAAGTTAGTCCAGTCTTAATCCACCGCTTCAGTGTCAATGAAGATTCCAGCAAGGAGAAATGAGGTCATACGAGACCTCATGACGACCATTGTCTTCAGTGGGACGATAAGGCTCTCTAAGAACGCGATAACTCGAAGTAAAAGGGGGATTCCCCGAAAGAATGAGATCCTTCAAATCAAAAGCCACAGAAAAAATCCCTAATAGTATCTCTCTTCGAGCAACAGACGTTAGATTTAACGCTCAGATGGTAATGAAATGACGAAGTACTCTTGAAGCGAACGACGCAGAATGAATTTAATGAGTGCCTGCCTATGCTATGTGACTACGTGAGTCACAACTTAAAACAAATTAATCTACGTATACCTATCATAAATTAATAACCTCTGTTGAACTCGATACGTGGTCAACGCCACGAACACATGTCTGGGTTTAGTTATGACGACGGAAGGTCAAAGATGAAACGAACGTTTAAGAATATAATATGTCACGATTCTTCAATCTAATGATGTAAGATAATTGTTCAAGATGACGTATAAAATGATCCCTAATGAGGACTTTCATCGATTAAGCTGCCTAAACCCTGAGAGATTTAGCAAAACAACGTACAAAGTTATTATTCCATTTTATAGGTCTACAAAAAAGTCCGGAACGACATACCTATATCTATTTTTTAAGGATAGCTTACTATAACTCTGTGGATAACGGGTACAGACGAACTTAATTACTTCTGATTTTTATCTTTTCCCCTCCTCAACACTTCTTTACTGGTAATATGGTATTTAGAAATATATAAGTATGTTTATCAGTCGTCTAGATCCCATAACACAAGCTTATATTAGCTTACTTTGGGCTAAACGATGGAGAGTATAAAAAAAATCCCACAATATGTAAATAAAAAAGAAACTCCAATACTACATTTTAGTTTTAAAATTTCTGTGTCATTTTTGACCCTTTCTTGTACCACTAAAGGCAGACAAGCATACAACCCACCAGACCAAAAGTGGTCACCTTAACCTATGAACTTTGGCAACACTGGACATACTACACTCGTACCGCCAACCCTGGAAAAACCTCATACTGTTGACGTTTAGGAAAACAGAACCATATACCGAGAGTCATGCATGGTCCACTACCTTTCATACATAACTATAATTAACTCTGTAATTCTAGAACTGTCGTACAGGTAGACAAACAATAAATATGTGAACGTCGTCACGCTTCGTTGCTCAAAACACAAGATCGAATCCTTGACTCAGCTCGATCATGTCATACGTCATACTCATTAAGGGTACTTTGTTTGGCGATTTCTTGATCACTTTTAATCAAAATGACCTACAGTTTGGTGGATTAACCCTCTCCCAATTTACTCTACGAGTACTATACATGTAATGGTATATTACTCTACGAGTACTATACATGTAATGGTCCTTTGTTCACTTTACATGTAATGGTCCTTTGTTCACTTTACATGTAATGGTCGTGGTCCTGTGTCGTCCGCATTCAGTTCCTCCCTGACATATAGTCGTTGGTACATCTGGCGTAGGACACTTACATTTGTTGAGTAGAGGTCTCCACTCCAGCACTCATCTGCTTCATAGGTCGACGGTTCTTCGACAGATGCGACCAATCCATTGCCACTTTATTGAGCTTACTCGGCTATGACAATCACTTTGGTTTTCTGACTAATTACCTCGTTTCGGGGATTTTCCCTCGAAAAAACTGCAAGCATAGCTGGCACCATATTTTTTTTGAGGGTACCCCACAGTAAGTGTCTACGATGCGGTGCAACGTAATTCATAACTGGTAGAACGCACTAGTTATAGACTTTTCTCCAGGCATCTGGTATAGGCGATATAAAAACAAATGCTGTTTCTGAATGCTGATTAGTAAATTTATTTTGATTGCGTGTTTAACTCGTTACTTATTTACGAACATAAGGTTTAGTTGTGTGTGACTATCACATGAGCTTTCGACACCTTTAACCTTTCAATTCCATTTCGAATTTCGAATCCAAAAATCACCAGGGACGTTTGTCGTGTGTCATTGTCTTGTATCGTACGCATCTAATCTGTCAACCTAAATCAAAAACAAAAACCTAAAGCTGCAAACATCACGTTATAATCAGACAAAGACTTTAGAGAAAGACAAAGACAAACGCCATCGAATTTCATTCATTCATTGTCCATTTGTCTAATCTATTTCTTTTCAGACCTATGTTTAAAGGTAGATTTATATTTAGCTTGCAAAAATGAAGCCTACTCGCCTGACGGAAAAACCATGGCGACATCTGGCGAACTGAGGGCCACTCTCAAAGTTTACGAGACTAATAACAGCGCTCCGGGGGCTGTAAGACGTGGGAAGCACGTGCGCTGACAGAGCATTCTAAGTTAGTGGGGTTCTGCCGAAGATTCTCTCCACTGCACTGTATGAAAAAGCACCACTGCTTGGCACGCGTTACTTAGGATCAAACAGGACAGGGTGGGATTAATTTGAATAACTCATAGCCTGGGGACCTTAACTTTGATTATGAGGAGCAGCTGCCGTTTGGCTTTAAACTTTCGCCATTGTTGGATGCGGCTGCCGTTTGACCTCCCAACCCAGTAAGGGTACCTGGGGGCCAAGTCTACTATTTTCCAATTCCTTGAAAGCCGTTTGTAATGTATCATTTTTTACTTACTTTTTTTAATTAAATTTTTCATTATTCATTCTCTCAAATTATCTGCATGACCATTATCTGTAGCATTCATAGGCCTTGATAATTCAAGAGTTTTTATGCTCTCTTAATGTTTGTTTACCTTTTGTAATTTTTAATGTCAGTTAATGACAAGCCTAGATTTTATTTTTAATTTATTGTTAGAGCTGCCAGTAGGTTAGGTTGTATAGATATTAGACCTTGTTATAAATTTAAATTCTAAATTTGTAATCTAATATTGTTTAAATTTTGAAATGCTCTGAAAAAGAAGGAAGCCGGGGCCGTCAGATGGAGTCTACTTTTGGTGCTCACCTTGAGAGGAGGTGCTGGGAATAAGTGCTGAGTGTGAGGGTTGTGCTCTCCAGAAATAGTGAAGTGATGGTCTGCAGTGTTGTGTGTTCTTAACCGGCCCTGTGAAAGACGCCGACCGCTCGTCAGTTTCAGCCCTCTACCTGCCTGAGTTCGCGACCAGTTTTCTCCGAGGTCGGTGACGTGGAGGCCTTGAGGGGATTTGAGGCCCCCTTCTCAGCGACGTGGAGGCCTACTAGAGGCCCCCCTTCCTAGCAACGTGGAGGCCTACTCGAGGCCCCATCTGAGCGGCTGTTCTTGAAGAATCAAGACTTTAATTTACTCCCGGCTTTCCTTGGTTTATTTTCTTAACATTTTTATATTATATTAAATCAACTTTACCTTTTCTCCTTTTTCTTTTACTTTTCCTTTTAAGCCAGGACTCCTCCAGTTCTGGTGACAGTTTTCTCCTAAACTTTACCTTTTTCCCCTCCCGGAAAATAGTAACGTTACACGTTCTAGTTCTTTAAGTCTACTAAAACTATTATATATTTCACAATAACACTTTTCTAAATCTGTAGAATAGAAACAAAATAGCTCTTAATTAACATTTTTGGTAGTCTATATTAATATTTGATAGCTTAATCAAATATTAAAATAGACTACCAAAAACTCTGATTAAGAGCTACTTACAGGCGCTACACCGGTTATTAACATTCTATCGGCTTGCCGATAGAATTCTATTTGAGCGCAATTGTAATAGTGGACTACGAATACTGTAATTTATTTCTGTCGGCTCTATTTAGCGACGATTTCTATTCTCTTCTGATGCGATTGAATTAGACTTGGCCCACTTCTAAAATCTTTGTGGCGCTCCTTACATCCCCGTTTCAGCTCCACTTTGCACAATGTTAGCTACGATATAAGGGCAAAATTTAGCTCGGTTCAATTGGGAAGTTTCAACAAGGATAAATGCCGCCTCGTCGGAACTGTTCAGAACACTGGTCATGGTTCTATGCAAATTGTCCTCATCGATAATCGAACGCATTACCTTGAACTAATCCGCGACTAAGGAAGTAGTAGATAGCACATTTATGACGATAAAGCTTGCATTGTTGTCAATAAAATCTATTTCATGATAAATAATGGGCATTATGTGTAAATATTTAATACTATGAGAAAAAATTGTAACTCTTCTCTTTTAGTGATATTATGCGAGTTCGTGAACCGCCGGCCAACGTGGGAAACAAATGTTTGGCCATGTCGGCCCCGCCGGGTCCCGGTAAGAGGGGAAGACCCAAGAAGTGCTGGTTTGACGTCGTAAGGGATGACATGCGTGCCAATGGTCGCACTACAGGGGATGCCGACGACCGTGCGAAGTAAAGGAGAAAAAGTAGAAAAGCGGACCCCGAGCGTCGCAAGACTAAACTGGGACAGACGCTCGGATGATGATGATGTAGATGCGAGTTTATGAACATTGTCAAAGATACTACAAAATCATTTCAAATATTGATTTAAGTTCATTTGCGGTAGATAAGTAAAAGACCTTGACGATTAAATGATAAAACTACTTTGTTTCATTGAACACGATTACGATACGAGTATACCACAAGGGGGCTCTGTCTCTTGCTTCTGATGTTTATAAAAGCGATCTATATATCTTATGGTATCCTGATACTTCAACACAAAGATAGTCTCTTTGTGTTGAAGTACCAGGATACCATATATACCATAGATACCAGCTACCGAGACATTTTATCAGACGACGATGATGATGATGATGATGAATAGGCAAGACAAAAACAACCGGGTAAATATGGGTGTTTGATATCTAACCTTTCTAACCTTTCCGGAGAATAGAGGGCGGGTGTGAGAGCCCCATTGAGGTTAAGATGAAACTAACCTAACGGACATGCTTATTGACAGACTTCAGAACAGAAGGATGTACTCAATTCGGCGGAATATTATTTTTATGTATATTCAACGATTATTCGAAGATGTGTGCCGATTTGGAAAATTCTTTTCATGTTACAAAGGTTTTGAATTTTATCGAAATCGATCGCTCGGTATTAGAAAAATCGAAAATACGACAAACGGCGAAACAAACGACAGCGTCTCCTATATTTACATTAGTTAAAAAATACAATAAAAGTGAAAATTCCTGTCTTATGATACCCTGGTACTTTTTTTTATATTTGGCTCTATACGTAGCGCCTGTACTATAGAAAGCAAAGTCAACATGGTCACCTAGCTTGCCATTTTGACCTAGAAATATTTTAGGGGTAAAGACCCTCAAGAAGTCATAATTACATATTTAAATTATATACCTCAAATAAAAATTTATCGATCAAACAACTCGCCGTAGAACGCTCCCAGCACAAATGTGACTATAGCACCGACCGCTTTACCATGTTCATGGCAATGGATAACCTCTGCACCAGGTGTGGTCTGGAGCATCAGGTTTTAGGTTATAAATCTGCCGAATTTCACAACGGATGAAGTGTCTATGAGAAAACTACTCTGGGATGATTCCGCGAAGTACTTACTAGACAGCTAGACGCTATGCAGAGATGTCCTATTCGCATTATAGTTCTGCGGTATCATGGGGTCTATAGCTGCTTCGGTAACGTAAGATAATAACGTCCCTGGCTGCATTTCTAGCGAATCTACCACAGCGAGTGATCTGAAGAGCTCTTTCACTTAATCCCACCTTTTCCATATTGATTCCGAACAACACGTGCCGTGCAGAGGTAGGTACCCCACACAGTGCAGAGAATCTACGCCAGAATCGAGCGATTCAAAAGACATTTTTTCTCTCCAACGAAAGGAATTTGAATGGAACACTCTGCCCAAGTTCGTGTTTATCGTTTTCTTCAAGCAGAGCATAAAGCGGCACATCATTGGGCCGTCAGTTTGAGAGAAATTTGAATAGAACACTCTGCCCAAGTTCGTGTTTCGCTTTTACAGCTTTAGGTTCTTCAAGCAGACCATGAAGCGGCACATCATTGGGCACATCGTTTGACAGCCACTGTATGTCTGGTGAACCGTGAAAGAGGCTCTTAACCTGCTTGATGCCGCCATTTCTTTCCAGCAGAGCAGCGCAATTTGACGTCATAAATATAAAAAATGTGTGTACATAAGTACTTATGTACACGCGTTAGAACTTCAGGGTGTTGAAAACTACTTTGAATTTAGTTATAAGTTGTCATGGAAACATTTATCAGCTAACTTCATGGTATCGGTTTTTCGAGACGGTACGCGCGCTCTTCGTAAAAATTTACTCTCATAATTTTTCATCATTTTGAAACATTTATAAGTAATAAGTATTATTGTATTCAAAAAGTCAACACAAAACGTATCGTATTGACACTTGACCTGTTTTGTTCTACTATTCAAGGGTATAAGTACGACCTTGCTCCATATAGTATTGCATTAAAATACAGAAAAAGAACATACATACATATGTCACGCCTTTATTCCCGAAGGGGTAGGCAGAGGCATAATACGCCCACATTTTACCGTTCTGATAAACTGACCTTAATGGCCTCATGGGACTCAAATAGAAGTGAGCCCCAGGCTCCAGGCTCAAAATTCAGATAAAGTTTTGAAAGCAACTGGGAATTTACTAAGATACAGAGCAGAGACAGGCTCACCATCTGGGGGCCGGGTCTACTATTTTCCAATAGAAAGCCGTTTTAGTTCTATTGCGATTTGTTCAAAACTAGGTAGTCTACTAAAACTATTATTGGATTGGCTTGGAGGAGATAGGGATTGTGCTGCGCGACCGAACTGAATAAAATGTGATAGTAAAACCGTAAGAAAAATTGGGTGGAATAAAAGCGTTAAATGAGACGTGCGCAGGAGCGACAGTCGTTTGTTTTGCAAATTGTGTCGATTTTCAAAATGTCTAATTACCTCAGTGAAGTGAACACTAATTTGGAAATTGCAGTAACGTAACACAGTAACGTGGGACAGGAATCCACACGGTGAAAAGTGGGCATATAATATGCCTCTGCCACCCCTTCGGGGATAAGGCGTGAGGATATTTATTTATTTTATTTTTTCAGTAACGTAGCTGTGTGGTTTGGGTGGTATGCTGCTCGGCTGAGACGCAAGAGGCCCGAGTTCGAATCCTAGTACAAACGGTGACTTTTTGATGATAAATTGAATCGTGAACTTGTTAACTTCGTTCCTACCTGGTGTCCCACGACACCACATAATTTTTATATATTTCATAATCAAACTACTTTAGCTGCAGAATAGAGACTAAATATCTGTTTTTACCTATCAAAATATTAATATAGACTACCAAACATGCAAATTAAGAGCTACTTACAGGCGCTACACGCGTCAATTACATTCTATCGGCCGGCCGATAGAATTCTATTGGAGTGCAATTGTAATAGTAGACTACAAAAATAGACAACATTTTCTGTCGGCTCTCTATTGAGCGACGATTTCTATTCTCTTTTGACGCGATTGAATTTAGACTTGACCCACTGTTACTTTGGACAAAATTTCATACGGTGAAATTTGGACGTATAGTATGCCTCTGCCTACTCCGTTCAGGGATAAAGGCGTAACTATATGAAGGGCAGTTGGTATGTTCACCTCTTGCGGCAACCGCCGGGCTACGTGGGAAACAAATGTCTGGTTACGTCGGCCCCGCCGCGCCGGGTCCCGGAAAGAGGGAAGACCCAAGAATTGCTGGTATGACGTCGTAAGGGATGACATGCGTGCCAATGGTCTCACTACAGGGGATGCCGACGACCGTGCCAAGTGGAGCAGAAAATGTAGGACAGCGGACTCCGGACGTCGCGAGACGCAACTGGGACAGACGCTCGGATGATGATGATATGAGGGGCAGATTGTTTACACACAAGTGTAGTGTTTACTTTCATCGCCACATTGCCTCCACGTGTCGGTATCATTCGATGTGACGTCAATACGCGAAGATTTATTATTAACTTGTACGGAACCAATGTGGGCGCGGTCTTATTATAGAATCGCAAGGTGACTGCACACGACAGTTCAAGGAAATGTTTTGAAAGTGAGATCGTGCACTTAACATTGTGCGTCAAAACGCATTTTTATTTATTATTATTTATCTAACACGCCTTATCCCCGAAGGGGTGGCAGAGGCATATTATATGCCCATTTTTCACCATGTGTATTCCTGTCCCACGTTATAGGTGGTGAGCCCATTGCCGTGTTGAAATAGAAAGACGCAGGTTGAGGCTACCTGCTGTTGAAATTTTTCAAGCCATAAGGCCATCAACTTGACTTAACTACTACCATGTTACTGGCAACCGGGACCAACGGCGTGCCTTCCAAAGCACGGAAACGCTCGCAAATGTAAATGCTACAAAGTGACCACCCATCCGAGGACCAGCCATAGTGAAAGTTGAGTAACTCGGTGATCGTTTATAGAACACTGAGTCCGCGGGGCCACGAGCGCTGTACAGTTTTGCCTATAGGGCCGTACAATAAAACAATACAGTTAAATTGTGGTGGTTTTTCGGAGCGTGTATACCATAAGTTATTTTGGAAAATTGAATGATTTTTTTGCATTGGCAGCACTGATTGTGATCAATAAGTAGCCCCTGCCCTTGCGACGACCGTTGAAGGTGAATACCCTTTGAATGACCCTGACCTACGGCAACGTAAATCACAATTGAGAGTGAATCTTGTGTATCTTCACAAGTGATGACAGTGGTAGAAGAATGATAGTTGAGTTATAATAGCGAATCTATACTAATATTATAAAGCTGAAGAGTTTGTTTCTTTGAACACGATAATCTCAGGAACTAATGGTCGGATTTGAAAAAATCTCTATGTGTTAGATAGCCCATTTATCGAGGAAGGCTATAGGCTATATGTCATCACGATAGTAGATCCCTGAGAGCGGAGCAGTAGTCATAAATGTCAACAAAACGGGCAATTTTTTTTACATTATTGTAGTATTTATAAACGACGGGATTAAATAGGTGCGACGAGCGTTGATAAAGTTTCACGTAAAAAAGGCGAAAGTTTGTTAAAGCAATTTGAATCATATTTGGTGTGTATCTAATACCCTGAATTAACACATCGTCTACTTTTAATTACCGGAAAGAGGTTCCCGTAGGAAACGGGTGCGGGAAAACTTAACGGCTGAATCACGGGCATTCTTTAGTAAAATGTTAATAAGCAAGACTGCGCCACATTAAGAAACTACGAGTATAAAATGATTTATTTATAATTTATATTTGGCAATTCTGTTTATGAAAGGGAGCTCCACCTACATTGGCAGACGTCTACGACAGCGGTTTAAGGTGAGTGCCCTACAAGAGACCTTGACCTACGTAGAAGGTCTAAGCACTTATTTATTAAATTTTTCAGTGATCCATTTTAACAAGTGGCAGAATTGAGTGGTAGGACATAGGTGGTCAAGTGACTGATAAAGGCGGATGCTTCAATGCTGCTATCGTAGAGTATATATACATCGAAAGGATGGCACTAAACACACAAAATAAATAAAGATGGAATATCAACTAACTATTTTTACGCCGTATCCCTGATGGAGTATTTAGAGAGGACAGTTCGTCAGGCTTCGCGATCCTTTACACACTTCTTTCGCTTACTACAGATTAATTAATCTTTACATACATGCACATGCGTCTGGGTATTGTACTTAAGACCTTTCCATTTATGAGCAATCTGTCTTGTCATCATGGTCTTCATATGTAAGTCTCGGTCTACTCTGACTTTTTCTACCTTCTGCTTTATATTTTCTAAGCCCTGCTAGCTTTATTATTATTTAAAAGAATAACTGCGTTAAGCAGCTCACGGTGAATTCTGATGCAAATTGTGAGAGGATAAGTATACCAGTCAACTGCGATAAGACTAATTTGATTGAGAAATTTAAGCTTGAAAATCTTTAACATTCAGGAAGGAACTAAGAAACAAAACTAAAACAAAGAATCAAAAACAAAATAAAACAACAAAAGAACAGTCTATATTGGTACATCATGCACATCCTCATTTTCTTTTTGATGTCCGTTTTAAAAAGTTAATCTAAATAAACTGAAAACAAAGCAAATGGATAAAAATATTACTCTAGAAGAAGCAACTTAGTGTGAAAAAAGACCGCAAGGTCAAAGCCCTTCAATATTCGAGTTGAAATTTTAAAATTACATTTAGTTTATGACCGTCGCCGCATGTAGACGTCTTTACGATTTCAAGATAACAAGTGTTACGTGTAAAGCAAAGTTGTTGTTAGAAACCTGTATTCGAAAATATTATTGTTTGGGTAAAATGACGTGGTCGAAGATTTGTTTTCTTTTGTAATCATGACAAGGTTTAAATGCGCAGTAAGGTGCGATATGCGTCGTAAAGTGTTAAGCTCATTACACACTCGTCTTGAAACCTTTTTGCCAAAAAATATTTATGAGACTACATATCATTATGCATTACTCTGGAAGGGATAGAAAATTCGCTTTTACTTGTTTCCTGATAGGCGCACTTACTTGGGTATAAAAGAAAAAAAATGAAGGTGTCAAATTGGACAAGTAAAAATTACTAAAGGATATTTGAAGTCTGATGTGGCAATAATGATTCCCTCAATTTATCTCCTGATTAATTTCGATGCGGGTTCCAAGACAATCTAACTCCGGGGAATTTATGGAGTTCGAGCTCGGTGCAACTTGTCCGGTCTTGGTTCCCGGAGTCAACGTGTCAATAGGAGTGCCGCTGATAATGGTCGGATAATAAAAGAAACGAAAGAAGAGTGACCTACCGTCATCACTACTATCATTTACCCCTGGGTCTAGACCCATCAGCGGGATCGCTTTCTTATTTTAACACTAGCTGACCCCCACAACTTTGCCCTTGGAATATTTCGACCTACCGTCACACCTATTTAATCCCGTCGCTTATAAATTCTACAATGATCCATAAAAATTTGCCCGATTTGTCGACATTTATGACTACTGCTCTACTCCCCAGTGTAGTAGCGTAATGATATATAGGCTATAGCCTTCCTCGATAAATGGGCTAATCTAACACATTAAGATTTTTTTCAAATCCGACCGGTAGTTCCTGAGATTAGCGCGTTCAACCAAACAAACAAACGTTTCAGCTTTATAGTATTACTATAGATGATAGCCGAAAAGTATTAGTCACCTGCCGCCAGTTCGAATGTTGTTATCATAGCTGTTGTACTTTTGCAACACCAGAGGCGTTACATTCACGCTGCCGACGCGATTTACTCGTAATAACCTTTCAAGTCCCTTTAGAAGAATTCCATACAGTAAATGGCAATGGAAACCACACAATGTTGCTCGCTGCCTAATAGAGACGAAAGTAAAATACCGTGTGCTAAGTATACCTACGTCCGGTTGAAGGCGAAACTCACATACGCAGCCTGTCATTCGTCTGTAGTAATTAGTATAATCTATACTAATATTATAAAGCTGAAGAGTTTGTTTGTTTGTTTGTTCGGTTGAACGCGCTAATCTCAGAAACTATTGGTCCGATTTAAAAATTCTGTTATTTTTTAAAAATAAATAAATAAATATCCATCACGCCTTATCCCCGAAGGGGTGGCAGAGGCATATTATATGCCCACTTTTCACCGTGTGGATTCCTGTCCCACGTAATAGGTGGTGAGCCCATTGCCGTGTTGAAATAGACAGACGCAGGTTGTGGCTACCTGCTGTTGAAAGTTTTCAAGCCGCCCATAAGGCCTTCAACCAGGCTTAACGACTGCCATTTTACTGGCAACCGGGACCAACGGCTTAACGTGCCTTCCGAAGCACGGAAACGCTCGCAAATGTAAATGCCACAAAGTGGTCACCCATCCGAGGACCAGCCGTAGTGAAAGTTGCGTAACTCAGTGATCGTTTACAGAACACTGAGACCGCGGGGCCACGAGCGCTTCAGTTATTTTTTTGTATTAGATAGCCCATTAATCGAGGAAGGCTATAGGCTATATATCATTATGCTACGACACTGGGGTGCAGAGCATTAGCCATAAATGTTGACAAATCGGACAAACCTTTATGCAATATTGTAGAATTTATAAGCGACGGGATTAAATAGGTACGACGGAAGTTCGAATTATGTGACGGGCGAAGCCGGAGGTTCACCTAGTATTGTGATAAAACAGTGCCGTCACTTGACACGTTTGGTTTAAATAAAAATTCTATACTTCTACACTAATATTATAAAGCTGAAGAGTTTGTTACTTTGTTGTTTGTTCGGTTGAACGCGCTAATCTCAGGAATTACTGGTCGGATTTGAAAACTTCTTTTTGTGTTAGATAGTCCATTTATCGAGGAATGCTATATATCATAACGCTACTACACTGGGGAGCGGAGCAGTAGTCATAAATGTCGACAAAACGGGCAAATTTTTATGCATCATTGTAGAATTTATAAGCGACGGGATTAAATAGGTGCGACCGGAGGTCGAAATATTCCACGGGCGAAGCTGTGGGGGTCATCCAGTATAGAATAAGGTAACTCTAGTAGGGCATTAATTCCATGCTCTTTGTGGTGAAAACAGAGGCATTGAGCTCGTCCGCTGAAGCAACTCCCTATCGGATCTTACAGTATTGTATGTGTAATGAGTTAATTTCAACGTTTATGCTATGTAGGTCGACACGATTTTGCTTATCTATAGGTATACGATTATACAAAAACCGTCGCGAGATTATTCAACTAATATTATCAGCGTAGTACATTATGACGTGAAAATTTCACGCACGCCTCATGCCCAAGAAGCAGGATAAATCCCGAGCCAACCCCTAAAGAAGCGGAATAACACCCAACCCTTAGATGATGCCGCGGTGGTAGCCAAAATCAGCCGGGAGCACTGGGATATCTTTCCGAGGAGTTACCCGGGGCATCCGGCAATAGACAGTTACGCAGGGACCGTGTGGATTTAGCAGAGGGGATTTCCACACTTAAAAAAAAAAGAAATAAATCGTAGTACTTTATAACTCAATGAGTGAGATTAGTTTTTTTTATGTACGAAATGACATCAAAATTTTCAGTAACTAAATAAAATGTTTTACTCAAATATCATGATTTCTGTATAAAATTTATATTAAATAACAATTGCCTTTAACAAATTAATATTCTTACGTCTAGTAAACAAATAATCCGTCAAAGTGGATCGTCACCTTGCTCCAAACACCCAAGTTTGGGAGATTAGATTTACTAAAGATGGTTAGAGGCAGTTTCTTAAAGCGTTAGATACTATAGGATCCGTAAAAATATATGGAAGAAGAACCTAGCACGATGGACGTCATGGTATAAAGATCGCGGGCTGCACAAGTAGCCCGTATGGTACAAGACAGGGATATGCCGTATTGCATAGCTATGGCTGACGTCAACGCATTGTATAGACAAGGACTACTAATACCAAAGAAGAACCTCCCCCTGTGAAAAAGCAACCTGCCCCTTGTAAAGGTTCGGAGTACTGAAAGGCTTGGAAAGACACCCGTGTGGTGGCGGGCAAACCACCAAACGATAGCATTCCCAAGGAGGGTTGGTGTCAGGCTGGCGGCCGACCATAAAAACCAAGCCAAAACATTTTGCAGTATGGAATTTAGTCATACCGCGCTGACCCCAAGTAAATTGGGATAAGGACAAGAGGATGATGAATGTACGAAAATCCATATGGATTTCAAACGGTTTCGGACCGACCAAAACCACCACAGGACTTTGGCTACTACCACGGCCTCACCTCTGTGTTCGGACTCGTTCCTGCTTTATGACCTGCATCTGCACGGATGGCGAGCAATACCCACCGTCCTTATAAACTACAGTGTACAATAACTACAGGTAGAGGTCTTCTGAATATAATTCATATATAACCATTTCAACACATGGTAATTTTGTCCAGGTTGTCTTCATTCTGTTCACTACATTGGGAGGCTAAATGTAACTACTCTTAGGGCCGTATTCCAAAACGTTTCTCAATCGTCAATCGACGCTTGAGAGTAGATTTTTTAAGGCAATAACAAGCCTCAAGCGTTGATGAGTATTGAGAAACGTTCTGGAATACGGACGTTAATGAGCAAAGGCAAAAGAGCTCACACCACCAATATAAAACTGCTGACTAACGGACAAGGCTCTTTCTGAGGTTTAAGGTTACAATGCTGAATAAAAAATATCACAGGTACCCGCTAGCCGTCGATAAAGACAGAATCCTGGCTCAGAAGTGGGGGCTAATGTGGTAAGAGGGCGAGTATATCAATACAAACGGATCTATGAATGAAACAAAGGGCTGTTCTACGAAGATTCTTATTGAGTATTCTGTTCTTAGGGTATAAACCCTTCGAATTCCAATAAGGATTACACCTTGTCGCGGGAGGACTTAGTACGATACAATAATTGTCTATCTGAATTATGTAGCTCATTGTCCTTCTCCAGTAATAATTGAGGCACAAATTCTAGTATTGTGTATTAACGTAAGCCATAGTCATTGTGTCAGAAAATGGCATTTACTTTGAGAGCATATCAGAACACACTTCATTCTTATTCTTTTAGAGCACAAATGACAAAAAAATGCCTTGGACTTTTGAGAATTTACCGAAAACCAATCAAATCTCAAAGTAAATGGCATTTTATAGTGACAGTGGTGTGTGCTGAGCAAAATTGTTACCAGAATTGAGGTCCTGGTTGAAAATATTGACGTCCAAGACATGTACCGTAATTCCCTGGTAATTTAGCCCAGCATACACCACTATCACTCTAAAAAGCATTGGTTTCGTGGTGAATTTAAGCCCATTAAATGCAGTTGGTGACATTAAGCCCTTTCATATCACTACCGGGGTGCACCAGTTTAAAGTGTTGTTGGAGAACTGCACGAGTAGCCTTGGTTACTCGTGTAAATGTGGATGACATCGCTTAGGCGGAGTCAGATTGGAGACGGTTGGTTAGAGGTTGGAATGTGTGGAGGGAGTCTCTTCAGAACGTTACAAGTAGGTTGGGCTTATATTTTGATGTTGAAAACAAACATGTGTTTCGATATCGCGCTAGTATTTTTTTATCAGTTACGACCTTGTATTGTGTGCTTAATCCATATCAGAGTAACTAACGCAAATACGTACAGATTTATGTTATCCTAGTACCTACCTTAATACTTTTACCGAGTATTTTGCACTTAATTATGTAGCAATACTTTGCTTTATAATCTACTAAAATTTTGACAGCTAAAAACAGCGATTCTGGTTCTATTCTACGGCTTGTCAATAGTCAGTTGCATTTAGACTCGGCCCCCTGGAAGCCAAGTCTAAATGCAACTGACTAGCGGCCACTGGCGCAGTACGTGCTAGTATTTAGTATTCTATCGGTCGACTAATAGAAGTCTTTTGGAGTACGATTGTAATAGTAGACTACGAAAAGATGTCAAAATTGTTTTATCTATCACGCCTTATCCCCGAAGGGGTGGCAGAGGCATATATATTGTATGCCCACTTTTCACCATGTGTATTCCTGTCCCACGTAATAGATGGTGAGCCCATTGCCGTGTTGAAATGGACAGATGCAGGTTGTTGCTACCGGCTGTTGAAATTTTTAAGCCGCCTATAAGGCCTTCAACTTGGCTTAACGACTGCCATTTTATTGGCAACCGGGACCAACGTGCCTTCCGAAGCACGGAACTGGGGTGGATCTAAAGGACCAAATAAATTTAATAAAATGTGTCTATTTTAGATGTTAAATTTGGAAGAAATTTTGAACCCGTTGCCTTTTTAGTGAGGTGGTAACTATAAGGCTAAAGGTCTTATGGGCTAGACACTCATTAGCACGACCAATTAAAGTCCTGGTAGTCTCAGACTGCAAAATTGTACCGGTGGCTTTCTATTGAGCGACGATTTCGATTCTATTTCGACACGATTGAAATAGCAGTTCCCTCCCGGATCCCTTGTTCAGCAGTTTCACCTATAGCAGGTGAGGGCGCTTAGGCCCCTTACACCCAAGTCCCCATACCACGCTCTGGTCTAAATTTTAGACGACATGACATTTAGTCCGATCCAACGACTTAAGGGGTCTAATAACCCTCTCCATTCGTAGTCAATTGACCAATCATACAATCAAACCAATTGACGAACACAGTCCGTAGACCTCAAATGGATATATAAATATTTTACAGCTGATGAGTTTGTTTGGTTGAACGCGCTAATCTCAGAAGATAGCCTATATAAGATGTGTACTACGTATGAATTGAATATACTCGTAGGTACTAAACACAGCGACACAACAGCGAAAAGCAGCTGACTGTATCTTTCTCGCTCGGGTACACTCAGCGTTCCCGAGTTCACCCAATCGAGCCTTTCACCTTAGATCGTGACGGATCAGTTAACTTACTACTATCACCCATTTATCGAGAAAGGCTGTAGGTAATATCATCATGCTACTAGCTTAAAAAACCTCTAAGCAGTAAAAGAAACTCTTCAGCTTTATAATCTATACTAATATTATAAAGCTGAAGAGTTTGTTTGTTTGTTTGGTTGAGCGCGCTAATCTTAGGAACTACGGGTCGGATTTGAAAAAATCTTTTTGTGTTAGATAGCTCATTTATCGAGGAAGGCTAGAGGGTATATATCATTACGCTACTATACTGGGAAGCAATACAGCAGTCATAAGTGTCAACAAATCGGGCAAATTTTTATGCATCATTGTAGAATTTATAAGCGACGGGATTAAATAGGTCGAAATATTCCACGGGCGAAGCTGTGGGGGGTCATCTAGTATTAGTATAGATTGAGATTATTACGTAATGAGTGGCTGAGTAACAATAGTCTTTTATGTATTTTAATTCGCTTCAAGGGTTCTTTGAGTTATGACGTATATCGCAGCGATAGCACACTTTTGATTAGATATTTGCGCGAGAGTCTTAATACGTCATCATAGTGAGGTTCCTCGTTTGATTTTTCCGTATTGAGTCAGGATACGACGGATGCCACTAATAAAAAAAAATTAAAGCAAAGAGGTTACGCTTTCGGCATTATTATTATATATATACTTATTGCAGTCGCGCTCCCCTACCTGGGGGCTCCGTAAAAAATTGTTAGTACATCCTTCACACCTTGAAAATTAAATGAATTAGGCGCACGGAGAACTAATCAATTAATTTGAAGATGTTCATACATTATTGCGAAATTAATAAACGACGGCGAAGGGAATAAATGGGTGCCCGGGGTTCGAAGTATGTCACGAGCGAAGCCGGGTGGGTCAGCTAGTTATGTTATAAATAACTGGCTAGAGAATGGTTGAAAATTAACTCACTCTCGCTACATAAAACTACTTTGACAGTCTACAAAGTAGATTTATGTGGATCTACTTTGACAGTCTACAAAGTAGATTTATGTGGATCTACTTTGACAGTCTACAAAGTAGATTTATGTGGATCTACTTTGACAGTCTACAAAGTAGATTTATGTGGCGAGAGTGAGTGGACAAACTGGCAGAGGTCGACTTCAGCGTACGTATACCAATCTAATCGAAGACATTTTGGAAAAAGACCAGGTCAAGAGTATCCTTAACCGGCGAGCGTGTATGAAACACTTATGGAATGATGTAATTAATTGCTGGCGATTTAAAAAGAGTGGCCATGAGTTTTATTGCCAGGTTCTTCCTCAGGCTCTACCTATTGCTTTGCGAATCTGGCAGTAAATGTAAATGTAGAAGCAATAATCTTGACGTTCATATGTGTTTTATTTTGTGACCTACGTGAATAAAGATGTTTTCATTTCATTTCATTCAATAGAAGAAGCGAAAGTTGTATGTCAGAATCGTAGCAAGTGGAAAGTCATAGTCTCTGCCTACCCCGATGGGAGACAGACGTGATAATATGCATGTATGTAACTGTGCCCACGTGGCGAATTTTAATTCCCTTGAGTGTCGATATTTTAATCGCCATTTAAGAGTAGGACCAGAGCCATCTAATTTAAAAAAAAAGCTTTTGAGCTTGTTTCGGTACGATTCGGGTATTTCAGTGGCTAGAACATTGCCCTGGTAAGGCAAAGGTCACGGGTTCAATCCGCGTCACGAACAAAGTTGTATTTATTCACTTTAATAAAAAAATATGTTAAAGTCAGCATACCAATTGCTTTAAAAATGTGTCCTTAGAAGTAGAAGTTTGATATTTTCACATCTTCAAGCGACTGCATACAGTTTTAATTTCAACTTGTTGTCTTCACAAGTTTCCAAGATAAACGGACAACAAGTTTATAAGGGTTCGGTTTTTCCCTTTTACAGTACGTAACCCTAAAAATAAGGGTAAACATTTTGGTCAATTCCATCCCATTACGTAAACTTTTAATCTAATCTAAAGTCAGTAAGCATGTATAAATATTCCAGGGGGCCGAGTCTGCTATTTGAATCTATTTGTCGAAACATAATCGAAATCGTGGTTCAACAGAAAGCCAAGCGCTCGTGGCCTCGCGGTCTCAGTGTTCTGTAAACGATCACTGAGTTACGCAACTTTCACTATGGCTGGTCCTCGGATGGGTGACCACTTTGTGGCATTTACATTTGCGAGCGTTTCCGTGCTTCGGAAGGCACGTTAAGCCGTTGGTCCCGGTAGTCAGTAAAATGGCAGTCGTTAAGCCTGGTTGAAGGCCTTATGGGCGGCTTGAAAATTTCAACAGCAGGTAGCCACAACCTGCGTCTGTCTATTTCAACACGGCAATGGGCTCACCACCTATTACGTGGGACAGGAATCCACACGGTGAAAAGTGGGCATATAATATGCCTCTGCCACCCCTTCGGGGATAAGGCGTGATGGATATTTATTTATTTATTTAACAGAAAGCCACCGGTACAATTTTGACAGTTTTTCGTAGTCTACTATTACAATCGTACTCCAATAGACTTCTATCGGTCGGCCAATAGAATTCTACTAACACGTACCGCGCCAGTGGCCGCTAGTCAGTAACATTTTTGATAGTCTACTAACATTTTGAAAGCTAAAAACAGCGATTCTGGTTCTATTTTACTGCTTGTCAATAGTAGACTCAGCCCCCAGGACTATCGATGTCCAGACATCGAGGGTTGCTATCAGCTGTCAAAACCGATAAGGGTTTCGTAGCCGAGTCGCTTCGAAACAAATATTTGTGTGTGCTTTGAATATTTGTTTTGAAGTTTGGATTGTTAGATAAGTATGTATTTATAGAACTAATTAAATATTTTTATCTGTCCGGTCTGGTTACGGTAAGAAAAAAGGCACAGGAAGTGCTTGCTTGGTGTAGTCAGTGATGATAGGCGTGCCAATGGTGTTGTCATAACAGTCAACAAATCGGGCAAATTTTCATACATTGTTGTCTTGTAAAAGCAATAAACGACAGGATTAATTGGGTGTGACGGAGGTTCGAAGTACATATATGTCATGGGCGAAGCCGCGGGAGACAACTAGCCTTTGTATATAAAAGCAGAAACTGACTAATTGATCGATCAACGCATAGCCGAAACAGCATTTTTTACAAATATTCCTAGTGAAGGTGTGCTCTAAGAAAGTATTTTAAAAAAATAAACCCCTATGGGGGTGAAACGGAGGTTGCAAAGTTTGAATGGACTATGTTTTATTTTTTTGTGGAATTGTTCAATTTGTTGTGAAGGCAGCTGACATACGGAAATAACACAAAGCCTTCTTTTTATTTTAGGATCATGTTCCTGCTTGAAACGGGTTACCGGAAAACTTAACCGCCTAAAGCAGAAAGGCGGGTGTGCCTAGTCCTACTAATATTATAAACGCGAAAGTTTAAAAATAAAATTTTCATTCTACTTTTTATCCCGAGAACAAGTTCCAGTGGAAAACGGAAACAGGATAATTTCACCACGAGAGCCGTCGGCGTCAACTAGTATTTCATATAAAAAGCAAGCAAGTGGCTACCTTTGCGACTGTCTTTGGAGTTGGGACATGGTTACATACGGATTATTTAGTCCACTTAGACTGCAAAAAGGTCGAACCCAATACATTCCAACATATTTCTCATGACTTCTCCTGACTTTGTTGCTACCTGCTGACGAAATTTTTTAAGCCGCCCATAAGGCCTTCAACTTGACTATTTCTATTTTTTCTATTTGTATTTCTTTATTCTATAACAATATTACATTGTGTTGAATAGAAAATTTTAGCCTAAAAGTTACTCACATTTGGAAAAATATAATCATATCAAGAACAAATTAATTTGAACAAGAGATAATAAATAAATAAGAAATCATTTAAAAAATAAATCTAAGCCTAAAAGTTTCTCACAATTGGAAAAATAAAATCATATCAAAAACAAATCAATTTGAACAAGAGATTATAAATAAATAAAAAATCAATATAAAAATTCTGTGCTATGTCCCTATGTCAAATCCATATAGTCACTAATAGAATAAAAACAGTTGATTGTGAGAAAATCTCTGAGTATAGGTTCAAACTCCTTTGTATAAATATCATTTTTAATGTCAGCAGGAAGACAGTTAAAAGGTTTTACAGCACTGTACGAAAAGCTATGCTTGACCACATTAAGGCTAGGCAAAATAGTGGGTGGTATGTCCTTTCGCCTTGTACTCTCACGCTTTGATCTCTGCTCTTGAGACTCAAATTTGTATATGTTTTTTTGCCAGATAAGTAAGTACGACCATAATATACAGACTTGGTACTGTAAGAATTTTCAATTCTTTAAAGTACGCCTTACAGGAGACTTGCTGGCTTATACGCATCATTATTCGAATTGGTCTCTTTTGAGCAATAAAGGCTTTTTCAATGTTGTAGTCATAGCTACCACCCCAGAATTGAATGCTGTACCTCAGCTTGGATTCTACCAAGGCAAAGTACACCATTCTAAGCTGACTTATGGTCACTACATCTCTTAAGCTTCTGAGCACATAACATGCTGAGTTAAGACTAGATTCAATTTGCGCCAATTCTCGCTTCCAATTAAAAAAACAGTCTAGATAAAATCCCAAAAATTTAACATCATCAACTGCGTCCAGTCTGTCACCATTAAAGGTACATGCTAGCCGATCTGAAGTATTACTAGTGGATTTAAATAATATAACCTTAGATTTACTTGTATTGGTTTTTTAAGAAGTTTTGTGTAAACCATTCATTGAGATATTCTAAGGCTACATTTACTCGCTGATTCAAACTTATTATATTATCGGCAGACACAATAACGTTAGTGTCATCAGCAAAAACAGTAAAATCTGTACACCCGTGAGAATTGTTTACAATACTATTGATCAAGTCATTAACATAAACTATAAAAAAAAGAGGGCCCAGCCCAGAACCTTGAGGAACCCCTGATTTAATTTTCAAGAGTCTCGATTTATACGTCAGCACGTGCTTTTTATGTACAGATCCCAAATTCTCATACCTATCCACATCGATAGCTACAAACATTTACCTGTTACTTAAGTAGGGCAAAAACAGTTTCTTAACTGGACCTCTCACTCCATAGTGATCCAGTTTTTCTATTAAAATGTCATGTTTGACAGCATCAAAAGCTGAACTCATGTCGAGAAATATTCCCGCTGCCTTCTGCTTGTCATTTAGCTTGGCAATTACATCTTTTATTAAATTGTCAATAGCATCTTTCGTACCTACATTTTTTTGATAAGCAAACTGTCTTTGATTTATAATATTATGTAAATTTAAATGCCTCAATAATCTGCTTTTAAGTAACATTTCAAATATTTTAGATTTTGTGGGTAGAAATGATTTGGGTCTATAGATCTTAGGATCTTGCTTCGATCCCTTCTTATGGATCGGTACCACCTTGGCAACCTTTAACGGATCTGGGAAAATACACATATCTATACACAGATTGTAAAAGTAACTCAATGGTTCAGACAAGATGTCTATATTGTCCCAGTTATTAACTTGCTTTTCATCTTTCTGACTGTGTCAAAAACTTCTCTCGGAGTAACCATGTCAACTACCATTTCTTGTTCAACTTTTTGTATTTTCAACTTTTTGTTTGAGAGTTTCTAAGGCTGTCTTGTAGTTATCAAAATTCGTACTGGAGTCACTATCAAAAGCCGTAACAAATATATCTACAATTTCCGCAGGATTCGAAGTTATTGACTCTCCCTTAATAAGAGCGTAATTTTGTTTGGTCTTTGTCTTTTTATTTCTGTGTTTGTTAACTATTTGCCAAATATCTTTACAAATGTTCTTAGATTTCGCCAAGGCCCTTTGTACTGCCAATTTTTTCGCACTTCTAATGACCCTTCTATATATATTAATATATTTTTTCCTGTATGAGGCCAATGAAGTATGAATATTTCCCTTCACCCACAGAAAACGTTTCATTTTACTCGAAGTCTTGACTCCCTTTGAGACCCATTTCAAACCAGACTCATGCTTCAAATGTACCTTTATTTTTACTTTTTTGAAACTGTCCTGAAAAACATCATTAAATTTTGAAATAAAAGTGTTTTGACCCATACTATTCCAGTTAAGTGCTTGTATTTTTCCCTAAATATTGTCATCCCACAGGACAGGGACAGGAATCCACACGGTGAAAAGTAGGCATATAATATGCCTCTGCCACCCCTTCGGGGATAAGGCGTGATGGATATTTTAAATATTGTCATAGAGTTGAAAAGTCTTTTATGAAAAACCTAACCACTCCGGGAGTGCCGACAGAAGTGAAAACTCAATTTATTAATAATTTATTTATCTAGACGCGTTGGTACATGCATATATGCACACACTATAGCTGCGTATCGTAACGGGGTGTAGCGAATCCAGAGATTTATCTCATCTAAAAATATGCGTACCGCGCTAAAAGAAGTTTTTCCTTCAAAAATCGACCGGGATCGACGTAAAGATGATGATGATAAAAAATAATTCTACACTGAAAGACTCCTAATTGATTACACAGCATTATTTAATAAGACCTGTAGATGACCGGAATCAACGTTAGATGATGATGATGATAATGGTCGCGAGTCCAGAGATTTTATCTCATCTAAAAATAAGCGTACCGAGCTAAAAGAATATTCACTTCAAAAATTGACCGGGATGGACGTTAATGATGATGATGAAAAAAAAATTCTACTCTGAAAGAGTCTTAATTGATTACACAATATTATTTAATAAGACCTGTAGATGACCGGGTTCAACATTAGATGATGATGATGATTATAGTCGCAAATCCAGAGATTTTATCTCCTCTAAAAATATGTGTACCACGCTAAGAGGCGTTTTCACTTAAAAAACTCAATTTATTAATAATTTATTCATCTAGTCGCGTTGGTACATGCATATATGCACACACTATAGCTGCGTATCGTAACGGGGAGTAGCGAGTCCAAATTTATCTCATCTAAAAATATGCGTACCGCGCTAAAAGAAGTTTTTCCTTCAAAAATTGACCGGGATCGACGTAAAGATGATGATGATAAAAAATAATTCTACACTGAAAGAGTCCTAATTGATTACACAGCATTATTTAAGAAGACCTGTAGATGACCGGAATCAACGTTTGATGATGATGATGATTATGGTCGCGAGTCCAGAGATTTTATCTCATCTAAAAATATGCGTACCGCGCTAAAAGAAGTTTTTCCTTCAAAAATTTACCGGGATCGACGTAAAGATGATGATGATAAAATCTTACGCTTTTTCGATCAGGACACGTGTCCTGACGCGAGTTTAAGATTTTATACCCAACGCCGCTAAAGAAGTTTTCACTTCAATAATTCTACACTGAAAGAGTCCTAATTGATTACACAGCATTATTTAATAAGACCTGTAGATGACCGGAATCAACGTTAGATGATGATGATGATTATGGTCGCGAGTCCAGAGATTTTATCTCATCTAAAAATATGCGTACCGCGCTAAAAGAAGTTTTTCCTTCAAAAATTGACCGGGATCGACGTAAAGATGATGATGATAAAATCTTACGCTTTTTCGATCAGGACACGTGTCCTGACGCGAGTTTAAGATTTTATACCCAACGCCGCTAAAGAAGTTTTCACTTCAAAAATTTTTATGTATTATTCTCGTGATTGATTATATTTCTATTATGTTTTGCATTGCAAATTAGGGCCGCATGTCCGTACGCTAATCCGTTGTGGTCAACAGAGCATTTTAGGATATTAACTTCGTCAAGGTTTGTCAAAAAATTATCTAAACATGATTGTATGTTGTTGCGTATAAAGGTTATGGTATTAACTAATGGTTTAAAACTGTAACAAGTCAGTACATTATTGAAACGGGTCCTTTTATCTGAGTCTTCCAGAAGGTCGATATTGAAGTCCCCACAAACTATGCTTTTTCTATCAAAAAGGTGTCCCAACAATTCCTCAAGCTTGTTCATGAAAAGTTCTTCATTATTTCTATAAGGACTACGATAGCAACAGAAAATATACACTCCTGACTGCAAATCTTTAACACCAGTTATCTCAAATGCATCTCGTCTATACAACCCCTTGCAAACGCCAAGTTGTTCATATGTCCTATCATTGCGAGCCAGGATTAAAGAGCCTCCCCTCTTTTTATTGATTCTACAATTATGAGCAACTAATTTATAATTATGAAAATTAAGTAATTCAACTTGATACTCCTTTAAAAAGTGTTCAGTGAGACATAAGTAATGCAAGAAGACTTTTTGATTTGACATTTCCAGTTCATCTTTCTTACTATTAATACCACATACATTTTGGTGGAAGATATTTAGAGTCACATGTTTATTATTACATACAGTAGTACTTTGGCAGCTAGAATTTAAGACAAATGAAGAGTTACTCTCGAAAAAACATTGTCGTAGCTTCAGTCCGAAACTCAGTCTGAGTCGCACTCGCAGTCACGCTTGTGTAATAATCAGTCTGCGTTGCGACATTCTTATAAAGAGTATATGGTACAAACGGTTTGTTGATACATATTACTACTATTTGCCATTTGTAATTTAGATAGATACACCAGATAATCATTTTGTATTTCAAACGTAGAAGTTCCCTATATATCAATCTACTGGCGTGAATTTTATTGAAGGAGGTGGACAAAATCCTATTATTTACATCCAGTGGAACAAAAAAGGTGTTTATAAAGTTATAACATACCAATCTAAATAAAGCATTGAGTTTAGAAACATTAAGGAACTTATTTTTATAAACCTTCCCTACTAAAACATTGGTGCTTTTTATTTGATTCAACATATAATATAGCGCAGATTGTACTTGCATCGGGTTTTTGTCATTAGATCCACCACATACCACTATATAAACAGAGAATGTTAAATCATGGCACACATGACTTAAGAATTTCACATAATGGCGCATACGGTTTTATAAAGGCTATTACTCTGAAGGAATTACCAAGTAGATTTTGTAGGTGTCCTCTCATCCCATATCCACTCTGATCCGCAAAAATATAAACCAAATGTCTGGCAGAAAGCGGTCTCCCAAGCTCATCGCTCTCATCCTTCGCAGAGGTCTTGTTACTAGTGATATTTAAGTCACAGTTGTGACTCTGCTTCTGATCAAATAACGCTTGTTCGCTTATTGCTATCGTTCCATCCACCTGAGAGTTTACTATGGTTGCCATATCCACATTTATGACCACAGAGCCAGAAAATGATGGTGAGTCATGGCATTCAGAGCGACGTGATGCTGCCCGTCTAATTATGGAATCACAACTAAGGTTCATTTCATAAACAGTGTTTTGTTCAAGTGATTTTGAACTGAAACAACTATATGAAGTAGTTGGTAATTCCCTTGATTATGTTCTCAGTAATCCTGACTTAAAACGAGAACACTGAATACGTGTACGAAACTGTGGCGACAAGGATTTTATTGGGGTACAATATGCATTGCTATTAATATTTCCAATTCCCACAGACTTCAAGAGATTTAACTGGCGTTTGTAATCATTTATTTCTCTTAAGTAGTACGAATTTTCAATACTCAGGTTATCAATTTCAGCATGTGCAGTGAGAAGTTCAATGTTTAATGTTTCAACTCTTTTTTCCAATGCTATTATTTCTTCTCTATTCAAATAACCGTTTGGTTGACTCAGATATGATAATTCCAAGTCCGAATCACTGTCATTTAAATGTGAGAAGTGTTTGCTTCGTCCTCGCTTCGTGTTTACATTACCAAATTCATCCATATCTGTAACTAAACTACGAAGATGCGTTTTAAAAATCACAAAAAGCCCAACTCGCCGCAGTGAAATTCGTTCCGTCGCCTCTTGCGTGCAGAGCAGCGGTAGTTACACCGGAGCTAACTGTGCAGTTGCTTAAGGGTTTAAAATTACGGCCTATATTCAATCAGTGTGAGTATTTATTTTATTCTGTTTGCTTCAAATGTTAAAAGAGTAGATCAGGTACCAGCGAAGCGACCATTCAGTAATTCTGAGCTAACTACACAAGCAGATAAATTGTCAAGAGATATATAGATGGCGCTATTATCAATATAGACTAGTGATGGAAATTAATGCTATTTTTTATTAATTTCAATAGCGTGCTAATTTTTATCTCTTAGCATGCGACGTACTATGGCTATGCTAAATGATAATATGAACATCAACATGCTAGATCCTCCCGTTCCTGAGAAAATCAATGATGACACATGGATAGACAGACGGACTGACGTCCAGATGGACATGATAAAAAAAAATAAGGGTTGCACTCTGCAAATTTATTAATAATTTATTTGTCTATCCTCGTTTAATTTTTGAAGAGAAATCCGCGAGATTTCTCTTCAAAAATTGGCCGGGATCGACGTTAATGATGATGATGATGAAAAAAAAAATTTTACACCGAAAGAGTCTTAATTGATTACACAACATTCTTTAATAAGACCTGTTGACCGGGATTAACGTTAGATGATAATGATGATGATTCTATTATTTAGTAGCAAGATATTAAATCTAGGTACCAATTAACTATCAAGACAAAATATTCATCTAGACGCGTTCGCGGTCTGCTATATGTACATGCATATGCATAACGGTGTCGCGGGTCCAGAGATTTATCTCATCTAAAAATATGCGTACCGCTCTAAAAGAAGTTTTCACTTCAATAAAAAAAAAAACTTTAGTTCCGTCGTTTTCCTTTCGAGAGACGGAACCCAAAAAATACATTTTGTATTACATTAATTATTCCACAATAAAGTACAATCACACGGTTTTAGGGTTTATATATTCACAATAAAAGAATAATACAAAAAACCAAAGTATCTACAACTCGTAAAAAGTACGTACGAATTTCGACTTCTTACTCAACTCAATCGCTTTCACAGATTGTCAAAAAAAATTATACTAAAATTGAATAAATAACCCCAAAAACAAGCATTTAATAATTAAAAATAATGGGCTGAATATCAACCATGCACTTTTTCATTCAAACTCTCCGTATTTCGCAATAGCACAATGACACGATCCATTCATGAATTAGACGTGAAAATGAATTTTAGCAATCGCAGCGACGCAGCGTTCACAGCTCGCTTGCGATATGAATTTGTCGTGAATTATAATTATGAGTTTTGGCAATTTAATTTAGCATTCGCAACTCGCCACTCAGTAGCGGCGCGAACGTCGATGCGCGTAGTCATGTATTGGAGGGAGATTGTTGAGAATTGACAATTGTTACGTAATCGATGTCTCAGCAATAATTAATTTTAGCAAGTACTGTTCATAAAATTAATGCGAATGGAGTCTTAGCAATTAAATATGATTGCTAACGCTAATATTTCCTACACTAATATAGACTCGAAAAACCCTTGCTCGATTTCAAAATGTTGAAAATTAACGTTCTTCACTATAATTATTTTAGCTTAAAACTCACTTGTACTAAGTTTATTTACTTTAATGCTATTTAGTTTTGTTTCTTGCTTTTGTTTCTACACCTTTATGTCCTATATATGTTGATTTTCGCTAAAATACCTAGTCAGGTCATAAATTCTGTCACATGTTTAATATAAAATAATTGAAACAAGTTTATTCATTATGTTACCATTTATATACCAAAATGAACTTAACAAAACATAGATTCTTATGACAATAAAGTTTATTCAAAATGACCTCAGTGATTTTGAATACAGGCCTTCAATCTGCGCGACCAGTCGTCTATCGCAGAACGAACGAGGTCCATGTCAATATCGGCGGCTGCTTTAATCAAGGAGGCTTTGAGCATGCCTTTTCCTCCAAGTGTTGCCATATCTTGTCATCTAACGGACTCGAATCTGGACTGGAGGAGGGCCAGTCTTCGTGCCGGATGAAGTCGATTTCACGCGCCGCCAGCCAGTCTTGTGTGCTCTTCGCTCTATGAGCTGGCGCCGAATCTTGTTGGAATACCCAGTGCCTGTTATTGAACATGGTATGAGAAACAAGTTCCACAAGGTTCGTCAGGACTGTATTTTGATACACAACTGCATTCGTTTTTACACCTTTCTCACTAAAATGTACCTCTGTTAAGCCCCAATAAGAAACTCCCAACCATACCATGAGCGAGGGTGGAAAATCACCTCGTTGGACACGCGGAATACGGTTGCTCGCTTCTTCACTACTGTGTGCGTACACCTTATCATTTTGTTTGTTGTAGCTCTCATCTACGTTAAAAATTTTTTCATCCGTAAAAAGAATTTCCCGATATTTTTTTCCCGCGTACCGCTTCAACAAAGCGCGGCATCTCTTCAGTCTCAGGTCCATTAGACGAGCATTTTAACAATGTCCTGTTTTTCTTCGATATGACCGATGCCCTAAGTCTTCATTTAACACCCATTTCAGCGTGGTTCTGCTTTTGTTTGGGATTTCTTTGAATTCGCGCCTTCACAGCTTTTATAACTGCTGGAGTCCTAACAGACCGAGGGCGACCACTTCTTGACCTGTCATCTACACTAGAGTCTTCATTGTATCGTTTGATGGATTAATATAAACGAATCTTTTGGTTTTATTCAAATTTTTCAGTATGTCAAAAATTTGAATTGGCGCGTAACCGCAACGATGCAACGCAATAACTGCAACACGGTCCTTTTTAAGCGTCCACTCCATATTTAAAAATGAGTAAAATTCTAAAAAGTTAACATTTTATTTTCATGAACAATTCGAAATTCGAATTCAATAAACTTTTTTGTGGCCAGCATTCTAAAGTTTTTACTGTGTGACAATACTTATGACCTGACTAGTTATATAACATTTCACTGTTTATAATGAGTTATTTTATAGATTTATAAATTTGTAATTTCCATCCAAACTATCATTGTCATCGCACTATTAGATGTATGTTTACGGTTTAATACTAGATTCACACTATAATAATCACTGGATCAATTTATTTCGGTTTAAAAACGCACAAGCACATCAGCACGAATGTTTACTTCAGAGCGCCACCTGGCGGATGACTGACTGATGGACTTAACAAGGCAGTTGACCTACTATAATTTCTCTACACTGTGACAAGCAATGCAATTTTAAAATGGTCTTTGTGTGCTGTCTTTGTCTTACACTACAGTGACTCACAACGCATTGTTTTGATGCTTCTGCTTTGTTTATCAAGATAAGGAGTTGCATGTCATAATATTATTGATAACAATATCTTAATAATGGTTTCACTACTGCCCAAAAGTATGTCTTTATATGTGAAGCATATGTAGCCACACTAAGGGCCGTATTCCAGAACGGTTCTCAATAATCAATCAATGCTTAAGGCTAGTTTTTGCCTTATAAATACTACTCATAAGTGTTTCTTGAGTATTGAGAAACATTCTGGAATACGGCCACTTAGGTCGGATTCAACCAAACACGAACTTACACAAGTGTAACTAGTACAGGAATTAATTTTACACCTTGAATTTACTCTTGGGATAATTTCTCTTAAGTTACTCCAAATTACTCGAGGATTACATTAAATTTGGTGTTGTTATTGTGCGGTTTTTAAACCAGGCAAAAATCTATGTACTACTATTTCTTTCATCCTCACTTGAAACATCATAACCATTTATTTTATAGAATAATGGGGTAAAATGTCAGTTATGATGTATTTGTCATCTCATTATCATCACATATTATCTAATAAGTACTTACTCTGCCAAAATCGTTGGTGTAAATATTTACTTGAGTATAGTTACCTTATGTTTGGGGTAATAGTTGGTAAATTGGTTGGTAAAATCATTTTACTCTTAGAATAAGTAGAAGTTACTATCGGTAAAAATCTTGCCCTAGTTTGGTCGAATCCACCCTAAGTCAATGTTGTGTAAGCAATCACTGAGTGCTTGAAAAAGCTTGAAAAGATTTCAACAGCAGGTTAGGCACAAGTTGCAGTAGTCCATTTCAACATGGCAAAGGGCTCACCAATTGTTACATGGGACAAAATACAATGGTAAAATTTGTGTATAACTCTTTGGGCATAACGGCATGACTATATAATATATGTTTAAAAGATAAAACTGGAATAGTAATGGGTCCACCATAATCTTCAAGACCCAAACAAGTGCACTAGCCCACTGCCCACAAAGGGCCAAGATAGCCATGCGGCCATAGAAATGATGGGACCACAGAACATTATTTTTGAGTCATCACACTACTACATTGAAGAGTGGAGCAGTAACCAGCAATGTTGAGAGAATGAGCAAATTTTCACACCATAATTGTAAAATTAATAAATGATGGTATTAAATAGGTGCCACCATGTTATATGTTATGTTTTCAGGCGAAGCCGCAGTGCTCATCTAGTTTGTTATAAGGCGAAATTTATACCTAAGGAATGGAAATGTAGTGGAAGTCAATTTAAAATACAAAGTTATTTAAGAAGTCTTTTGTGGGTACAATTTCTTTATTAGTTTATTGTTATAGGGGTGGGTTTGAGATACTATTAATTAGAGTATTAGATATTTATATTAGCTAGGGCTAAGGTGGCCAGATTGAGCATTTCAGTACAGGAAACTCCTCATGAAAATAGATTTTTAGAAGCTGTTTTCTAAGTCCTTCATAATTTATAAGTGTATATATGTATATAAAGTAAATTATAAAGTATGCGTAACCCATGGTAAGTCCATGAACTAAACATGCGCACCCAACGGGTAAAAGTACTAGGCGCACATAGATTACAAACTGGTAGTAGAAACACTTGAACCTACAAGTGGATAACCCGACCATATTTGGAAGACTTACGTCAAACAGTTTCCGTTCGAAATGGCCGGGCTATTTAAGTCCGCGGTTAATAATCGATGTATCACGTACACGACTAAACATTTGCATATTATGACGCAGATTTAATAAATCTTGACCTCGAGAGATCATCTAAACGCCATATTGAAATTTTTATTTTTATATAAACATAAACATTGTAATTGCAAGTTCCGTTTACTACGCCGTAATAACAATATAGCGACCAGAAACAGGAAATATAAGTTTAATTACGTACAAAACAAGTTTGTTGACACTGATGCTTTATTTATTTATGTCTAAAATGTAAGTACTTACCGCTTAGATCTTCAATGGTATTAAGTTTCCGCGTAGTCATTTTAAGACGAACAAGGCGTACTACACGATTATACAAATTCAGCAATCTATTTAAAAACACACAAGTCGCAAATCTTTCGCAATTGCGTTTTATTTACACAAAGACTCAATGAGGAGGTCCTCTCTGTACTGCCTTTGTTTTCTATTTTGTTCACTGTTTCCGTTTAGTTCCGCTGCTGCGCTGTGATAGCAGGTGTTGAAATCGCAAAGGAATCTGATTGGATACCGTCAATCGAATGACTACATGAAACGTCAGTATTGAAAGTTTTCATTGGTGAACAGATTGTAAACATAAGCCAGTGCTGCCAGCTGTAAATTCTTCCAAGGTCATACATTCACTGAAAGTTGATATACCTGGGTAGGTATTGTCTTCTGTAAGTACTCTAGTATAATTTGTTAATATAATAAAAATAGTAGGTACGTAAAAAGTACCTACTATTATTATAGTATCCTATTAATAATCACTTAACGTTGGAACTCTGCCAAGAATAAATAAATCTACAAGTAAACATTTTGTTTGTTGCAACCTTTGCAACTCTATTCCGCTGTCATTCCCGCGCATTTGAGTGACTTCGACTTGATCCCAAAGACTTTACACTTATAACTAGACTGATTACCAAAAAAATCGTTGAAATAAAGCTAAAATGACATCTATTTTCTCGTAGGGTAGCTATTTCCTTATAAGCGGAGCGGTAGCTAGCTAAAACGGTCCTGGCGAGAGAGCTACGAAAGGTGCTGTGTCCTTGTCTAACGCGCTGCCAGCTCAAATAACCATTGGATTTAATAGAAATGGTAGAAAATTTTATAACATAACATAGCATGCTTTCACGCCTTTATCCCCGAAGGGGTAGGCAGAGGCGTACTATACGCCCACGTTTCACCGTATGCTTTGCTTTTTGTCCTACGTAACAGGCGGTGAGCCCATTGCCGTGTTGAAATGGACAGGTACAGGTTGTGGCGACCTGCTGTTGAAATTTTTCAAGCTGCCCATAAGGCATTCAACTGGCTTAACGACTGCCATGTTACTGGCAACCGGGACCAATGGCTTAACAAGCGCTTCATTCAACCATTTCTACCAAATCCTTTTTCAATTCCGACCAGTAGTTCCTGAGATTAGCGCGTTAAACCAAACAAACAAACTCTTCAGCTTTATAATATTAGTATAGATATTCTTTTTAATATTTTTTACTTCTACTTGAAGCACTCGTGGCCCCGCGGACGTAGTGTTCTGTAAACGATCACTGCGTTCAGCAACTTTCACTATGGCTGGTCCTCGGATGGGTGACCACTTTGTGGCATTTATATTTGCGAGCGTTTCCGTGCTTCGGAAGGCACGTTAAGCCGTTGGTCCTGGTTGCCAGTAACATGGCAGTCGTTATTTCGTTAAGCCAGTCGAATGCCTTATGGGCGGCTTGAAAAAAATCAACAGCTTGTCGCTACCACCTGCACCTGTCTATTTCAACACGGCAATGGGCTCACCACCTGTTACGTGGGACAAAAAAAGCAAAAGCGTACGCTGTAACGTGGGCGTATAGTACGCCTCTGCCTACTCCTTCGGGGATAAAGGCGTGAAAGTATGTTATTGTATTTTTACTTACAATAAATTCAGTAGGTTCAAACAATCGTTCAAGGAATTTGTCCTGTGTTCTAATTGGTCATGGTCACTTATTTAGAAAGAGACACCACCACTGCCGAGAGCCATCTCACGCAGATCGATTATTTCGCAGTAGTGCACAGTCTAGTTATAGGTATAAGGTCTTTGCTTGATCCAAAGAGAATGCAATCAATAAATTTTTCGAAATCACAACCAATATAGTATTTGAGTTACAATGCATATTTTAAGCCAAGTCAGAGGAGTGCTGCTCACAGAACAGAAGTCACAGATCTTATAATCATGTGACATTCTCACGCTGGCAACTAACCCGAGATCTATAGTCTACAGCGAGAGAAAGTGGCACAATATTGCGCCTTTTTGCAAGCAAGTCATGCTAGAGAAATAAATAGCGGAGAGGGAGCGGGAGATTAGGTACAGTCTCCTTCCCGTGTTCCACAGTTTTGCGGCTAGAGCGCCGTAAAGTTATCTTACTCCAAGAATACTAGCCTCAATGACCGAGGGCCGCAGAGCGGCGTGTGGGCTGCTCGCCAATTGTTACAGAAGCAGACGTAATGTGAGAGCTACACAAACGTCCTTCACCTTCCCAAAGAAAGTAGGCAGAAAGTGGAGTAGAAAAACACCTGAAACATTGCGTTGCATTTCACTTAAAATGCTAATATTATTTCCTTTTAATTATTTTAGATGGGGTTTAGCTATTGTAATTTAAGTTATTAAATGTTGCTCAATGTACATTTTAAGTAAGTTTCGTCTCGGCCAGGTGCTACTGAATATTCAATGGTGCGAGAATCTTGATTCAGTTCTGGTCATGTCCGGACGACGGTCTTTATTGACGGTCATATGCACTAGAGAGCTAGATACGGTAGCATTTGCTAGGGCTCAGGAGACATCAATAGAACGCAAAGTACAGTTAACTGGTGTCCCTGAGACTCATTCGGAGCTGAAATGTGATGAAGTTAAATGTGCTTTAAGGCATAAGTTCTCTAAGAGCATTTCATGCCACATCCCGCTCTCGATGGTCTCGAAAGAGATCTCTCACATCAGAGGGGTTGACAACGGGAAAAAGCTAAGGTACACCCCCGGTACAGTGACATCTCGAGTCTGCGAGCTTATTACTTCTCCGTGGGTGGCCATGTTACCATCCCCTGTCAGAAGTTGGGCAAGGTATTTGTCGGATTTCCGTGCGCCTTGTCCACCCATGGCCGTAGCTAGAACACTTTAATTTATAAGCAAGTCCAGCTATGCAATTCACAAATCTCGGATCGAAATTCGCTACGGCGCAAATTTCATTGATATTCGAGTTCTATGAATATCGATGACATTTGCGCCGTAGAGGATTTGGATCCGTGATTTGTGAATTGCACAGCAGATTAGTGCACACTAAGTGTTATGCGGGTCACTCACATGCGCCCAAAGATTCGCAAATTGTAAATGTTTACAAGCATGTGAAGGGCCGTCAGATATTTATTCGTAAACTTAGTGACATTGCAAATAAGTTCGCATCATCGCATACTTCATATGCGAACCCATTTGCTATTCCTCTTACACTTGTTTACGTATGTCTCTGACCTCTGCGTTGCTTGCGATTTTGTGAACAAAGTAGAGTAAAAGTGATTTTACTAATGCTAAGGTTGGGCAGTTTTACCTATGTTCATATAACTACTTATCTAAATCATATACTGCATGGAGCGGTCGCCACAATCACAGAGGAGAAGACGTATTTGGATGAGTAGATTGTACAGCAAAAGAACTAGGTAGGTAATAGGACTTTGCATTTTAATACTTGCTTACACGAAATAACTAGTTATTGAATCATATATTTCACATAGATACATCAATATATTCACGCCTTTATCCCCTAACGGGTAGGCAGAGGCATACTTTAAGTACACCCACATTTCACCGTATGCATTTTTGTCCCACGTAACAAGTGGTCAGCCAGGTCAAATGAAACACATTTCTACTTAACTCCAACACTTTGTTGCTATCTCCAACACATTGTTGCTGAACTCTATATACTACTCGCTACACACTCGGTAGATACCACGCACGAGTTTGAAAATAGCTACGTGCTCCGTTACTTTCGCAATCATGTGCGCAACTGGTTGGTCGCACGCTGTGTTTCCAACCCTACATGTCAAAAAGCAGCTAATGTACGCTTGAAAAGTCGCTAGATGTCGCTAACTATAAACAAAAATCAAAAACTTCTAGCGAGTCGCTAATTAATCCCAGTAGACTGATCGCTAGGGATGAAACTGAGCGCAATTTTTTCACGAACCTTTAATTCTCTATGGTTTTACGCACGGTAGAATGTGACACAGTTTTATTGGTCTGTTGGAATAAAAGAAAATAATTTGATTAGTCTACACAGAATATTTGTAACTGACATAAAACAATTAAAAATTATAAAAAAAAACAATTACTTAACAAATGTTCAAGAAATTAATAACTACTCAAAATAAAATAAGCGCTCGTGGCCCCGCGGTCTCAGTGTTCTGTAAACGATCGCTGAGTTACGCAACTCACACTATGGCTGGTCCTCGGATGGGTGACCACTTTGTGGCATTTATATTTGCGAGCGTTTCCGTGCTTCGGAAGGCACGTTAAGCCGTTGGTCCCGGTTGCCAGTAAAATGGCAGTCGTTAAGCCTGTTTGAAGGCCTTATGGGCGGCTCGAAAATTTCAACAGCAGGTAGCCACAACCTGCGTCTGTCTATTTCAACACGGCAATGGGCTCACCACCTATTACGTGGGACAAGAATCCACACGGTGAAAAGTGAGCATATAATATGCCTCTGCCACCCCTTTGCAGTTGCTAAAAATGCAGTTAATAAAAAATAAGTTTAAATAAAAACTTAAATTAAAACAACAAGATTATAAGCGAAAGCAAAATGCGAACAAAAATATAACAGACAATACACATAGATATTATAATAGGTTTCTACTTATTCCAAAATTATTAACACTAATAGGTATTAAGGTACTTAAGTTAAATTTAAAAAGTATTTTTTAAGTTTGTGTTGTAAGTTTTGTTTTGTAACACCTTTGCAAAAGTCTGAGGGTAAATCATTTAAAAATCGAGGGACAATATAATCGGTAGTTCGTTCACCATACATACTATTGGCGCGCTGCGTGCGAAGCCGATTCTCGGACACTGCCCGAGTACATACAGGTGCTCAATAATGTTTCTATAATTTTTAAAATTTGTTTAAAATTTTTAAAATTTGTTCTTTTAATATTAAGAAACGAACTTGAATATATACTGGCAGAATTTGACAGTGCTTAAAGAGACTGATTTCATTGTCACAATATTTGTTGTTTAGGTTATAACAAACTAGTTTTTTTTTAAATTTTATATTGAAGCTTGTATATATCTTGTATATGTACGTAAAATGTTATTTATTGCACCATAAACAGAATGGAAAAAAAACATCCAAAAATATTGTGTCAGAAATAAAAAGTCAGCTATAACTATAGATCGAATGATCCATGGACTTAGCAGAGGGGAATGTTCATGTAAGACTATTCCTTTAGTTAAATGATCTAATGCTAATTTTGTAAAATTAGAGAGTACAAACAATAACACTCCATCAAGGAAGAATACTCAAATGTATATTTGAGTGTACAAGCCTTGTTATTGTACAATCCTTAAAAAATTCACGCCTGATCCCCTATACCCAAGTATAGCATTGGAGGAATTCCGGCCGACTTAGGCATAAGAATTTATGGTAGCGTTCCTCATCATCATCCGAGCGTAAGTCCCAGTTGCGTCTCGCGACGCCCGGGGTCCGCTTTCCCTGTAGTGAGACCATTGGCACGCATGTCATCCCTTACAACGTCAAGCCAGCACTTCTTGGGTTTTCGCCTCTTACCGGGACCCGGCGGGGCTGACATGGCCAGACATTTGTTACCTACGTAGCCCGGCGGTTGCCGCAAGACGTGACCATACCAACGAAGGCGACACTCTTGCAACTTGTCTACAATGTCACGGACGTGAAGGCTGCCGCGGATGCGAGAGTTCCTCACGCGGTCCACCCGCGTGACTCTACACATCCGCCGCAGCATCTTCATTTCCGTGACACGCAGCTCCTGCTTTTGTCGCTCCAATATCGGCCACGTCTCACTGTTATGTAAAAGGACAGGTTTAATAATGGTTTTGTAGACCTGTCCCTTCAACCGGATCGGCATTTTAGGGTCACAAATGACACCGATCATCTCCCGCCATTTGGCCCACGCGGCAGCAATGCGTGACTTGACATCGCAATCGATGTCACTGGAAGTGTGAAAAACAGATCCCAGGTATTTAACCGTGCGCTCGACCAAATCACCGCCTATGCGGACGGATGTGGGATCTGTCGAATTTAGTGCCAAGTACTCGGTCTTCGCCACATTTAGTTTCAGACCGCCGTTTTCAAGCGTCTCCTTCCACGCCTTTACACGTACAACCATGGAGGCTGCTCATGCGAGTTCCCGATGCTGTCCGACAATTCGTCTAATATTACGCTGAACAGAAGCGGACTAAGGACCGAACCCTGGTGTACCCCGATGGTGATGGGGAAGGGTTTCGTGTCGCCAACAGCAGTCCAAACCATTGAATCGGAGTCACAGTACATGTCCCGGATAGTGTCAATATAGACCTCTGGAACCCCTTTGGACCGCAGTGCCCACCAGATCATCGCACGAGGAACACAGTCGAAGGCCTTCTGCATGTCTAGAAACAAACAGTGCAGAGGCGTGATCTTCGACCTGTATTTCCCTGCGACAACCCTCAGGGCAAAAACAGGGTCCGTGGTCCCATGACCAGGGCGAAACCCATATTGACACTCCGAGAGAGTACACTCCTGCCGGATCCGAGAGTCTATAATCCTCTCGAAGATCTTCATGGTGTGGGACATCACCTTTATACCGCGGTAGCTCCCGCACTCCTGCACTGACCCCTTTGAAGACTGGAGTAATAATACTCAGTCTCCATTGGTTTGGGATCTGCCCGCTGAGGAGTATGTGGTTAAAAAGGTTTACTAAGATGCCCACACCGCGAGGACCCATCGCATTTCAGGCTTCGATGGGGACTCCATCGGGTCCAACAGCTTTCCGATTCTTCATGCGGCGAAGCGCAGTCAGGACTTCTCCAGGCGTTACCGGTGGCACTAGTCCCTGATTCGGAGGGAGGTCCGGAGGCTGCACCTCTTTGTGCTGTTTGTTAAGCAGCTCGTGGAAGTACGAGCGCCATCTCTCCTTTACCGCGAGGTCTTCGCTTAACAGGTTGCCCTCAGGGTCTTTTACACAGCGACACTTAGATATATCCTGTGCCGCTTTGACCCTGGAGCGCGCCAGCTTATAGATGAGCTTCTGCCCCTCAGACGATTCCAGCTTATCATACAGAGGTTGTAAGTGGTCTCGTCTGGCTCTGGCTACAGCTCTCTTTGTGGCTTGGCAGCCCTGTACGCGTCGCGGTCTTCGGGAGATCCGGTCGCTTGCCACTGTTTAAAGAGGGCTTTCTTCTCCCTCTTCTCTCCCTCTGGACTGCGTCGTTCCACCACCAAGTTTACTTGTCACATTTGCGTCCACACTTAGACTCACCGAGCACCACCTTCGCCGCTCCAAGGATCTGTGTCGCCTAGTGAGTAGGAAATCGATCTGAGTTGTACGCCTCCCGCTCCTGTAGGTGATGAGATGTTCGGATTTCTTTTTGAAATACGTGTTCACAATGGCCAGATCGGCAGCCGCACACGTTCTGAGGATAGTTTCTCCTTTAGCGTTGCGGGTGCCGTATCCAAAACCACCATGGACACGCTCAAACTCCTCACACCTCTCACCCACATGACCGTTTAGGTCGCCGCCCAAAACGATTCCCTGTGGCAACGGAATGCTCCGAAGCACTCCTTCGAGTTGGCCCCAAAACGACATCTTATCGGCGTCGCTACAACCGGCCTGTGGCGCGTAGGCACTTATCAGGTGGGTAATAGTCACATCGATAAGCACCCTCACGATCATAAGCCGGTCGCTACAGCGTTTCACCTCCATGATGCCGCTCTGCAGCCCCTCGGAGAGCACCACGGCCACCCCGTTCTTCCCACCAGGCGCACCCGTGTAATACAGCTTGTAGCCCTTCTGCAGAGGCCGGGCTCTGTTGCCCTTCCACCGAGTCTCCTGCAGGAACGCCACGTCCACCCTCCGCCTGGAGAGTACCTCGGCCAACTCTACCGCATGCCCAGTCAGCGTGCCAATGTTCCACGATGCGAAGCGGATACGGGTTGGGGCTAACTGCTTTAGCCGTGCTGACCCGACACACGGCAGCCCTAGCCCACTTACCACAGGAGTCGGGCGAGGCTCCTGCGCGCTGTTTTGCGGCGGCGCCCTATCCCTAGCATCATTAGTATAGTACTCTTCCATTTTTGTTTCGGCGGGTGGCTTTTATGGGAGCGACGCCCTCAGACCTCCCAACCCCAGAGGGGAAAGCCAGCGCCAGAGCCTCGTCCGTTAATCAGCAGGTGCACGCACTAGCACGGGAGGTTGACTTGGGCCCCGAAGATCTTGGTGGAGCCCCTTACACCCAGTAGCGTTCCTAAATTGGATAAATATTACTCTGACAAGAGTATGTCTCATTCAAAGGCTAAAAGTGGAAAAAAGACAGACTTGTCAGAATGACATTCGATGCTAAAACGCAGTTTCTAATATAGAAATGATTGCTGGGCTAAGATCTTGCCAAATTTTATGAAGATACTTAAACTATTTAATTACATAAACTCTACTACAACAAGTCGTTAAAAAAGTCGCTAGATTTTTTTTTGTCGCTAGACCACTGACCTCTATACATACAAGGTCAGTGCGCTAGACGCATAATTTAAGCCGCTGTAGATAACGAAATATCGCTACTAAATTGGCAACTCTGGTCGTACGAATGTCAAGGAGACTACTTGACTTGAAACGTTGTTCGAGGTTCGCGCGCAAAGAGTCTAATAAGTAATATTGTTCGCGCGCTTCGATGTGTGTGGTTATTATTAGTCTAAGTAAAAAACCGACACGGCTTGGAAAACCGCGAATGCATCTGAAACTTTGCACAATCATTTGCAAATGGCGGCCTATACTTGTGGGTTCAGTTTTTCGTGCGAATGCGAGTGACCGGGGATAGGTGCTTTTCAAACGTTCAGCTTTATGCGACTCTGTTGCGTGTTGGTACCTCCAGAGTTGCTACTTCGGCAACTCTTTCTTTTTATTCCCGTCGATAGTACATGTAATATAGAAAAGCTTCGAAGTAAAATAGTAAAGAATGATTTGTCTTCTATGCTGTTATTAATAAATTAGGCAAAAACAGAATTAGACATTTTACGCAATCAAAATTTGGGAGATTTCGAAAATTTAAGCTAACGTTAACCCAAATTCCAGGAAGATTCAATGATTATTTTCGAAAATATCAAATAACATGGTAACGATTCAGGGTTAAACAAGTAAGGCGGCCTGTACCATCGTAGCGAAAGAATCTTCAACGACTTCTTAACTGAAAACAGACAGACTTAGCCGTTTAAAATACTTTTCTAAACTTTAGGGTTTAGAAGTCTTAAACGTTTCCACGGTTGCGGAACTGCGAAAAACAGATAGTCAGGGTAATAAATTTTAATCAATTCACATTGACTCGCTTATCGCTCATTAAATTATATCAATAAATGAGTATTAACCAGATTCATCATCATCATCCGAGCGTCTGTCCCAGTTGCGTCTCGCGACGCCCGGGGCCCGCTTTCCTACATTTTCTTCTCCACTTCGCACGGTCTTCGGCATCCCCTGTAGTGAGACCATTGGCACGCATGTCATCCCTTACGACGTCAAGCCAGCACTTCTTGGGTCTTCCCCTCTTACCGGGACCCGGCGGGGCTGACATGGCCAGACATTTGTTACCTACGTAGCCCGGCGGTTGCCGCAAGACGTGACCATACCAACGAAGGCGACACTCTTGCAACTTGTCTGCAATGTCATGGACGTGAAGGCTGCCGCGGATGCGAGAGTTTCTCACGCGGTCCATCCGCGTGACCCCACACATCCACCGCAGCATCTTCATTTCCGTGACACGCAGCTCCTGCTTGTGTCGCTCCAATATCGGCCACGTCTCACTGCCATGTAAAAGGACAGGTCTAATAATGGTTTTGTAGACCTGTCCCTTCAACCGGATCGGCATTTTAGGGTCACAAATGACACCGGTCATCTCCCGCCATTTGGCCCACGCGGCAGCAATGCGTGACTTGACATCGCAATCGATGTCACTGGACGTGTGAAAAACAGAGCCCAGGTATTTAACCTGGTCCGTGCGCTCGACCAAATCACCGCCTATGCGGACGGATGTGGGATCTGTCGAGTTTATTGCCAAGTACTCGGTCTTCGCCACATTTAGTTTCAGACCGCCGTTCTCAAGCGTCTCCTTCCACGCCTTTACACGTCGCACCAATCTGCCCCTGTCCGCGTCTGCCAGCGCAATATCGTCAGCATACATGAGCAACCATGGAGGCTGCTCATGTGGGTTTCTGATGCTGTCCGACAATTCGTCTAATATTACACTGAACAGAAGCGGACTAAGGACCGAACCCTGGTGTACCCCGACGGTGATGGGGAAGGGTTTCGTGTCGCCAACAGCAGTCCGAACCATTGAATCGGAGTCACAGTACATGTCCCGGATAGTGTCAATATAGACCTCTGGAACCCCTTTGGACCGCAGTGCCCACCAGATCATCGCACGAGGAACACAGTCGAAGGCCTTCTGCATGTCTAGAAACAAACAGTGCAGAGGCGTGTTCTTCGACCTGTATTTCTCTGCGACAACCCTCAGGGCAAAAACAGGGTCCGTGGTCCCATGACCAGGGCGAAACCCATATTGACACTCCGAGAGAGTACACTCCTGCCGGATCCGAGAGTCTATAATCCTCTCGAAGATCTTCATGGTGTGGGACATCACCTTAATACCGCGGTAGCTCCCGCACTCCTGCACTGACCCCTTACCTTTGAAGACTGGAGTAATTATACTCAGTCTCCATTGGTTTGGGATCTGCCCGCTGAGGAGTATTAACCAGATTATAGCAGACTTAAAAAAAGAATTAATTTCATTTAATTCACATATAATACCAAACAAACGAATGTACAAATAATACAACAATATCTGTGTGTATTAGAAATGAGGATATACTGGAATATACACCGAGATTTAGGAGTGGACCTTGTTGTTAAAATTATAAGGAGTTAAAGTTATAAGGAGATATGCCGAAGCACATCAACAAAGGCTTCATCAACATGTAAATTTAGAGGCTATTCTGTTATAACTGCTAGACACCACGGACACAGTAAGAAGATTAAAAAGAACTAAACCATTTGAGTTAGTATAGTTAGAGTTAATATTAGTGCAGTGACTGCTACAAGAATAAGTGAGTGCCCAAAGAACACATGAAGAAAGTGATATTCTACTTCAATAGAGACAATAAGAAAGGTGACATTGGTCACATTCTTAACATTTAAGTATTTAGCAAATTAAATTAAAACTAAGTTACTTATTAGCTTCGCGGCTAGAATGTAATAATTATAATGTAATATTTAATATAATAATTGAAAAATGCGGGTAGGCGGTCCCGCTAAATTTTACGCCTGTGTATTTTATTTTAATTTCAATTAGTTTCTCAACTTTTTTCTGCCGTAATTCCAATAAAGTATAAAGATCAGGTCATAGTGGTGACTATCCGGTGTTATCTCGACATACCCGGCAAAATCAAGACTGAAAATCTTTATAATCACAAAGGGACTTTGGAACACAACAAAGTCGCAAAGCAAAAGTAAACAAAGTGACGATCGACTGATCTCTCAAAAGATTTACGTCTCTCGGTGTCCGTGAAAGTCTTTAGTGGATAGTCTGTGTGACAAGTGCGAAGTTTTCGTGATAAAAAAGATATTAAAAACAAGAAGAAAGTCCTTGCCTGAACAAACACATGGCGCCATCTATCGTCTGAGTGCCGCACTAGTATGGTATCCTGTTGGCTGCAGATCAAGTTTTCAGGAAGATTTAAGGCACCCAAGATTAGTTTTGGGTTCCTGTAAAATCCACAGAGGGCGCTATTATCCAGTCCAGACATCCAGAAACTCAGATTGAATGCGCTTCACGTTCTCAAGTGGCTGTTGTTAAAATCCAGTTACTTATTTTGTTTATTTTATTTTATTAATAACTATATTTTATTTTATTAATAACCTAGTTATTAATTCATTTATCGAACGATTTAACTTAGTTGATGATGAAGAAGTAGTGAAATCTAATAATTTTATGTATTTATTGTTTTTGTTTTAATTTTTGCGTTCTTTTCTCATCGGCAATTGTTGGACCTCGCAATATAATTTAATTTGAAATTTAATTTAATTCTTATGTTATTTATTTCTTGATGTAACGTATTTTTATAGGCAGGTACGTTAATTTGTAGTTTAACTGTTTGACATTTTGAATTTGGATTATCATTGACAATTTGAATTGAATTAATATTATTATCTAGATAATACCCTATTAAGTGAAAGTTGTTTATTTGAATTTCAATATTGATTATTGTAAGGAAAAAGAATTGAGGATTCCGTCCACTATCCAATATGAGTATACAACCTACACAGGTAACTTGTCCACACTGCCCGGGGTCTTACCGTGTCTTCTCCGCGCGCGGGCTGGGGGTGCATATTGGGCGCATGCACAAACGTTTGCAGCATTCGGGTGCGGACGTGCTGGTTGGTCACGCCGACACTGGGGTACCAGTGGGACAGGGTCCGCCGACAGCACCGTCAAATCATTGTTCCCTGGACAAGCTTAGTTCTTTTAGGGGGAGAATTCCAGTTCTCCGACACATCCCTAAGGGTGCCCGAAATCAGGCGGCCGGTAGGCTGTCTGATATTATCGACTCATGTATTAATTGTAACGGTATGGAGGAGTGGGGCGCTCTTCTATCTTTCGCTTATACTGGTTTGAGAGTGCCTGAGAGGGAGTCGCCTGGAAACGTGACATCAAAAGTTAAAGCTAACATTTTAGCTTCTGGTCATTATAATAATATTGAAGTACCTTCACCGACTGCGGCTAACTGTTCTCACACTTTTAGCAAAAATATCGAAACGAAAGTCTATGAGGGGGACTTGAGGGGCGCCGTCCGCCTATTGATGTCTGACGATTGCATTGCGGGACGGGATCCTGATACGTTGGCTGCTTTAAAACTGAAGCATCCCGCTCCTTCGCGTGCTCTAAGTTTTCCCCCTGATCCGGGTTTATCGTTTACTGCGGCGACGGTCACTTTGGAGGACGTGATTTTAGCAATCGGTTCTTTTTATGCGGGGGCAGCGGCGGGCTTGGACGGGATTCGGCCGGTGCATCTTAGGGAGTTGACTTCTGTGTCGGCGGGAGAGAATGGAAGACGCTTCTTGGGATGCTTGGCGAAGTTGGTGAATTTCTTACTCAGTGGTCGGGTGAACCCTCTGGTGTGCCCATATCTGTACGGGGCTTCTCTCTTTGCTTTGAAAAAAAAAGATGGCGGCTTAAGACCGATAGCAGTCGGTAGCGTTTTCAGGCGTTTGACTGCTAAATTGGCTTGTCGTGCCGTCAAAGAGGATATGGCCCGATACCTGCAGCCACACCAATTGGGTTTCGGGACACGCCTTGGTTGTGAGGCCGCTATACACGCCACACGTAAGTTCGTCATGGACCCGAAGAACGAGGACTCAATTTTGTTGAAGCTGGATATTCGCAACGCTTTTAACACCTTGGAGAGGGACGTTCTGCTGAGCGAGGTCAAGGAAAAAATTCCATCTCTGTACCCTTTTCTTCATCAAGTATACCGATTACCTTCCAATCTTTTCTTGGATTACAATCTCATCCTTTCAGAAGTGGGTGCCCAGCAGGGAGATCCTCTCGGTCCACTTGTGTTTAGCCTGGCAATTCATAGAGCGGTCCGTGATCTTAGATCAGCTCTTAATGTCTGGTACTTGGACAATGGCATTATCGGGGGCAAACCAGAAGACGTATTACAGGATCTTCATGCCTTAATACCCAGCTTTAGGGACCTGGGTCTGGAGGTGAATCCCTCGAAGTGCGAGTTCTTCCCGTGCGGTATTACGGCTCGAATACACTTTTCTCAATTCAGTTCTATTCTTCCTGGCCTCAGGGAACTTTCTTCTTCCGACTTCAGCCTTTTAGGATCACCAATATTTCTATCTGCAGTTCCTGAGGCCATCACTACTAAAAACAGCTTCTCGTTACCGCTCACGAACGTCTGAAAAGTATTTCTGCTCACGTTGCGATTATCTTATTACGCATGTGCCTCGCTCTTCCAAAGGTCAATTATTTATTGAGAACCACTCCAACTTGGCTGTGTCCCGAGGAAACTTCTTCTTTCGACGCAGAATTGAAAATGGTAGTGGAGTCAGTCCTGAATGTCGCTCTTAATGAGACTCAGTGGAGTCAAGCTGCTTTGCCAATCCGATGTGGTGGTCTCGGGATTCGTTGTGCGCTTGATGTGGGCTTGCCGGCTTTTCTGGCGTCTGCGCATGGGGTTGCAAACCTTGTTACTACTGTACTCAATTATGATGGTGACGAGGGGAGCTTGCCTTTTGTGTCGGATGCCGTGTCAGCTTAGTCGGCCCTAAATACGGGTGCTTCGATCCCTGAGTCGGGGCACCTTCAGCGAGCGTGGGATGATGTAGGGGTAAAGCGACTTCTGGAGCAGTTGTTGGAGGGAGCAATGGGAGCCGATAAGGCTAGACTGCGGGCTGTGTCGCAACCAGAATCTGGAGTGTGGTTACAGGCGTTACCTTCGCCCCACCTGGGCACCCTGCTCGACTCCGACTCTCTGCGTGTGGCAGTGGCTCTACGCCTGGGCTGTAAGGTGTGTGAACCCCATATATGCACCTGCGGTTCTATGGTGGAAGCGGATGGCCATCATGCCTTGAGTTGCCGACGGTGCACTGGGAGGTTTTCGCGTCACCACGCTCTGAACGATATAATCCGTAGGGCCCTTATATCGGCAAACGTGCCTTGCTTGCTTGAGCCTCCGGGTCTGAGCAGGTCGGACGGTAAGAGGCCGGACGGGCTGACTTTGGTTCCCTGGAACAACGGCAGGTGCCTAATTTGGGACGCAACTTGCGTCAGCACCGTCGCCGCCAGCCACCTTAGTCGCACGGTTTGCTCCCAGTCTGCTGCAGCGGAAGATGCCGGCTCGAGGAAGAGACTAAAGTACGCTGATTTGGAGCCGCTGTACCACTTCGTGCCGGTCGCGGTAGACACCCTGGGGAGCTGGGGCAGGGAAGCCAAACATTTCATAAAGGATATTGGGAAAAGGCTCCAAGAGACGACCGGTGACTCTCGATCCGGATCGTTTCTGGTGCAGAGGATGGCCATCGCAATCCAGCGTGGAAACGCGGCAAGTGTGATGGGCACCTTTCCACCGGGAACGGTCAGGAGCGGGTATTTAAATAGTTTGTAAGGTTGATATTATTTTTCTATCTAATAATAATTTGTGAATTGTAAATTGTATTGTTGTATATAATAATTACAACATAATAAAAAAAAAACATTCGTTTTCAATTTCGCTCTCCCATAGACCTTTAAAATAGGTTTCATTCTTCAGTGCCGTAGACAGAGAATACATGCACACTCCACTGGATTTTTGGCGCGAAGAGTGACAAGTGCGTCTGCTTGCTATATATTATTTTTTCTAAAATTAGTGCATTTACCTTGTTTTATGTGCGGGAGTGGTAGTTTCTTGGATATAAAAGTTGTGTTAACGTGCAATAGTGATAGACAATGATATATATGCAGTGAAATGCAATTTTTTCTCTTGCCGCGAAAAGTCCACCGAAAACCAAGAATCACCATTATACTGAGGGCAAGGAACAGGACCTAGGACTGAGGACACGACATCGACAAAGACCGGACAGGACTAATTAGAAGATAAGATTGAAGAAATATGATATAGAAATAAGATTTGGCTAAAAGGTCTTTGAAACCAGAAACCAGAGATAAAATAATTATATTTAAAACACAGTGCATGTCAATTAATTCTGTCAAATTTGTGATTTTTAGTCAAATTGTGAAAAAAAGGGCGCGAACTTTCGAATGTAGTGGCGACTTTTTCAATAATTATTTTCTAAAATTGTGTAATAGTCGCCCTTCTTCGTTTAAATTCAAATAAAACCTATAATCTAAGTGTGTAAATAATTGTTAATAAGTTTAAATAAGTTATGACTGAAGACAGTGGTGGTAGGGCTTCTGCCCACAAACGAAAACTTTCCTCAGCAGATGAATTTTCACCACCTAAAATGTCAGCTGCATTTGTAAACACCAAAAGAGGCTTATTCAAAGACTACAATCATATTTACACAGAAAATGGCAAAAAGGAATACCCAATACTTTTATCATCCACATCTAACTATCATGTAATTTTTGGTCATCCGGAGTGTTTTTTGGATTGCACGTGTGTTCAGCTTCTGGTATCAGTTTTTTTTAATTTATTTGTGTTTCTTCCTTTGATTCGGTTTGTATTGGTGTTGTGTAGTTCCCAGTTTACTATTAATTTGATTTAAACTGTCCTTACTTGCCTCCTAGCCATTATGGCTGCTAAACCTCCTGATCCCCGTTTTATTCTCCTTCTACTTCCCCTTCCATGAGTTCGAGTTCATCTAGCCCGCTCTCGCAATTAGCTACAGCCGCGCTTTCCGACTCTTCCATAGATTTACGTGAGCCCCCAATTATTTCGCGTAAACGCCCCGTTGATGACGACAACCTACCTATTCACCCTTCAAAACAACTAAAGAGTCCAGTGTCTAGAAATAAGTTCACTAGTGATGATAAAAGCCCATTTGTCATTCATGTGAGTAGAACTGAAACTCAACCGACCACAGGCTCCACTCTACATCCAGTTACTTTTGGAACTTTGCTTTTTAAAAACAACATAGTGAATATTGTTAAAGATGGAGTGAAAAGAGTTGGTAGGAATCGTGTGTCCGTCGAGTTTTTAACATACCGGGATGCTATGCTTTCCTTGCGAACCCTTGTCTCAGTAGATATATGCTCACTGCTACAGTTCCATCCTTTAATGTATCCCGTATGGGAGTTGTATCTGGTGTCCCAACAGACATGTCAGAAGAAGAGGCGAGGGCTTATATGTCTGTGCCCCAGGGCTGTGGTGAAGTCCTTAAAATTAGACGCATTAATAGAAAGGTAGTTACTGATGACTCTGTAGAATGGAGACCTACGGAGACGTGTGTCCTCACATTTGATGGCCAAACTTTACCAAAGAGGATTTATCTATGTTACACGTCACTTCCAGTGGCACAATATGTCTACCCTACAATCCAGTGTAGAAAGTGTTGTCGGTTTGGACATATAGAATCCCTTTGCAGATCGAAGCCTAGGTGTTTAAGATGTGGGCAGGAACATCCTGGTAATGGTTGTGATACGCCCTTTAATGACGCTTTCTGTGTTCTGTGCTCGGGCAGTCATTTTGCTAACAGCAAAGATTGTCCAGAGTATAGAAGACAGAGAGCGATCAAAACTGCAATGGCTGAAAAAGCCATCTCATATTCAGAGGCATCTAAATCAGTTCCTCTTAGACCAAATAATGCCACCTATGCCACGGTTACCAAATCTAATCTACTAAACCAATCGTCCCGCAAAACAGTACTTCTAAAACCCAAGCCCCGTTTACCTCTTTCCCCATCCTATGATAAAATTTCACACAGCCAAATCACAGCTTCCCCCCTCTCCACCCAACCTAATGGACATGCCCTGCAATCCTTAGACAACAGATCCACAATAATTGACCTATATACCTAATACAACTATTATCATCCTACATCTCTTCTAACAATTCCCAGTCCCCCTCTTCTAGATCTAATAACTATAATTCAACGCTGCCTTAAATCTGATATCTCTTCTCTCTAATAAGGCTCTCTAGGATGGCTCCAAACTTGATCTTCCTTCAGTGGATTGTGAGGAGTGTGTTCTATAAGAAGCACGACCTCTCATTCTTACTAAATAAATACAAGCCCACCATCTGTTCGGTTACTGAGACTTGGATGGAGCCAAGTCTCAATTTCCGTAAGCCACTTTATAGAATTTTTAGGTGTGACAGATTTGATGGATATGGCGGATCTGCCCTCATTATCAAAAATAATGTTCCTGCGTCCCCTTTTCTACTACCACCTCTGGTAGGCGATTTAAATGTAGTGGCTACTATAGTTCAGAACATTACAGTTCTCTCTACTTATCTTGCACACCCTAATCTGAATTCCATCTCAGTCCTAGAAGACATTCTAAAATCTGTGAATGGCCCACTATTTGCTATGGGAGAATTGAATTGTTATCACTATAGATGGTGCTCTGAGCATTGTAGTCCTGAAGGAATGGCCTTAGTGGACGTTCTGGATAACCTGGGCCTCTGTGTTCTTAACAACGGTAGCCCTACGCATAGAGGCAATTCTGGTGAACGGAAGAGCTGTGTCGATATTACATTTTGTACTCCTGACCTTGCGGCTTCAGCCCACTGGCAATGCACAGATCTTACACATGGTAGTGACCATAATCCTATCAATATTTCCCTTTCAGAGAGACTCTCCTTACAGAAGATCCCTCCTCCCCTGCTTAAATATAATCTTACCCAACCAGATTGGCTAAAATATAGAATTGAACTGGAATGGAATCAACATTCTTCTTCTCACAGTGTTCACTGCCATGTTCAAATCTGTTGCGAAGGTCTTGTTTCTGTTATTAATGCTGCTGCAGAGTTATCATTTCCAGTTAAGAGCAGTGCTCGAGGCAAGATCCCTTCTCCACCATGGTGGGATCAAGACTGCACAGTGGCAATTAAAGAAAGAAAGGTGGCAGAGAGAAGATACAACTTAGCTATGACCACCGAAAACTTCATTGAATATAAAAGTGTTTGCAAAAACTAAGCGATTACTCCGTAAGAAAAAGCGCCAGGGTTGGAAAACATTTTGCTCTTCCCTGGCTCCTACCACTCCACCATCACTGGTGTGGAAGAAAATTTCGTCTCGCGACATACTGCCTAAATTTCAGTTTGGGTTTAGGAAGGGCTTAGGAACTATGGATAGTATCTCTATCTTAATGTCAGACATCAGAACATCTTTGCCAAAAAAAGATTCGGTGGTGGCATCGTTTTTGATATTTCTTCAGCATATGACAACGTCCTTCTCCCAATCATCAGGCAGAAGTTATGGCTTCTGAGAATCCCGGCGAAAATAGTTCAATGCATATGCGGTATTATGATGTCTCGTTTCCTGGTACTACGTGCTCAGGGCGGGGAATTCCAAAAGAGGCGGACGTGGAGGGGATTGCCTCAGGGTTCCGTCCTCAGTCCTCTTCTATATAATGTGTATACTCATGATATTGGGACATGTCTCAATATTAACTGCAGTGTGCTCCAGTACGCTGACGACCTGGCAGTATATGTGATTAATAACTCCATCAGCGATGCTGCCTCCTCTTTGTCCATCTCCCTGGACTCTTTGAATCAGTGGCTACTGAGTCATGGCCTAAGCCTCTCTGCTCAAAAAAGTTGCTTAGTGGTATTCACTCGCAGGTACAACACGCCCCCAATTCGTGTCCAAATACAGGGACAGGCAATTCCTGTTGTACAAAAAGTTAAATTTTTAGGTGTTTACTTGGATCGCTTGCTCTCTGGTACTTTTCATATAAACTACCTTATCCAGAGGTATGAGAGAGTAATACCCATACTACAAGTTCTGACAGGGGTGTGGTGGGGTGCCCACCCTTTCACAATGAAATTAGTGTATAATGCTCTTATTCGGAGCATTATGGATTATGGTACATTTCTCCTTCCCCCATGCAATAAGGGAGCTCTAGTTAACTTAGACAAGATACAGTACAGGTGTCTTCGGATTGTTCTGGGGTGCATGAAATCTATTCCCACAAATGCCCTTCAGGTAGAATCTGCGGATCCCCCATTATCACTACGTAGACAGTACTTGGCCTCCAGGTTTGTGTCCAAGTGTATAGGCATATCAACCCATCCACTTATGATTAGACTGAGAATATTCAATGACTTGTGCTCTAACCACGTTGATTATTGGCGCCACAAAGAACTTTCCCACATCATAAAAGCCTTCAGATTCATTCAAAACCTCGAATGTGAGATCATATCCATCATTTGACTGCCTCTGTGGCGCGGTGGGAGTGCATCCGACTGCTACGCAAGAGGTCGTGGGTTCGATTCCCACCCAGGATAAAACTTTGTGTGTTGAGCACGATGGTTTTCTAAAATAGCCCTACAGTTTAGATCCCCTAGTGAATCATCAATCTACACTGGCGAATGTATTGGTATCCTTGAGGCTTGTCGGTATGTAGAGTCCCACAGCATACAAAAGGCAGTAATATTCACTGATTCTCGTAGCTGCCTCAAAGCACTACAACGAAGCCATTGTGGAAGTAAAAAGCAGGACTTTCTCCTGATTGAAATTAAAGAATCCCTTTTTAAATGTAACCAGAATCAAAAGATTGTCATTCTTGTTTGGATCCACCGTGGCATTGTAGGAAACGAGTATGCCTCAAGCAGCTAAGTATATCCTTACCTAAAAATGCTGTCACTTCAGATATAGCTGACCATAAGCATTTCTCCATCAGGAACCGTGACCTGATGAACCTTTACCATCAACACCTTAGGAGGTCATGGCAAGAATACTGGAATAAAAGCAGCACTCAAAAAGGAAAGTTCTACTATGCTATACAGCCTGACATTCCCCCGAGACCCTGGTTCTACCATTATAAAAAGGTTCCCAAACCTGTTGTATCAGTGATCTGCAGGATTCGTCTGGGCCACTGTTGTACTCCAATATTTCTGCACAAAATCCATGTTCGGGATACATCTCTATGTGAGTGTGGTATAGACGAGGGTTCCCTGGAGCATATTTTTTTCTGCTGTCCAATTAATAACAGTTTTGACCTTTACGGCCTTCCTAAACTGAATGTACCCGTTCCTACCAACATTCCGTCACTTCTAACAGTCTCATCTCCAGAACTCCTCGAGGTCATGATTAGCTTTGTCCGAACTAATTCTATCAGATTGTAAACTTTAGAGAGCTTCGTAATCTCTGTGTTTTAACTTAATCAGGAAGATACACAATATCATTTAATTTGAGAATTATCAAAATTCTTTCTTTTTACTATCTTTATACACATGAGTGTCCATAACACATCTGATTTTGGCAGTAGTCGTCGGTGGACATCACTACCGATACCGTTTGCCATTCAAGAAAAATGGACATTTGGCGGGAATAGTGACAAGTGCGGACGCTTGCTATATATTATTTTCTAAAACTAGTGCATTTATCTTGTTTTATGTGCGGGAGTGGTGGTTTCTTGGACATAAAAGTTGTGTTAACGTGCTATAGTGAAAGACAATGATATATATGCAGTGAAATGCTATTTTCTCTCTTGCCGCGAAACGTCCACTGACAACCTTAGTATGAGAATCACCATTATACTGAGGGCAAGGACCAGGACGTAGCCTGAGGACACGACATCGACTGGACAGGACTAATTAGAAGATAAGATTGAAGAAATACGATATAAAAAATAAGATTTGGCTAAAAGGTTTTAGAAACCAGGCCATTGAATAATTATTAAAAAAAAAAATTCAAGAAAAATTGAATTGAATTGTGAAAGGAGTTTTGGCGGGAGAGAGACAAGTGCGGACGCTTGCTGTATATTATTTTCTAAAACTAGTGCATTTATCTTGTTTTATGTGTGGGAGTGGTGGTTTCTTGTACATAAAAGTTGTGTTAACGTGCTATAGTGATAGACAATGATATATATGCAGTGAAATGCTATTTTCTCTCTTGACGCGAAAAGTCCACTGAAAACCTCAGTATAAGAATCACCATTATACTGAGGGCAAGGACAAGGACCTAGGACTGAGGACTCGACATCGACAAAGACTGGACAGGACTATATACTAAGAAAATATAAATACCGAAGACTAGGCTGTATGGACAAAGTTTCCTTTGCCTGCCCAAAATGGGCGAAGACTACAAAAAAAAATGAATTGTGAAAAAAAGGGCGCGAACTTTCGAATGTAGTGGCGACTCTTTCAATAATTATTTTCTAAAATTGTGTAATAGTCGCCCTTCTTCGTTTAAATTCAAATAAAACCTATAATCTAAGTGTGTAAATAATTGTTAATAAGTTTAAATAAGTTATGACTGAAGACAGTGGTGATAGGGCTTCTGCCCACAAACGAAAACTTTCCTCAGCAGATGAATCTTCACCACCTAAAATGTCAGCTGCATTTGTAAACACCAAAAGAGGCTTATTCAAAGACTACAATCATATTTACACAGAAAATGGCAAAAAGGAATACTCAATAATTTTATCATCCACATCTACTAACAAGACCAAAAGGGATATAATGAAAGCAAATAAAATTTTAAGATCTATCAATTGCTCTGGGGTAATGTTTGTTAAACCTATAGGTAACCATCTGTTGAAGATATTTTTCAACAACCTTGAGGATGCCAATTATTTCCTATTAAATAAACGATTACTGGAGGAAAATGAGTGGAAAGCCTCTATTCCATTTGATCACCTAGAAAGTCAAGGTATAATTAAATCGCCAATAGACATAACTGAACATGATTTATTGTCTAATATCAAATCAACTGCTGAGGTTATAGGAGTAAAACATTTTATGAGAAAGAACATTGATGGCTTGCTTGTCCCAACCCCAACTGTATTAATTACATTCCTCAGTTCGACACACCCAGACCATGTGACATTTGATTATATCTGGTTTGATGTCAAGGAATACGTCAAACCAATTTGCTACAAGTTTGGCCACAGCAGAGGTTCTTGCAGGAGTGCACAGGTTTGCTCCATCTGCTCTGGTAATCATTTCTTTAAAGACTGTGATAATAAAGACAATGTTAAGTGTACAAATTGTAATGGCCCACACATGGCTGTTAGTACATCTTGCCCTGTGAAAGCAACGAAAATACAAGACTTGAAAAATAAAATTAATGGTACATTGACTTATGCTAGCATGGCCGCTAGAACCATACAAGATTATCCCATGCCAACAATTGTATTCTCTCAAACATCCACTCCAACAACACATCAGAAAAACAAGAGAACACTAATTAACATGCCTCAAAAGAGGGCATTATTCACTGATATACTTAATTCTGACGATTTATTAAACATTTTGACTAAAACACTTGTAGATATAACAATTTAAAGATCCGATCCAATTCAAGCTAATGCAACTATTTCCTCTAAACTCATAAAAGAAATGCTCATTAGTAATTTTACAAGTTAATTAGTCTATGGATAGCACAAATTGTAATGCTAATCAATTGAATATATTTTATTGGAATTGTCGTAGTATATTACCAAAAATTGACCAGTTAAAGCACTTTATCGTTACTCATACTAATATTGATATAATTCTGCTTAATGAAACTTGGTTGAACCCTATGAAGTCATTTAAATTGCCAGGGTATCACATCGTTCGATATGATGCTGACCGGCTTCATGGAAGCATTGCAGTGGCTATAAAAGCTAAGTATACATACACTCTAATTGACACACCTTCGAATTATCATTTTCAAAACTTACTGATATCTGTTAAAATTGGTTCTATATCGATTGAAATTCTTTCTGTGTACATTTCTCCTACTCCTAATGGCAAATTTAACTTGAATATGTTGACCGACACTTTCGTCAAAATTAAAAGTAAAAATTTCTTGATAATTGGCGACGGCAGGGGTAATATAATCAATTCTTTTGCAGATGATAACAACCTCGTTTGTCTGAGTGATTTCACTGAAACTACTGTAGCGGCTTTCGGTCAATCTGGTAATGTCTTGGATCTAGCATTTGCCTCACCATCGGTTAGTACTAGTTGTTCTTTCATTGTTCACGATGACTTGATGAGTAGCAATCACTACCCAATTATAGTTGGCGTTCTATATAACAGTACCTCACCTAGTCAAAGTTCTCAAGCTGAGATAGACTCCGATGATTCAACCACAGGTTGCTTATCTAGTATTAATTTTAATAAAATAGATTGGACTGAGTTTAAGGAACTTTGTGAGAGGAAATTTTCAAGTTTCTCTCTAAATAACGAACCGATAATAAGTTATGATGACTTCATTGAAAACCTAACTGACGTTTTATTATTGTTTCCTACGAATTCAAATAATTGCCATTTTAAAAAACGCAAATCTATAATTTGGTGGAATGATATTTGCTTTCAGGCAGTCAATCAATCCAAGCTTGCATTTAAATCATATAAAAGTTATCCTACACTTGAAAATTATATCCTGTACAAACAATTCGACGCCAAGAAAAAAAGAACCTTGTCGGAGCAAAAGCAGCTTAGTTGGGTCAATCTCTGTTCTTCTTTTAATAGAATGACTCCTGTAAAAGTAGTATGGAGTCATATTAAAAGGTTAAAATTTGCAAAATTAGGCATTAATACTCATTCGCTTAATTTCTTTGAAACCCCTTCCAACACCGATGCATATTTAAATAAAATAGCATCCGGAAATTATGTTCAGTATTCTCAAAATTTTTACTTCAATTTTTTTAGTTCAGGGGTCAGAATCCGCTCAATGGATTCAGGAACCCTTTGCTCTTTTTGAACTGGAAGCTTCGTTAGATAGTAAAAAGAAGAACACATCTCCTGGCCCTGACTACATACCCTACGCCGTCATCAAAAATCTACCAAATGAAGTACAAATCATCCTTTTGAATGTTTTTAACCAAAAGTGGAAGCAAAAGATTATTCCACCTATTTGGAAAATTCAATTTGTTGTCCCCATCAAAAAACCAAACAGGGATGTTAATGAATTAGATTCTTTCAGACCTATTTCGTTAACATCTTGTTTTACAAAGATTTTCGAAACTATGTTAAAAAATCGCCTAGAATGGTATATTGAACATAATTCTTTAATTCCAGACTATCAGTTTGGATTTCGTAAAGGTAAAAATACAATGTACAATCTGAGCTGTCTTATAAGTGACATTCAAAACAATTCCAAATGTAATAAGTTAACTCTAGCGGTCTTCCTAGATATAAAAGGCGCATTTGATAACATAGATCATGAATATTTAATTAGAAGCCTTCGATCTCTCGGAATACCTGGCTCGGTTTTGTTCTGGATTTTCCACTTTTTAAACAACCGTACGATATTTTTAAAACTCAAAAAAAAGTTGTATTGTCCAAATCGTACATATAAGGGCGTACATATAACCTCAAGGTTCTGTAATTTCTCCATAAATTTTTATTTTAATGCATCAAATAATGAAATTCAATGAAAGCCATCCCGAAATCAGTTAAATATTCTTTTTATGCCGACGACCTTGTCATAGTGAACACTTGTGTTGTATTACGATCGTTCTAAAATACCTACAGTGTTAACAAAAAATAAAAAAATAAGAATGGCATTAAAGAAATGTAAAAAATGTAATGTGAATATAACAAAGAAAGCTCCTGGATTGGAATGTAGTAGATGCGATAACTTTGTTCATGCTACTCAGGATTGTGCAAAGCTAACTGTGAAGCAGCTGGCAGCATTGAGAGCCTCAGATGGACTGGAGTGGAGCTGTGACTATTGCCAGTGCGTTCTTAGCGCTGGCAGACGCTCTTCATTTTTCGTTCCAGAAGATACTGGAGAAGTTGCTAGTGCATCGCCGCTGGATATGCACAGACTCATGAAGAATCTTACGGCGGAAATTAAGAAACCAATTAAGGAAGAGTTGGAGGGTTTCCAGGCGTCGGTAGAATTTATTGGGGATCAGGTGGCAAACCTTGAAGAAGTGCTACGAAATCAAAATAATAAAATCAAACAGCTTGAAAACAGGAATAATGAGCTGATAAATACAAAAAAGAACATGGAGCTACTTGGTATGTCTGCTATGGAACAAAGGCTGGAAGAATATGAGCAAAAGAATCTAAGTAACTTCGTCGAAATTGCTGGACTACCAAACATACCTATTACAGAGGTAAAGACAGTGACAAAAGATGTCGCTGCTAAGCTTAACGTGGAAAAAGATTCAGTGCATGATGTTCGTCAAGTGACGGGACGCTCGGAGTCGTCTGGTTATCTTTTGGTCCAACTTCGTAGTGGAGCTGACAAGATTAAATGGCTTACTGCTGCCAAAACAAGGCAAATTACCGTTGGTGAATTGTCAACTCCTATGCCTAATGAAAAAGCCACTGGCAGGATCTACGTAAGAGAAGCTCTAACTCGTAGACAGCGCCTCAATATGCCCAACGGTCCCTTCAAACACGTTTAGTGTAAGGAGGGTAAGCTATTTATTAAAAAGTCTGACGATTGCAAAAAGGTTCATGTTATCCGTTCTTTTAATGATATTAACGCACTTACTCACACCTAGGTGATTATTATTTCTAATTAGTGTTTAGCCTGCTCGATTACTGGTTTTTTTTTAAATTCAATACCATTGTAAATAAGGATTTATATGTAAACTCGGAAATTTTTGATTGTGCTAATATAAATTCATTCCTTAATAATATACCTACCGACCATATTAACCTGTCATGCCTTCATGTAAATATAAGATCTAAACTAAAAACTAACTATCTTCACACTGTATCCCTGACGGGGATACAGCGTAAATATAAGATCGATGTTCAAAAATTTTACAAAACTTATACAAATGGTTGAAAGTTCGCTTTTATCTATAGATATAATTATTCTCACTGAAGTGGGTATCTCTCACAACATTATATCAAGTCTCCTTCAAATTTCTGGTTATGAAATGCACTCACAGCTCCGTATCAATCGCAAGGGAGGTGGTATAATATTATACGTTAAAAAACATCTTCAATTCTCTCCAAAAGAAATACACACTTATACCTTTGAATATCTTGGAGGCACACTAAGAACCGCAAGTAATGACACAATAGCCATATGTGCAATTTATAGACACCATCAACAAACAAAGCATTGTTTGTAAGAGAACTTCAACGAGCACTGAATGGGTATTCATCTAATAATAATGTCGTTGTTTTGGGCGATATGAACATCGATCTTAAATCTCAAACAACTGTAAAAAGCTTGTATTTGGATATGCTGGCTGCGCATGGCTTAACGTGCGGAATATCGGATTATACAAGAATCGAAAACCGTAATAACAAGGTAACAAAGTCGTGCATCGATCATATATTTACAAGATCACGCACGTTATTGCCATGCACGGCTGCACTCGACACTTCTGGCAGATCACCGTGCGACTGTCGTTTGTTTGACTAGCCTCTCGCCCACTCAGAGTACTATACAGGTTGCTCCACAAATAAAATGTATTTATGACAAAAAAATTATGCATAATGTTTTGAATAACACAAATTGGGATGAAATTAACAACTTCACTACTTCAGATTCTATCTATAAATACATATTAAATACTTTTAAAACTGCAATAAATAAATCAGAACGAACCATTACGGTTAATATTATATTTAGAAAAATATTGCCCTGGTTAACTAACACTATAGTAAAATTGTGTGAGCTGAGAGACGAATGTTATAAAAATTGGAGAAAAGATCCTACAAATAATATTTTAAGATTGAAGTTAAATAAATTAAGAAATAAAGTACATAAAACTATTGAGTATTCCAGAAATCAATATAATAAGAATAAAATTAAAGAAAATTATGGTAATCCAAAAAAGTTATGGGAAATATTGAATGCGATGTGTGGAAGAATAAAGCACTCAATAGATAAAGTGATTATACACGGAATTTATCATCTCTGGAAATAGCAAACAATTTCGCCCGTAATTTTGTCAGTTCGGTTAAAAAAATATTGCCTAATTGTTCAACACCTCTTTTTGTTGTCTTTTATCGAGAGCCTGCTAATGTTAGTATAAGATTTCAAAAAGCTACTCCAGAAACTATTCATAATCTTATTAAGACACTCCATAATATGACACATCCTTATTATGACACTGATTCTATCCAGGACTGGATAGAATCAGTGTCATTGATTTACAAGCCGTTAGTCATAAGATTGCTTTTGCCATCACTAAACTAATTAATACCAGCTTACAAACTGGTCATTACCCAGATGAATTAAAAATAGGGTGCGTAAGGCCTGTGTTAAAGAAAGGAACAAGGACCGATGAAAGTAATTACCGCCCTATTACTTTATTATCCTCAATAGACAAAATCGTCGAAAAATTTATCTGTAACCAAATATATAATTTTTACGGGAAAAATTCAATTATCAGCAATTCACAATATGGATTTCAACCAAACAAAAATACGGGCATGCTTCTCTCTAAGTTTACAGACCATGTTAATTCTGCACTCAATGATAAAAAACACGTACTTGCCTTGTTTATTGATTTTTCTCGCGCGTTTGACACTCTTGATCTCCATAAGTTATTGATAAAGTTAAAAGAATCAGGAATAAATAGCCCCCTTCTAGAATGGTGTACTGAATACTTGAAAAATAGGAAATACCATGTTCAAATTGCAAACAGTCTCAGTGACCCCATTACAGTTACTCGTGGAACAGCACAAGGGTCCGTGTGTGGTCCACTACATTTCTTAGCGTACGTAAATGACATGGATGCTATTTTCAGTAGCTCCACCTCTTATCAGTTTGCTGATGATACATGTCTCATAATCGAAGGTAAGGACTTAAACGAAATTAAATTACTGTTACAAAAAGATTTTGACAGACTTAATATGTGGTGCCATGACCTGGGTCTTGTACTTAATACTCAAAAGACAAAGGTTATGCACATAAAATCTACGTAAATTAAGGAAAATTCTACTGAAATTAAATTAGTAGCACATACCCACAATTGTCTACATAGAAATTCAAATAATTGTGATTCCAAATGTCCAGTTATTCAACAAGTTGACACACATGTGTACTTGGGCTTAATCATTGACAATAAATTCAATTGGGGTCCACATATTGCTAGAGTTTGTGACAAACTTCGTGCAATCCTAGCAAAATTTTATACCATCAACAACTTATTACCATACAAAACTAAACTCCTACTGTACAATGCATTTGTTGATTTAGTAGTGGTATATGGGTTATCTAGCTACGGAAGTACCTTTAAAACCTATCTGGAGTCTATTTATAAATTGCAAGTTAGGATTATAAAATTAATAGTTATACCGAAAATGAGATCGAATTTTAATAATGATATTGACTTTTTTAAATATACCAAAACTTAACCTATACACGAAAATGTGAAATTTTGTCTTTTAAAAGAACAATTTTTCAACAAAGAAATTCAAACTGAAATGGATCATCCTGTTTATACGCGTAGTGTAGCTCAAAAGAAACTGGTTACTGTGCCCGCTAAGAACTACTACGGCGAGCGGACGTGTGCATTCCTTATTCCGCGACTATTTAACTTTATACCAACTTCTTTAAGAAACGTCACAACAGAAAAAAATATTAAATACAAATTAAAATCTTATTTCTTGTCTAGTTTATAAACACACCTGAACAGAACATTGTCGAATTTGAACGATGTAATACATAACTAACAAAATTACTTTGAAAAGACGATTGTAAGTTATCACGCACAAACCTGAGAGGTTTATGTGGTACTGTAACACTGACTTTATGTATGTTTTATCTTATATGAATAATAAATAAAAAAAAAATTACACAGAACGTGATAACGTAAGGCAAGGAGAAATTATAATGAACAATGCTTTAGAATCTTTGAGTATGATTCTAAGCTCCCAACTTAAACTTGAAGTTAACATCGAAAAGAGCTCAGTTATGATGTTTAGTCCATATTACATTAACCGTCCTAAGATATATTTCCAACAGGTTTTATTATCTTTCAAAACTTCAGAATTGTATCTAGGTATTTTACTCGACTGTGAGTTATCTTGGGGTCCTCATGTTACATATATATATATGTAAAAAAGCTGAGTTACGTCTTAACATTTTGAAATCTCTGGTTGGAGTGCGTTGGGGTTCTGATCCTAAGAGCCTCAAGACATTATACATATCTTTAGTTCGCAGCCAGTTTGATTATGGATGTATTCTCTACTCATCTGCTTCTAAAACTTAACTTCAAAAACTTGACATAATACAAAATAGAGCTTTACGTATCATCACTGGAGCTATGATGACATCACCCATAAACTCTTTAGAAGTTAAGGCTGGTGTAACTCCTCTAATTGTAAGGAGAAGCTATCTTACTGATACATTTTGTTTAAATTTAATTAGTCGCGATAATGTGCTAACTGGCCGACTACTGGAACATTTTTCAGTACCGGAGTATAATGATACACCTCTTACTGTTTTCACTTCTATCGTTGACTCTGTCACGTACTTGAATTTTAAATTTCAAGATGTAGTTTATTGGAATAAGTATATACCTTGTTTTTCTTATAGTTACGAGTCAATGTTGATGCACATTCCAGTTACAACTAATAAATTTACCTGTAAATATGATTTTTATGAGTTTATGATAAGGAGGAAAAAATAGATTTTATTTAAATTTATACTGATGGCTCCAAAACTAACCATCGGACAAGCTTTGCCTTTTATGATTCTTCTAACAAAACTGGCAAAGTATTTTCTTGCTGTAATTACTTTTCTATTTATTCTGCAGAAATATTGGCAATGGTGTTCCCTTTGCAGTATGTTATTAATATTCGCAAGAATAATGTCTTCTCAAAAGTAAATATCTTATCAGACTCACTGATGCACTATCGACTTTGGAGAAGAAATCTATAAGCAATAGTTGTAATTATGATCCGAGTAAAACTTGGTTTGACGAAGATTTTCCTGGTAGCTGCTTACGCGCCAGTATCTTCGTCGAACGCGAGTGAGCTAGAGGACTTCTGGGAGAGTATGAGAGAAGCTCTAAATGTGATAGAAGGAAATGAAAGACTTATAGTATGTGGAGACTTGAATGGATGGGTGGGTACCGCTCGCAATGGTTTTGAGTCGGTACTCGGGAAGTATGGGGATAAATGGGTGAACGACGCTGGCAAGCTAATACTGGCATTTTGTAAGGAGAAGGATTTGTTTGTGGCGAACACAATGTTCAACCACAAACAAATTCATATGTATACGAGGAGATGTAAGTCAAAGAGAAGCATGATAGATCTATTCCTAATGGATAGTCGGCTCCGTAAACAGGTGATGGACACGAGGGTTTATCGAGGCGCTGAGCTGGGATCAGACCACTACCTAGTCATAACTAGGATTAGGGGTCTGTTCGCGGGTTGGCGTCATCGTACCGAGTGTCCTGAACCTGGGCCGACTTATAGCATCAAAAGCTGGAAGCTGCAGGATGCATCCATTAGGGAGAAATATAATGAAAGGGTAGCCGAAAAGCTTGGCGACGTCAATGTAAGCAGTGAGAATGTGGAAAGTGTATGGCAGAACCTTAGGGACAGTATGATAAATGCCGCTGTGGAAGTGTGTGGAGAAACGAAAAGAGGCAGTAGTAATAAGCGTGATGCATGGTGGAATGAGGAAGTGAAAGAAGCAGTTCGAATGAAGAAGAAAGCATGGCTAGACTACTTAGCCTCGCGGAATGATTTTAATATGAAAGAGAGATACAAGCTGCAGAAAGTTAACACGAAGGCACTGATAGAAGAAGCTCGTGAAAGGTGCAGAATGAAAGCGGATGAAAGGTTGTCGTCCAATTTCCGGGATAATGCCAAGCTCTTTTGGAAAGAGGTAGGCAAGACCCGGAGTTGTTCGGCAATCTGCAGTATGAATAAAGTGCTTAGTGTTAACAATGACGTCCTAACAGACCAAAGTGACGTCCTGCAGAGATGGAGTGAATATTATGGAAAGATGTATGCAAGAAAAGACAGAGATGCCACATCGGGAAGTGGAGCTCACTTCGATGCTCCGGATCCCGATGTCATTGAAGTCATTAGTATGAAAGAAATAGAACAAGCGATAAGAAGTATGAAATGTGGTAAGGCTGCGGGAAAAGACAGAGTTACTGCTGAGATGATCAAGTACGGTGGGTCGCGTGTCTGGGACACACTATGTCTGTTATGCAACTTGTGCTGGCGGACAGGTGAGGTCCCGGATGACTGGCGAGTAGCAGTTGTAGTACCTATTTACAAAGGGAAAGGCTCGCGCCTAAACTGTTCCAGCTACAGGGCGATCAGCTTGGTCAGCTTAGCTAGTAAGGTGTATGCAAAGGTTATAACGGCACGAATGCAAGAAAAGTCTGAAAGGTATTTATGGGAGGCTCAATGCGGATTCCGACGTGGAAGAGGTTGCATGGATCAAGTGTTTTCTCTCCGCATGATCGCGGAAAAGTTTCTGGCTCTTAGCCAGAAGGTTTTCTGCGCTTTTGTGGATCTAGAGAAAGCATTTGATAACGTTGTGAGAGAAACGCTGTGGGACTTGCTGCCAGGATATGGTGTGGACGGCTCGCTACTGCGGGCAATACAGTCGCTTTATAGGGACTGTAAGGCTTGCGTGCGAGTAGGGGGGGATGTGTCACCTCTTTTTGATGTCTGTACAGGCGTCAAACAGGGATGTGTCATGTCCGCCTGGCTGTTCATAGTGTATCTGGACAGTTGCCTGCAGAAGTTGAAAGATTTTAATATGGGTGTGAATTTGGGTGACTTTACAGTAAACTGTCTGCTGTACGCTGATGATGCGGTGCTCATGGCCTCATCAGAAGCCGACCTACAGGCATTAGTCACTAATATGAAAGAGGGGTGTGAAAGTAAGGGTCTCCGCATGAATGCAAGTAAAACTAAGGTTCTAGTATTTGAAAGAGGTGACGTAAGAACTAAATGCGAGATTAGGGTAAACCAGGAACGTCTAGAGCAAGTGAATGAAATTGTGTATTTAGGAAGTATGTTTAGCGCGGATGGAAGATGTGATTCGGATGTAGAATGGCGAGTAGCTGCCGGAAACAAAGTTAACGGTGCTTTGTCCCAGTTAGTAAAGCGACAAAGCATCGTAAAAGAAGCACGAATGGCGATTCATAACGCAGTGCTAGTGCCAACTTTGCTTTACGGTAGTGAAACCTGGGTATGTCAGCAGATGCATGAAAGTAAATTGAATGCTGTGGAGATGCGATCACTTCGAAAATTGTGCGGCGTTACCTTGGCCAACCGAATACGTAACGAAGTGATACGCAATATGGCAGGTTTGAATGAAAGTGTCAGCGTTAAGCTGGAAAAGGGCGTGCTCCGTTGGTTTGGACACGTCCAACGAATGAGTGAGGAACGATTGACGAAGAATATATATTGTTCAAAAGTAGAGGGTAGAAGGAGTCAGGGAAGGCCGAGACTTACATATGAAGAACACGTGAGCAGATTGCTCAAAAACGGAAAGGTCAAAAGTACTCGGATACCCAGACGTGCGTGTATGAAGCGATTGATGAATCTCGAAGAAGCGAAAGAAGTATGCATGGATCGCGAAGCCTGGCGATCTGTCGTCTCTGACTACCCCGTCAGGGATACAGCGTGAAGATAGTTAGTTAGTTAGCAATAGTTGTAATTACTTGATTTATGAACTTAGGCACTTAAGTTTATTTGTGTAATTGCAGTGATATTTTAAAGTTTAAAAGTTTAAATATCCATCACGCCTTATCCCCGAAGGGGTGGCAGAGGCATATTATATGCCCACTTTTCACTTTTTTTGATATTTTGGTAGAGTTTTGTTGGGTACCCGGGCATTCAGGCATTTTTGGCAATGAATTAGTTGACATTCTTGCCAAATTTGCCTCTGATATAACTAACGTGGAATACAGAGTACCTCATTTAGATTTAGTCAACTTTGTAAAGGATAATCAAAACAAGCGTTGGATTAAGTTATTGAACTCCTCCCGTCTTAGCAAAGGAAAATGGCTTACCAAAATTATTCCTGTTCCCAGTACTATCGCTTGGTTTGAAAAACTCCCTACCTATCCAGGCAGAGAATTTATTACTAGTTTATGTAGATTAAGAATTGGACATTGTAAATTTCCTTGACATTTGTACAGACTTAAACTTAATAATAATTCTATATGCAAATACTGTTTAGCTAATTTTTGTGATTTAGATCTTTTTTTTTAGAGTGTTAATATTTTAATATTCAACGTTTACTTTTAATTAGCCTAGCAAAAGATATTTTAGATGTAAATGATTCTTTTCCTCTCAATGTGCAAGAATTTTTAAAATACCCTCAATTGTATACACCTCTGTATAATTATTATATTAGCACATTCGGACCAATTTAATACGCTCAAGATTTTGCTTTTACAATATTTGTAACTCTAGCTTTAATATAATATAATTAAAAAAATAGTTAATAATTGCACTGTATAGATTTTATTTAGGGTTAAAATTTGTTCTTTGTAAATTATATGACTAATAACTTCTTAAGCTGATGGCTTAAAAGCCAAAGCTTCCAATAAAGGAAAAAAAATCTAATTTGTCACTTTAGCAGTTTAACTCGTATTTTGTGTTGACATTGCGTTAAAAAGAGATATCTTGCAGCTGATCTAATTATTAAGTTTATAATTATGAGTACTAACAAGACAAATGATGAATATTTGCTTGCTAAAAACCTAGACGAAACAGAAAGTCCTCGGTAACTAACCTATGATTAAATATTTTGAACTTCTCAATGTTGCTCTCTGACAGCTGATTTGTATCGCGGGAAAGTCAAAAGGCGCGAAATGATTCGGCTGTTTGGTCAGGCGTGTTATTTTCCTAAAAATATTGTTTAGTGTAACTGATAACGTACTTATTTCTCAGGAAACGTATGCGGTTGGATAACTGTAACAGCAAAAGTTGGAGTTTAATGGACAGGAAGACTGATCACGAGGTGAGTACTGGAGATTCCCGCTTTTTTAATGTCTTTGACGAATTCTAACCCTAATCAAAAAATGATTGCCAATTTACTTTCTTATACGAAATTGTCAAACTAAACTAATAATAACATAAACACAGATCAACGCGACTAACTAGCCCTAAATAACAAAAAAAAAATGTAAATGCATAAGAAGTAAATTCGCCATAACTTAATCGTGCACACGTTTCTATGATTACTATTATCTATTTCAATTCTACCTCTATGTAATGCATAATTACAGTAAAGTATATAAACACACTTGATTTAATAACATCATCATATTCTTGATATTTTACTTATGCTGGTCATTGACCTTACCGTTTTGGATCTTCAGCATCATTGCATTGACTTCAACGACTTTATTTTCACTGTTATTATCTCCATCAATAAATAATTTTAACCTCCAACACTTAAAGAGTGGTGTTTTAATAAATAGGAGCTCATACAATTGAGACAGTTCTTAGAAGTAATTTGGAAGATATATTTAGGTATTTGAGCTCATTTTCTAGCAAATTAAGGCTTTTTATTGGGACTAATCCCACCCGCATACCCATTACTGTGACTCCTGTAAACCAGGATCTACAGCAATGATAAGATCAAAAAAGTCACACTGAGCTCTATCTTGGTGAAGTCTCAGGAGAAGTTAGTGTTTTTGAACCTGCATTGAAATTTGATCAGAAGATAATTTGAAGGAGTGATAAATTAATGCCTCGTCTAGTAAATGAAGGTGGTAGCCTACAAACAGTTAATTCAATAATCCAATTGATATTCCATATTGCAACTCCAAGAAACATTTTTAACATTACAATAGTAGATACCATGCTGCCAATAATGTTAAACATTTTTTGACTATGAATTCAAAGGTTATGGGTTTTATTCTGACTCTGGACAAATCTCTTTGTGGGATAAGCATGTTGATTTGTAATGTGTCTGGGTGTAATTTATCGAAAATATGTATATATTTAGAAATATAATAGTATGTTTAACAGTTTATAGATTGTATAGCAGATTTGACTGCTTCAATAGCGCAGTGGTAGTGTATGCGATGTCGCGACAGGTCCAGGGGTCAATTCCTGGGCTGGAAAAAATATTTGTGCTATCCACAAATGTTTGTTTCGTAGTTTAGGTGTTCCCTATGTTTAATATGTATGCATTTAGAAATATATAAGTATGTTTATAAGTCGTCTAGATCCTATAACACAAGCTTATATTAGCTTAATATGGGCTAGACGGGGTTGTGTAAAAAAAATGTCTCACAATATTATGTATAAGTAACAATTGTGGATCACACAAATATTTTTTTCCGACCTGGGAATGAAGATATTTTTATTTTCACTCCTTAAGACCATTTTTATATGCCGAAATATGGTATAATGCTGTAGTTTTCTGAGGATTTGAGTATCTCGCAGACTACTTGATGCAGCAGCAAGTTCCAGGTTACGATGTCAATAATGAAGTACTATGAAAGTAACAATTACATTAAAAGTTATTATTGGTCAACAGGTGCTACAAGAAATGGGAGTGAGTCTGTTGGAGCCTGATGAGTTCAGTGAACATTTATGTGACCCTGGTACTTCTAGTCTGGTAAGATTACAAATACATACATACATATCGTCACGCCTGTCTCCCATCGGGGTAGGCAGAGACTATGGCTTTTCACTTGCTACGATCCTAGCATACAACTTTAGCTTCTTCCACTTTTATAAGTGTTTTCATACACACACACACGCCGGTTAAGGGTACTCTTGACCTTTTTCCAAAATGTCTTCTATTTGATTGACTTATTGTATTATGTACGTCGAGGTCGTCCCTTACCAGTTTCCTTCACTCTCTTCTGATAAATCTGTTTCGTTAGTCTACTTTCATACATCGTCTCCACATCTCTGAACCATCTAAGCATACCTTTTTCTATCTTAAGCACTACATCTTCCATCATATTGCAATGTTCCCTTATCACACTGTTCCTTTCTTTGCAACTACAAAGAGTCACTTATGTATCCTCTAAGTAGGCAGGCAGTGTCACTTTACAGGGCTTACTTAAGTTATGTGAGGCATTTTTGAGAGACTTTGAATTGACTGACCAATAGCATCTGAACAATGGAGAACACAAAAGGGTCTGACCCTTTTTGCGATGGTTCATTTAGCTTGACCCATATATAATAACCGCAGCTGCAATCCACTTTGTAGACACCAGGGGCCGAGTCTGCTATTTCAATCGTGTCGAAATGGAATCGAAATCGTCGCTCAATAGTACAATTTTCAGTTTTTCGTAGTCTACTATTACAATCGTACTCCAATAGACTTCTATCGTTCGGCTGATAGAATTCTACTAACACGTACCGTGCCAGTGGCCGCTAGTCAGTTGCATTTTTGATAATCTTCTTACATTTGGACAGCTAAAAACCGCAATTCTTGTTCTATTCTACAGCTTATCAATAGTAGACTCGGCCCCCGATGACGTCCTTTGGTGTTCGCACGTACTTCGCTACTTTGGCTAACGGTTTATATATCGTACGAATGGAGAACTGCCGTAAACAGCCGATCCAATCTTGTCCGTTAAATCTTTCACATACGTCATATAAGCCGGTTTTCTTAACACCCGGGTTCATCTTCCTCGGTGCATGTCGTGTCTTCCAGCTACTCGTAGCATACCCATTCAACCCAAGTATCTCCTTAACATGATCCAACTCCTGCTTTAGATGCTCAGGATCGCAGAAGTTCAACAAACCTTCCGAAGCGCCGAAACTCTCGTAATTCGAAATGCAACTAAGCGGACACCCATCTAAGGACCAGCCATAGCGAAGGATTTTTAAGGCAGTGGTCCGACCGCCGACGATGAACGAGAAACGAGTAGAACTATAAAAGAGTTGGCGATCAGCGGGAAGCGATTGTGTAGTTGCGATAGTTTTGTCGCCGTGCTATAAGCAAGTGCGCAAGTGCGACGAGCGATTTCTCGCGCCACTCGTCCGCGGTCGCTCTTTTTCAACAAATATCAACATTTTAGTTGATATTTGATGATTAATTTTCTACAATATACAATTATGTACAATATACCAACATATCATATATATAAGAAGATAACGCAGTGGTTAGGCAGGGTATGTCAGCAGATGCATGAAAGTAATTTGAATGCTGTGGAGATGCAATCTCTTCGAAAATTGTGCGGCGTAACTTTGTCCGACCAAATTCGTAGCGACGTGATACGCAATATGGCAGGTCTGAATGAAAGTGTCAGCGTTAAGCTGGAAAAGGGCGTGCGCCGTTAGTTAGGACACGTCCAACGAATGAGTGAGGAACGATTGACGAAGAATATATTTTGTGCGAAAGTAGCGGGTATAAGGAGTCAGGGTAGGCCGAGACTTACATATTATGAAGACCACATGAGCAGATTGCTCAAAAACGAAAAAGTCAAAAGTACTCGGATACCCAGACGTGCATGTATGAAGCGAATGATGAATCTTGAAGAAGTGAAAGAAGTATGCATGGATCGCGAAGCCTGGCGATCAGTCCTCTCTGACTACCCCATCAGGGATACAGCGTGAACATAGTTTAGTTTTATTTTTATCTTATATATAAATAAAATAAAAAGCGCTCGTGGCCCCGCGGTCTCAGTGTTCTGTAAACGATCACTGAGTTACGCAACTTTCACTACGGCTGGTCCTCGGATGGGTGACCACTTTGTGGCATTTACATTTGCGAGCGTTTCCGTGCTTCGGAAGGCACGTTAAGCCGTTGGTCCCGGTTGCCAGTAAAATGGCAGTCGTTAAGCCTGGTTGAAGGCCTTATGGGCGGCTTGAAAACTTTCAACAGCAGGTAGCCACAACCTGCGTCTGTCTATTTCAACACGGCAATGGGCTCACCACCTATTACGTGGGACAGGAATCCACACGGTGAAAAGTGGGCATATAATATGCCTCTGCCACCCCTTCGGGGATAAGGCGTGATATATATTTATTATGATTTATTGGTATCCGTCTACTTTCAATGAAAAAGAAATGAAGCGAGCGAGCATCGCTGAACGAGTATCGCTGAGAGTTTCTTTTTGGAAGCTCGTCGCTCAGCGACAAAGCTAGTAAAGCGAGTCGTCGCCGGCAGTGTAAACAGTCAGAGAGCAACTTTTAATATATGCATCTCTTTCTTTTACACGGTATGTACATTTCATGTGCGTTTCTTGAGAGAGAAAATTGCCGATAGTTAGTCGTTCTCTCGCCGGCGGTCGGACCACTGCCTAACCACTGCATTATCTTCTTATTATTTTATGATTGATTCTTAATCGAATGCAATTTTTTTTTTATTATTTACAGATACACAAATCGCTGAAACGGAAACGTGATATAGAAAATGTTAATCCAAATATAAACCTGGTGACATCCCCACATTCCAAGCTCAGTCCAAAGAGTCCCAGGGTCCAGACCACAAGTCCAAATGGCCAAGGAACTTCAAAAATTAAAAGTCCCAGGAGTGCTGAGAAACGTAAGTTTTGGTGACTATATCGCATCCACTCAGAAACTGCAATCTGCAGTCTACTATTTTCCAATAGAAAGCTGTCTAGTTCTATTCCACAGCGGTTCTGTTGCGATTAGTCCAAACTAGGTCTACTAAAACTATTATATATTTCTTATACTGCAGAATAGAGACTAAAAAGCTGTTTTAGCTATCAAAATATTAATATAGACAACCAAAAATGCTAATTAGAGGTACTTACAGGCGCTACAGGTTAACACCTGTACCAGATTCTATCGGCCGGCCGATAGTATTCTATTAGAGCGCAATTGTAATAGTAGACTACGAAAACTGTATTTTTTTTCTGTCGGCTCTCTATTTATCGACGTTTTCTATTCTCTTCTGACGCGATTGTATTAGTAAACTTGGCCTCCTGGAATTGTAATTATTTTTCACCTCTCCAGCAGCAAAAGGGCACTTTTGCTTCGTGAAATCTCGAAGCAAAAACGGTTTTAGCTGCGAGCTCTTATTAAGGCTATGTCGTTTAATCTAAACAATATTAGTAATTTATTTTTATTTTATAATATAAAATTTAGTGTTGTAAACACTGTATTTAAATACTGTCTTGTTTTCGCACATATAACAATGATCTCGCTGGGGAGGTGAAAAGTTGTATGTTTCACATGAGAGCAAATTTTTTTTAACTCGTGCCTTTTAATCACTCACTTTGCTCAGTAGTCTAATTGCGAATCACTCATGATTGTGATTCAATTTTAGACTACTTCGCTGGTTTGTGGTTTAATATCAGCACTCAGTGCAAAAAATACTTTTGCTCACTTGTTGAACAAATAACTATTGTTTCAGAGCCGCTTCAACCCACAGAACAATACTTAGAAACGAGTTTACTGTATAACGAATACCTGGTAGATGAGGAAACGCCCCTGGGTCAGTCAGTGAGTGCACTGTACTTGCCACCTGCTCCTGGTAGCAGCGGCTCCAAGCGACACGATTATACACGTGAGTTGCCTACAAATACTTACCTTTCTTTTTTATAACTATTTTGGTTATATTTGACTAAGCCTAAGACTTTTTAGCCATATCTTACTTTTTATATCATATTTCTACAATCTTAGCTTCTAATTTAGTCGTGTCCAGTCCTTTGCCGATGTCAAGTCCAGTCACAGGTCCTATGTCCTTGCCCCGTTAACTTGGTAAAGCGTTAATGAGGCTTTCAGTGGAATTTGCACGACAAGTTGTAAAACAGCTTTTCACTGCAATATATCACTGTCTTTCACTATAGCACGTTTACACAACTTTTACGTCTAAGAAACTACTATTTTTACACATAAAACAAGGTTAATGCACTAGTTTTGGAAAATAATATACAGCAAATGACCGCCATTTATCAAGATCCCGGGCAAATCCTACATTAGTATAGATACGTTTATTGAACATCCTCTTTTTAACACGCTTTTATTAGTTTCACCTGTATGTATGTTTGTCTGTAACTGACTCTTTTGGGCTCGATTTTGCCGTACTTTGAACGATCAGATTTAATTTCAATTTTGCACATTTATCAAACACCGATGACAATCCAATTATTCGATTAAAAAATCTGATTTTCCTGATAAAATTCGCCAGGATTTATCAATTTCTTTCCGGATACTTTCCATTCAGTCGACAGGTTATATTTTTCATCGGATTTGCATGCGACTTGGTATGGACAATCCTTGATGTAAACAAAAACTTTTAGCAAGGGGGTTTTTCGATCAAGGCGGAAATGGAAGCAGGGGCGGCGAAATAGTCCCGTAGTGGTTGGCAAGAGCGCTCAAAACGAAAAAAAAACATAAATAAAAAAATAAGAAAGAAAAATTACTCTATTATAATTATTTATAATATTAATAATTAATTATATAAAAAATAAATTATAATATTAATAAGTCTATGGTTCACAGAACCACAAATTTGTTTTTTTTTAACTATTTTTTGTTTACTCCAGCCTTAGGCTTACAAGAAGAGTTAGTAATCAACAGGCGCTACAAATCAGAACCAGATGGAGTAGACTCATTCAACACCCTCTCCGATGAAATGATACTCAGTGTGTTCCGGTGGCTGCCCAAACGGACCCTGGCTCATTGTATGTTGGTTTGTAAGAGGTACGTGTCTTTCTTGATCTATGACTCTAGGTAGCGTAAGTGGTAGTGTATGCGATCTCCGTTTTTTTTAATCCTTCACGCCTTATCCCCGAAGGGGTGGCAAGGGCATATTATATGCCCACTTTTGCCCACCATGTGTATTCCGGTCCCACGTATTATATACATTCCCGTGTTGAAATAGACAGACGCAGGTTGTGCCTTCCTGCTGTTGAAATATTTCAAGCCGCCCATAAGGCCTTCAACCTGACTTTGTAACGTATGTAGATATAAGTTGTTTAATGTATCGCCGCGGGCTTGCGCCAGTCTTATAATAAAGCGAGTAAAGAACGGCCGTGTGTTTTACTTTCCTAGACCGCCTTAAGTATATATCTATCAGACTTAAAGACTGCCATGTTACTGGCAACCAAGACCAACGGCTTAATGTTCATTACGAAGTAAGGAAAAGCTCGCAAATGTGAATGCCACAAAGTGGTCACCCATACACATACATAGCGAAAGTTGCTTAACGCAGTGATCGTTTACAGAACACTGCCAAAATGACGCCGTCCGCCTGATGGAAAGCCTTGACGACATCTAGCGACTTGAGGGGCCCTCTCTTAATCTACATGACAATGACTCAACAAATGTTTGTTTCCGAGTTTGGGTGTTTCCTACGTAAAATATGTATGTATTTAGAAATATGAATGTTTATCAGTTGTCTAGATGCCATACCACAAGCTTATATTAGCTTACTTTGGGCTAGATAACATTGTGTAAAATGTCCAACAACATTTATTTTTTTATGTTAGGACAAGTTGACGCCCGCAGCTTCGCCCGCGTGGAGAAGTTTTGCCGTTTCCCACAGGAACTTGTTCCCGGGATAAAGTAGCCTATGTGTTATTCTGATGTATAAGCTATATTATTGTAAAGTTTCATTAAAATCTAAGCAGTGGTTTTTACGTGAAAGAGTAACAAACATCCATACAAACTTTCGCATTTATAATATTATTAAGATAGACAGGAGATGCACATACCACAATCTTTTTTTTTATAAATCCTTTACAGTTTTGGCAATACTATTGTGGAATACGCTGCCGTTGGATATTCGACGTGCGAGGTACATAGCCATCTTCAAAAAATAAAATTCATATCCACGCCCTTCTCTAGCTTAACGCTGACACTTTCATTAAAACCTGCCATATTGCGCATCACTTCGTTACGTATTCGGTCGGTCCAACATTACGCCTCCCAATTTTCGAAGTGATCACATCTCCACAGCTTTCAAATAAAGAAAATATTATACAACTTATATTTAGGAGCACTGTTGGCCCCGTTGACTCAGTGTTCTGAAGACTCAGACTCAGACTTCGGTCTCTGAATCAAGCAAGTTCCGCTCTGGCTGTTTACGGAGGGGTGACCACATTGTGTCATTCACATTTGCGAGCGTTTCCGTGCTTCGGAAGTCGGTCCCGATTGCCAGTAACATGTTAGTCGTTAAGCCAAGTTAAAGGCCTATGGGCGGCTTTAAAAATTTCAACAGCAGGTAGCCACAACCTGCGTCTGTCTATTTCAACACGGCAATGGGCTCACTACCTATTATGTGGGACAGGAATCCACACGTTGAAAAGTGGGCATATAACTAGTATAATACGGCACGTATTATACTAGTGTGTCGCGGTGGGAGTGTATCCGACTGCTACGCAAGAGGTCGTGGGTTCGATTCCCACCCAGGATAAAACTTTGTGTGATGAGTTCGATAGTTTATACTGTGTCTGGGTGTTATTTATCTATAATATATAAGTATGTTTATCGGATATCTGGTTACGATAGTACAAGCTCTGCTTAGATTGGAATCAGATGGCGTTATGTGAGTTGTCCCAACGATATTTATTTATGTCCCAACGATATTTAATATGCCTCTGCTACCCCTTCTGTGATAAGGCATGATTGATAAACAAAAATAAACTTATATTTGGTTGCAGGTGGCAAAGATTGGCTTGTGATGAGACCCTATGGCAAAGGTTGGACTTAGGCAGTAAAACATTAGCCCAGGACGCCGTAGGACGGATTCTGACCAGGAAACCCATCATCGTTCGACTCGCTAGTTCAGAGGTGGGTAAACCTTACTTATGGTAGGGAAGGTAGCGTTAAGTTTCACAAGGAATTTGATACCGGCTGATATTCATAACACCAATAGTTGACTAAGGAGGCGAGCTAAGCGAGCCAACGAAAGCCTCCGTTTTAACTCAACTGGTACGGGAAAAATGCTATTGATTTCCGACCGTCCGCGTCCGTCCGTCCGTCCATTTAGTCTACAGGTCGCATTTTTCATCGGATTTGCATGCAACTTCTATGGACAATCCTTGATGTAGACAACAACTTTTAGCGAGGGGGTTTCTCGATCGGGGTGGAAATGGAGGCAGTGGAGGGGAATAGGTTCCCGTAGTGGTTGGCAAGAGCGCTCAAAACGAAAAAAAGAAAAGTTGATTTTTTTAATTGATAAAAAAAGAAAAAAAATACTCCGAAGTCTATGGTTCACAGTACCACTAGTTCTTTACCAATATATAACAGATTTGTCAGTCGGTCTGGTAGTGGTGGAACCAAAAGTTAGGATGCCAATTAAGCTATACCTCCAAACTGTTTAATCGCCCATACAACTCAAAGGACTATGTTAATTGGTATTTACTATGTAATAATGTATGTATGGTGACCTAGAATTGTCAATTTTGGTTAAAAGCATGGTCTTACACCACAAATAAAAGAATAACTTTAAAAAATTAGTTGAAAAGACCCTACTTTTCATATTTGAGATTTTGTACGGAAACCTAAATATTTTGTAAATCCAATATTGCTGTTACTCACGAAGAATGTAGCTTTAAAATAGTGAAAGAATTTTTAATATCGGCCCAGTTTATTCAGAGCCTATTCAGGTATTCAAGTTTTTTATCATAAACAATTTTTACATACATATTGTCACGCCTCTATCCCCGAAGGGGTAGGCAGAAGCATATTAAACGCCCACATTTCACTGTATGCATTTTTGTCCTACGTAACAGGTGGTGAGCCCATTGCCGTGTTGAAATGGACAAGCGCAGGCTACGGCGACCTGCTGTTGAAATTTTTTAAGCCGCCTTTAAGACCTTCAACTTGGCTTAACGACTGCCATTTTATTGGCAACCGGGACCAACGGCTTAACGTGCCTTCTGAAGCACGGAACTGGGGTGGGTCTAAAGGGCCAAATAAATTTTATAAAATGTCTATTTTAGTTGTTAAATTTGGAAGAAATTTCGAAGCCGTTGCCTTTTTAGTGAGGTGGTAACAAAAAGGCTAAAAGGTCTTATGTGCTAGACACTAATTAGCACGACCAATTAAAGTCCTGGTAGTCTCGGACCGTAAATTATTGACTGTGTATTAAGTGAATAATTTGAATAATAATTTAAATTTGAGTAAATTTAGACCAAAGTTGAAAACGACAACGATAGGTTGGGCTCCAAAAGTCACCCATTATAAATATTTGTTACGTTCTGAAACATACTTTACACGCTTTATTCATATAATAGTTAGCTAGTTGACGCCCGCGGCTTCGGCCGCAAAGATAAGTTTTCCCGTTCCCGTTTCCCACAGGAACTTTTCCCAGGATAAAAAGTAGCCTATGTCCGTCTCCTGGCTCTAAGCTACCTCCCTACAAATTTTCAGTCAAATCGGTCGGGTTTCGGTCGTTATCGTGTTAACAAGAAAATAATCCGTAACATACAGACACACGGACGTCCAAAACGGAACTTTTTTAAACAGTTTTTTAACTAGTTTAAAGAACAAAAATGGCATCAAAAATATCATGAGTGTTAAAAATTGTGTTTTTTCTTGATATGTGTGTGAATATATTATTTTACAAGTGCAATATATGATAAATAGAGACATTTTATGTTTGAAAAATCAGATGTTTTGCGCAAAGTGACAGTAGTACCCACCTCAACGCTTCGCTTATGAGGCGTGCAATTAATAAATCAACATACATTCCCAATAACATCAATTAAGTAATTAATCAATAGACAATACAAAAAATATGAATTACAAATTATTACAATAACAATAATATAGAAAAAACTAAATAATATATTAATTTACAAGTATGGTCACAAGTACAATTAATTAATAATATTTATCACAAATATATTAATATTCATTACAAACAAACTTACAAATCTTTCACCTTTATAATCTATAATCAATATAATCTATATCTATAATCTATATATATAAAAATGAAACCCGTTTTCCGTTGTCACGACATAGCATGAAAACGGCTTGACCGATTTGAAAAATTCTTTTTGTATTGGATAGCCTATTTATTGAGGAAGGTTCTTAGCTATATATCATCACGCTACTACACAGGAGAGCGGAGCAGTAATCATAAATGTCAGCAAATCGGGGAAAATTTCACACATATTTGGAAAAGTAATAAGCTACGGGATTAAATGGGTGCCACGGGGTTGGAAGTATGTCACGGACGAAGCCGGGCAGGTCAGCTAGTATTGGTATAGATATAGAAAAACTAATGAGAACTAATTTTCCTTTGCAGATAGGCAAATGGCACCCACCAATGTTGCCCAGCCCGTCCCGCATCCAGTACTTGGACTTGAGCATGTGCTCCGTGGACGAGCTGACGTTGAACAACCTGCTGCAAGTGTGTCCGCACCTCAGCAAGCTCAGCATGGAGAGTGTGCAGCTCACCGATATGACTTGCCAATACATTGGTAACTAGCTGTCTATCTTTATAGGTGCTCCGTTAGTTTGGACACGTCCAACGAATGAATGAGATATAAAAAGCTGAAGAGTTTGTTTGTATGTTTTTATGTTTTGATTAACCTTGGCCGACTGAATACACAATATGGCAGGTTTGAATGAAAGTCATTGTTAAGCTGGAACAGGGCTCCGTTGGTTTGGACACGTCCAACGAATGAGTGAGGAACGATTGATGAAGAATATATATTCTGCGAAAGTAGAGGGCAGAAGGCTTCAGGGTAGGCCGAGACTTACATATGAAGACCACGTGAGCAGATTGCTTAACAACGGAAAGGTCAAAAGTACTCGGATACCCAGACGTGCATTTATGAAGCGATTGATGAATCTGCAAGAAGCGAAAGAAGAATGCATGGATCGCGAAGCCGTAGCGATCTGTCCTCTCTGACTACCCTGTCAGGAATATAGCGTGAAGATAGATAGTTTTTTTATCTAAATACCGAAAGGAGTTGCCAATACATTGGTAACTATTTGTCTATCTTCACGTTTTATGTCTGACGGGGTAGTCAGATTACTGCTTTTACTGTTCATTAGATACTGGAAGGATACTTGTTTGGTTAAATGTGCTAATCTCAGGAACTACTGTTCCGAATTGAAAAAATCTTTTAGTGTTGGATAGCCCATTTATCGAGAAAGGCTATATATCATCACGCTACTACCCAGGAGAGAGGAGCAGTAATCGGAAATGTCAACAAATCTGGTATATTTGTATACATTTATGTAAAATATAAAAGCGACGGGATCAAATGGGTGCGTCGGGGTTTCAAAATATGTTATTACGTTATGCGATGGGTATGTGGGACAAAACTGCATACGGTGAAGTGTGGGTGTATAGTATGCCTCTGCCTTCCCGTTCAGGGATAAAGGCGTGACTATATGTATGTATGTATTTATGCCTTTATTCCCGAAGGGGTGGCAGAGGCATACTGTACACCCAAATTTCATCGCTTATTTTTGTCCTACGTAATAGGTGGTGAGTCCATTGCCGTGTTGAAATAGACATACGCAGGTTGTGGCTATATGCTTTCGAAATTTTTCAAGCTGCTTATAAGGACCTCAACTTGGCTTAACAAATGCCATGTTACTGGCAACTGGGACCAACATCTCAACATACCTTCCCAAGCACCGAACTATCACTCATCGGAAGACTAGCCATAGCCAAAGTTGCTTAACGCAGTGATCGTTTACAGAACACTGAAAGCTACACAACAACAGTGGGGCTACGAGCAGTACATTTAATTTTACTATGTAAGGATGCATATCAGGGGCCAAGTCTACTATTTCAATCGTGTCGAAATAGTATCGAAATCGTCGCTCAATAGAAAGCTACCGGTACAATTATGACAATTTTTCGTAGTCTACTATTACAATCGTAATAGACTTATATCTGTCGGCCGATAGAATACTACTAACACGTACCGCGCCAGTGGCCACTGGTCGGTTGCATTTTTGATAGCCTACTAACATTATGACAGCTGCTAAAAACGGCTTGTCAATAGTAGACTCGGCCCCCTGCTGTCTAGGTCCCATATTTCAAGCTTATAGCTTTGTTTTGGCTAGACGGCGCTGTGTAAAAAGTATCCCACAATATTTATTTGTTTATATATAATTTTGGGGTTTAATTTTCAGGTGAATGCAGTAAATTGGAGACGTTGAACTTGACAATGGCTCAGGGTATCTCTGCTGAGGGTGTGACGGCCATTTTATCTGGATGTACTAAGTAAGGAAATATATCGTACTAATATATAAATCTGAAGAGTTTGTTTGTTTATTTGATTAACCTTGGCCGACCGAATACGTAAAGAAGTGATACGCAATATGGCAGGTTTGAATGCAAGTGTCATCGTTGAGCTGGAAAAGGGCTCCGTTGATTTGGCCACGTCCAACGAATGAGTGAGGAACGATTGACGAAGAATATATATGGTGCAAAAGTAGAGAGTAGAAGGGGTCAGGGTAGACCGAGACTCACATATGAAGACCACGTGAGCTGATTGCTCAAACACGGAAAAGTCGAGAGTACTCGGATACCTAGACGTGCGTGTACGAAGCAATTGATGAATCTGCAAGAAGCGAAAGAAGTAATATAAGGCAGTAAGCAGACCCAAAGTAAGCGAAAAATATCATAGCCTATTACACACAGAGACAGGTAGGGTAGCTTAGATATTTCAGGACATTTCTTGATAATGAAACTTCATCACTCTATGCACAACACCTTTTTGTAATTTTTTTGTCTACTTTTGCAACGTTTTACAATAATTTTATGTAATAATTACTTCGATACATAAATCTTTGACTTAATGATGACAGTGGCGGTGGTCATTACAAGTTTGTAGCTTCGTTGTAGTAGAAAAATTGACTATGCGCTGTTTGCTGTCAAAGTGTAAGTGAGATGTAGCTATGGTGTGAATAAGGTGAATAAATAACCAAATCGTCGTGGATGTACTTACGATTTATTTCAAAGTCCAGTACAGTGCACATTTAATTTGACACACACCATAAGATCACAATAGTCCATAGATAAGAAGGAGAAGTAAGAGTTCACAGTAATTATTAAAAAAAAATAAAACGTGAAGAAAGCTAATACATTACATCAATCGGGCGGTACAAGCCTCGCGCGTTAGTATATATCTTATCGACTGCTTTTAGAACGTAGGATACGGTATCGTCGTGCTCAAGTAAAGATGTGGGTAAACATAAAATAATTTTAAATAGTGTGCGTTTCCACTGCACGCACGATAACTATACTTGAGGTAGCAAAACATCAACACGATATTGAATACGTTTCAATAAGAGATAATATTATAATTATGAAGTGGATATAAATAAATAGTGATGTATTTTATAAATATGAATGTGTGTAATATATGTGTAAAAGTGTACGCACGTATGTATTATAATGTTACTGATTTTTTGAATAAATATGATTAAATATAAATAATGTACATAACTAAACTTATAAATACGAAAGTGTAATGAGTAGGCCACATAGCTACACAGGAATAACAAAGATAGCGTTATACAACGAATGGCAAGAGTGAAAAGGATGAAGTATTGCTCCATAAGCAAAGGAATATGTTTGGTCTGCTTACTCTTGTACGTCTGTGATGTGCATCACACCTACTACGCGGAACAAGGCCTCCTTTTAGTGATCAGTTGTCCCAGTAACAAATAGGTAGCTCCCATGACAGCGCTGGTTATCAAAGATCTTTGTAGCCGAGAAGCGCTTGTGGTTTTGATATTTTTCGTCTATTCGTGTGTGTGTGTGTGTGTACGTATGTGCGGGGATGTGTATGCTTAAAAGTGTGCATCTCAAAATTCCACTAGCCACATCAAAATATATAGTGGTTCTGTGAACCGTAGACTTCGGAGTAATTGCTTTTGGAACGAAGTTCCTTATCGCGCGTTGTGAAAGGGGGCTAGACGGAAAAAAATCTTACGAAAAGTTGTCACGACACTTTTTGATATAGTAAGCTATTAAAAAAAAACCTTTTTTTTTTAATTTATTTCTTTTTTTCGTTTTGAGCGCTCTTGCCAACCACTACGGGACCATTTCCATTCTCCCCTGCCTACATTTCCCCTCCCATCGAAAAACCAAGGACACCAAGGACGGTCGGACATCAATAGCATTTTTCCCGTACCAGTGATAAGTTACAACGGAGACAATTAAGTGTATGCTTAAGACCGCACGGCAGATGTGAAAACTTCATTTGCAATCGCAATCAATCAATTTTTCCGTATGAATTGAACATACTAAACACAGCGACACAACAGCGAAGTGCAGCGGACTGTATCTTTCGCGCTCGGGTACTCTCGGTGTTCCCGAGTTCACCCGATCGAGCCTTTCACCTCAGAGCGTGACGGATCAGCCTAACTTACTACCTACGGAGAAGAGCAGCTTACTGTATCTTTCTCGCTCGGGTACACTTGGCGTTCACGAGTTCACCCGATCGAGCCTTTAACCTCAGAGCGTGAAGGATCAGCCTAACTTACTACCTACGGAAAAATCTGGGTGCGGTGCGCCAGAAGAATTTTTCACTTCAAAAATTGTATTCAATAGTAATCTTAGTAAGCGCTCGTGCACCCGCGGACTCCTTGACTCCGGACGTGTTCTGTAAAGAATCACTGCGTTAAGTAACATTCGCTATGGTTGGTTACGGATGGGTGACCACTTTGTGGCATTTACATTTGCGAGCGTTTCCGTGTTTCGGAAGGCACGTTAAGTCGTTGGTCTCGGTTGCCAGTAACATGGCAGTCGTTAAGTCAAGTTGAAAGTCTTATGGCCTTATAAATTTCAACAGCAGGTAGCCACAACCTACGTCTGTCTATTTCAACACGGCAATGGGCTCACCACCTATTACATGGGACAGGAATACACATGGTGAAAAGTGGGCATATAATATGCCTCTACCATCCCTTCGAGGATAAGGCGTAATATATAAATAAAAAGGTTTGGAAAATCCAAAAGTGCACGCCTCACACGCTTTTATTATATTATAAATAAATATAGAATTACAAGCTTACAAACTTTGCTAGGAATTATCGCGTAGGGGTTATGAAATAAATAAAGTAAAGATAATAACAATTAAACCACATCGAATCAGACCGTGAAAAGTGAAAGGGTTCTATTCCTAATTATACTGAAGCGTAAGAGAAAAAAAAGACTCGATTAGTAAAGTATTTCGGTCGTTATCGTGTTAACAAGAAAATAATCCGTAACATACAGACACACGGACGTCCAAGACGGAACTTATTTAAACAGTATTTTAACTAGTTTAAATAACAAAAATGGCATTAAAAATATCATGAGTGTTAAAAATAGTGTTTTTTCTTGATATGTGTGTGTATATATTGTTTTACAAATGCAATATATAGAGACATTTTAAGTTTGAAATATCAGATGTTATGCGCGAAGTGACAGTAGTACCCACCTCAACGCTTCGCTTATGAGGCGTGCAATAAAAATAGTAATCTTGTTACAGTTTATTATCACTGAACATATCCTGGTGCAATTTGGACGAAGCTTCTTTACAAGTAGTAGCCGAACACCTTCCATTGAGACTACAGCGGTTAAACATTAGCGGTGCAAGAATCATGTCGGATTGTAGTGAGTACATAGTTGTCTAATAAGTAAAGTAGTGGTTCTGTAAACCGTAGACGAAGAATTTTTTTTTTAACTTATCAATTTAAAAAAAAATTCGTCATTGCTTTTTTTCGTTTTGAGAGCTCTTGCCAACCACTACGGGACCATCCCCCCCCCCCCCCCCCCATCGAAAAACTCCCTCGCTAAAAGTTGTTGGCTACATCAAGGATTGTCCATACCATGTGACATCCATACAATACAATGGACGGACGGACATCAATAGCATTTTTCCCGTACCAGTGGAGTTAAAACGGAGACTTTCGTCGGTTCGCAACGCTCGCCTCCTCAGTCAATAAATAAATAAATACTGTGGGACATTTTTTTTACACAACGTCGTCTAGCACAACGTAATCTAATATAAGCTTGTGTTATGGGATCTAGACGACTGATAAATATAATGTCAACGTTTCTTCGCACGGTTCGCGATTCATAACGCAGTTTTTGTTGCTTTTAGAATTCTATCTATCGCTCTTCACGCTGTATCCCTGACGGGGTAGGTAGAGAGGACAGATCGCCAGGCTTCTCGATCCATGCATACTTCTTTCGCTTCTTGCAGATTCATCAATCGTTTCATACATGCACGTCTGGGTATCCGAGTACTTTTGACTCGTTTTTGAGCAATCTGCTCAAGTGGTCTTCATTATATTCTAATAAATTCTTTTAGCATTCTAATCCCTAATAATAATAAAAATATTGTGGGGACACAGCGTTATCTATCCCAAACTAAGCTACAAGTTTGTATTATGGGATCTAGTCAACATACAAACATACATATATATTTCTAAACTAGTTGAAGAAGCGCTCGTGGCCCCGCGGTCTCAGTGTTCTGTAAACGATCACTGAGTTACGCAACTTTCGCTATGGCTGGTCCTCGGATGGGTGACCACTTTGTGGTATTTACATTTGCGAGCGTTTCCGTGCTTCGGAAGGCACGTTAAGCCGTTGGTCCCGGTTGCCAGTAAAATGGCAGTCGTTAAGCCTGGTTGAAGGCCTTATGAATATGAAAATTTCAACAGCAGGTAGCCACAACCTGCGTCTGTCTATTTCAACACGGCAATGGGCTCACCACCTATTACGTGGGACAGGAATCCACACGGTGAAAAGAGGGCATATAATAAGCCTCTGCCACCCCTTCGGGGATAAGGCGTGATGGATATTTATTATTTATTTTTAACTAGATGACACCCGCGGCTCTACCCGCCTGATAAAGTTTTCCCGTTCCCTTTTCACACAGGAACTTGTTCCCGGGATAAAAAGTAGCCTATGTGTTATTCTGACTTATAAGCTATAATATTGTAAAATTTCATTAAAATCTATTCAGTAGCTATGTACTCGTAGTATTCTATTTTGCGTGAAAGAGTAACAAACATCCATTCTTACAAACTTTCACGTTAATAATATTAGTAGGATATCTAAATACACACATATTATACATAGGAAACACCCAAACTCCGAAACAAACATTTGTGGATCACACAAATATTTGTTCCAACCGGGACCACAGCGCGGCAGTCGTATACACTACCAAAAGTTTAGAAAAGTCTTATAAAACAGCTCAGTCTGTCCGTCCGTCTGTACGCATCTATTTCTCAGGAACCGTAAGAGATAGAGACGAACGGTTTGCGGCATTCGATTCAGAACATCATTAATACATACATAGGCGATGTTGAAGTTCCTACCACTCACGGTTTTGTATTTAGAACTAGATGACCCCTACAGCTTCGCCCGTGGAATATTTCAACCTCCCGTCGCACCTTTTTAATCCCGTCGCTTATAAATTCTACGATTTGTTGACATTTATGACTACTGCTCTGCTCCCCAGTGTAGTAGCGTAATGATAGCCCTTCCTCGATAAATGAGCTATCTAACACGAAAATATTTTTTTCAAATCCGTCCAGTAGTTTCTGAGATTAGCGCGTTCAAACAAACAAACTAACTCTTCAGCTTTATAATATTAGTATAGATGTATGAGGTACTTAACTGCTTAGGTACATAATACGTACCTGTTCGTTCATCTTTTGTAAGTGATAAACCCTTGCATTCTATAAGCTTATTTGATTCTATAGTAGTATAAACTACTATTCAATTCTTATAATATAAGTGAGAGTTTATATGAAGTGCTGTTTATTCGTCATCCGATGAGATTTGAATAAAAAGGTGCATAAAAAATATATTACGAACAACATAACCTAAAATATATTCGAGGTAATATTTCTTGAAAATGCCATTATCAATAAAACCGAAACTTTGGCAATTTGAATTTCATATTTTTCCCTAACTAATGACACTAGTTTGGATCCTGTACTTGTTCATAATTTTTGGGCCCAACGATGTATGGGAGAGGGGTATTATTATTTTTATATTTAAAAATGTAATTGATATGTTATATAAATAAATAAAGAGAATAATAATAAATTTTATTAAATCAGATTACAAGGATCCATTATTTGTTAGTAAAATTGAGAACTTAAAATTATGTTAGTATTTATTATTACATTAATGTCGCTTCATAATACATTTAACAACACAAAATAAAATGATAAAATAAAATGAATAAATTAATCTAAATCATTCCAATTAAATATCAAATACATAATTTATCAATTCATAAATTCATTTAATGGCACCAATCATTATTTTCACCCAGCATGCCTGGATTGGACAGTCGAATTTATCAACAAACATTTTTAGAATGCTGCTACCGCTACCACACAGTCTGCAAAGCAATGACGATATACGTTTGCGTCTGACGGCATAAAAATCATCAGTATGTGCTTCGGCAAACATCGTCGACGCACTGCAGAAACGCGGCAGCCGCAACAGCATCCTGAAAACGTTGTTATACTGCACACGCAGAGCGCTGTATGCCCTCTGAGTATAGTCAACCCACAGGCTGCTCGTGTAAAATGATTGGCAGTATGCTTTAAATAACGTAATTTTGACCTCAGTCGAACAACGAGCGAACCTGCGTGCCAACATGTTACCCCGGACAGCCAACGCCCTGCGTTCACGCTCAGTATCTGCATTGTCGTATTCTCCTTTATATTTATGAAAGAAGATTTGATTAAAAGGTCTAAGTAATCAGGCCATACAATAATTACAAAAAAAAGCTCGCCTCGCCTTAAAAAACAAAATATTATATATACCCCTACTAATATTATAAATGCGAAAGTAACTCTGTCTGTCTGTCTGTTACGCTTTCACGCCTAAACCACTGAATTAATTTGGCTGAAAATTTGTGGAGAGGTAGCTTAGAGCCAGGAGACGGACATAGGCTACTTTTTATCCCGGGAACAAGTTCCTGTGGGAAACGGGAACGGGAAAACGTCTCTACGCGGGCGAAGCCGCGGGCGTTAACTAGTATCTATATATATAAAAGAAAGTCGTGTTAGTTACACTATTTATAACAACAACGGCTGTACCGATTTGGCTGAAAATTGGTGGGGAGATAGCTTAGAGCCAGGAGACGGACATAGGCTACTTTTTAACCCAGGAACAAGTTCCTGTGGGTAACGGAAACGGGAAAACTTCTCTACGCGGGCAAAGCCGCAGGCGTCAACTAGTTAAATATAATATTATAAAGAGGAAATATTTGTATTTAAGTATGTTTGTAACGAATTGGCTCAAAAAGTACTAGTTCGATTTTAAAAATTCTTTCACTGTTTGAATACTACATTATCACTGATTAATATAGGCTATTTCAATTGCCAACATTTTTAAAAAAAGTGCAAATTGTTGCAAGTGTTAGTATTCTTTGCGTCCGGAGCGCTCACATATGGTTAGGTCCAATAGAGGCTTTATTTCGCGAACGCTTAGATTGTGGAATGAACTCCCTGCCTGGGTTTTCCCGAACGTCTACAGTATGGGGTTCTTCAAAAGGGGTCTTAGAAGGTTTATGAAGGGTCGGCAGCGCGTGTGCCGCACCCTCTGGTGTTGCAAACGTCCATAGGCTACGGTGACCACTTTCCATCAGGTGGGCCGTATGCTTGTCTGCCACTTCAGTGGTATACAAAAAAAATCTTTGTTAATATTGTAGATTTTACTATGGTTTATGTGAATTATTATGGTTTAAGATTATTATAAAGAAGAACTTACACAACATATTGATATTTGATATTGACTGCCTCTGTGGCGCGGTGGGAGTGTATCCGACTGCTACGCAAGAGGTCGTGGATTCGATCCACCCAGGATAAAACTTTGTGTGATGAGCACGATGGTTTATTTTATTGTGTTATTTATCTTATAATATGTATGTATTTAGAAATATACAAGTATTTTAAATTTTAAAATGGAAAAAAATTTTCAGTCACGAGCTGGACTCGAACCAGCGTCTTCTGGTTCAACGCATCAAACGCGTTACCAACTACACCACCGTGACCTGCTCGTAACTGACGAATTAATCCACCGTCTTAAGGCGACGTAAGGCGCCATCTACCGGCACTTAGCAAAGATGCACGGTACGAATGTATAGAATTGCATCTATAATCATTCGATTTGTGACACCTGCCTAAACATTAGAAACAATTTTGAAAAGCAATTAGTATGCTAACTTTTTCTAAATTTTTAATTTTAAAATGGAAAATTTTTCAGCCACGATCTGGACTCGAACCAGCGTCTTCTGGTTCAACGCACCAAGACCAAGACGTAAAGAGGTGGATTAATTCGTCAGTTACGAGCAGGTCACGGTGGTGTAGTTGGTAACGCGTCTGGTGCGTTGAACCAGAAGACGCTGGTTCGAGTCCAGCTCGTGGCTGAAAAATTTTCCATTTTAAAATTAAAAATTTCATCCTCATTTATCCGGTTACCTCAGTACAAGCTCTGCTTAGTTTGGAATCAGATGGCGTTGTGTGAGTTGTCCCAACCATATTTATTTATTTATTTACAGTATTAGAAAGCCTGTGTACCCGCTGCCCTCGACTACTTGAGCTCGACATTTCGGACTGCGGCCGCCTTACCGCCAAGTGCTCTTCGGCATTGGCGCGACTCACTCGGCTAGAACATCTCGCTACCAGCCGCTGCTACTTGCTTCCTGCCAGCGCGTTATAGTAAGTATTGTTATTAATTCCTTTACAATTATATTAATTGGACTAGGTCGATGGCGCCTTACGTCGCCTTAAGACGTAAAGAGGTGGTGGATTAATTCGTCCGTTTCGAGTAGATCTTGGTAGTGTAGTTTGTAAACGCGTCTGATACATTGCACCAGAAGTTCGAGTAAAGCTCAAGATAGAAAAATTTTCCAATAAAAAAAAATTGAAAATAGCATACTAATTGATTTTCAAAATTGTTTCTATCTGTCCATCTTCACGCTGTATACCTGACGGAGTTGTCAGAGTACTGTTTCATTAGATACTGTTTATCGATTGCACTTGGTGAAATTTGCTACACATTTACATTCATACTAGGTGACTCCCCACGGCTTCGCCCGTGACATACTTCGCACTCCCGTCGCACCTATTTGATCTGTCGCTTATAAATTCTACAATAATGCATAAAAATTTGCTTGATTTGTCGACATTTATAATTACTCCTCCGCTCTCCAGGATAGTAGCATGATGATATATATATATATATATATATATGTATATACATCCCGCTACCTATTTGGCTATATATATATATAGCCTATAGCCTTCCCTGATAAATAGGCTATCCAACACAAAAAAAAACACCGCACAACACAATGTTTTTATACAATCAAATAAAATTTATAGTTATATACATATACATAACATAGTTATATTACTTTGCCCGCGTAAAGAAGTTTTCCCGTTCGCGTTTCCCACAGGATGTTCCTGGGATAAAAAGTAGCCTAAGTGTTATTCTGATTATATTATCATAAGGTTTCATTAAAATCCATTCAGTAGTTTTTACGTGGAAGAGTAACAAATATCCACACAAACTTTCGCATTTATAATATTACTAGTTGACGCCCGCGCCTTCAACCGCGTAGAGAAGTTTTCTCGTTCCCTGTTTCCCACAGGAACTTGTTCCCGGGAAAAAAAGTACCCTATGTGTTATTCTGATGTATTACTGTAATGTAAAGTTTCATTAAAAACTATTCAGTAGTTTTTACATTGAAGAGTAACAAACATCCACATAAACTTTCGCGTTTATAATATTATTAAGATTAAGAAGTTTTCGCTAAAAGGTCTTAGTAACCAGGCCATAAAATAAATACAAAAAAATACATTCTCTTTTTCAAGTGGTGGAGTATTCGCTAACAGCCGTGTTGTCTATTCCAGTAAGTTATGCAGCACGGCGTCCCTCCAGTACCTGGACGTGTGGGGCATGCTGCATGCACATGCCCTTAACGCGCTGCGACAAGCCTTACCGCACGTGCAACTCAACCAGTTCATGTTTAGGTAAGTGCACGTGCATTTTGACTGCCTCTGTGAAGTGGTGGCAGCGTGGGAGTGTATCTGACTGCTCCGCAAGAGGTCGTGACTTATATTCTCACCCAGGATAAAACTTTGTTTGATGAGCACGATGGTTTATTCTATGTCTGGGTGTAAGTTATTTATAATATGTATGTATTTAGAAATATATAAGTATGTTTATCAGTATCTGGTTACCATAGTACAAGCTCTGCTTAGTTTGGAGTTTATTTATATTTATTTATTATATATTTTTCTTTGGGGGGTTTGGTTTTTGGGGCCAGGTTGTCTCTTCTTTGGGGGGTTTGGGTAAAATGAAATGAGATAATTTAATATACATATAAATAAAGAAATCAGTGTTCTAAGCTGGAAAAGGGCGTGCTCCGTTGGTTTGGACACGTCCAACGAATGAGTGAGGAACGATTGACGAAGAATATATATTGTTCAAAAGTAGAGGGTAGAAGGAGTCAGGGTAGGCCGAGACTTACATATGAAGACCACGTGAGCAGATTGCTCAAAAACGGAAAGGTCAAAAGTACTCGGATACCCAGACGTGCGTGTATGAAGCGATTGATGAATCTCGAAGAAGCGAAAGAAGTATGCATGGATCGCGAAGCCTGGCGATCTGTCCTCTCTGACTACCCCGTCAGGGATACAGCGTGAAGATAGTTTTTTTTAGTGTTCTAATATCATAAATAAATCTCGTGGTCTCAGTGTTCTGTAAACGGTTACTACGTTAAGCAACATTCGCTATAGCTGGTCCTTGGATGGGTGACCACTTTGTGGAATTTACATTTGCGAGCGTTTCCGTGCTTTGGAAGGCACCTTAAGCCGTTGGTCCCGGTTGCCAGTAACACGGCTGTCGTTAAGCCTGGTTGAAGGCCTTATAGGCGGTTTGAAAATTTTCAACACAACTTGTCTGCGTCTGTCTATTTCAACACGGCAATGGGCTCACCACCTGTTACGTAGGAGATAAATGCAAACATTGAAATGTGGGAGTATAGTATACCTCTACCTACCCCTTCGGGGATAACGACGTGATATATGTATGTATGCCGCAGTCGCAAAGGTGTAACCTATGCTAGCAGCATAAATTTGAGCGAAGCGTTAAATCAAACTAAGGATTTTCCCATAGACAACATGATTTTTCATAAATTTTTAATAAAGTGGAAAAAGACAATTCGATTAGAGACAGGGATTGAACCTGTGACCTTTGCCTAACCAGGGCAATGTTCTAGCCACCTGAACTACCCGAACCGTATCGAATCAAGTTGAAATTCTCCACCATATTTATATCGTCATTTTAAGAGTATGACCAGAGCCATCTATCGAGCTAATGAACAACTCGATATCAATGAACAGTGTTACAACTATTTTTAAACATTGATGCAATGGACTCCACTCAGTATATTGATAAATTTTAAAATGACGATATAAATATGGTGGAGAATTTCAACTTGATTCGATACGGTTCGGGTAGTTCAGGTGGCTAGAACGTTGCCCTGGTTAGGCAAAGGTCTCAGGTTCAATCCCTGTCTCGAATCGAATTGTCTTTTTCCACTTTATTAAAAATTTATGAGAAATTTAGCAAATAATTGCTTTAAAAATTTATCAACATGATTTTTGCGGATAACTTTTTTTATAATCGAATTTTTAAATTCGGGCTTCGTCACGACCTGCATAATTTGAATAGATTTCTGTAGCAGAAAAAAATTCCGAAAACGGATAAGAAATGGCGAAGTTCTGCCCGATGTTACAAACACCATTGAAGTCGCTCCATGGGAGCTTCGCTTCGCTCAATAAAAGATAGACTGATGAAGTAGATTTATGTGGCGAGAGTGAATGGACAAACTGGTAGGGGTCGACCCCGGCGTACGTACGTCAATCAAATCGAAGACCTTTTGGAAAGAGGTCAGGTCAAGGTACCCTTAACCGGCGAGCGTGTATGAAAACACTCATGAAAGTAGAAGAAGCGAAAGTGATGTGCCAGGATCGTAGCAAGTGGAAAGCCATAGTCTCTGCCTACCCCGATGAGAGATAGTTGTGATGATATGTATGTAATATAGTTTTTTTTTTTGAGAGAATTTTTGTAGCTCCAAAAAAAATCGTAACGTTTTTCTGTGACGCGCTATGTTGTTTTGAAGTGAAACACTCATCATAAGTGAAACTTTTTTATCGACGTATGAGAGAAAATTTATAGCTATAAAATAAAAAACGTCGTCATGATTTTCGGTTACGCGCCATGTTATTTTGAAGTGGAACTTCTTTATCGACGGGTATATTTTTAAAACAATTATTTTGCCAATTTTCTCATATTTATTTTTAATAAAGTGAAAATAGACAATTCGATTCGAGACGGGGATTGAACCCGTGACCTTTTCCTTACCAGGGCAATGTTCTAGCCACTAGACTACCCGAACCGTATCGAATCAAGTTGAAATTCTTAACCATATTTTAATCGAACTACTGAACAACTACGGGTAGTTCAGTGGCTAGAACATTATCTTGGTTAGGCAAAGGTCACGGGTTCAATCCTCGTCTCGAATTGTCCTTTTACACTTTATTAAAAAAATCTTTATCAAAGTATAAGAGAAAATTTATTGCTGTAAAAAAAATGTTGGTAAAGAAGTTTCACTTCTTACCTATATTGTACTCTGATACACACATTTTTTTTTTGTTTCAGTGCTATAGCAAGACCTACAGTAGGAACGAGACGGACGTCTATATGGGGACTACGGACCAGAGACTGAATATAATTATATTATATATTATATTAGTTTATCAACGAAAAAAAAATAGTTCATACAATACCTCAGACCCGACTATTTTTTTTATACTTTACTAGTTGACTCCAGCGGCTCCGAACGCGTGGTGAAGTTTTCCCGTTCCCGTTTCCCACAGGAACTTGTTCCCGGGATAAAAAGTAGCCTATGTGTTATTGAGCTGATGTGTAAGCTATATTATTGTAAAGTTTCATCTAAATCCATTCAGTGTAGATTTTGAGAGAAAGTGTAACAAAAAAACATACTTACAAACTTTCGCGTTTATAATATTAGTAGGATTGTACGCTAGCTAATGTGGCGACGATTTCACGACCCCACTTCCAAACAAAAAAACATTTTCTGAATCTGAAAACTAAAACTAATTAACTATCGTCACGCCGTATCCCTGACGGGGTAGTCAGAGAGGACAGATCGCCAGGCTTAGCGATCCATGCATACTTCTTTCGCTTCTTGCAGATTCATCAATCGCTTCATACATGCACGTCTGGATATCCGAGTACTTTTGACTTTTCCGTTTTTGAGCAATCTGCTCACGTGGTCTTTATATGTAAGTCTCGGCCTACCCTGACTCCTTCTACCCTCTACTTTCGCACAAAATATATTCTTTGTCAATCGTTTCTCACTCAATCTGATGTACCAAGTTATATTATTCATTCATTTCATTCAGTAGTTTTGGACGAAGCCAGAGTAACCCACACCACAGTTTTGACAATCTGTACGAATGGGGAAGAAAACTGTCAAATAGTTCATTGTAGAGGGCGCCACATGTTTGTTACAAAGCAACTGTCAATCTTCATACTGTTTCGTTAGAAATATGCGTTTTTATTTATTTATTAACGAATGGGCCAACGTGTGGCTTTTAAATGTCTCTTTTTTTTTTTACAATTCCTCCTTTAATTCAACGACTCACCAGGTAGAATACATGTTGTAAAGCTTTTTTCATCACAAAATAAGAAACTTGGAGCAAAAACAAAACGCAAGACGAAGCAGATTAAAGATTTTGCTATGAAACTTAACGTTTTCTGTGTAACAAACACACAGCGCCCTCTACATAAAAGTTTTACCTTTTCTTCCCCATTACATACATACATATTGTCACGCCTTTATCCGCGAAGAGGGAGGCAGAGGCATACCATACGCCCACATTTCACCGTATGCATTTTAGTCCCACGTAACAGGTAGTAAGCCCATTGCCGTGTATATTCCCCATTGACAAAAAAGTATACGGTCTAAGGTATATTATGTATGCTAAAAGTGATTTTGTTCCAGAGTATTGATTGTAATATATAAATCAATAAATAAAATAGATTAAACAGTGATTTCGTTTTAAATAAAAAATTAGACTTATTTAAATATCTCGATAAGGTGTTGACTGTTTCAAAGGCAGACAATCCATACTATTATATAAAGCTGAAGAGTTTGTTTGTTTGGTTGAACGCGCTAATATCAGGAACTACTTGTCGTATTTAAAAAAAAAACCTTTTTGTGTTAGATAGCCCATTTATCGAGGAAGACTATAGGCTATGAATAATCACGCTACTATCAAAGAGAGCGGAGCAGTAATCATTGTTGAATTTATAAACGACGGGATTAACGACGGGAGTCCAAAGTATGCCACGGTCGAAGCCGTGGGGGGTCACCTATAATATATCACTCTTTTTTTAAATAGGTCTATAACACAGAAGTGGATGAAAATGTGTAAAACTACTTTTTAGTCAGTCTTAAAATCAAAAATGGAAAGGTCAAAAGTACTCGGATACCCAGACGTGCATGTATGAAGCGATTGATGAATCTGTAGGGGGCCGAGTCTCCAATTTTAATCGTGTCGAAATAGAATCGAAATCGTCGCTCAATAGAAAGCAACCGTACAATTTTGACAGTTAATCGTAATCTACTATTACAATCGTACTCCAATAGACTTCTATCGGTCGGTCGATAGAATTCTACTAACACGTACCGCGCCAGTGGCCGCTAATAAGTTGCATTTTTGATAGTCTACTAATATTTTGACGGCTAAAAACAGCGATTCTGGTTCTACTACAATAGTTGACTCGGCCCCTAGGAAGCGAAAGAAGTATGCATGGATCGCGAAGCCTGACCATCTGTTCCGACTACCCCGTCAGGGATTCAGCGTGAAGATAAAATTATCTTTTTTTTTATTTTTAAGGCTGTGCCTTTCTGCCTTTGAAACAGAGTAAATTATATGTTTATTATCATTATTTTTTTATAGTCAATAAGTTGAAGTATTACAATATGTTCATTAAGATTTTTTTTATTAAATAATTTTTTAATCAATTCTTTTTTTTTATTCGAATTTTTCAAAAATACCTTTACTGCAATTCAGTGCCGGGTCGGAACATTTTTTTATTATTATTTTATGGCCTGGTTACGAAGACCTTTTAGCCAAATCTTATTTTTATATCATATTTCTTAAATCTTATCTTCTAATTAGTCCTGTCCAGTCTTTGTCGATGTCGTGTCCTCAGTCGTAGGTCCTGGTCCTTGCCCTCAGTATAATGGTGATTCTTATACTGAGGTTTTCAGTGGACTTTTCGCAGCAAGAGAGAAAATATCAATTCACTGCATATATATCATTGTCTTTCACTATAGCACGTTAACACAACTTTTATGTACAAGAAACCACCACTCCCGCACATAAAACAAGACAAATGCACTAGTTTTAGAAAATAATATACAGCAAGCGTCCGCACTTGACACTCTTCCCGCCAAAAAGTTCGGGTCGGAACAAATATTTGTGAACCACAGATGTTCATTTCAGTTTCCATGTAAGTATGTTTTTTGAAATCTTTGGTTTTTTTATACTAATGAGGTGGCAGTGAAATGTGAGCGTATAGTATGCCTATGCCTACCCCTTCGGGGATAAATGCGTGACAATATTTAAATATTGTGGGACGTAGTATGTCTAAGTAAGTAACGCATACACTCGCTTTGTCGATGTCTATTTACCTTTCGGTGATTATTCCTTCATGGTATGTCCGATATACGATTTTTTTAAACCATCTATGGCTAGATGTCGTATTATGGGTAAAATTTGATCACAAAGTGTTGAGTGGTTTGGGTGGAGTTCGAGGACAAAGCGAAAATCCGAATCGGGAAAGAATGGAGCTACGCTTACCTTGCCCCAATAAAGGAGGGAAGGTCATCTATACTAATATTATAAAACTGAAGAGTTAATCTCAGGCTAATCTCAGGAACTACAGGTCGGATTTGAAAAAAATATTTTTGTGTTAGATAGCCCATTTATCGAGGAAGGCTATATATCATCACGCTACATGCTGGAGAGTGGAGCAGTAGTCATAAATGTCGACAAATCGGACAATTTTTTTATAAATTTTTGTGGAGTTTATATGCGTCGGTATTAAATAGGTGCGACGGGAGTTCGAAGTATGTCACGGGGTCAACTAGTGTTTAATAATTTCTAATTGTCCTGTGCTGTAAACAGTGCGTTTTAGAACTATTAGAAACTATTGTTACACCGGCGGACTAGTGAACAACTTTAAACGTCATTTTCTGGGCCTTGAGAACGTTTTCAGCAGGCTGAAAAGCGGTTTCAGGCCGTTTCCGAGGAGGCTCTATCACATACCAAATTATCCGAATTTCACCCCAGTTGCCGTTGTTTTTCTTTTAAATTTGTAGTATTAGTGCAATTCCTATTAGTATAAATATAAATAAATACATTGTTGAACGAACAAATCAATTTCCATACTTCCAAGCCGTGTAGCACTTTGCCAAGCAGTCTTGAGGATGTCTCGTGTGTAGGCGAAACACGTGTAGACTAAATGTCACCTTGTAAAGCGGAGTATTGCACAATTTTGACAACCTGGTTTGATCAAAGACTTTACACTTATAACTAGACTTTATTTATTACTACGAAATTTCGTAGAGCTAAAATGACATCTATTTCCTTACACGTAGGGTAGCTATTTCCTTATAAGCGTTAGCTAGCTAAAAACGATCCCGGCGAGAGAGCTCCGAAAGGTGCTGTGTCCTTGTCTAACGCGCTGCCAGCTTAAATAATCATTGGATTTGGTAGAAATGGTAGAAAATTTTATAAATTTATTTTTTATGATTTAGTAAAATTAAATATTCATAAACTTTGGAACTAATCTAAATATTTCTACAGTTCCTATAATTATTAATAATACCTTCATAGTATTAAAAAAAAATAAATTAAATTAATACTTAGTAAGAGTAGTACTTAAATGTTTGGGTTTGGTAATACTAAATGCAAGATCCGCCTGGACCCGCCATCTTGCTTAAAGTGTCCATAGGCTACGTTGACCACTTTCCATCAGGTGGGCCGTATGCTAGTCTGCCGCTTAATTGTTTTAAAAAAAAAGTCCTTTGTTGAGGAGCCCTGGAGGGCAAGGTTATTTTCAATACACTTACTCATAATATGGCTCTTATCTCACCACAATTTGGCACATAATGATACCTATTATCAAATTGTGGTTTTTTGATTGTTATTATATCACTAGTCCCTCAATAGCGCCTCAGCGGTAATCACCAACTTTACACACTTGTACCATAATCTACTATTACTGTTCTATTGAACGCGATCTTTTTGTATCAATTTTTTTTTACAAAATGCGTTCTCTACTCTAAGCTCAACCAGTGCAATAATAAAAAAGACGTGTGGCACTCGGAGACTGCCGCGGTAAAGCTATTGCATAGCATTTTTTTTATTAAATTATGTAATTATAATTATTTATTTATTTTATTTATACAGTTTTTTTTTCCTTTGTTTTTCTTTGATATTAATTCAAGTTACACTTTTTGAGAGTGGTGACCGATAAGAAAACAATTTTTTGTCTTTTATTTAATAAATGAGAAGTTAATATTGTTCAAAATATTTTTATTATCTTACAATACATTTAGGAATTATTCAGGAATATTTATCATTGAAACTATAGGTTTATGGTAACTGAAATAATATAATTTTTTTATCAGCGAAGTTGATGTTGAAATCGCCAGCCAAGATAAGTGGAAATTTATTACCAGTAACAAGTATTTGCGACCCTAAAAAAAAAACGAGTACAGATAGTCACTGTTGTACGTGCGAGCTTCGTAGCGAGAGCGAGACAACCAATGCCACCTAGTGGCGATTTGCAGAACTGAAGAGACAAGCGTGATATTTCAAAAAGTCATTAAACGTTCTGCTATTCATCGATAGATGGCAAAACTAAAAAGTATCACCGCTGTGCCGGTCGGAGTGGGGGGTGTTAGGTTATTTTCGTTACGGAATTTCTGGATTCGGTCGCCACGCACAAGGCCCGCGATAGAAGCTATGCAATAGCTTAAAAACTATTATCCCACTAGTGATATAATAACAATAAAAAAACCACAGTTTGATAATAGGTATCATTATGTGCCTAATTGAGGTGAGATTAGAGCCATATTATGAGTAAGTGTATTGAAAATTAATTTACGTACCTATTGCTTGCTCATTTCATACAACTTCGTATTTAAATAGAAAATTTCATCTTGTACGTGTATAATAAACAAAACTTTCACTCAAATATAACTTTTGTTGTCTCTCTGTTTAAAACTTTATACAAAATCTTTAACAAAAAAAATACACATCATTCTATACTCTGTGGTCTGAAAAAACTGTATTCTCCCTAATTTTGGGGTAATTTTCTAAACTGGTAACTTGTAATGTCGATATACCTACATTGTACGGTTATTAGTTTTAGTATACTTTCTAGGTCCAGTCGTCATATTGTGTACCTTTGAGAATGCCGAGAGGCGAAACCGGTCAGGTTTACAAAGTAAATGTTGTAGAACAGTACAAGTGGTGTTATTTAATATGTGTAGCAAGTTCCACCAAGCGCCATCAATCAACAGTGTTAAAAATACTCTAAATTACCGCTTTATTATTGCTGTTTTTTTAAGTATTAAAATGGATATAGTACGGTATCCTTAAGAGATAGACATATACCGTCGCGGACTTTTTTGTAGACCTATATTAGATACACAATTCCACAATACATTGTTTTGTTATATCTCAAAGGGTTTAGGCAGCGTTTTCGTTAAAAGCTCCCAGACGGCTCATTTTTTCCGACACCGCCGACATATATCGTTATAATTAAGTTAATGTTTACAAAAACTTAACAAAATATACATAAAAACCTTCTATAAGAATCAATTTATCTATTTAAAAAAACTGCATCTAAATACGTTGCGTGGTTTTAAAGCTCTAAGCATACATAGGGACAGACAGCGAAAAACGACTTTGTTTTATAATATGTAGTGATAAGACGCCCGATATAAGATGTGAAGCCGAAAATAACGTTATAGAAACTTAACGTTATAGAAAGTTTACTACCTGAAAACTCCAAGGAAAAATATCTATTTGTTTTATTTAGTATTATATTATTCATCAGTGTATTGAAAAACGTCGTATGATACACGTGTGTATTGTTGACTAGATGACCTCGATGGCTTCGCCCGTGGAATATTTCGACCTCCCGTCGCCCCTATTTAATCCCGTCGCTTATAAATTCTATAATCATCACTACATACGAGTATTATAAAACAAAGTCGCTTTTGGCTGTCTGTCCCTATGTATGCTTAGATCTTTAAAACTACGCAACGGAATACGATGCGGTTTTTTTAATAGTTAAAGTGATTCTCATAGAAGGTTTTTATGTATAATTTGTTAAGTTTTTGTATATACTGACCAAATTATAACGATATTTGTTGGGGATGTCGGAAAAAATAAGCCGTCTGGGAGCTTTCAGCAAAAACACTGCCTACCCTTTGAGATATAACAAAATAATGTTTAGTGCAATTGTGTATCTAATAAAGGTCTACAAAAAAGTTCGCGACGACATCAAACAGCAATTATAAAGCGGTAATTTGTAGGCTTTTTACACATATGTGCTATTAATCCTTATCATTTTTACTACGTTAGTTGGCTTCAGCATTTCATGAAGATTATTTTGTCCCTGTACACCTTGCAAATTAAATGAATATCTATAGAGTTATCGCAAATTCAAAATAAAGCGCAAAGAAATTAATTTAATACGATCGGGCCGTGCGGGCATAGGAGGTAGGTAGATACCTAAGTACTGGAGAGCGGAGAATGTTGAATTTGGAAAATTTTCATACATTATTGTGAATGTGAAATTATTAAACAACGGGATTAAATGGGTGCCACGGGGTTCGAAGTATGTCACGGGCGAAGCCGGACGGGACAGCTAGTGATGTATAAAAATTTGCTCGATTTGTCGACATTTATGACTACTGCTCTGCTCCCCAGTGTAGTAGCATAATGATATATAGCCTATAGCCTTCCTCGATAAATGGGCTATCTAACAGAGCAATATTTTTTTTAATCCGACCAGTAGTTCATGAGATTAGCGCGTTCAACCGAACAAACAAACAAACTCTTCAGCTTTATTGAGCGAAGCGAAGCGAAGCGAAGCGAAGCGAAACTTCCATGGAGCGACTTCAATGGCGTTTGTAACACCGGGCAGAACTTCGCCATTTCTTATCCGTTTTTGGATTTTTTTTCTGCTACGGAATCTATTCATATTATGCAGGTCGTGACGCAGCCTGAACTTCAAAATTCGATCTAATAAAAAAGTTATCCGCATAAATCATGTTGTCTATGGAAATATACTTAGTTTGATTTAACGCTTCGCTCAAATTTATGCTGCTAGCATAGGTTACACTTTTGCGACTGCGGCTACCTAGTAATATTAGTAATACTAGAACGCTAGATGGCGTTGTCACGCAAAGTTTACTTTAAAAAGTGATCCGTAGTAATTTGGAAATAATAATAGTTATTAGTGTTAATTATTGTGCAAATTTAACTGAAACCAATGTTTATAAACAGTATACCGTGTACATGTATCAAAGAAAAATATATACACACACTGAAAATATATTCGATAAACACTAATATGATTCAAGTTCCTAAATATTACGCAAAATGAGTTATAAGCACTATTAAATAGCATAACGGGTATGACAATCTACAAATTAATTGCAAAAGTGAACTAACACTGTTATATCGATCGCATTAGTGAATAACATCACAACAAGAATTTATGATATACAATTGAAAAATTTTTGCAGCGTGAGTCATAATAACGATCAGCTGGAGTTCAAACATAAAAGCACAGATAATAATAAAAGCATTAGCTTCGATTCTCATGTATACGTATCTCATGGCGTAGTGATAAATGGTTGGTGATCTACGTGCAGGATACGACAGTCGGCGGTTCCGATCCTAGATTTCGAAAATCTTTTATATATTTAGGTTTAAGAAACTTATTTTGGGTTGATACATAACGTTCTAGTTCTCAAAAAAAGAAAAAAAGACGTGTGACTGTCGCGGTAAAGCTATTGCATAGCATACCTTTGTTTTTCTTTGTTACACTAAAAAAAAACGAAAAACACACTCACCCTCATCCTCACCCTCACACTATCATCACGTCTCGATTCGTGCGAGCTTCGTACAATCGTACCATTTAAAATATGTACATACACGTTAAGCCAACGCTCGGCCGTGCTCGGTGAACTTCGTGTGACCTCGTTTCGACCTTCGTCTTAGGTTTTTTTTCTTACGGAATTTCTTGATTAAAGCCCACTCAAAGCCCGCGATAATAACTATGCAATAGCTTAAAAACCTTTAGCGGTTTCACTAGCTTCAAGGAACTTTGTTTATGCAAATTAAGAAGTACCAAATGACGACATCTATTTACCGCTACTATTGCCTATTTGCTTTGAAATACAAGAAGTAACGCAAACTATACAAAAGAGGGCACTACTTGTACGTTGAGTAAACATGGAAGAAGTAAACAATGTTACTTTGAGGCGCCATATTTCAAGAACCAAATCATACGAAAGCCTTGAAAAACATGATTCTTTGGACAGTACGTTCTCAGATGATTTACACAATAAAGTCTTGATCTCTCCACACACTTACATCCCAATTTAGAGGATTTGAAGGTTGAAATTAATGGTCTAAAATCAAATTTAGTAATAACACAAAATGAATTAGAAAATGTAATTATTGAAAATAACGGACTGAAAAATCACATTCTACAACTCAACCAGGAAATCATCGTCCTTAAGCGGTTATGTCAAAGTCCAGTATCATCAACTAAAAGGAGTATTAGAAAAAACCGTCAAAACAGGAGATTAACTGATAGCCCATTAAACTGTATAAAAATTATCACAACCCCAGATAACCCAGTCACTAAATTAAGTTTAAGTAATTTGAAAGTAAACAAAAAAATCCTTGTAGAAGAGAATGTCCAAATCCTCGAGAAAAGTGTCACCCCTAATATAGGTAGAAAAAAGGTACAAATTACAGAACAGCAACAGAAATCAGACGAAGACAATAAGTGCAAAATAAGAGTTTTTATCTTTGGAGGACAACAGTGTATAGGCCTAGCAAAACAAATGTTAAAACTGAGATATAGGAGTCCTTATGAACAGTACAGCTTTATATCATTTGTAAAACCATTTGCCTGTAGCGAACAAATAATATTATGCTTTAAATTGTATGATATATCTACGAACGACCTGCAGGTGTATTATGTAACTAAAATGGATATCAGTTTGATTGCGATTTGCGCCAATCAGTTGTCAAAATACAATTTTGGTATTATCTAAGTTCAGTGGGCAACTGAAATGACGTCATAGATGCGATATAATAAATAAATAAATATTGTGGGACACTTTTTCACACAGCGCCATCTAGCCCAAAGTAAGCTAATATTAGCTTGTGTTATGGGATCTAGATAACTGGTAAACATACTTATATATTTCTATATACATATATATTATATATAAATAACACCCAGACACAGAATAAACCATCGTGCTCATCACACAAAGTTTTATCCTGGGTGAGATAAAACTTTGTGTGATGAGCACGATGGTTTATTCATATTTATATCCATTATGATTCAAATTTTACAGCTACTTTCGTATCGATAGTCCTTTAAACGCGTGAAATTGGTATTATCTAAGCATAATGGACTTCAAATTTATAACTAAAATCGTTTTAAAAGCAATTCGGTGACTTTGCCGAAAGCGGTTGCTAAAGAGATGCGTATATGAAGTTTTGATGAAAAGCAACTATAATGCGGTTGATTTAAAAATTGTCAATAGCCTAAAAAACTAATAAATATTGATGTACCTGTAATTTGATGGGATAATATCCTTACACGCTTTGTGGTTGTGGCTTCATAGATTTACAAGTGTAATACCTGCAAATCTGTACGTTTTTTTTAGATTTCAATAAGGCAATGGGCTCACCACCAATGCATATAATAGGGAAATGTGGGTGTATAATATGTCATGGCCTTCGGGGATCTGCGAGACTAATAAACTTATAAGGTAGCTCGTACCATATTTTGGGATTTGCCGAGGAAGAAAGTTGGGAGAATAGGTAGGTATAGTAATATATATATATATTATTAGGAGTTAGGACTTGGAAAAAAATTAACGCTTTTGTATAGAAACGATACTTGGGCAATTTTTGATTGATTTTATATGAAGTTAAAACTTAGCATAATTTTGGGCGGTTATGTAGGTTTATCGAGACATGTAAATATGTTGCGATTTGGACCCATGTGGTATTGGTCTCTTCTTTAAGAGCTCTTGCGATGTTGGTGGCAATACTAATTTAACCTATGGTATATCTTACAGAAGCAGGTCCATGATTTTTTATATTTTTTATTTACTTTTTTTTTTGGCGGGAAGAGTGACAAGTGCGGACGCTAGCTTAATACTATTTTCTAAAACTAGTGCATTTATCTTGTATTATGTGCGGGAGTGGTGGTTTCTTGGACATAAAAGTTGTGTTAACGTGCTATAGTGAAAGACAATGATATATATGCAGTGAAATGCTATTTTCTCTCTTGCCGCGAAACGTCCACTGACAACCTTAGTATAAGAATCACCATTATACTGAGGGCAAGGACCAGGACGTAGCCTGAGGACAAGACATCGACTGGACAGGACTAATTAGAAGATAAGATTGAAGAAATATGATATAAAAAATAAGATTTGGCTAAAAGGTCTTAGAAACCAGGCCATTAAATAATTATTAAAAAAAAAAGCAGGTCCATACCTACCTAACCAACTTTTACACATTTTTTGCCATATCTCCAAAACGGTGCGTCTGAGCTTGAAAATAATGAGATTTTTGGTCCCCTTTGTAGCCCCCAAACACCTCCTTCACTACTAATTAAAAGATAAAAAGGATAGAAATTTGACGTTTTTAATTTTTTCTTAAATATTTTAAACAATTATTTCAAATAATGATAAAACAAAGTTGGTTACTTTGTCTACGACCAAGTCACCTTTCTTACGCCTATCTTTTGCGATTATTATATTACTATTGCCATAAGGCATAATAAAAATAACGATGAAAATTGGAAAGTTCTGTACCTAAATACTTGACTATAATTCGGATCCTTCCTCTTCTGCATCGTTTTTTTCTGTACAAAAACTAAAATTGCCTACGATATACATAAAATAATTTACTCACATTATAATATTCAATGAACAGTAGAAAACAAAAATACTTTCGGAGGCCAAACATTTCACAAGGTTTTTAAATTTGCCGCAAATAACCAACATTCCATAAATTCTTGGTGTCTATCAACTATAAACCGTTCACTTTAAAAAGTTTGTGAACTCTACAAAGATAACGGCTAAATAGGTATAATTTAACATGGCCGCGTAATGTCGATAAAATAGTAGAGTTGTCAAAAGGTTTGCTCAAAGCAACTGTGCCTCGGTCGCTTTGAATTGTAATACGTAATACCAATTTCACGCAACCTTCTAGTTGCTTTCAAAGCGTGGTTGCTATCAAACAAGCCAAAGCGACATGAACTGTCAAAGTTACATAATAGCAGGGCTGATAATTTAGATAATTTAAAATAATTTAAAGTTCCCCCTCCGACAAAATTATTAATTTTGTCGGAGGGGGAACATGACTCAAACCCACATAATGTGATGTGTAGTTTGGACGGGTTTCTAAGAACTGTAAAGTGTACTGTGCTGGTCCTTAGAGTATGTAGAAACAAGCATTTAAATTAAATAAAATTTAATAATATGTTAAGATTTATTTGTACACAAAATAAAAATACTCATTTCATTGAATGTAAATATTACGATGACCGACAAAGACTTAACATTTGTAAAGAAATAAATTCCGTACTAGACCAATTGTATTATAATCGCACATTTTTGTATTTTACTAAGTCTAAGCGGGAGATACAATTGCGACTGAATCTTACCGGTGAAACTAATGCTAGGTTTATTGAAAAACGATCACGAATTATTGACAGAACTACCCAAACGGCCGCTACGAATAACAAATCGACTCAAACAGAAATCACTACCATCCCTCCAACAAACCGCTTCCCGTCTTTTTCTAATACAGATAACGAGAACCAGCTTTTTCGGGACTAGAGATAGTAGAAACACATACTTTAGAATACTTCATCAGAATATTCCAGGAATTGGAAAAAAACACCAATTTCTAGAAATCAACGTCTTTGAACTTAGTATATACTAAAGAGGGATCCAGAAATTATATGTTTGACGGAAACCTTTGTGGAATTGGGCCATGAAAAAACATATTAATCTTGGGGGATACGTTATGGCTGCGTCCTACAGTAGACAAAACCATACCAAAAGGGGAGGAGTATGCATATTCATAAAAAACGGGTTTAGATACACGGAAATACAATTACCTAGGGACTTGTCAGTGGACTACTACTTTGAATGTTGTGGTATCGTCGTTTCCGATCAAAATATGATAGTCATAGGTTTGTACAGAATTCCCAGTGGTGATTTGAATATTTACTTTGAGAAATAAAATAGTTTACTGTGGGAACTTATATTTAAGAGTGACAAGAAGTTCGTTCTAGCTGGGGACTTAAACATAAATACATTAAAATCTGATAGAAAAGCACTGGAGTTTTTAAATTTGTTAAAAAACTATGGCTTAACGCAACACATTCTGGATCCCACCCAGAAAAAATATTGCATAAACCATATTGTGAGTAATTATGACACAGCAATTGGTGAACTTTTGCACTGGGGTTTGTCAGACCACAATACTACCCAAATGCTAAATATACCAGCAATTAATAAAAATGCGTCTATGTTACTGCAATATATTACAGTTAGGGACTATAACAAGAGTAATATTATGAAATTTTAGGAGTGTTTAACAAATCTGTCCTTTAAAGATGTCTATGACAGCTTAGATATAAATACCTATACAGCATACCGATGTTTTCACAACACTTTCTTGCTATTTTACAACCTATGTTTTCCTATAATTAAAAAAACCTAACCACTCCGGGAGTGCCGACAGAAGTGAAAACTCAATTTATTAATAATTTATTTATCTAGACGCGTTGGTACATGCATATATGCACACACTATAGCTGCGTATCGTAACGGGGTGTAGCGAGTCCAGAGATTTATCTCATCTAAAAAATTGCGTACCGCGCTAAAAGAAGTTTTTCCTTCAGAAATTGACCGGGATCGACGTTAATGATGATGATGATGAAAAATAAATCTACACTGAAAGACTCCTAATTGATTACACAGCATTATTTAATAAGACCTGTAGATGACCGGAATCAACGTTAGATGATGATGATGATAATGGTCGCGAGTCCAGAGATTTTATCTCATCTAAAAATAAGCGTACCGCGCTAAAAGAATATTCACTTCAAAAATTGACCGGGATGGACGTTAATGATGATGATGAAAAAAAAATTCTACTCTGAAAGAGTCTTAATTGATTACACAATATTATTTAATAAGACCTGTAGATGACCGGGTTCAACATTAGATATCATCATCTAATGTAGAACCCGGTCATCTACAGGTCTTATGATGATTATAGTCGCAAATCCAGAGATTTTATCTCCTCTAAAAATATGTGTACCACGCTAAGAGGCGTTTTCACTTAAAAAACTCAATTTATTAATAATTTATTTATCTAGTCGCGTTGGTACATGCATATATGCACACACTATAGCTGCGTATCGTAACGGGGAGTAGCGAGTCCAAATTTATCTCATCTAAAAAATTGCGTACCGCGCTAAAAGAAGTTTTTCCTTCAAAAATTGACCGGGATCGACGTAAAGATGATGATGATGAAAAATAAATCTACACTGAAAGAGTCCTAATTGATTACACAGCATTATTTAATAACACCTGTAGATGACCGGAATCAACGTTAGATGATGATGATGATTATGGTAGCGAGTCCAGAGATTTTATCTCATCTAAAAATATGCGTACCGCGCTAAAAGAAGTTTTTCCTTCAAAAATTGACCGGGATCGACGTAAAGATGATGATGATAAAAAATAATTCTACACTGAAAGAGTCCTAATTGATTACACAGCATTGAGATTTTATCTCATCTAAAAATATGCGTACCGCGCTAAAAGAAGTTTTTCCTTCAAAAATTGACCGGGATCGACGTAAAGATGATGATGATAAAATCTTACGCTTTTTCGATCAGGACACGTGTCCTGACGCGAGTTTAAGATTTTATACCCAACGCCGCTAAAGAAGTTTTCACTTCAAAAAAATATTGTGGGACACTTTTCACACAGCGCCATCTAGCCCAAAGTATGCTAATATTAGCTTGTGTTATGGGATCTAGATAACTGAAAAACATACTTATATATTTCTAAATACATACATATTATAGAAAATACCCAGACACAGAATAAACCATCGTGCTCATCACACAAAGTTTTATCCTGGGTGGGAATCGAACCCACGACCTCTTGCGTAGCAGTCGGATGCACTCCCACCGCGCCACAGAGGCAGTCAAAATAAAGATACATAATAAAGGGTGTAATGCAGGTTGGATAACAAGGGGGCTACGTAAGTGTTGTAGAACGAAGAGAATGTTGCGATTTAAATATTATAGAGACAGGTCAACAATCAACAAACACAAATATTTACAATATTCAAAACTTTTAAGAATCTGTATTAATAAGTCCGTTCAAACATATTATGAGAAGCGAATGAATAATAGTAAAAATGTATGCAAATCGTCATGGCAATAAATAAAGTCGCAATCAGGCAATCATTATAAAAGGGATATAATAGAACGCATAGTGTGTGACGGGAAAACTATATCCATGCCTAAAGACATAGCTGATCATTTTAATGATTTAAAAAAAAACTAACTATCTTCACGCTGTATCCCTGACGGGGTAGTCAGAGAGGACAGATCGCCAGGCTTAGCGATCCATGCATACTTCTTTCGCTTCTTCGAGATTCATCAATGATTTTTTCATTTACTATAACATTAATACAAAGAAAATAGGAACCACGGTCGAAAACAATTGTAACAGTATTTTTCAAAAGCCTTATGATTGCTATGATATACATAAAATAATAATGTCCTTTAAAATTTCGAAATCGACAGGCTATGATGAACTTGCTACTAAAGTTATTAAGAATTGTACAAACGAACTCGTACCGATATTAACGCACATGATTAATCTCTCTTTCAACTGGATGTTTCCCGGATTTATTGAAATTTTCTGTTGTTAAACCACTGTATAAAAGTGGGGATAAAACAATGCTATCAAACTATAGACCCATAACCCTTGTGTCAGTGATCTCAAAAGTATTTGAAACTGCTATGTATAAACGTTTTTCTGAATTCCTTTTTAAAAATAACATTCTTAGGAAAGAGCAATTCGGATTTCAGACAGGAAAATCTACAACGTTAGCTTGTTTTAATCTAATGACGCAAGTCATTGATAATGTAGACGACGGGAATAATACAACGGTTATATTTTTCGATATGACAAAAGCATACGATTTTGTGTTACATAAAATATTATTAAATGAGTTAGAGCGCTATAGGACTCGTGGTAATGCGTTGGCATGGATCAAGTCATACTTAGAATGTAGAAAACAATGTGTTCAAATTTGTGCGATTAATGAAAAGAAGGAATTAGAAAATTTTCATTCTAAATATAAAACTAATTTGTCTGGAAGGCCCTCTATTGTGTCTACTTTACATAAATGACCTTCCGGACAGCACGGATCATCTATGTACGTTATTTGCGGATGACATTTCATTAATCGTCACATCGAAACCATTTGACATTCATATACATGACTCTGACATTAATAAAGACAAAAAGGACATTTGTAAACATGACAATGACATTAATATAAATAATAATGACATAAATAAATATAACATAGACATTAATCAAAATGACTTGGACATTAATCAATATAACATGGAAATTAATAAATCAGTAGTCGATATTATCAAATGGTTAGATAACAATAATCTGAAAGTTAATCTCATAAAAACCAAATTTATACAATTCAGTACATATATATATGGACGAAAAAGCAAAAATCTTAAAATTAGTCACAATGACATTAAAATTGAGGAAGTTGAACATACGAAATTCTTGGGTATAATTTTAAATAAACATATCAATTGGAAGGCTCATATCAACAATGTGTGTAACAAAATCAATAGGTTTGTGTATGTGTTGGCGAAGCTAAGAAGAATAGCAACTAAACATACCGTACTTAGGGCATATCACGGATACGTGGCATTAGTTCTTAGCTATGGACTCATCCTGTGGGGTAACTCGACTGACATAGACAAAGCATTCATTGTCCAAAAAAATGTGTTAGAGCCATATGCGGAGTGGCCCCTTGGATATCCTGCAAGCTTTTATTTAAAAGACTCAATTTATTGACGTTGCTAAGTTTGTTAGATTGAATAAGAATTTATTTAAAAAGGCAAAAGACATTTTCCTACGTAATACGAGGAATCCAGACAGGTTGGTTTTATCGAGGATACCGAGAACGGAATTATATAAAAATAATTGTTTAGTGATGTGTGTCAATGTCTATAATTGCATACCCAAAAAAATCAAGGCATTAATGTACTGGCGGTTTGTTAAGGCATTAAAGGAATGGTTTCTCGAAAACAGTTTTTATTATGTAACGGACTTTCACAACCATAATAAGAAATTTAATGTTAATTTAATTGCTTTTTAGTGTACTTATTGAGAACATATTGAATTGAATACGTGTAATTAATGTTTGCATGCCCAGCTTAGGCAGAACTTGATGTACTTAACCTTTATGATTTATTCTGTACCATCTTTGTAACAAAGTTCTAGCAAATAAATATATTATTATTATAATAGATAACACCCGTCTCGCCGTCTTCGGCTTTCTTTAGACCCTCGCCTTACGGCTGGGGTCTCAATAGCGCCTCAGCGGTAATCACCAACTTTACACACTTGTACCATAATCTACTAAGTATTATACTACATCTCTTTCCTTGAAGAGTTTGATTCGTCAATCTTCCGTTATAATTAGTAGAGGTTATCCTTGACCGTTGTGCTTTTTAGGGTTCCGTAGTCAAATGGCAATAAAACGGAACCCTTATGGATTCGTCATGTCTGTCTGTCCGTCCGTATGTCACAGCCACTTTTTTCCGAAACTATAAGAACTATACTGTTGAAACTTGGTAAGTAGATGTAATCTGTAAACCGCATTAAGATTTTCACACAAAATTAATTTGGGGGTTCTCCATACTTAGAACTCAAACTCAAAAATATTTTTTTCATCAATCCCATACGAGTATCTATTGCTAGGTCTACAAGAAGGATATTAAGGATTCTAATTTTTTTTTCTAATAGTTTGCACGAGAGACATTTCCAAAGTGGTAAAAGGAGGCCCCCCCCCCCCTCCTGACTTCTAAAATTAGAGAATGATAAAACTAAAAAATATATATGTACATTACCATGCAAACTTCCACCGAAAACTGGTTTGATCGAGATCTAGTACCTAGTTTTTTTTAATACGTCATAAATGCGAAACGGCAATTTACTTTAATTTACCTTTTGAACTTTTATAAGATTTTACTCGTTCTTACGGAACCCTTCATGGGCGAGTCCGACTCGCACTTGACCGCTTTATATTATGTAGTAGTAGTGCATAATAGCTTAAGTTGTGTGAGAACTACCCAAATATATGTATATACTATCATTTATCGATAAATTCACAATGCAAACGGCTTTTCTTTAGGAAAACCCTGAAACCAGCCCCGTTAGAAATTATTAGTAGGTACCTACATTAGAAACAAGCGTTCGTGTTCTGTGAACGATCACTGCAATTTTCGCTATGACTGGTCCATGACCACTTTCTGGCATTTGCATTTGCGAGCGCTTTCATTTGCATTTCGTGCTTCGGAAGGCACGTTAAGCCGTTGATCCCGATTGCCAGTAATATGGCAGTCATTAAGCGGCTTGAAAAAATTCCACAGCAAATCGCCACAATCTGCATCTTTCTATTTCAACACGGCAATAGGCTCGCCACCTATTACGTGGGACATAACTGTATACGGTGAAATGTATGTGTGCTATGTATGCTCTGGCTTATACCCCCTTCGGGGACAAAGGCGTGAAAATATGTATGTATGTATTGACAAATAACCCTTTGTAGTTGATGGTAGGTAGAATGCAGAACTGCAACTTCAGATAGAGTAAAAATACGACAGTAAATTCTAAATGAAAAACATTAGCAAATTTCAAAACGGTACATTTAATCAGTCGAAAATGGTTTATTTCATACCCGAGAATTTATAACAGTCAAGCATTAATTAACAGGAATGCATAACGATTGTAGAAAACGCCACCTGGAAAATAGATGATAAGAAAAATAAACAAATTTCAGAGATCTCCAATAAAAAATAAATTTATGTAACGACGTTAAAGAAAAAAAATTGCCGAAAAAAATTACAAAAAATTTCGCTTTTACTTTAACATTTTTTTTTCAGTACAGCCTATATTAATAAAAAAATCGCTAAAAAACTTCATGCTGAATTCTACAACCGTTATTTTTTGATATGAACACGATTTAGTGGATCACAGATTACAATCAGAAGGCCGTAGAGCAGACATTTGAAAAATATTTATTTATTGTAATAAAAATAGTGACGTCCCCAGTCATTTTTTGTTCTTCGAGTTATAATTGACAAAGATCATGAATTTTAATAAAAAAAATTAATTAAACCAAAAATTTTGAGATACAATAAATTAATAAGAGGTTATATAAAAAGACATTCAGTGTAAATGAGCTTCAGTTTTTATATTATTCTATATCATGATCAAGTCACGAATAATAGAGCTTTTATGGAAATTGACAAGTTATTGAGTCTGTTACCGTGTTGACACAGGCATAAACATAAAACTTGTTTTTTTTTTAATTTAAAGTCATAATGCCTTCAAATTAGCTTACCGACTACCGTGTTACTGGCAGCCGTGGCCAACAGCCTTACAAAGGACTTAAATCCTCGAAATACGACCATCAATCTCAGTATTGAAAGTTGCGTTAGACACTACTTAACGAGCGCTTCATAACTAAGGGAATTGAGATTTTTTTTTCTAAAATATGATATAATTTCAAACGACATTCGTTATTTTGATAATAATTTTAATTGGCGCAGGCCAGCGAGTCGTTAGATTAAAAAAATAATCGATACCAGCATAATTTACAAATAAAGTTAGAACTGGATAATATTAGTTAAAAGTTTAAAGAAAATAAAAATTATTTACAAAAATAATCTTTCAAATATTTTTCAAATGTCAATGCCCAATCAATTACAACAACTATTTTATAACAATGTCCTAATAACAGTTTGGATCACAGTAGTGTTATTTTGAATTTAGTTAGTTCCTTAGCTCATAGTAAATACACACATTAAGCCTCATTAGAATTAAGTTTTACAGTATCTTACTATTAAAATATTCAACACAGTTATTGGTCATCAGAATTTTGCATCTCTCATCCCTCCCGCTATCCCAACTGCACCCGCTACAGACCCGCCCCAAGTACTTATGGAAAACAAGTCATTTATCGTAAATTTAAGAAACTAAATCAAATTATGTAAATATAAATACAAAATAGTTACAATTAAAAAAAAAAATTAAAAAAAGTTTTACTTTAACTCGGCTGCATCGGTCAATTCATAAAAATTTTCTAAAAAAAAAATATTAGAAAAAATTGAAACAAAAAAAAAATAAGAAAACTGGTATAATTTCTATGGAACAGGATTCCAAAGTGGTAAACATTCATGGGGTCGGCAAATCTAAGTGATATTACTGATTAATATCTTATACAGAAGACTATCTAATACGCCGTTCTTTAAAAAGTACTTCATCATACTCTTACCCTAGTTTCAATTTATTTGAGGTCGACGCTGTATATTTTAAAACTATTATGTTATTCATCATCTGATCATTCACTCTTAAAAAAGTACGAGTCTTAATAAAAATAACAATATCACCGACTTTGTCACTTTTATAATTTAGATCCTTCTGAATAAATCGACCTACCAAGGCAAACTAAATACTACCGAATTGTGAATTGTTTTTTTGAAGTTAACGAAAAAATCATAGCATACATATCTGTTTCGGAAAGCATGTTTTGATTTCAATATTATTCCTAATTCTGATGACCTATCATACAGTTGTTTTAGTACTACTACTACTTATTATAGTTGTTGGTATTCATCGAGTCCATAACCCATAGAGGCATTGCCGTTGCTCGAGCTAATCGGACTAGCCTTCTAGCAACGTCCGGAATCCGCCAATAAGAAGTTACGACAAAGGTTGTGCTTGTATTTGGTTCCAATCAGAGGTCAAACAAGATTTTGCTTTTTTTTGAGCTTTGTGAATTCTGACAATGTCCTCCAAAAAACAAGATATTTTGAGTTTACTTCTGTTGAGGGCTATAGCTCGATGATACATTTTACACATTGAAGTTAAATAATAATTAATATAATAATTATTAATATTTTCTAATAATTAAATGTGGTTTAACATCAGCATATACACACAAATGGCTTACTTACGTAGATATCTAGAAAAGATATGCCTAATTTTTTTTTTACTTTTTTTTAACATTTTTTATTTTAATTTATTTAAAATTGAATGGTTCGTGTAGGGTTGATTTTTATTTAGGTACGTTTAAATTGTTTTCTTTTTATAGTATACACTTTCTTACGTATTCGGTAAAACTTATATTAGCTACAATACTTAAAAAAGGAATGTTCGGCTACAATATTATAAAAAAAACTTAACTCACTAAGTTAAACGCAGTCGTAAAAAAACAGTGAAAATAAGAAATTTCAGGTAAACTTATTGCACATTTCAATTTCACCAAATTCAATAATATTATAGGTATATATAAAAAAAATATCACAGTTTTGAATATTTTAAGCAAATGAGAGAACATGGTGGAGCTTAAGTTGTTATCACAGTTTTTTTCCTATTTTCACTTTTTTTTTCAGATCAAAAACAATCCCATTAGAAATAATTTTGAAAAGCAATTAGTATGCTAACTATACCATAAATTCAAAGAGTAAATATTTCATTCAATTTTTTTTCCAAAATAATAATAATTTTGAAAAGCAATTAGTATGCTAACTAAACCATACATTTAAAGTGGAAATTTTTCATTCAAAAAATTTTCCACTTTAAATTTATCAAAAATATTCTCATTTTATTGCTGAACCAAAACTTTCAACTTAAATAAAAATGGCATCTTAAATCAGTCTTTTGAGTGTCTTTTTCATGATTTCATTTTTTTGACACTGAGGCATCTTGAGATCAGTATAATTTACTATTGCCTATAATATACTAAGTTACAACGCCGTTATGAGAATTAACTAACAAAGTACAAATAAAATACTTTCTAATTAATCCTAATCGGCACAAGATTACTAAGTTATACAACAATTATTATCTTATATAAGTACTTATAGGTATTCAATTGAGATACAGTTTAAGATAAAAAGGACTTTTTGTAATTTATTCAGTTTTTTTTTTAGAAATTAAACATATTAATTTTTTCACGCTTCATAATTTTCTGATAACTACATTATTATAACTCTTTTTATTATAAATGTGAAAAAAAAACCATACTTTAAAGCTTGATACTGTTTAAGTGGATTTATTTTTAATGCTTGTTTGGACTCTTGTCTATTATATAATAATATAGGTAACTACTTAAACAGCTAGATACATATTCTTTTTTTAAATTCTGTTTAATACACTAAGACTATAGTGAGGCATAAGTGATAAATGTGCTTAACCTACATTAAGAGCTAATACTTAAACAAAATTTAAAACAAATTATTAAGTCTTCTAATAACACCCTGTGTGAGAGTTGTACAAATATTTTTTCGCTTTTTGATACAAAAAAAAGTAAAACTTTAATAATATTTTTTGATTTCAAAGTTTATTTAAAATAAAAGGTTACGAACTTACAAAATTTTATTACCTATTGCTTAACAATAAACCTACCTAATAAATAATAAATTGCACCTTACACTCAAATATTACAATTTAAACTAAAATACTTGTAAAATATTTAGAAAACAATTGATTTGGTTTGTAAATAACCGAATAAATAAGTCATGAGTTGTTTTTAAGTCTCATTAAAATAAAAGAAAAAAAAAAGCGAAAAAATACACAACACCAACTGTTTTTTATTTAACTAAAATGTATAATTGGACAATCTTTGAACACCTACATACCGCAGAACGGATTTTCAATGACAGCACCTTATTGTTTTGGCTAATTTAAAAACATTGTCGCTTTTAAATTTCAAAAAAAGGACAACTACATGATCATTAAATTAAAAATGTACAGATCTTCATCACATTACAAACTTTTAACAAGACAACAAAGAAATCATTAATCAACATTTCTTCGCTAATTGTGTAAAAACAGCTGAATATTTGTATATAATAAAATCAATAGTATTATTTCTATAAACTAAAGCCAGCTATTTCGCAATGTAGCTGAGGACATTATCATGCAAACATGCTTCTCTCTCTGCATACAATTAAAAAAAAAAACTTTGATTCTCTTCGAAAATAGTCTTTAGAGTGGAAGTTTCAAATTATATATATCTAGTCATAATCTGTAGCATTTTTTTTCTGTGTATGGCTCAAGAATGTTCTAAATTTAATTTATCAAGATTATATGGCTATAAATTTGCATAATAAGTGTGAAAAAATTATCTTGATTACTGGTCATTTTTGCAGCAAAAGCACTTAGATAGTGGGTTAATACTAAAATTTATAAAACTAGGTCAAATGCAACAACCGGAAAAGAAAGCAGGCCTCTTTCATATTTAGAATAATCATTTTTTTTTAAATTGTATCCAAAGATCATTAGGAAGTGTTCGAAACTACATCGGTCCATTATGGGCAGGAATTGAGTTAGATCAGGTTATGTTAGTCAATCAAGGCAACATGAAAAACGACTACAGAGGTTTTTTAGTCATATTATTTTTTAAGAGTCAAGTTATCTCAGGATATAGAATTGTATCGAATATTGACAGAGGTAACTAGACAGCATTGTCCATTAAAAAGGTCAAATAGCATATTGACTATAAAATAAAACCCATAGGTAACTGAAAATTCCCATTGCTGAATAGTTTCAGATTTGAAAATAGAATATTATAACACCAATTCTACGGAGCAAGTTTGAAAAAGATGCCCATAATTTCAAAGTTTTCAAAGTCAAACATAAATTCATACCACTTGCTAGACGTTCACAATATGAAACATTTCATGCAATAAGGAGACACTCCAAAATAGAACCATATAGTTTTTGAACACTTTCAGATACATAGTGTTAGTCAGTATATTACAGAAAGATAGCTTAGGTATAATGTTCATTCATTTAGAAGCTTGAAGAATTAGTCTTTATTATTGCATACACAACCATTTATAATTAGTACAAATTGCATTTACCACTTTATTCAAAATAACCATGAGCTGCAGTCCTCATCATTCTCATTTCAAACATTCTAATAATAACAGAGAAACATTAATCCACACCACTAATAAATAAGATTGCTAGTAATTTTTTTTAAATTCCAGATTGTGAAAAATAAATATCAGTCTAAATATAACTCTAATATAAAATTGACATTGTTTACTCAAACATTTCAGACAACTTATCTCTTCTCTCCAAATGGATTTCATCGCTGCAGTGAGCCATGAGTATGGACTCGCCGACAATTAGATTCTCAAAACATAATGAACATGCATACATGGCATCGCCAAAACAAACAATTTTGTTATCATCGCGATACATTCTCATTGGATTTAAGACTGTGCTGGGTTGAATTTCCCTCCCGCTGGCAACACATTTCTTTATGTACGCAGTCTTGTAGAGGAAGTGAATTTTTTCACAATGTTCCTGGCTCAGTATATGTGTTAGCAAGCTGTTCTCTTCATTTTCAGAATTTTCACACGCTGGACAAAAGAAGGATATAGTGTTCTTAGATTCATTTTCATCTTCTGGTTCACATTTTAATTGAATACTATGTACTTGAACATAGAATGTGACTCTCTCAATTGCTGGCTTTTGTAGCAGTGTACTCAGGAGACTGGCATCTTGGAAACTATTGTAACTAATTACCTGGTCCAGAGACTCGGAGTAAACTGACAATGTGGTAGAATCTAAACTGAAGTTGCCAATAGATGAGGTAATGGACTGATTAGAATGGTCTGTTTTTGTTGTAAGGCCAGAGTCGGACTGATTCAAAGATTGATTATGACATGTACAGAAGCATTTTAGAGGACACTCATCAAGGGACGGTAATAATTGTGTATCAAGTGCATCAGTTTCTTCATTTTCCATATGAAATAACTGCAAAAAAGCATCTCTATAATCAGGGAAATCAAAGTGCTTAATGCGTTTCTTAGCTGAAAGTTTAATATTTTTATGTGTGCGCTGGCCTTTGTGGAGATCAAATGTAATACTTCTCTTCATGAGTTTGGGTTTTGTAACTTTTACTTTTTCATTTACAAAGTGATCAGATACAAAACTTTCCACACACGTTTTGAGGGACAGAAGCTGTTCCCTAAACTTAAATTTTACATTCATATCTTCCTTTTTTGTTACAATATTCCATGAGTCAGTTGGAGTATCACGATTCACGTTATCCATATACATAACTTGGCCTAACGTCTTTGGAATATTGGAAACATCAGTAGTAGAGAAGGCAGTAACAAGTGATTGTCCACTGAAAATTTTTGATACTTCAATATGGAATTGAAATTCATTCAGAAGCTTTTTTAACACACATTCTATTTTATCAAGCTTCATTTGGTAGTTAAGTATCAATGACATACGTTCCTCTTCATTTTTCTCCATTTCCATATCTGCAAACGATTCTGGAGTGGTTGATGGGACCAAACGGTTCTCACATTTCGATTTCACTTTCCTACACATCTTGATTTCAGTTTTATCAGAATCGTTTTTGATGGAGATATCTGTGTCTGAGCACTCGGACAACGATTCTATGTCAAGAATAAGATCATCATCAGATGACTGTGATGTTACATCAAACTCAAATGAATCACTGAAATTCAATTTGCGAAACGTTTCACTGAACATATCAACGCTTTTACCATCCAACAAAATATGTTTTGGTGTATTTTCGACATACATGCTATCTGACTGGTACAAACTTTCTGACATTGAGTGGCTAGCTTTTTTTATATCAATCCTCAAAGTTTTCTTGCATTTTCTGTTTTGGTGATCATCATCTATGCTAAGAAGGTCTGTTTCTGATTGAGATGCTTTCATGGTAGTGATGTTTTGATTTTTCGCAGTCAGATTTAGGCTGGTAGCAGGATTTTTTGATGTAGAATCAGGCTCAATGCATTGGAAATCGATACTCCTGGTTGGATCGTTGGGAATGTAACGTGTAACAGGAGCATCTTCTTGTTGGTAATCTGTAGGGCTGCCATGATCAGCGGACTTCGAGAAATAAGATATGTTTGAAAACATTTTTCGTAAAGAAAACGCCATTTTTGTGCCTATTATTCTCTAGCCAACTTCAACTACGCCGTTTAAATCTTGTTTACAGTTATTCCAATTATCTGTTAGACAGTAACGTACAATAGGTTTAGCTATGTACATCTTAACAAAGAACAAGAAGTATAAATATTTGAAACATTCTTACCTTTGCTGTTAATTATCCGACGGGTTCACTACTTTTATATCTGTCATGTCATCTTGAAGGATATATGCTGTTATTTTTGTTAAATTTACCCACTATTTTAACTGTAAAGCTATTGTTTTGTTGTATTCTATGTATCAAAATCGATGTCTAACTGTCAACACGAAAATTCACTAAATCTTCTTTGTATATTATCCTGTTAAATTAAGGAGTACACTATGACGCTAGTAGCAGAATAGCAGTTTCCACAAAGAATAGAAGGGAGGAAAGTTAGTTGTATTTTTTAAACGCATCACTTTAATTTAGTCAGATAATATGTCAATATTTTAAAGCTCGCTACACATTATCGCCAGGAAAACCACGAAAGCTGCCCGTCCTAAGTTCCAACTGAGATGCAAATCTTGTAACAGGGTGATAGCTAGCACTTCTTACCCATGTAGAGTACTATACGGCTATCGGTGAACTGTGAGGGTGACTGGGGCTCTGGTATTACCAAAGGATTAGTAGAATGATGTAAATCTAATCGTAAATTGCAACCAGGCCCTGCTATTATGTAGCTTTGACAGTTCATGTCGCTTTGGTTTGTTCGATAGCAACCACGCTTTGAAAGCAACTCGAAGGTTGCGAGAAATTGGTATTATGTATTACAATACAAAGCGACCGAGGCACAGTGGCTATCGTTCAACCTTTTGACAACTACCATTTTATCGACATTACGCGGCCATGTTAAATTATACCTATTTAGCCGTTATCTTTGTAGAGTTAACAAACATTTTAACGTGAACGGTTTATAGTAGATAGACACCGAGAATTTATGGAATGCTGGTTATTTGCGGCAAATTTAAAAACCTTGTGAAATGTTTGGCACCCGAAAGCTATTGTATTTTTGTTTTCTACTGTTCATTGAATATTATATTGTGAGTAAATTATTTTATGTATTTTGTAGGCAATTTTAGTTTAATAGTAACAAGACTTTGTACAGAAAAAATCGTTGCAGAAGAGGGAGTCCGAATTATAGTCAGGTATTTAGGTACAGAACTTTCCAATTTTCATCGTTTTTTTATTATAAACAAAAAAATAAATAAATATCCATCACGCCTTATCCCCGAATGGGTGGCAGAGGCATATTATATGCCCACTTTTCACCGAGTGGATTCCTGTCCCACGTAATAGGTGGTGAGCCCATTGCCGTGTTGAAAAAGACAGACGCAGGTTGTGGCTACCTGCTGTTGAAAGTTTCAAGCCGCCCATTTTTTATTATACCTTTTTCAATTCAATTCAATTCAATTCACTTTATTTGCTTGAAATATGGTTCACAAGATGTTGTAGGTACAAATTTAGCTCAAAACATATTTCACCATTAAATCAAGGCATGCAAATGATTAAACACAACAATTATTTAAGAGACATGGTAAAATTATATACGCCTAGAAAAACAATCAAGTCAACATGGATAGATGTAGGTACATTAGCAAATAATAGAAAATAACTATAGGATAGAATGTCAGAAGTAATAACATTAATCATTTAAAATTACATGTTAATTATACAAATGTCAATTCATTATTATACAAATGATGTCAATAAAATTTTGCAAATAAATTATTTTATAATAGTTACCTACATGTCAATTTATAAAATAAAAAAACCTAACCACTCCGGGAGTGCCGACAGAAGTGAAAACTCAATTTATTAATAATTTATTTATCTAGACGCGTTGGTACATGCATATATGCACACACTATAGCTGCGTATCGTAACGGGGTGTAGCGAGTCCAGAGATTTATCTCATCTAAAAAATTGCGTACCGCGCTAAAAGAAGTTTTTCCTTCAAAAATTGACCGGGATCGACGTTAATGATGATGATGATGAAAAATAAATCTACACTGAAAGACTCCTAATTGATTACACAGCATTATTTAATAAGACCTGTAGATGACCGGAATTAACGTTAGATGATGATGATGATAATGGTCGCGAGTCCAGAGATTTTATCTCATCTAAAAATAAGCGTACCGCGCTAAAAGAATATTCACTTCAAAAATTGACCGGGATGGACGTTAATGATGATGATGAAAAAAAAATTCTACTCTGAAAGAGTCTTAATTGATTACACAATATTATTTAATAAGACCTGTAGATGACCGGGTTCAACATTAGATGATGATGATGATTATAGTCGCAAATCCAGAGATTTTATCTCCTCTAAAAATATGTGTACCACGCTAAGAGGCGTTTTCACTTAAAAAACTCAATTTATTAATAATTTATTTATCTAGTCGCGTTGGTACATGCATATATGCACACACTATAGCTGCGTATCGTAACGGGGAGTAGCGAGTCCAAATTTATCTCATCTAAAAAATTACGTACCGCGCTAAAAGAAGTTTTTCCTTCAAAAATTGACCGGGATCGACGTAAAGATGATGATGATGAAAAATAAATCTACACTGAAAGAGTCCTAATTGATTACACAGCATTATTTAATAAGACCTGTAGATGACCGGAATCAACGTTAGATGATGATGATGATTATGGTAGCGAGTCCAGAGATTTTATCTCATCTAAAAATATGCGTACCGCGCTAAAAGAAGTTTTTCCTTCAAAAATTGACCGGGATCGACGTAAAGATGATGATGATAAAAAATAATTCTACACTGAAAGAATCCTAATTGATTACACAGCATTATTTAATAAGACCTGTAGATGACCGGAATCAACGTTTGATGATGATAATGATTATGGTCGCGAGTCCAGAGATTTTATCTCATCTAAAAATATGCGTACCGCGCTAAAAGAAGTTTTTCCTTCAAAAATTGACCGGGATCGACGTAAAGATGATGATGATAAAAAATAATTCTACACTGAAAGAGTCCTAATTGATTACACAGCATTATTTAATAAGACCTGTAGATGACCGGAATCAACGTTAGATGATGATGATGATTATGGTCACGAGTCCAGAGATTTTATCTCATCTAAAAATATGCGTACCGCGCTAAAAGAAGTTTTTCCTTCAAAAATTGACCGGGATCGACGTAAAGATGATGATGATAAAAAATAATTCTACACTGAAAGAGTCCTAATTGATTACACAGCATTATTTAATAAGACCTGTAGATGACCGGAATCAACGTTTGATGATGATGATGATTATGGTCGCGAGTCCAGAGATTTTATCTCATCTAAAAATATGCGTACCGCGCTAAAAGAAGTTTTTCCTTCAAAAATTGACCGGGATCGACATAAAGTTGATGATGATAAAAAATAATTCTACACTGAAAGAGTCCTAATTGATTACACAGCATTATTTAATAAGACCTGTAGATGACCGGAATCAACGTTAGATGATGATGATGATTATGGTCGCGAGTCCAGAGATTTTATCTCATCTAAAAATATGCGTACCGCGCTAAAAGAAGTTTTTCCTTCAAAAATTGACCGGGATCGACGTAAAGATGATGATGAAAATCTTACGCTTTTTCGATCAGGACACGTGTCCTGACGACACGTGTCCTGACGCGAGTTTAAGAATTTATACCCATTACAGAAAAAGTGCTCAACGCCGCTAAAGAAGTTTTCACTTCAAAAATGTTAGATTTAAATTTACACAATTAGTAAATCCAGATACACTGACACAAGGCGTTACTCAATAAAAATTAAAACGATAAGGGCTCGACTTTAGAAAATCGTCAATGGAATAAAAGCTCTCATCCAGTAACCATTCACGCAATGCGATGCATAGTTTCTTACGTGGCAAATCTACAATATGCCTAGGTAAGGAGTTGAAAATAAAGGGTGCCATGTAGACACAACTCTTCCGAAACATTTCCAGTTTTGTGACCGGCATTTGTAAGGGCAGATGAGTCACCTGTCGCTTGCCAATATTATTATTTTTTTCAAACAGGTAATGATGTGTTTTCACGAATTTAACTACTTCATTATATATACATGGCTGGAACAGTTAGTAGTCCTTGCGCGATGAAAATCGTTCTACAAGAGTCTGACCAGTCCATATCAAATAGCGCCCGAATGCATTTTTTTTGCGCTATAATCACTCTAGGAGGTTGAGGCGAATTGCCCCAGACAACTATATTGTAGCGTATCAAAGAACAAATGTAGGAATGGTACACCATTATGGCAGTCTTTCTGTCGGTAACATCTTTTACTCTTCGTAAAGCAAAAATAAATTTGTTTATTTTCGCACAAATACTGTCAACGTGTTCCCTCCACTTTAAATGTTCGTCTAAAGTTATACCCAAACATTTTGCGGTTGTTATTTGATGGACTAATGTATTATTATAAGTTATATTCAAATTTATATGTTTACCTTTAAAAGTTTTAAACTGAATAAGTTTAGTTTTCTCGAGATTAATTCATTAACATCAAGCCATTTAACAACATCCCGTAAAGTACGATTGACTTCTAATTCAAATGTGTTTTCATTTTTACAGTCTAGAATTCCATTTCACGTTTCGTATTTAGTGTATCATAACTGAATAATGATAGTCAGTAGTTTTTAAAACGTGTCTTTAATAAGTATCGCTAAGGTGGCAAACAACATAATGAAAGTGACTACCGACCTTAATGTCGTGTTGAAACGCACAGACAGCCCCTAAGAAATTTCACCGCCTTAGAATGTATATGTAAACCGTTGCATCGTCGGCAAACATAATACAATCATGCGAAATGGCGTATGGAAGATCAATAACATAAACAAGAAACAGCAAAGGACCCAAAATACTGCCCTGAGGCACGCCAAGTAAATTATTTCTTGGGTTTGAATCAGCAGTTATAATAAAATTTGATACAGCGTCATAGTTGGTTACTATAGTAAATTGATTTCGGTTGCTGAGATAAGATTCAAACCATTTTATAGCTGGGCCTCTAATACCATATCTGTCCAGTTTCGCTAGAAGTCTTGGATGTTTTACAAAATCAAATGCCATACTAAGGTCCAGCAGTAAAGCACAAGTCGGAATACCATTATTGATATTTTTAATAATTGACTTCACCAACTTAAAAGTTGCAAGTTGTGTGGATCTATATTTTCTAAATGCATACTGTTCCTCAGTCAAAATATTATGCTTATCCAAGAATGCTAGTACTCTTCTATACATAACTTTTTCAAATATTTTTGAAAGAACAGGAGTTAAAGCAATGGGTCTGTAGTTATTTAAATCAGATTTTGACCCTCGTATATGTAGAGGCTTAATTATTGATAATTTTAGTATTTCAGGGAAACAACCATGCTCTAGGGATAGGTTTATAATATGAGAAAGAGGTTCTGCTATATATAGTGCTATACGTTTTAATAGATCTGTAGTGATATTATCATAGCCAGTGTATGGGCTGTTGCTTGAGGACACACACACCTTGTATATTTGCTCACAATGATAAGTCACAGATAGATAAATAAATGGTTTTTATTCACTAACTTGTAACTAATACTAGGATGAGTGATAATGAGTATCGCGTATGAATGCTGATTGCGTTGAGGTTGAGGTTGATAATGATTTACATAACATATTATATAACATAATAGGTATGAGTAAATAATGATGACTTCTAAATTTCACCCAAGTTACAGTACTTAACATACGAACTTATAAATTGAATACTAATCACTATCGCTGGTTGGTTTGCTGAAAACGGGAGGAGACTTCTTCTGACGTCGTATGCTGTTGAGTAGACGGGAAATGTTTTGTAATTCAATGGTCTCCTCTCGTGGTCTTTGTGGGTAACTATAGTGTGTCGTTTCCGCGTGGTTGTCCCTTGGGGCTTGGACGGCAACCGCCGGGGCCCCTGATTCGGGATCTAACTGTACATTAGATCCAGTCTGCCGCCGACGATAAATCCACCGACAAATAAAAACTGATATTGCTAGTAAGGCACCTACTAACACGATATAAATAACAGAATATTGGTGAATATCGTGATCTGATATTCCTGTGTATAATGGGTTTTCTGATTTCATCTGTTTAATCTGCTCTTCGATTGTAAAATCTTCCCCTTTGATGATGCAATCGGAATCCAGTGCTATGACCCCGGCCTTGGTGAACTGTATTGCGGTAATCTGATTCTCACATATGACTCGAAGTGTACATTGTCCCCAACAATAATATAAATAGGTATTGGTTTTGCTTAACTCTGTCCAATTATTGCGACAAGTTGCAATGTTTGTAATGCATTTGTTTATGTATTTGTTCTTGCTACATAAACTGTCTTCTGACTTGAACTGGAAGATAGGTTTCCGGGAGTGACATAGGCGGGTGAGCTCGTCATACTGCACGCATTGTTGTATGTCTGCTGAGGTCAGTGCCAGATAGGTATCCTTGCGTAAATTGATTGCCATGAAATCTGAGATGGGTGTTATTGTTGTAATGTTTGTAGTATTCCCTTGTTGCTGTGGTATAGGTAGTTGCAGTTCCGTGCCAATAAGGTCCCATGTCATAATACACGACGAGTTTCCAGTCGTCGCGTATAAATTGCATGTTAGAAATTCTGTCGAAATACAGCGCCTTATGTATAGGCGTTAAAGTATATGGATGGGTTGGTTGAGCTTGACCAAAAACTGTAGTAATGAAGAAACATGTAGTAATGAGCGTTAATAACATGTTGGACACAATGTTAGGTTGTCGATTTGATTGAGCGGTTCTCGATTTTATGTCTCGAATTTTAGACAAGTCTTTCTTCGATTGCTCTCTTGTTGAGGTTAAGTTAGAGTCCGATACAAGTACTGATAACTTAATCACTGGGCGCTTGATGAACCTGTTTTTTGTTTTGAGTGTCACAGCTCGAACGTATCCGTCAGAACCGGGATGTACTTCGGTAACTCTGCCTACCGCCCATTTTCCGGCAGGAAGATTGGGCTCATGGATGATGACAACGTCATTAATTTTGACATTAGTGTGAGGTTTTTGCCATTTGCTTCTCGCTGATTGTTGAGTAAGGTATTCAGATTGCCATCTTTTCCATATATCTTCGAAAATCTTTTGTGTTTTTTTCCACCGTGTTCTTTCGTCATGAACATAGTCAATATTCAAGATAGTCAATATAGGGCCGCTGCTTAAAAAGTGTAAACGAGTCAGATAATTTAAATCGTCTGGATCCTCTGTGATATCGCAAAGCGGTCGACTATTGAGACATGCTCCGAGTTGGGCTAACAATGTGCTGTACTCTTCGAACGTGAGTTTTTGTTCACCAACAACACGTCGGAGCCCATGCTTCAGGCTTCTGACCCCGGCTTCCCAAAGTCCACCTGAGCTTGGATAGGCGGGAACATTGAAGTGCCATTGTATACCGAGCTCGCTAATCTCCGAGAAAAACTCGTTAGAATATGTCTTGTGTATTTGTGCTTGTTCTTGTTGCAAAAGTTTATTTGCGCCGACAAAGTTGGTACCATTGTCGCTATAGATATGCTGAGGTTTGCCGCGACGAGATGACATGCGTTTCAAGGCTGCCAATAATGCTGAGGCGCTTAAATCTGATACAAGTTCTAGGTGCATAGCTTTTGTAGCCGTGCACACAAACACTGCGATGTAGCCCTTTGTTGTTTTTGCGCCTCGCCCTTTGTTTAGTTTCACATCCACGTATCCTGTGAAGTCCACGCCCGTGTGTTGGAAGGGTCGAGACGGGTTGCTACGAGCTTCAGGAAGGTCATCCATTATTTGTTTCTGCAGAGTTGCTTTGTGTTTTTTGCACTTTATGCATGAATGTGAATAACCTTTCACTGCCCTGTTTCCACCTAATATCCAATAGTTTTGTCTAATGTGAGCTAATGTTAACCGAGCTCCCGCATGAAATGTGTTACGGTGAGCTTGATCGATAATGAAGTTGGTAATTTGACTGGAATGTGGTAATATCAACGGATGCTTCATATTTTCTGAAATGTTTGCATGCTTGAGTCTGCCCCCTACTCGTAGAAGTCCAGCTTTATCTAAAAATGGATTGAGATTCAAAATTTTACTCTTGCTATGTAGTGGTGTATGCTGTAGAAGTGAGTTAATTTCATCTCTATGTATTGAAAATATTTAATGATTTGGTGTTTTGCTTATTCTAGTTGATTTGTCGTCAAGTACGTCGTACGCTCGCTCCTATACCGAAATTTGATTGATGAATTGAAACGTAATACCCAAGCTAGCACGCGCACTGCACGCGTCATAGTGCTGACTCGATTTAATATTACTTGAACGACGTCATCAGGAAGAGGTTGACGAACTGTAGTGACATTGCATTGCTTTGATTGTAGCTCCTCTTGATTTGTATTGCACGCATTTCTTTCTGTAATCGATGATTTAATGAAACTAGAAAGAAACTGAGGTCCGCACCACCACTTTTCATGTCCCAGAAGTTGATCCACTGAAATACCGCGACTGGCGCAATCAGCTGGGTTTTCAGCCGATTTTATGTAGTACCAATTGGTCGATACTATAACTTGCTTTATTTGTTTGACTCTATTCGCAACGAATGGTGTCCAGCGGTTGATATCGCCTTGAATCCACCCTAGTACTGCTGTAGAGTCGCACCAACCAAATACTTCAATGTTGCGACCAGTGAGGGCTTGAGTGACTTTGTGTATTAGTTTGGACAACAAATGTGCCCCACATAATTCCAGACGTGGTAATGTTTTGCTTTTGTTTTCGGGTGCGAGTCGCGTTTTTGCCGCGACGAGTGTTATAAAATTATTGAATCGGCAATATACGACACAAGCGTAAGCTTTGATCGATGCATCGCAGAAACCGTGTAGTTGAATAGTATCGTATTCTCCAAAGTTGTACCATCTGGATATTTCGCATTGCCTAATGTTTTGCAAATATAGTTTTATGTTCTCCCATTCAATGGTAATTTCATGAGGAAGTTGGTCGTCCCATTGTATATATCTGCTGTATAAGCATATTGATATTGCCTCCATCGTAAGATCAATGCCATAAGATCGTGCTGTAGATTCGGGCCGCGCTTCATTAGATCATTCAGCGTATGACCCGAGGACGTCTTGGCTGACGCGTTGAATACGGCCCTTAATTTTGTGGTAGTTGATGCCGCGCGTTGAACGCAATGGCGAGGTAAGTAGCAACTGCTTGTTGCGTTACTATTACTCTCAACCATATGATTCAGTGCTTGGTATTCATGAATGAACTTGCTATATTCTTCTGCTAATTGGGAATCTCTGCTAAACTTCTTTTCTAGCTGTCGAAACTGTGCCAGAGCCATGGGTCTCGATGCCCCTAACCTTTCATGGAAATTTTCCTTGAACGGTAATTCAACTATATAACGACCGTCGCTGGTGCGAGTGGTTGTGTTTTTGTAGTGTTGTAAACACTCAATATCATCTTTCAACATCACAGAGCTTTCTTCTATGTATTCAATGGACCAAAATTTTTGAATTTCTTTTACATTGTTGATCACAACGTTACAATAAAATGTTTGCACGTTACCGCATAAAATCCAGCCGAGACGTGTTTGTTGTGCAACTGGTTGTGATTTTTGGTGCCTAATGATACCTTCTCGAATGATATCAGAGTAGATCTCAGCTCCTAACAAAATGTCTACAGGACGGCTCAAATGGAAATCTGGATCGGCTAATGATATTCTCCAAAAATGTCCATGACTTGGGTTTTGCGAAAGTTTTATTCGGCAAGTTGTTTATTAAGTTGCGCATAATAAACACATCGGTATTAAATGTATAGTCACCGTGCATGGCTTTACACGTGATTTTTATAACACCCTTGCAGTTATTCTCTTTCGATCCAATACCAAATATAACGCCCTTGCACCGGCTACGGGGCAGGCGCAACATTTGAGCTGCTTTTTCGGTAATTAGAGATGTTTGCGAACCTTGATCCAGGAGTGCTCTCAAAGTGATCATAGACCCATCGTATGCTTGAACCTTAACTAGTGCTGTAGTAAGTAGGGTTTCTGATAGTTCCTCTTGAGAGACGTGATTGCTACTGTTGTTTGGAGTCTGTTGATTTGATGTTTGTTGCTTGTTATTAAATGTCTGTCCACCCTGTTTGTCATAAGCGTCATGAAGAATCGTATTATGATCAGAGTTGCAGACGCGGCATCTTTTTCTTGACCGACATTCATTGCCCTCTGTATGCTCGTGTAGACAATTTTTGCAAAGCTTGTATTTCGCAATTAATTTGCGTTTCTGGTCAGACTGTAACTCGGTAAATGCACGACACGCAAAAATTTTATGAGGTTGGTTGCAATGAGGACACCTCAGTGCGAGTACATTGTCATTTGTAAATGATTTTAATTTATGATAATTTTTGAAGTTTTGATTTGTACTGAATGCCTTGTATGAGGTATATAACAAATATGTTGGTATGCGACGACTCCGGCTGTAATGATTTTATGGATTCCGGTTTGCGTCGAGATGATTCCCATTATACGAATTTGCTTTCCAGGAAATTGAGAAATTCGGCAGTGGACGGCAATTCGCGTGGATGTTCTAGGGACTCTAAGTAGTCGTTATGAGTCACTGAGTCTAATTTTTGACACAATAAGTGTACAATTAGAGGGTCCCATGATGAAGTGTCCACCTTATAGTTCTTAACTGCGTTTAGACATTCCTTTGCCGTATCGTGAAGCCTTTTGACGGATGCCGCTGATAAATGTTGGGTGTTAGGCACGCTAAGTAATGAGTTGATATGAGATGAAAATATCAATTTTTTGTTGTTGTATCTGTGGTTGAGAATTTCCCATGCCGTGTCGTAATTTTCCGAACCAATTGATAGATGCTGAATAAGTTTTTCGGCTTCACCTTTCACCTTGCTCTTTAGAAATTGCATTCGCTGTGCTTTGGACAGAGATGGATTTGAGTGAATGGTTTCGCCGAATAAATCCTTAAAAGCCGTCCAGTGTTGGTAACTGCCACTGAAAACTGGAATTTCGATCTTTGGCGTTGATTTTTCTCGATGCGACACTGACCACATTTTAGTATTGATTTTTTCTTTAAGTTCGTTATAAATGAGTTCGCATGTGTTGTAAGTCATCTCATACTGCACGTCTGCTTTAGTAGGTAAGCTGTCAATTTCCCAGTGAAGGGAATCCACGACTTTCCACCTACATTCTAAGACCTTCAATGCGTCTTCAAACTGCCACTTTTCTTTCAAATAGTTCACGTCAATATTTGACGCAGTTCTTTGTAACGCTTTCAAGTTGCTGCTTTGCTTGCGTAGCATTTCCTCAATTTTGCTGTTGGTTGTAGCTGGCTGTACTTGCGGTTCAATCAAGGTAGACAGGTGCGGGCTTCTGCTCCTGGACTCACTTTCGCCTTGCTCTTGAGCGATATTTGACGCGGGCAATGTCGGGTCGAAAGTAAAGGCGGCTGCTTTCACCAGCGGTGAATTTGGCTTTTGCTCCGTTGTTAAATACTGAACAAAGTATTCTCTGGTACTGTCGTAAAACTTCCTGGTTTGCTCGTAAGAATTTTGTTCGAAGTATTGATGTGAAGGATCTCCGTGCTCGTTGATTTTTTCGTGGTTTAACTGAAATTCAGCCCAGTACTTATCGAGAAGTTCAATTTTCTTTTGAACATTTTGGGGCGTCTTCCGACTTGGCCCGTCTTTTTTGAAGTTGTTTAAGACACTATTCATAGTTTGCATTATTTGATACTGAGTATCGATGTTTCCCTGGATGATGGAACTGCTTTTGATAATTACCTGAGTTACCGAATATGTTGCTGTTATTGCTGAGTTTCGGTAAGCGTCTGCTGGTTGTATTTTCAATGTCAGTGGTTCGTCTCCTATGTACAGTATGTGCGCCTTCTCAATTAAATTGGGGAGACCCGCTGGTGGGAGGTCAACTAAACCGATTCGCTACTCCACAAATGAAACGTTACACTAACAAACTCGAAGGACCATAAAGATGTATGGGCTGTTGCTTGAGGCCACACACACCTTGTATATTTGCTCACAATGATAAGTCACAGATAGATAAATAAATGGTTTTTATTCACTAACTTGTAACTAATGCTAGGATGAGTGATAATGAGTATCGCGTATGAATGCTGATTGCGTACTGATCCTAATTAATGCTAATTATTTCATATATAATTGAAAAGTGCTGATGTATGAAGCGCACCGCCGCGGTGTACGAATTATGGCTCGTACAGCCAGAACATTTTGAGTTTTTAAATGTTTTTATAATATTAACTATTTCAATAGGAGTCACTGGTTCTAAAAATATACTGTAATTATTACTCTTAATGTTATTACAATTATGGTCAGCTTGTTTATCAATACTATTATTTTGTATAATGTCAATGAAAAAATTATTAAAAGAATTAGCTATGTCAGTTCCAGATGTAAACCAGTTACCATCGTCAGAAACGCTATCAATATATGTCCTAGTTTTCGCAGTGCCTACATGTCGGTTAACGATATCCCACGTTGCCTTACCCCTATTGTTTGAATTCGAAATGTATCTTTGGTTACTCAATGATTGTGTGTCATTTATGCATTTCCGTAATATTTTTGAAAATTTAACATATTTCATTTTATTTTCATGATTTCTATATAGGTAGTACTTGTATCTCAGTGAGCATTTTGTCTTACAACTTATCTTTAGGCCTTTTGTAACCCAAGTTGGTTCAAGGATATGACATTGCATACCGTGGTTTGAGAGAAGCTCCAAAAAATTTGTACTTCTGCTGTCCCTTATCAATATATCGATATTGAAGTCTCCACTAATTACAATTTGACGTTTTTTGTTTTGCAGCATAACTAATATATTAGCAAGTTTTTCAAAAAAAAATGTATATTGGAGTCCGGTGTTCTATAAACACATATTATAATAAGATTTAACAAACTAATATCCACACCACAGACTTCAAAATGTTTTTTGATACTTAGCCTATTTATTTCCTTTAATTCTGTGCCCTGTAAGTCATTCCTCAGCAAAATACATGTACCTCCTCTACGTAGCCTTTTTTGGCTCAGTGTGATTTCAAAGGGGCGACAGTAAATAGAGGCTAGATGCATATTATGTATTTTTAAAAATTGTTCGTCTCCCTCTACCAGAAAATGTTCACATAAGCATAAAGCGATTAAATTATTATTGAAATTTTGCGATTCATTTATAACAATGTCTAATTCGTGCGTTTTGGATAAGACCCCTGCTATATTTTGGTGCAATATTACACTATTAATTTTATTAGGTTTAATATTTACGAAAAAGCAAGTCCTTCTTGTGTTCCGGAGACCTAACAATAGATTTGGCAGTATCTCTTTTAAGTACTGTAAAGTAATGTGGTATAGTAACTTTCAGAGGCTTTAAATCCTGAGGACTTTCCTCAGATACTGACTCGATAATATAATTTTTCATGTCAGTAAATAAGGTCTTTAGACCAAAATTATTTAATGTGCCATAATATTTGTGAAACATTGTATCTAAGATTTAAATTGGAATCTATTAACAATGCATAATTATAGTTATATATATCATTATATAATAAATTATTAAAAACTTTTACACCCTACAATTGTATAAATAACTCGAACCACTGAATTTAAATACTGGTAAGCAAATTATTATATTCGTATGTTGCAATTTCATTAAAATATTCCTAGTGTAAGTAACAAATTCATGGTAGTTACTAGTTTTATCAAAATCCTTACCACCAAAAAGAATTATACATAGATCATTTTTTGTTAAAATCCAGAAATTTTTTATCTAAATTAAATAGTAATTGTTTGATTCCACATTTACTTAAAATATAATGGCAGGTATCGTAGCAGGGAAAGGTATTTTGTGCTATAGATAATACATTATTCACGTTATTACTACTTAATAAACAAAGTTTGTTTCGACGTGAAGGATTTGACGATGGTATCTGATGATTAAAAAAACCTAGTGGCGCCATCTAGGTGTTGGACAGGGTTAACACAACCTGAAGTCATTCTGCTGCGAACGTTATCATAATTAGAGCAAGAGGCTCCATTAACAGTATTATCCTGACTACCTGTAGCAGTCACTACGACATTACAAAGCCCTAGGTCTGTACAGCTTGTGTTGCCTTCAGTCTGACGATAAGCTGATATGGCTAGGTTTTGAATTCCTAGGTGTACTCTTACATCTGGGTGACTTCTTTATTGTTACTGAACAGATCCTTTGGAGATGAATTGATTTATTCGTCGCTTTGCTTAAGGCATTTTTCAATTTCATGTTTTCGCCGTTCAATTTCTCAATTTCCTGATGAGCACTCTCGAGCTCATTTTTCAGATGTATTATGTTCGTTCAAGTTTATGATATGTTCTTTCAAGTCATTGACTGTCATACCCCGTAGATAGATCAGGTAAGCTGAGTCTTCCATAATCTGAATTTATTGAACTAAATGACAGGTTCAGTGATGTATTTTTACGTCTCACTGTCACGTTTTCGTCGCCCATGTTTGGTGCACAGTAGGATCAGTTCTGTTCCTGATCCGTTCAATGGCCAAGCTTGTTTAAGAATATAACCACGCAGACGTTTATGATTCAATTAAAATAACAAAAAAATATTCAAAAAGTTAACACTTTCAAATCAGTCACTAAATTCGAATTAACATTTTTTGAAAAACAGGGTTCCTTACTTGCGCCACTTGCACCGTACTTCAATTCCAATTGCATTACCTCAAGACCAAAGTCGATCTACTGTGTGACGATAAAATTACATTCCACAATATGCATGCAATTTTGATACCACGATTAGAATGCGTCATAAACGAGATTGTTGACAACACTTTCAAATCAGTCACTGAATTTGAATTAACATTTTTTCACTAACGGACACGGTAATGTTTGCGTACTAATAATATTTGTTTTGCTTTTTTTGTCCGTTGTATATTTTGATTAGTTATCAAAAATCATCATTTAAATCACTTCAAGTATTTAATAGTTTATTACTATTTTATTTATTAATAGTGAAGATTTTGTACACTGTTTCACTTGGATGTTTGACTTGAGTTTGTTTAATATTTATCGTAAATCACTTTGAGATAACATTTGCACCTGTAAGTGCTTTTGACTAAGCCTTAGTCACAAACACAATTTGTTGTTCAAATTTTATTAATTATTGTTTCAAGTTTTTAAAACAAAATATATCAGGAGCCTATGTTGACACATTGGCACACTAGCGCCATCTCTCATTCCTCCTTATGGCAATGGTAATATAATAATCGCAAAAGACAGGCGTAAGAAAGGTGACTTGGTCGTAGACAAAGTAACCAACTTGGTTTTTTTATTATTTGAAATACTTGTGTAAAAAAATTAAGAAAATAATTAAAAACGTCAAATTTCTATCCTTTTGATCTTCTAATTAGTAGTGAAGGAGGTGTTTGGGGGCTACAAAGGGGACCAAAAAACTCATTATTTTCAAGCTCACACGCACCGTTTTGGAGATATGGCAAAAAATGTGTAAAAGTTGGTTAGGTAAATATGGACCTGCTTGTGTAAGATAAGCCATAGGTTAAATTAGTATTGCCACCAACAACGCAAGAGCCCTTTTACCAATACTACATGGGTCCAAATCGCAAAATATTTACATGTCTCGATAAACCTACATAACCGCCCAAAATTATGCTAAGTTTTAACTTCATATAAAATGAATCAAAAATTGCCCAAGTATCGTTTCTATACAAAAGCGTTATTTTTTGCCAAAGTCCTTGCTCCTAATAATATATATATTACTATACCTACCTACTCTCCCAACTTTCTTTCTCGGCAAATTCCAAAATATGGCACGAGCTACCTTATAACTTTATTAGTCCCGCAGATACCCGAAGGCAATGGCATATTATACACCCACATTTTCCTATATGCATTGGTGGTGAGCCCATTGCCTTATTGAAATCTAAAAAAACGTACAGATTTGCAGTTATCACACTTGTAAATCTCTAAAGCCACAACGACAAAGCGTATAAGGATATTATCCCATCAAATTACAAGTACATCAATATTTATTAGTTTTTTAGGCTATTAACAATTTTTAAATCAACGGCATAATAGTTGCTTTTCATCTTGAACTTAACTAAAACGCTTTTGTATAGAAACGATACTGTACTTTGACAGTAGCTAGCTGCCACATATAATAAATAAATAAATAAAAATATTATCTTTTGGCGGGAGAGTGACAAGTGCGGACGCTTGCTGTATATTATTTTCTAAAACTAGTGCATTTATCTTGTTTTATGTGCGGGGTGGTGATTTCTTGGACATAAAAGTTGTGTTAACGTGCTATAGTGATAGACAATGATATATATGCAATGAAATAATATGAAAAAAAAAAAAAAAGAACAATCAATTTTCTCTCTTGACGCGAAAAGTCCACTGAAAACCTCAGTATAAGAATCACCATATACTGAGGGCAAGGACTAGGACCTAGGACTGAGGACTCGACATTGACAAAGACTGGACGACAGGACTAAATAAAAATATAAATACCGAAGACCAGGCTGTATGGACAAAGTTTCCTTTGCCTGCCCAATATGGGCGAAGTCACACAAAATAATAATAATAAATAAATAATTTGCCTGCGATAAAACTTAAAAACAAAAGGGACACATTTACACAAATTAATAAGCAATGAAACCAGAAATGGATATCGATTCTCTGCGCACTGAGCATGAATCAGATGAGCAATGGGAAGTGAGACGAAGCTTTATGGAGGAACACAAGGCGGATTTCAACGAACGTGAATTGATTGTTTTAGCTCAACTATTCACTAATATTGAATTCCTAGGATGTCGGTACGTAACTTTAACTGTAATGTTAACTAATCATCATAAAAGGAGCATTTGAAAAAGATCAATTCTTCTAAATTTACATCATTTTGTACAATCCTATATAGGCGGTATCGCAATCTTAGGTCCGTAACGTTTCTCAATACTCGACCAACGCTTGAGACTAGATTTTGCCATATAAAATCTACTCTCAAGTATTTCTTGAGTGTTGATAAACGTTATGGAATACGGCCCTTAAACCAACAAGCTAACGCGAGTAGATACCGTATGTTCCACGCTATCCCAGATCAGAGTGTTATCATTGGGATTATGGTACATATTAATAATTTAAACAGCCGGTCGCCACAGCCTGCGCCTCTCCATTTCAACACGGCAATGGGCTCACCACCTGTTACATGGGACAAAAATGCATATGGTGAAATGTGGGCATTTATTATGCCTCTGCCTACCCCTTTGGGGGTGGCGTGACAATATGTATGTATTTATAATGTTCTAGAACCTATGTTTGAGAGGGAATTTTAATAGTGTACCTTATTTTTCAGCTACCCTCCTGAGACAATGCAGAGAATAGCAAAACTTGCAGAGAAAGTTTCAGCTAAATACAGAGAAAGCAGAAAAGATAAATTAAAGCGAACATTTGTTCAAGCTAGTGATGCCGCTGAACAAAAGGCTAAAAGGTCTTTTACCAATTAAGATTGATAAAATTGTAATAAAATAGTATCTGATAATCTAGTTAGCAAATCCTTATCAATCAGATCACAATAAAAAATGTAATTTCATTATTTGACGTAATGACTCTAATATGACTATCATTCAATATTAATATTGAATTGATGCTGCACCTAACCCTCGACTAATTAGAACAGTAAAAAGCCAATTTGTACCACACCACATACTACTTGTGTTGCGGTGACCTAAGGGCTGTATTACAGAATGTTTCTCAATACTCAAGAAACACTTGAGAGAGTGTTTCTTGAGTATACAAGGCAAAAACAAGCCTTAAGCGTTTCTAGAGTATTGAGAAATATTCTGTAATACAGCCAGAAGTGTCTGATATCAGCTCTACTCAAGCAATGACAGTTGTACCAGGGTACTATGAAAACTCTTGTGACATGAAGAGAATTTAATGACTTCCATTAAATAAAATGTATTGTGTATATTGTAAATGTCATTTTATTCCTAACTAGCAACCCAACCTGGCTTCGCAGGGGTGCAAAATTCATGTTTAATACATGACACACCATCTTGAATCACTCTTTATCTATTGCTGAAAACTGAAATCAGTTGAGTATTTCTCATAAATTTTTAATAAAGTGGAAAAAGACAATTTGATTCGAGACGGATTGAACCTGTGACCTTTGCCTAACCAAGGCAAATCAAATTGTCTTTTTCCACTTTATTAACAAAAAAAAAAATTTATGAGAAATTTTGCAAATAATTGCTTTAAAAATTTATCAATATACTGAGTGGAGTCCATTGCATCAATGTTTAAAAATAGTTGTAACACTGTTCATTGGCATCGAGTTGTTCATTAGCTCGATAGATGGCTCTGGTCGTACTCTTAAAATGACGATATAAATATGGTAGAGAATTTCAACTTGATTCGATACGGTTTGGGTAGTTCAGGTGGCTAGAACATTGCCCTGGTTAGGCAAAGATCAGAGGTTCAATCCCTGTCTCGAATCAAATTGTCTTTTTCCACTTTATTAAAAATTTATGAGAAATTTAGCAAATAATTGCTTTAAAAATTTATCAGTTGAGTATTTGAAAAAATCTCAGCAAATTGACAACGGGAACAGCTTAATTTTAATACTATGTAAAGATTTCTATAGAAGAAGTCTAACATATTAAAAAGTGAAAAACAAGGCAAGCCATACTATCACAAAAGTATGACAAAGTCCTAGGAGAAGATAAAATAACCAATGAAAAAAGCTAAATGTTGAAAATCCTTTTAACCTTGATGACAATTTCTCGTTGTACAATACCTTTTGGTTTCTATCACCAGTATAATGGGACGCTCCAAACCATATGGTAAATCTTTCATTGATGTCATGCACAAGAACCACATAGGGCATACAAATAAGTAAATATTGTGACCAGCTTGTACAAGGATTAGGGTAAATTTCACCCACTGCTATTTATAAGCAATTGCTAAACTAGAGTTAACTACGTTAAGAACTAGTCTTAATGTCCGTTGATTTCACACGGACATTAAGACTAGTTCTTAACGTAACGGACACATGTCAGATTTGACACCAGCTTTAGTACTGTAGAAGCCTTGCTTCAAGGTATGCAGTGAGTCAGCTTTTCTTTATCTCATCTACTACTAAATGACATAGTCTTTTAAATGCTGACTTATGTATCTCTAGCAGACTTGCTAGTTCAGTCACATTGATTATTGATTTCGAAGTCTTGATTTGTTGCACGTAAGCCAGAAATAGCTTCCCATAGTTTTTATCAGTGGAACAAATTGCAGAATGTGTTTTTAATAACAAAAGTATTTTCATTTGTACAATGTCAGTTTTGTTACAGCTTCTATATGCAGTGTAGATAATGAACAGATTGTGTTTAAACACTTCGCCAGATAGTGCAAAGTCAGTTATGTCGTTTATTAGAACAGAGAGTTGATCTCCTTCCAATGATGATATTAGGTCATTTAAAATGCTACTTTGTACATTTAAGTCATTCATTATCACTTTCAGAAGGATTTTAAAACAACGAGTGTGTAGTTTGTAAGATTTAAGTAACAATTCTGTACATAACCTAGAATTTTCCCTTCTGATGTATATAGGTAGAAAATGTTCATAGAATCTATATAAAAACTTATTATCAATGTTCAACGTGTCAAAAACATATTGAATCAGTTCCGTAATAGTATCTATTGGAAGAGTTTCAGCTAGTTTTATAAGAGAATTTGGTTTATCCTGGAGTTTAATGAGATGGTGAAACTTCGCTGATAAATCGAAATCAGGATCTTGTAACTGTTCTAATGACTTCAGTAATTCTTCTTGATTTTCTTGAGGCTCTACAATTAAATTCTCCTCTGGCGAGTCTGTTATTACAATGGTATTATTGACTTTGTTATTAAGTTCCAAGTTTCTAGGTCCAAATATTTTTAACCACTTGTTAGAATCATCGGCCGATGCAATTATTGCAGCATTGAGACATTGCTGTAGTAGTGGTTTAGAATCTTGGGAAAATGACCAAATATGGGACATATTTTCGTATTTATTCAAAGAACAAACAATTTTTTTTTTTTGTTTTTGGCGATGTCCGGCTTGAACTTAGCCACGACGCAGTAAAAGTTTAGGAAACGATAGTATATGAAAAGGATTAAGGAATTTCGGGAAAGGATCAAAATGGTTTGAAACAATACATTCTTAAAGTAATATTTAGATTTTTAAATGATTAACAGTTATAAATAAAGATATGGTTTTATAAATATTAATATCAAGTTTATGTCATAAGGAGTTAATACAAGATGGAAGAGGAACTGAAGGGATAATAAGGATTCAAAAAATTCTGTATGGTTATATAGAGGGCAAGCGAAAAGAATATGGTTTAAATCACCTATATCTGTACCACATTCAGAAATGTCAGTGTTAATAATTCTAAATTTTGCAAGGTGCACTGGAGCACATGTGTGACCTAATCTCATTCTAGTTATTTTAGAAGTCGTCGTTTTACCAAATTTGAATTTTGAAAACCAAGGTTTAACAGGTATTGTAGGCTGAATTTGACTGAAATGTTTACCTTTCACGTGGCTGCTAATGTGCCAGTCTTTTCCCCAGGATTCGAGAAGATCCTTTTTAGAAAGAGACATTAAGTTGGAGCAGTGGTTTTTATATGCGAACAAATCCCCACATGAAACTGCCTCATTGGCAAGTCTATCCGCGTAGTCGTTGCCAAAAATACCTTGATGACTAGGCATCCATACAAACTTTACGTCTAAACCGATAGATGAACATTTCTGTAACAAATTTCGACATTCAAAAACAACAGTCAAATGGTTTGATTTAAAAGGGAATCGCTGTAGAGCTTGTAAAGCACTTTTGGAGTCTATGATGATTGCGGTCTTTGAGAAAAAAAACTAACTAACTAACTATCTTCACGCTGTATCCCTGACGGGGTAGTCAGAGAGGACAGATCGCCAGGCTTCGCGATCCATGCATACTTCTTTCGCTTCTTCGAGATTCATCAATCGCTTCATATACGCACGTCTGGGTATCCGAGTACTTTTGACCTTTCCGTTTTTGAGCAATCTGCTCACGTGGTCTTCATATTGTAACGTTACAATTTTCCGGGAGGGGAAAAAGGTAAAGTTTAGGAGAAAACTGTCACCAGGACTGGAGGAGTCCTGCTTAAGTGAAAAAGTAAAAGAAAAAGGAATAGGTAACATTAATTTTATACATGTTAAAATATAAGTATAAGTATAAGGGCAGGAAAACCGGGGGTAAAGTTGAAGGTCTTGACGGTTTCTTTAAAAGAGCAGGTTATCAGCACACGTCGCTAAGAAGGGGGCCTCGAGTAGGCCTCCCGTTGATAGGAAGAGGGGGCCTCGAGTAGGCCTCTACGTCGCTGAGAAGGGGGCCTCAAATCCCCTCAAGGCCTCTACGTCACCGACCTCGGAGAAGCTGGTCGCGAACTCAGGCAGGTAGAGAGCTGAAACTGACGAGCGGTCGGCGTCTTTCACAGAGCCGGTTAAGAACACACAACACTGCAGACCATCACTTCACTATTTCTGGAGAGCACAACCCTCACACTCAGCACTTATTCCCAGCACCTCTCAAGGTGAGCACCAAAAGTAGACTCTCTTCACGGCCCCGGCTCCCTTCCTTTTATAGATTGGTTGACATTTCAAAATTTTAACAATGTGATTCTAGAACATAAAATAAGAATAAAAATTTATAACCAGGTCTAATACCTATACAACCTAACCTACTGACAGCTCTATCAATAAATTAAAAATAAAATCTAGGCTTGTCATTAACTGACATTAAAAATTACAAAATGTAAACAAACATTAAGAGAGCATAAAGAAATAAAATATAAAAGCCTAGGAATGATTCAGATAATGGTCATGCAGATAATTTGGAGAGAACGTATAATAAAACATTTAATTAAAAAAGTAAGTAAAAATTGTTACATTACATGATTACAAAATGTAAACAAACATTAAGAGAGCATAAAGAAATAAAATATAAAAGCCTAGGAATGATTCAGATAATGGTCATGCAGATAATTTGGAGAGAACGTATAATAAAACATTTAATTAAAAAAGTAAGTAAAAATTGTTACATTACAATATGTAAGTCTCGGCCTTCCCTGACTCCTTCTACCCTCTACTTTTGAACAATATATATTCTTCGTCAATCGTTCCTCACTCATTCTTTGAGAGTTTTAATAATAATATGTATTCCAAAGACTTCAGTAATCCGAAGCATTCACCGGTAAATACTGATGTCTCTGGTGGGAGTCTAACTTTCTGGACAATCTTGAACTGATGGTGATATACTCCTATTCCGACACAATCCAAATTACTATGCTTAGAAGCATCACTGTATATATGATGCCAATCTTGAAATTCGTGATTGAGATAGTAGTTGAAGTTGGCATTAGCATTTATGTCATTTTGAAAATCACAGGTTAGAATAATAGAAGGTGAAATAGTTAAGGAATCATAAGATGTAGAAAAAAGGGGGAGACGAGAAGATCTGTGAGTAGGGGATTGTAGAGATAAAAATTTACGAAAGCTGCTAATAAGGCAAGGAACCTTTTTGTGAGATAAGAGTTAGTGATTTGTAAAGATTGAAACACAAATCGGTCACAAAGATATTGTCTACGATGTATCAGTGGAGGTTCAACACATTCAACTTGAAGAGCGTTGATGGGGCTGGGTTTCATACAACCTGATATAATTCGAAGAGCTTTATATTGTACTCTGTCCAGTTTATTTAAGCCAATTATACCACAGGGTTCTAAAAGAAATGACCCGTAATCTAGAAGACTTCTAGTCAATGCGTTATAAAGAAGTTTTTGAGAAGTTGGATGAGCTCCCCACCAAACACACGACAAGCATCTCAAGATATTTAAATTACGTTCACATTTTGCAGTAATATGGTAACAATGTTGGAGCCCAGATAATTTAGCGTCTAAAATAATTCCTAAGAACTTTGCATGCTCATAAACTGGAAGTCGTGAGCTTTCATAAAAACTGATACAGTAGGAGGACACCGCATCCGGGAAAATAATACAACAGAACTTTTGGGCACTGATAGACTTAGGCGATTAATTTTAAGGGAATCAAGAGCTGATAATAACTTATCAGGTGATCTCTCAATCGATAGTCCCGAAGTATAAGCCCAGATAATATAGCCCAGAGTAAAACGTCTGCATATTGTAAAATATTTATGTTGCTTTTCACTACTGTACTTTCTAGGTCATATGTATATATATTATAAAGGAGAGGACTTAATACTGATCCCTGTGGTAAACCTCTCGAAGCTATTCTTGTAATAGTGAGGGAGTCCGGAAGGATAACCTTAACACATCTCTCAGACAGAAAATTTATGATAAAATTTTGTAATAATATAGGGACATCCAGTTTAAAAAGCTTTTTTTGCAGTATATTTAGCTATCATACGCAGCAGCTATGTCTAGAAAACAGGCCAGAAGTGTGATTATTTGAAAAGCTAGACGAATATCAGTGGTAAATATGGCTACACTGTCTATGGTACTTTTACCCTTTCTAAATCCATACTGACTATTGGATAATAGACCTTTATTTTCAATAAACCATTCTAGTCTATTTTTGACGAGGTGTTCAGCCAGTTTAGCAACCACAGGGGATAGGGCTATTGGACGGTAAGATGACGCTTCAGATGAAGGTTTGTTAGTTTTACGAATTGGAATTACTTCTTGCACTTTCCAAGCTGTGGGGATGTTGCCTGATAGCATTACATATATATCATCCATGTGAGTGAAAAATGAATAGGGGATATTATTTAGATAATAATTAATATTTTTATCCTAATTATTATTATTTAGATAATAATAATTAGGATATTATTCTATCCAATAGTAGTAGAACCAGGGCTTGAATCTTTAACATAAGTTAGAATGCCTTTTAATTCATTAAGAGTAAAAGGCTTGTTGAGACTCGATGACTGCGTTTCCAATTTACAGTGGATTTGCAAGGGACAAGGAGTAATATTAAGAGGAACAAAAGGAGGAATCAGAGTATCCAGAAAGTTTTCAACAACAGTTCTGTGTATAAGTGGAGGGTTTGAAAGCAGATCTGAAGCGTTTGATATATTTTCAAACTAAAGTTGGGTGAACATTAGGGGATACAGAATTACAGAATGTTTGCCAGCTTTCCCATTTTTTTTGCTTAAATAATTTACGGGTGCTAGTTATAATTTCCGAAAGAGAATTAAAATTTTCCATCGTATAATAATGTTTGTAAATATATTCTGCTATTTTTCTTTTTTTAATCTGTTCCCGACATTCTGAATCCCGCTCCTCCTTGGTGGGCCAAGGAGGAGCGGGGATCTTCGTTACTTTTGTTTGATGTTTAGTTGGAAACAATGAGTCAGCTATTTCAATTAAAATCTTACTAATTAAATTATTACATTCATCTATATTACTGTCGTTAATGTTTGGAAGTTGTGAAAATCTATTTTTAACCTGTTGTTGAAACGCATCCCAGTTAACGTTAGATAATTTATGTTTGAGTCGAGGTTGACGTTTTTGTAATTGGATGCTGGAAAAGTTATTAGGAAATGAAATGACAATAGGGAAGTGATCACTACCGTAGTTAGACTCCAGAGTGTACCAGGACAAAGAGTGGGAGAACACAGAGTTAAATCTGGTGTGCTAATTAGCTCATTAGGAGTAGTAAACATATTATTTACTTCATCATAAATCTCAGATGACGGGTGAGATGTAAACGGAAACAAAGCATATGTTATTTATTTTTACAGATATTATCGAGAAGCCGGTACCATGGCTAGGTAGCTAGCTCTAAATGAGAAAAAAGAAGAGATTTTTTCACAAGCAAAGCAACTCCACCATAGCCATCACTTCTGTCTTCTCTCAAGCAAGTGAAGCCTGAAAGTTTAAAATTATGTTCTGGCTTAAGCCAGGTTTCTTGTATAGCTATTAAAGATGGTTCATATTTATTAATCAAGTAAATTAGTTCACTTTTTCTGCGGCTTATGCTGCAGCAGTTCCATTGCATTAGGGAGAACTGATCCATTATTAATTGTGTAATTTACTTCTGTATCTGATAGTATAGCAGCGTTGGACGGTAATTTAATCATATAGCATTGTTGTAAAGAACTGATAAGAGTTAAAATTAATTGTTTAATGGGAATTTCAGATAGAGAATCATTATTACAGTTATTGATAGTGCCAATATTCGTAATGGAATTGTATAATCTTTTGTTAAGTTAGAATGGGCTAATTGATCATATCCATATCTTTTAAATTTTTGAGGTTGCTTCGGTTTCAAGAATACTGTTTTGTTGTATGAGTTATTATGATAAGTATGATTTGGAATATTTTGTACTGACCTATGTTGAGGAGCAGACATGAGAGTATCAGAATAGGGTTTGCTAACAGGAGGGTGTAACTTCAAGGCTTCAGCATAAAATATAAAACTTTTGGCCATTGTTTCCTTAATCCCCTTTTGCCTATAGAATTCAGGGCATATTTTAACCCGTATCCGCTTTGCATCTTGGAACATTGGCACGCTGACTGGGCGTGCGGTAGAGTTGGCCGAAGTACTTTCCAGGCAAAGGGTGGATGTGGCGTTCCTGCAGGAGACTCGGTGGAAGAGCAACAGAGCCCGGCCTTTGCAGAAAGGCTACTACACGGGTGCTCCTGGTGGGGAGAACGGGATGGCGGTGGTGCTCTCCGAAGGGCTGCAGAGCGGCATCTTGGTGGTGAAACGCTGTAGCGACCGGCTTATGATCGTGAGGATGCTTATCGATGGGATTATTACCCACCTGATAAGTGCCTACGCGCCACAGGCCGGTTGTAGCGACGCCGATAAGATGTCGTTTTGGGGCCAACTCGAGGGAGTGCTTCGGAGCAATACGTTGTCACAGGGAATCGTTTTGGGTGGGTGAGAGGTGTGAGGAGTTTGAGCGTGTTCATGGTCGTTTTGCATATGGCACCCGCAACGCTGAAGGAGAAACTATCCTCAGAACGTGTGCGGCTGCCGATCTGGCCATTGTGAACACGTATTTCAAAAAGAAATCCGAACATCTAATCACCTACAAGAGCGGGAGGCGTACAGCTCAGATCGATTTCCTACTCACTAGGCGACACAGCATCGGCAAGGTGGTCAACTGCAAGGTCATACCCTGTGAGAGTCTTACTGCACAACACCGTCTCCTTGTCATGGACCTCTGCGTAAAGCCTAAAGGCAAACGCATCGAGCGGTGCCAGCGCCGCATCAGATGGTGGCTGCTTGATGAAACTAGGTCCCAGGAGTTCGTCTCAGCTGTCGGTGACAAGTGCACCGACACTGAAGGTGAACCAGTTCAAGATTACTGGGATAAAGTTCAGGCGGCCATCCTTGGAGCGGCGAAGGTGGTGCTCGGTGAGTCTAAAAGTGGATGCAAATGTGACAAGGAAATTTGGTGGTGGAACGACGCAGTCTTGAGGGAGACCAGGGAGTAGAAAGCCCTCTTTAAAAAGTGGCAAGCGACCGGATTTCCCGAAGACCGCGACGCGTACAGGGCTGCCAAGCGAGCCACAAAGAGAGCTGTAGCCAGAGCCAGACGAGACCACTTACAACCTTTGTATGATGAGCTGGAATCGTCTGAGGGGCAGAAGCTCATATATAAGCTGGCGCGCTCCAGGGTCAAAGCGGCACAGGATATATCCAAGTGTCGCTGTGTAAAAGACCCTGAGGGCAACCTGTTAAAGACCTCGCGGTAAAGGAGAGATGGCGCTCGTACTTCCACGAGCTGCTTAATAAACAGCATAAAGAGGTGCGACCTCCCTCCGAATCAGGGACTAGTGCCACCGGTAACGCCTGGAGAAGTCCTGACTGCGCTTCGCCGCATGAAGAATCGGAAAGCTGTCGGACCCGATGGAGTCCCCATCGAAGCCTGGAAGGCGATGGGTCCGGTCCTCGCGGTGTGGGCATCTTAGTAAACCTTTTTAACCGCATACTCCTCAGCGGGCAGATCCCAAATCAATGGAGACTGAGTATTATTACTCCAGTCTTCAAATGTAAGGGGTCAGTGCAGGAGTGCGGGAGCTACCGCGGTATAAAGGTGATGTCCCACACCATGAAGATCTTCGAGAGGATTATAGACTCGGATCCGGCAGGAGTGTACTCTCTCGGAGTGTCAATATGGGTTTCGCCCTGGTGATGGGACCACGGACCCTGTTTTTGCCCTGAGGGTTGTCGCAGAGAACTACAGGTCGAAGAACACGCCTCTGCACTGTTTGTTTGTAGACATGCAGAAGGCCTTCGACTGTGTTCCTCGTGCGATGATCTGGTGGGCACTGCGGTCCAAAGGGGTTCCAAAGGTCTATATTGATACTACCCGGGACATGTACTGTGACTCCGATTCAATTGTTCGGACTCCTGTTGGCGACACGAAACCCTTCCCCATCACCGCCGGAATACACTAACTACATAACTAAGTTATGACGCCATGTCATCTTTCGAAGATTTAATTTGTCGCATAAGACGTGTCGCTAAGTCATTGCAAGCGCCCGTGCCCGTAGTAGTCACCGATTCGAAACCCGGGCCAGCCGGTTTTGATTTGCTGAAACGGGACCGACCTAAATTACCGCCTATACAAATACCCGAATTTGATGGCGATATTAAAAATTGGCCTTTGTTTTTCGCTAGTTTCGAAAATACGATCCATAATAATAATGCGTTATCGGATTACGAAAAATTACATTACTTAGTTAGTAAACTAACCGGGAAAGCAAAAACCGTTTACGCCGGTATAACGCTTTGCGCCGAAAATTATAGTTTGATTTTGAATGAAAAGAATGTCAAGGTCAATGACCTCTGTGACTTTTTGTTTTTGTATATCGGTTTAAAGAAATTAGATTCCGAAACCGTTCGCTTATTTGAAATGGATAGACCTGGCCATCAAATACCTAAGTTCGACGATTTAGAAACTTTCGTTCGTCAACATATTCGAAATTTGCAACGAACTTCGTTAAACCACGGAGTAGCGAAAAATAGTCCGACTAATCGTAGTAAGCCCACGAAGTCCACGCATTCTTTTGTTAATTTTGAACCCACAACTTCGCAATCGCAAGTGTTGCATTCGAAAAATTGTTCTTTGTGTCAAGCTCACCATGACCAACTTTATAAGTGTTCGGGGCTCAATAAGCTCACTCCGGGCGATCGCTATAAATTTGTTCGTTCTAGTAATTTATGTATCAATTGTCTCAGTAAGAAACATCGTGTTTCATTCTGTAATTCGAATAATTTTTGTCGCAAGTGTAATGGTAAACATCATTGATTATTATACTTCGAAAACAATAATGCCGCGTCCAATTTAAACTCAGTTGGTGCCTCGCGCGTTAATCCTAACCGTCCGTCCGCTGTGACGTCACGGCCGCCCGCCCGTTGAATCGCGACGGGGAGCGCTCTCGCGTGTTTTCGTCCCCGTCCGCGCCTAGCGACGGCGGCGCCACTGCCACGAACGATGTCGCTTTGTGCTCGCTATCAAGTTTGCACACAAGCCCTACTACGGTACTTCTAGCAACCGCTCGAGTTGTTGTTTACGATTCGCATGGTAGGGGACATAGTGTTCGCGCACTTTTAGATAGTGCTTCTCAAAGTAATTTTATTAGTAAAAAATTGTTGTAGTCGTCTTGGTTTGCATATAAATAACCGCCCCGCCTGTAATGTTGTGAAAGGTATTGGGGGTTCCACTAAAGCCGTTCAGGGTTCTGTAGGGATTAAATTCCACTCGCGTTTTGATTTTAATGTTAGTTTTTCGATGGATTCGCTAGTCGTCGATAAGGTTACCGAACTTTTACCGACTGTCGCAGTCAATACCTCATTATTGACTTATTTTAGAGATTTGCCTTTGGCCGATGATACTTACGCCGTTCCAGGAGATATTGATTTGTTAGTTGGCGCTTCGATTTTCCCGCACCTCCTGTTGCAGCTTAAGGTTCAAGGTCACCGCACCCCGTGCCGTTCGCCTTAGAGACGGTTCTTCGGTTTGTTATTGTTGGTTCCGCACCCGCTTATTTTGATTGTAACTCGACAGTGTCTTATTGTTGCACCGTCGAGCCGCTGGACTCCGCTGTCCGTAAATTCTGGGAGATAGAAGAGGTGAACGTCCCTCCTATTGTCAGCCCAGATGATAAACTTTGTGAAGAGTTTTATAGTCGCACGACTACTCGCGATAATGACAGTCGTTATGTTGTCGCACTCCCCTTTAAGGGTGATGTTAATTCGCTTGGAGATTCTTTTCAGTCATCCGAAAAACGCTTCTTTTGTTTAGAACGGAAAATGCAGACATCTCCAAAGTTGAAGGAGGCTTACGATAGCGTAATAATAGAATATTTGGATAAAGGTTTCATTTCACCCGCGCCTCCCGAAACCGAAGAGACGAAGCACGCTCCTTCGTATACCATACCGCACCATGGAGTTGTCCGCGAGGATAAACTAACCACCAAGATGCGCGTTGTTTTAGATGGCAGCGCCAAAACTAGTTCGAATGTTTCTGTAAACGATATTTTGCATAGTGGTCAAAATCTCCAAGGAAATTTGTTCGAAATTATAGTAAACTTTCGCTTATTCGCTGTCGCGCTTTCAGCCGACATTAGACAAATGTTTCTTTGTATTGGTGTTCGCGAATCAGATCGCCGAATTCAACGCATGAATATAGATAGAACTTTCGCATTCTCGGACTCGACCGTCGCTTTGTGTTGGACACATTCTTCGCCCCATCGTTGGGATACATTTGTCTCAAATAGGGTGGCCAAAATTCAGTCCGAATTGGCGCCGCATAACTTTTATCACGTCTCAGGTACGGACAACCCTGCCGATTGTTTGTCTCGTGGGTTAACACCTGCACAGATTTTGGATCATCCGTTGTGGTTCCATGGCTCTTCCTGGTGCCAAGCCCCACTTGATGAATGGCCTGTTAGTCCTTTCAACACCGCTACTGTGTGAAAAATCGCCTATCTTAGAGTTGGCTAGCTGTGTTTCATCGTGGTCGATTCTTTTACGTAGTGTTGTTTTATTTGTCGATTTTTGAAAATCCTTCCTCGTCGCGAGCATGTTACCGCCTTTGACTTAAACAAGGCTGAGTTAATCGTGCTTCGTGAACTTCAGAGATTTTATTTTTCGTCTGAAATTAGAAATTTGGAATTGAATAAGCCTTGTAGTCGCGCTTTTCAGCATTTGAAACCTTTTCTGAAGGATGGCCTCATTCGAGTTGGTGGTCGTTTGAGCCAGTCCGCATTAGAGTACGATCAAATGCATCCTATAGTTCTCCCGCGCAAGGATCATATCGTTGATCTTTTAGTTGAATATCACCAAAGGGTGAATTGTCACGCTGGTCCAGATTTATTAATGTCAATTCTGCGCCAGAAATACTGGATTCTCTCCGCACGCAATTTGATTCGTTCGATAGTTCATAGATGTATTGCGTGTTTCAAACTTCACCCGTGGTCAATCGCGCCCGAAATGGCCGATCATCGTCCTTGTCGTGTTGTTCAGGCTGCTAAACCGTTCGTACACACGGGTACAGATTACGCTGGCCCCTTCAGGGTAACAGTTTCTTGTGGTCGTGGTATACGCTCCACGAAAGCTTATGTTGTTCTTTTTGTTTGTATGACGACTCGCGCCGTTCATATAGAGTTAGCTGGTTGTTTGAGCACGCCATGCTCCATGGCTGCATTTAAAATATTTTTGTCGCGTCGGGGTTCCGTATCTCGAATGTATTCGGACAACGGTACGAATTGCGTCGGAGCTCGTCATAACCTTTCCGAACTACATAATTTTTTGCGTTCCAAATACTTTACGTTTGAAGAGCTGAGCACCGTGCTCACTCAAGTCGAGGCCGTAATGAATACGCGACCTCTTTGTAGAACCTTGTCTAGTGATCCCTCGCTTGCACTGACTCCAGCGCACTTTTTGAATGTGACGTTGAACATTCAAACATTGAACCATCAGATGTTTGAAGATATCCCTATTACAAAGATGGTAGCTATTCCAATTACAAATTCATCAGATTCCCGAAAATGAAACCCTCGCAGGTTTCGATTGCAACCGGGACTGACGCTCGGATAACTTTGAATATTCAAACATCGAACCGGCATCTATTTCAATCACAAATTCATCAAATACTTGGAAGATACGTAAGAGTTTGACTTGCAACCGGGACTAACGCTCGGATGACGTTGAACATTTAAACTTCGAACCTGCGGCTACTTCAAACACAAATTCATAAAATACTCAAAACAAACGTAAGGGTTTGACTTGCAACCGGAACCAACGCTCAGATGACGTTGAAAATTCGAACTTTGAACCCACACCTATGTCAAACACAAATTCATGAAATTCTTATTTTATTCATTAGAATTAGTTAAGGTTTCGGTTACTACCGGGACTAACGCTCGGATGACGTTAAACATTCCAACTTTCGAACCGGCATCGTTCCCAATCACAAATTCACCAAATTCTCAGAAAGACTCAGGTGACGTTGAAAATTCAAACATCGAACCTCTACTCTAATAAAAATTTATCAAATACTTAGTTGCGTGGTTTTCGGTCGCAACCGGGACCAACGCTCGGATAGTGATAAACATTCAAACATCAAACCTTCGCGCGACCAGAAGGCTGGTTATTTCCTTGCACAAAGGACTAGTATTGCCATTCAACGTGGCAATGCTGCCAGTCTTCTGGGAACGTTTCCGGTCAGCGATGATGCGGAGCAATTTTTTGACGCGTTGTAGGTAATGTATATTTATTTAAGTTTAGTTAGTTGTTTTTTTTATATTTAGTGTTAGGTTATGCTTTTAATTTTATTTGTATATATATAAATATCCATCACGCCTTATTCCCGAAAGGGTGGCAGAGGCATATTATATGCCCACTTTTCACCGTGTGGATTTACCTGTCTCACGTAATAGGTGGTGAGCCCATTGCCGTGTTGAAATAGACAGACGCAGGTTGTGGCTACCTGCTGTTGAAATTTTCAAGCCGCCCATAAGGCCTTCAACCAGGCTTAACGACTGCCATTTTACTGGCAACCGGGACCAACGGCTTAACGTGCCTTCCCAAACACGGAAACGCTCGCAAATGTAAATGCCACAAAGTGGTCACCCATCCGAGGACCAGCCATGGTGAAAGTAGCGTAACTCAGTGATCGTTTACAGAACACTGAGACCGCGGGTCCACGAGCGCTTCATTTGTATCTATATATAATTTCATTTCATTTTGTGATTGATGAATCTCGAAGAAGCGAAAGAAGTATGCATGGATCGCGAAACCTGGCGATCTGTCCTCTCTGACTACCCCGTCAGGGATACAGCGTGAAGATAGTTAATTAGTTAGTTTTTTATATATAATTTGTTAATTTTAAATATTATAGAACATCAAACCCGCATCAACTGCTACTATAAATTCATTAAAAAAATACAAAAAAAACGGGCGAGAGTAACGGGCGCCGCAGGGACTAATATAGATTATGATATTTAAAAAAAAAGTTGTTGAAGATAATGTGACATAATGCATTAGGTACATATACGTAAATTATCTACTAGTTCAAACATTATAACCATCAGATTTCTGACACTCGCAACTCACCGAAATTCAGTTCCAAGTTCAAAACATCGCGGAACAATATAACTCGAGATAAACTTTAGACCGACGTGCTCACACCTTGAATTTCTAGACGGCACTGAATTTTTAGCGGTCGCGTATTCTAATATAAATCCTTTAAAATGGAGGCTACTTTTCCATACTAAAATGTATGAACAAACTACCGTAAGAAAATGAGATATGTTTAGGCTTAGATTGTTGCTTTTAATTTGAATGAATAATAAAACTACTGTGGTAAATGAATTATCTATACTTTTGTCTCCAACCAAAAATCATTTATCAATGTTGTCAAGCAGTTTTCTCAAAAAAAAAAAAAATATTTTTTAGGGAAATCGCGCGTGGTGTTGTTATAGATGCATTATTTAAGAAACTGAAAATAATAATTTTTGACATTTCAATGACACCAGTGCCATAGCATTTTTAAAACGCCTAGTATTATGTGCGTTTTTAAGGACTCGCCCCTTAACGGTGAGAAACTATATAGGTCGCGCGGCGAATGATGAGCTCTGTAAGAAAGTGGAAGGGGATTGCGCAGAACTCATAAATTAGGTCTAATTGAACATTTGATTTGATTGACAGGGGGTGAAGGGCGGGAGAGTAGGAGCGTGGACGCATGAGTGGTCGAAATCCTACACGCACACTAGGGCACAGCCGCACACTACACCGTGATATGACGGCACGTGTTGTCACTAGTCTCGGTACTGTCACGCACATAAATATTCTACTCTTTTTGGCAAATCTTTAATAGCGTATTGAGGTTTTGATGCGCTAAGCTGGAAAAGGGTATGCTCCGTTGGTTTGGTCACGTCCTACGAATGAGTGGGTAATGATTGACGAAGTATATATATTGTCTGAAAGTAGAGTGTAGAAGAAATCAGGGTAGGCCGTGACTTGCATATGAAAATCCCGTGAGCAGATTGCTCAAAAACGAAAAAGTTTAAAGTACTCGGATACCCAGCCGAGCGTGTATGAAGCGAAATAAGAATGCATGGATCGCGAAGCCTGGCAATCTGTCCTCTCTGACTACCCCGTAAGGGATACAGTGTGAAGATAGTTAAGTTATACATTTTCGACGATTTCATTTGTTTAATTCAAAAAAACAATAATTACGTCTGTCATTCACCGGAGTAAGCTGAGACTTCTTTCACTTCTTTTACTTTAATAAGTATTGTCAGTATCACACACATGATATACCTATTTCTACATTAAAATAATACAAGAAGCGCTCGTGGCCCCGCGGTCTCAGTGTTCGGTAAACGATCACTGAGGTACGCAACTTTCACTATGGCTGGTCGTCGGATGGGTGACCACTTTGTGGCATTTACATTTGCGAGCGTTTCCGTGCTTCGGAAGGCACGTTAAGCCGTTGGTCCCGGTTGCCAGTAAAATGGCAGTCGTTAAGCCTGGTTGAAGGCCTTATAGGCGGCTTAAAAAATTTCAACAGCAGGTAGCCACAGCCTGCGTCTGTCTATTTCAACACGGCAATGGGCTCACCACCTATTACGTGGGACAGGAATCCACACGGTGAAAAGTGGGCATATAATATGCCTCTGCCACCCCTTCGGGGATAAGGCGTGATGGATATTTATTTATTTTATTTATTTATTTAAAATAATACAATAAAAATGTTTTTTGCACGCCTCATAAGCGAAGCGTTGAGGTAGGTAATACTGCCACTTCGCGCAAACATCTGATTTTTCAAACCTAAAATGTCTCTATTTATCATATACTAGTTAAGGCCCGCGGCGTCGCCCGCGTAGGGACGTTTTCCCGTTCCCGTTTCCCACAGGAACTTGTTCCTGGGATAAAAAGTAGCCTATGTTCGTCTCCTGGCTCTAAGCTCCCTCTCCACCAATTTTCAGCCAAATTGGTTCAGTGGTTTAGGCGTGTAAGCATAACAGACAGACAGACAGAGTTACTTTCGTAATTATAATAATAGTAGGGATTGCACTTGTAAAATAATATATACACACACATATCAAGAAAAAACACTATTTTTAACACTCATGATATTTTTGATGCCATTTTTGTTATTTAAAATAGTTATAAAACTGTTTAAAAAAGTTCTGTCTTGGACGTCCGTGTGTCTGTATGTTACGGATTATTTTCTTGTTTACACGATAACAACCGAAATACTTTACTAATCGAGTCTTTTTTTTCTCTTACGCTTCAGTATAATTAGGAATAGAACCCTTTCACTTTTCACGGTCTGATTAGATGTGGTTTAATTGTCATTATCTTTACTTTATTTGTTTCATAACCTCTACTCGATAATTCATAGCAAAGTTTGTAAGCTTGTAATTCTTTTTTTTATAATATAATAAAAGCTTGTGAGGCGTGCACTCTTCTGTGTTTCTAATTTTTTTTAAATACGTTCTCTGAAAAATAAATAAAATCTATCATGGTTTAATATTTTCACGCAAAACATTTTGAACTCACTTGTTGTAAATAATATATACCTACGTTATAAAATAATAATAAAATGTTTAATGGTTCAAAGCAGAGTCGTATTAAACTTGATTCTTTGTGTAATAATATTGTGCGCGATTATACATGCGCAAACTATCCCCACTAATTTTTGCCAGAGCTCATCATTCGCCGCGCGACCCTTGGAACTATAGTGGACTTAAGTTTCCTTTGCCAGCCATAAATGGGCGAATACAAATAACAACAACAGCAACTGTCAACTAGTCTAGTTTATTTAGACTTTTGGCGCAAAGATGAGCAGTGTTGCACGTTTGTCGTATATTATTTTCAAAAACTAGTGTAAAATTCGTGTTTTTGTGTTTAATAATGGTGGAATATTATACATAAAGAGTTCGGAAGTGCATTAGTTAAAGAAAGTGATATATGGCAATGAATAGCGGTGTTGTTTGTGTTAGTGCCAAATTTCCATAGAGAGCTGCAATAAGGGATTTACTGCCTTATTGTAGCACGGACTAGGACCTAGGACTGAGGACTTGACATCGACAAACGACTAGACAGGACTAAAACAAAATAACAAGTAAATAATAAATACTGAAGACTAGGCTGTATGGACTAAGTTTCCTTTGCGTGCCCAAGATGGGCGAAAACAACTAAAAAAAAAAATTGTTGTTATATTCTTTACATTTATTATTTACATATCTTACAGAATTTTACTCGTATTTTACTACTCTGAAATCATGAATTCCAAAATTTTCTGAATTAAAATGAAATATATAAAAAGGATTAAGTTACATTAAAGTCATTACGCTGAAGTAGTTTCATAAGAAAACATCGGTATTATCTTTGTATATCTAAGAAAAATAACATGTCTTATTAAAATAATTTATAAGAGTACAAATACAATAACAAAATATAATTTTGTACTTTCGGAAACCATCAGAAAGATAATTAGAGGTCATTCTCGGAAACTCTAAAGTCAACTTTGTACCAGTGACCCGCGCAAACACTTATTGCCTAACTAAGAAACTTATGGAGAAACCTGTGAACTCTTAAAAATATACTGGACAACTTTGTTGCTAGCCAAGCGCACCAGATATGCACGCAACAGCTGCCAGCTGTTAGGACATTAAAAAATAATATTAAACTTACAATAAACTCATAATGATAAAGTTGTTGATGTGTAGAATTTGCTTAGCAGTCGACGATCAAATGCGATTGATCGCTGATACGCGTCTACAATATATGTACGAGTCTTTAACTCTGAAACCAGTAAGTATTTGTATTCTTTCTTTAAATAAACAACTTCTCAGTCACACTTACATATGGCAGTGAAAGTTGGGTATGGCAGAAGAAGTACAAATGAAAAATTAATGCTGTGGAAATGAAAAGTCTGCAAAGTATAGCTAGAGAGAAATTGATAGACAAAGAAAGACATAGCGTGATAGGGGAACACTGCAGCAGAAGATGTAGTGACCAAGATAGAAAAACGGATGCTTAGATGGTCCGGACACGTGGAAAGGATGGATGAAAATAGACTGACAAAGCAGATTTATGTGGCAGGAGTGAATGGGCATACTGGTAGGTGTTGACCTCGGCATACGCATGCCAATCAAATTGAAGAGCTTATGACAAAAGGCCAGGTCAAGGGTAACCTTAACCGGTGAGCTTGTATGAAAGACTTATGAAAGTAGAAGAAGCGAAAGTTGTATGCCAGATTCATAGCAAGTGGAAAGCCTTAGTCTCTGCCTACCCCGATGGGAGACAGGCATGATGAATTGTATGTTTGTATCAGTCACACCTTTATCCCTGAAAAAGGCTTACCTTTACAGGGATATAGATGTGACTGTTAATATACAAGAATAATAATGTTAATAAACAAGATAAGGGAAATAACATATGGTGAATCTGTTGTCATGTTGAAATGGACAGGCACAGGTTGTTGCAACATGCATTAGAAATTTATCATGCCGTCACAGACTTCAAATTGACTTACTGACATCCATGTTACTGGCAACCGGCACTGAAGTTTAACATGCCTTCCAAAGCACAGAAACAAGCAACACAAAATACTATATGCAGTCACCAGCCATACCGAAAGTTGCTTAAAGCAGTTATTGTTTACGGAACACTTAGCTGACTGAGCTACGAGCACTTAAGAAAAACTAAAATAGCTTGTTTGAGGTATGACATTCCACTGCTAGATCACCTGATTTGCTTGAAATGGTTTGCAGAGAGGGATTGGATGCGGTGGGCACAGTCCTGTGTGTTAATTTTATGATCTAAATAGGTAGACTTTGGCCAGCAGTAGACATAGACTGATTTGTTTTATTTTTTCACTTGATATCATAGTTTTTCAATAGCAGAATTATCTTTATCTGCACTCATATTGTGTAGGGTTTATTAATTAGTTTATTAATATTAATAGCTATATACTGAACGGACGCTTTAGGGTGTAAGGGGCCCCACCAAGATCATCGGGGCCCGTGGTGCTCTCCGAGGGGCTGCAGAGCGGCATCTTGGAGGTGAAACGCTGTAGCGACCGGCTTATGATCGTGAGGGTGCTTATCGATGGGATAATTACCCACCTGATAAGTGCCTACGCGCCACAGGCCGGTTGTAGCTAAGATGTTGTTTTGGGACCAACTCAAGGGAGTGCTTCGGAGCATTCCGTTGTCACAGGGAATCGTTTTGGGCGGCGACCTAAACGGTCATGTGGGTGAGAGGTGTGAGGAGTTTGAGCGTGTTCATGGTAGTTTTGGATACTTGATGAAACTAGGTCCCAGGAGTTCGTCTCAGCTGTCGGTGACAAGTGCACCGACACTGAAGGCGAACCAGTTCAAGATTACTGGAACAAAGTTCAGGCGGCCATCCTTGGAGCGGCGAAGGTGGTGCTCGGTGAGTCTAAGGGTAGACGCAAATGTGACAAGGAAACTTGGTGGTGGAACGACACAGTCCAGAGGGAGACTAGGGAGACGAAAGCCCTCTTTAAAAAGTGGCTAGCGACCGCATCGCCCCAAGAAAGCGACGCGTACAGGACTGCCAAGCGCGCCTCAAAGAGAGCTGTAGCCAGAGCCAGACGAGACCACTTACAACCTCTGTATGATAAGCTGGAATCGTCTGAGGGGCAGAAGCTCATCTATAAGCTGGCGCGCTCCAGGGTCAAAGCGGCACAGGATATATCCAAGTGTCGCTGTGTAAAAGACTCTGAGGGCAACCTGTTAAGCGAAGACCTCGCGGTAAAGGAGAGATGGCGCTCGTACTTCTACGAGCTGCTTAATATACAGCACAAAGAGGTGCAGCCTCCGGAACTCCCTCCGAATCAGGGACTAGTGCCACCGCTAACGCCTGTAGAAGTCCTGACTGCGCTTCGCCGCATGAAGAATCGGAAAGCTGTCGGACCCGATGGAGTCCCCATCGAAGCCTGGAAGGCGATGGGTCCTCGCGGTGTGGGCATCTTAGTAAACCTATTTAACCGCATACTCCTCAGCGGGCAGATCCCAAACCAATGGAGACTGAGTATTATTACTCCAGTCTTCAAAGGTAAGGGGTCAGTGCAGGAGTGCGGGATTCTTCGAGAGGATTATAGACTCTCGGATCCGGCAGGAGTGTACTCGCTCGGAGTGTCAATATGGGTTACGCCCTGGTCATGGGACCACGGACCCTGTTTTTGCCCTGAGGGATTCGCAGAGAAATACAGGTCGAAGAACACGCCTCTGCACTGTTTGTTTCTAGACATGCAGAAGGCCTTCGACTGTGTTCCTCGTGCGATGATCTGGTGGGCACTATGGTCCTAAGGGGTTCCAGAGGTCTATATTGACACTATCCGGGACATGTACTGTGACTCCGATTCAATGGTTCGGACTGCTGTTGGCGACACGAAACCCTTCCCCATCACCGTCGGGGTACACCAGGGTTCGGTCCTTAGTCCGCTTCTGTTCAGTGTAATATTAGACGAATTGTCGGACAGCATCAGAAACCCGCATGAGCAGCCTCCATGGTTGCTCATGTATGCTGACGACATTGCGCTGGCAGACGCGGACAGGGGCAGATTGCTGCGACGTGTAAAGGCGTGGAAGGAGACGCTTGAGAACGGCGGTCTGAAACTAAATGTGGCGAAGACCGAATACTTGGCACTAAACTCGACAGATCCCACATCCGTCCGCATAGGCGGTGATTTGGTCGAGCGCACGGACCAGGTTAAATACCTGGGATCTGTTTTTCACACGTCCAGTGACATCGATTGCGATGTCAAGTCAGGCATTGCAGCCGCGTGGGCCAAATGGCGGGAGATGACCGGTGTCATTTGTGACCCTAAAATGCCGATCCGGTTGAAGGGACAGGTCTACAAAACCATTATTAGACCTGTCCTTTTACATGGCAGTGAGACGTGGCCGATATTGGAGCGACACAAGCAGGAGCTGCGTGTCACGGAAATGAAGATGCTGCGGTGGATGTGTGGAGTCACACGGATGGACCGCGTGAGGAACTCTCGCATCCGCGGCAGCCTTGACGTTCGTGACATTGCAGACAAGTTGCAAGAGTGTCGCCTTCGTTGGTATGGTCACTTCTTGCGGCAACCGCCGGGCTACGTAGGTAACAAATGTCTGGCCATGTCAGCCCCGCCGGGTCCCGGTAAGAGGGGAAGACCCAAGAAGTGCTGGCTTGACGTCGTAAGGGATGACATGCGTGCCAATGGTCTCACTACAGGGGATGCCGACGACCGTGCCAAGTGGAGGAGAAAATGTAGGAAAGCGGACCCCGGGCGTCGCGAGACGCAACTGGGACATACGCTCGGAAGATGATGATACTGAACGGACGCTGAAGCTTCATTCTATTAGCCAATGGAGCTATCCCTTGAGTTTGCATTGACACACATTCTATATACGAGTATCATAGTAGATTTGAATTAATTATTGTTTGTCAGTTTGTTACAGAAGACATAAGACCTCTGCAGATTTGTTACCGTTGTTATACAAAACTTCAGCACTGCTATTTCTTGAGGAGAAAGTGTCTCCAGAGTGAAAGGCTGTTTGAACAGATTCTGACATGCAATGTGGTGAGTAAACGATTTAATAATACATCTGTTTAAGTAGTATTCTCGTGACCCCTAGGACTCAGTGTTCTGGAAACGATCACTGCGCTAAGCAACTTTGACTATGGCTGGTCCTCGGATGGGTGACCACTTTGTGGCATTTACATTTGCGAGCGTTTCCGTGCTTCGGAAGTCACTTTAAGCCGTTGGTCCCGGTTGCTAGTAACATGGCAGCCGTTAAGCCCAGTTGAAGGCCGCAATCTGCGCCTGTCCATTTCAACATGGCAATGGGCTCACCACCAGTTACGTGTGACGAATGTGCATACAGTGAAAGGTGGGCGTATAGTATGCCTCTGCCTACCCATTCGGGGATAAAGGCGTGACAAAAAGTATGTAGTATATAGTATATAAGTAGTATGTATGTATGTTTAAGTATGAATTGCTATGATCTGTATCATGAGATTGTTTAACTATTACCCATTGATCCCCGAAGGGGTGGCAGATGCATATTATACGGTCACATTTCACCGTATATATTTTTGTCCCACGTAACAACCTGGGGCAAAATTAAACACTGTTAAATGTGGGCGTAAAAATAGTGATTTTATTTCAGGAAAATATGATTTTATTCTAATGCTGGTGAGCCCATCGCCAAGCTGTGGTTTCAAGCCCAAAAGGCCTTCAACTTGACTTAACAACTGGGGCATTTCACGTAATGCGGACAACAAAAAGAAAATTAAGTCGGGAATTTTCTTTATACTCTGGTCATTTATACTTCTAGTAGACTTGGTTGTGTACACAAAATATTTTTTTCGTATTATGCTTTATTGCTAAGTTACGAGCTTTAAAAAATTTACTAAGAATAAAGTCATGAATTTTTGAATGCTTATTATCTGCATCAATAAATTTGTAAAAAAAAACTGTTAAAACGGTTTCTTTAGTAATAAAGTTGAAGTATTTAATTTTTTGGTCGAATTCTAAATTTGAATTTTTTTACATATAGGGCGCGTTCCACTTATCGCCCGCAACGCCCACGACCGCGACCGCTGAAATTGCCGTTCCACTAATGTAACGAAGCCCGCGGTTGTTGTGGGCGAAACTCATAAGTGGAACGCACTTCGGACGCACGCGAAATCGAATTTTAAAACCGAAACTTTTAAATTAAATTTTAAAATTTATTTTAATATGAATTCTCGTTAATTTATTGTTGCATTTTTTGACAAAACTGTTGGTTTACAAACAAGTTCCACTGCAACATCACTTTCTGGATGTAAAAATGTAATTTGTATAGTCGCTATTGTTCTTATTTTGAATATTCCCGCTAAGTGTTGGTAAAAGCCCATTCGGACCCACCTGTATATTGTGGGCGATGTGGGCGTCATGCGGTCGCAAACAGTGACGTAATGTATGACGTCATACGATCGCCCGCAACGACCGCAAGCTTTAGGTGGAACGACACATTGGGTGTTACGATCGTTGCGGGGCTTCAGTGGAACGCGCCCATAGTAAACATTTCATATAGATTTTTGAGTAACTTCGACCCTTTTGATTTTTTATTTTTCTCACTTGAATTAAAGCCTTAAATATACTTATTCTTAACAACAAATATTAAAACGTGATCGCCAATAGTTTAAGACTTAGAGCACATGGAGTACATACACATAGCTATAAAAAATTTCTAAACAATGGGGTTTATGCGCTAACATGCTATAATACTACACTATTATTATTCTATTCCTTCATTGTAACATGCAAAAGTATAAAAATTTACGATTTCCTTCATTCTTTACAAAAACATTAAAACGTGATCGCCAATAGTTTGACTTGAGCGGTTTAATTAATTGCGATTGCAACAATATTAATAAAAACTAGCTGACCTGCCCGGCTTCGTCCGGGACATACTTCCAACCCCGTGGCACCCATTTACTCCCGTCGCTTATTACTTTTCTAAAAATGTATGAGAATTTCCCCGATTTGTTGATATTTATGATTACTGCTCCGCTCTCCTGTGTAGTAGCGTGATGATATACAGCTAAGAACCTTCCTCAATAAATGGGCTATCCAATACAAAAAGAATTTTTCAAATCGGTCCAGCCGTTCACGCGTGATGGCGTGACAACGGAAAACGGGTTTCATTTTTATATATATAGATAGAGTTATGTAATTTTTTTCAATTTTACTAGTTGCTCTAGCACTAATTCTCTTTACACATAAATCCTTGTTGGTTAGAAGAAAAGCATGCAGTTGTTTAGTTTTGGAATGGTGATAGCAGAAGCGAAACGGAGTCGTAGAAAATCTCGCTCTTGTTGAATACATTCCTTCGAGCAGTAGTAAATAGAAGTCTCAGTCAATGATGCCTTGGTCCATTCATATAATCTTATAGGTGTAGTGATAGCGTTATTTGTAGACTGTAAACTTGCACGGGTTGCCAATCTTTTAAGGTTTACCTCAAGACCATCACATGGCCTTTTTCCATAAGCAGTAGCATGGCAGTGTAACTGTGCGTCTTTCTTAAAATCTTGCTTGTAGTAAAATAGTTCACAACTTGTCATTATTATACGAATATTTTATATTGTTAATTGTATTCAATTTAAAAAAAAAACGTAAAATTTTATATTTATGCATGTTATAATGAAGGAATAAAATAATATTAGCGTAGTATTATATCATGTTAGCGCCTAAACCCAATTGCTTAGAAAGTTTTCATAGCTATGTGTATGTACTCTATGTGCTCTAAGTTTTAAACTATTGGCGATCACGTTTTAATATTTTTTGTGAAGAATAAGTATATTTAAGGCTTTAATTCAAGTGAAAAAAATCAAAAGGGTCGAAGTTACTCAAAAATCGATTTGAAATGTTTTACTATATGTAACCGGTTTACTATATGTAAAAAAAATCAAATTTAGAATTAGTCCAAAAAATTAAATACTTTAACTTTATTACTATAAGAAACCTTTTTAACAGTTTTTATGCAGATAATAAGCATTCAAAAATTCATGACTTTATTCTTAGTAAATTTTTAAAAGCACTTAGCAATGAAGCATAATACGAAAAAAATATTTTGTGTACACATCTAAGTCTACTAGAAGTATAAATGACCAGAGTATAAAGAAAATTCACGACCTCACTTTTTTTGGTTGTCCGCTTGACGTGAAATACTTCAACTGCCATGTTACTGCCAACCGGGACCAAGGGTTTTTATTTATTTAAAAAATGTCATCTTTCAGTAAAATGTTCCATCTACAATATTCAAGTTACTCTCCCTCCATGTGGCTTATCCTTGGGACGCCGTGTATATGGTTGTAAAACTGTTCATTTGTATTGTAGTTGCCGTTTTGACGTTTGGCCTTTCATGAAGGTTCATATTAATTTTAATTACATTTTATTTGTAGAAATATGTGAATAGTCGACCACATTAGAGAGTATTTATGCTACGGTAGAAAACAGAGTACTTATGTAAAACAAGTAAAATATTATCATTATTGTAATATGTCAAAACGGCCATCATAGCGTGTCGCTAGTATAGTGCAATATATAACTAGTTTTACTTTTAAAAGATGATTACAATTTAATGAATAATTGAACTGGTGTGGTTCTGCAGCTGTTGGTCAGAGCATTGCCCTTGATAGGCAAAAACCACAGGTTCATGTCTCTTCTGAATCAAGTCGTCTTTTAATAGTTTTTTTTATAAACTAACATAATTCTTATGTTTTTCACAGCAAGTCAATCTACAATTGGATACCATTCTACAACTGAGTACTGGAATTGTGAATTCACTGGGTCCCAATGCACAATTTATCAAAGGAGAGGTCCATGTGACTCCTGCAGTATGTTATACTGATGATGTATCACAAGAAGGTATTGAAGGTAACAGTTTTAGCACACAGGAAGCTCTCTCGTCTCTCTCTCTATGCTGTGGATTTAATCAGTATGGCACAAAAAAAAATTCTACTTAACTTAATCTATACTAATATTATAAAGCTGTAGAGTTTGTTTGGTTGAACACGCTAATATCAGGAACTTATGGTTGGATTTAAAAAATGCTTTTTGTGTTGTATAGCCCATTTATCGAGGAAGGCCATAGGCTATATATCATCACGCTACTACCTTGAGGAGCGGAGCAGTAATCATAAATGTCGAGAAATCGGGGATTTTTTTTTTGTAGAATTTATAAGCTACGGGATTAAATAGGTGCGGAGGGTGTTCGAAGTATGTCACGGGCGAAGCCGTGGGGGTCACGTAGTCTATACTAATATTATAAAGCTGAAGAGTTGGTTTGTTTGTTTGGTTGGTTGAACGCGCTAATCTCAGGAACTACTGGTCAGATTTAAAACATTATTTTATGTGTTAGATAGCCCATTCATCGAGAAGGCTATAGGCTATATATCATCAAGCTACTACTCAGGAGAGCGCAGAGCAGTAATCATAAATGTCGACAAATCGGGCAATTTTTTATGCATTATTGTAGAATTTAAAAGCGACGGGATTAAATAGGTGCGATGGTAGTTCAAAGTATGTCACGGGCGTAGCCGTGGGGTGCCACCTAGTTTAATTTATAATAATTAAACTCAAAAGCATTGGCAGAAGTAAAAAGAATGAAGCAGCAAGAGTTGCTTTCACGACGGGAGAAAGAGTGCGTGAGTTGTCCCAACGATATTTATTATATTTCATTGAAACCGACCATATTGTGTATCATTTCGTTACGTATTCAGTCTGCCAATGTTACGCTGCACAATTTCCGAAGAGATCGCATCTCTACAGCATTCAATTTCCTTTCATGCATCTTCTGACATATCCAGATTTTACTACCGAAAAGCAACACAGGCACTATCACTGCGTTGTGAGTCGCGAGTCGTGCTTCTGTTACGATATAACGAAATACATTTTCAGATAATCGAGACAATAGAACTTTTGAATATGCACAACATGGTTCTGAACTACAGGAGAGGATAAAGGTTGAATTAAACATAGATCCCGGTAAGTGTGTTTGAAATATCATAATCCTTTTTACCTTTTACTCCAGAAAAGAATAGAAATCGTCACTCAATAGAGAGCAGACAGAAAAAAATTACAGTTTTCGTAGTTTACTATTGCAATTGAGGTCCAATAGAATTCTATCGGCCGGCCGATAGAATGTTATTAACACGTGTTAGCGCCTGTACTCGTAAGTAGCTATTCATTTGCATTTTTGGTAGTCTATATTAATATTTTGATAGCTAAAAACAGATATTTTGTCTCTATTCTGCAGCTTGAGAAGTGTCATTGTGAAATATAGAATACTTTGAGTAGACTACCTAGTTTTGGACTTATCGCAATAGAACTGCTATGAAATAGAATTAGAACGGCTTTCTATTAGAAAATAGTAGACTCGGCCCCCAGGGCTCCCGCTAGGACGATTTAACAAATGGACGCGCTATCTTACCGTTTGCGCCTATACCCCGTTTGCCATTTGCTAAGGATTTTTAGCTAATTCGCTGTCTTAATCGACCTATATTCAATATACTTTCATTCTCTTTAAACATTATACAAAGAGTTACCACCTCAAATTAGCCGAATAATATTGTGTCAAATTCGTATTGCATAGCTACATTTTTATTGGTTTTTAGACAGTGACAACACTTCATGCAAGAGTAAGAAAACAATATGCGTGTAGTTTCCCGAACGCACAAAAGTTGGTTGAAAGAGATTTCATACTTTATTGAGTACATTACGCGTCCATTGGTTAAATCGTCCTAGGGTTCCCGACTTAGACTGTGTTCGTCACCACACTGCTCTAGGTGTTCGGATTTTATATCGCTTCTTTGAGGGTTTTTGTGTTATTCCTCTTCTATGGGATAGTAACGGGTCTGTGTGTACCTCACAATTGAACCTCGGTGGTTTAGTGTTAGTGTATGCGATTGCCGCGTTGATGTCCTAGGTTCGATTCCTGGGTCCAAACAAATATTTTCGTAATTCACAAATGTTGATTTCGGAGTTTGGGTTTTCCTATGTATAATATCTATGCATTTAGAAATATATAAGTATGTTTATCAGTTGTCTAGATCCCATAGTACAAGCTTATAGCTTAGTCGGGTTAGATGGCGCTGTGTAAAAAGTGACCCTACCTACGTCAAGAATTTTGTGCTGTTTTCACCAATGGATATAGTGGATAATTTTTTAAAGCAATTAGTATGTTAACTTTAATATATATTTTTATTAAAGTGAAAAAAGTTAAAGTAAGTAAATAGTTTGGTAAGGCAAAGGTAAGGGGTTCAATCCCCTCTCGGACCAAGTTGTCTTTTAGCACTTTAATATTTTTTTTTATGGATAGAGTGGTTCTCTGGTTTATAATATTAGTAAGATTTTAAGGTTATAATAATAATTATAAACATAATATAAATACGAGGATATCTATATATATAAAAGTGTCGTGTTAGTCGTGTTAGTTACGTTATTTATACCTCAATAACGGCTGTACCGATTTGGCTGAAAATTGGTAGCTTAGAGCCAGGAAACGGACACAGGCTACTTTTTGTCCCGGGAACAAGTTCTTGTGGGAAACGAGAACGGGAAAATTTCTCTACGCAGGCGAAGCCGCGGGCGTCAACTAGTTAGAATTATAAAATTAATATAATTCTATCTACAGTTCTAGAAAACGATCCTTTGGAAGAAGATGACTTCCTTCGTACGTCAGATCTAGAAGATTATCCAAAAGAGCAGTCTGACTACTCAGCTGGTAAGTGAAATGAAATGAAATATCTTTATTCATGTAGGTCACAAAGTAACACTTATGAACGTCAAGATTTTTGCTTCTACATTTACATTTACTGCCAGATTCGCAAAGCAATAGGTAGAGCCTGAGGAAGAAGCTGGCAATAAAACTCATGGCCACTCTTTTTTAACCGCCAGTAATTACATTAGTTTGATGATGACATGATGTTTGACCAATAATATAGTAATGAATTTATACAAAACAAAAACAAAATCAATGTTATGTTTAAAATCATATCAAAATTAGAGCTATTTTAGTTGCCAGTTCTAAGGGCAGCCTACACTTTAAGAAGAATCTAGCAAGAAAGTAATGGATGCTCTTATAAAATGTATACATTTGTGTACATTTATATCTATACTTCTATACTAATATATGCTGCTGAAGAGTTTGTTTGTTTGTATGTGTGTTTGGTTGAACGCGCTAATCTCAGGAACTACTGGTCCGAATTGAAATATTATGTTTGTGTTGGATAGCCCATTTATCGAGCAAGGCAGGCTATATATCATCACGCTAATTCTCAGGAGAGCGGAGCTTAATAATAAATGTCAACAAGTCGGGCAAGTTATCATACATTTTTGTAAAAGTAATAAGGGGTTAATATATAACGGGGTTAAATAGGCGCGACGGCGAGAAGTATGTCACGGGCTTAGTCCAGAGTCCGTTATAAAAGCATGATACATTATTTTTGAAGTGAAAACTACTCTTGGCGCACCGCATACAGATTTTTCCGTAGGTAGTTAGTTAGGCTGATCCGTCACTTTCAAAGTGAAAAGCTCGATCGGGTGAACTCGAGCACCCCAAGTGTACCCCAGCTGTTCTTCGCTGTTGTGTCGCTGTGTTTAGTATATTCAATTCATCACTACATATTATAATACAAAGTCGTTTTTCGCTGTCTGTCCATATGTATGCTAATTAATCTTTAAAACTACGCAACGAATTTCGATGCAGTTTTTTTTAAATAGATAGGGTGATTCTTATAGAAGGTCTTTATGTATATGTTGTTAAGTTTTTGTATACGTTAACTTAATTATAACGATATATGTTGGCGGTATCGGAAAAATAAGCCGTCTGGGAGCTTTTAACGAAAACGCTGCTTTATGTGCATGTAACGCTGTATTATGCTAATGTATAGTGGAATTGTGTATCTAATATAGGTCTACAAAAAAGTCCGCGACGGTATAAGTCTATCTCATAAGGATACCGTACTATATCCATTTTAATACTTTAAAAAACAGCAATAATAAAGCGGTAATTTAAAGGCTATTTACACAAATACATTATTAATCCTTATTATATTTTTAATATGTTAGTTGGTTTCCGGTCAGCTAGTACGTATTAATTGATAGCGATTGCCAATGAAGTTTTCGCTTCTGCCGTGTGGTCTTAAGCACATTCTAATTTCTTTTAAATAATTTTCTTTCCGGTACAACGCGTGCGTAGGTTACTATCTCATATGTATGAGACTCTTTGCTAGAAATGAGCTATTCAAAAGATCATTTCTCTGTCGAAATAGAATGGCGTTCGAACAAGATGATCCCATTGGTATGTCGTATACTACTCTGTCAGTAAGCAGTGGGGCTTTAACTCACGACTGGGGAGAGTTATGCGAAACGGAATCTCCAAAAATAAATCTATTGGCTGTCTCACTTGTTTACGCGAGTATCTTTATTCCAACAATGGTCGTCAAGTCCTACAGGACGTTCTCAGTGAAGAACATATTAAGTCTTGTCAGTATGCCGAATATAGTTATTGAATGGGAGGCAGTAATCGGTGGAAATTTGCGCAGTACGAAGCTGACTGTCCCGAAGGGGGAAATCCATTACTTCGACCAAAAGGCGAGCCATTTAAAGAAAGGTTCAATGGAGTGGTGGATGCAACTCTTCAAACCGATGATTGTAAAGATGAGGGATCCGGATATCAAGTACCAAGATAAATAAGGATAGTTTTGGATGGCGAACAAGACTGTGCAGACCCTCTGGAGTCTGTCCAGAGGCCATAGTGTGCACCATAACAGAAACTCAAATATTATTATGCTTTTATGCCAAAACGGTGCTTTAACAGAAGCCGAAGCTATGGGACTATTTGCAAAGACAACTTAAGGGATTAACTTTATCTGCTCCAAACAGTATGCAGAGAAAATTCGGTCAAACACTGCAAGAGTTCTGGTATTTTCCGAATCGGTAAAGCACCGATTCGAGCGAGCAAAAAGCAAGTATGAAAGGGAGAATGGTATATTAGATGAAACTGTGCATCAGGAAATTTAATTAAAATTTAAGGAAATTTTGAATATCAATAAAGTTCATTTGGAACAGATTTTTATTGACACCTTCATTCACTTTACGAGAGATAGTCAAAAAAGAATAACTTTTTCTTTTTGGGTCCGTCTTCAATCTTCAATATTCGACTCTAATTGATTTATTATTTTCTTTTTGAGCGCTCTTTTCAACCACTATGGGACCGAAAAACCCCCTCGCTAAAAGTTGTTGGCTACATCAAGGATTGTCCATGCCAAGTTGCATACAGACCCGATGAAAAATGCGACCTGTAGACTGAATGGACGGACGGACGGACGGTCGGACATCAATAGCATTTTTCCCGTAGCAGTGGAGTTAAAACGGAGACTTTCGTCGGGTCGCTTTGCACGCCCCCCTAGTAAGTTAACGTATAACCAGTTTGAACAGTGGAAACTGTTAGCGTCTGGTTTACCCATGTCCACCGACGTAAAATGTATTGACAGATGTGACATTAAGGATGTTGTATTATATACATACGTGTAGTAATTACTCAATAGAAACGTATTGTAACGTACCGATGGCACAAGATGCTGTAAGGTAGCGTACAATTATGTATGAATTAAAACAAAGGTGCCCATGGGACCTGAAAATAAGCATATGGGAGCAATTTTGGTCTGAATTATATCGTAGGTTAGTGAAGAAAAAAATTGAGAATTAAAAAAAAGTTAACCTGTTAAGTTAAAATAAGTAAAAAAATTAATGTTAGGTTAAGTTAAGTTACGTTAAGTTGATAAAATAAATAAAATAGATTAAATACACTTTTGTGTTGTTCTTTTGCCCCCAAAAAAAAAAACAACTTACAAAAGTAAGTTAGGTGAAGTGAGTCTAAGAAATTGAGTCATGCACTTTTGTAAGTTAGGTCGAGGTTTTGTTTTCGCGGGAAATGCGTTTACGCACTATCATCCCACCGGTGTTCGGCGGCGGTGTTCTCAACCGGGTCGCAGGATAGGCCTGAGGGCTAAGGGAAGTCGTCTCGACCCGGCTAAGGGAAGGCCCAAAAATGAGGCACCCTCGGGGGGCCAGATGTGCTGCCCCCCAGATCTCCCGGAAAAGGTTATTGTGCCCGCTACGAGCCGTCCCCAATCGTCCCTCTGAGAACAGAGGAGGAGGAGAGCGATCGAGCGGGCACTTGAAGGCACCCCGAAACACGAGGGGTGCCAGTCGCTACAAGTCCATTGTGAGCGGGGTCGCACAGCCATAAATTAGTCACAAATTAGGCTCGCTATCGAACCTCAGCTCCTCTCTTTTGCCGCCATCACTTCGTTGGCGAAGGAGGCGACGGCGGCCCAGCATTGTCGGCTGCCAGCTATGGCTCGTACCACGGCCGGCAGGGACAAATCCGACACACACGGTGAGCGTTTGCTCAGCCGTGTGTACGGCGCCGCTAGGGCAGTGACGGCACACGGAGTCCGACTCTACGCCCACCAGCTCACACAGGTACTTGGCGAAACAGCCATATCCTGTGAGAAGCTGGGTGAGGTGGTACCCAGGTACCACCTCACCCAGCACATGGATGGGGCACTGGGACTCCAGAGTCCCAGTGCCCTGGGAAATTTGGGCATCCCTACACGTGGGGCCCCGCTTGGTGACCAAGGTGTCATCGGCGTAACAAATCACACTGACACCCGGCAGCATGGTACCGCTGTGGAACACCGCACGACATTTCCTTGCGGACTACCCCAGTCCGGGCTGGGTAGGAGATAGCTCGGTCCACGAAGTAGTCCGCAAGGACGCACTGAGGTACCACAGTACCTCAGCGCTTCCGCAATCGTTTGCCAGGGGATGGTGTTGAAAGCGTTTGCTATGTCCAGCGAGACCGCTAGCAACACCTCCCCCTGACCGACTGCCTCCTGGACGCTGTCCCGGAGTCGGGATATGGCCTCAAGGGTCGACTTCCCGCGGCGAAAGCCAAACTGTTCGTCGCTCAGATTGGGTCCCGCCCCCTCCAGATGCCCGACGAGACGAGCTGCAAGCACACGCTCGAACAGCTTACTCGTCTCGTCGAGCAATACGACGGGTCGTCGCCCTGGTCATGCCGGCGTTTGAGGAGGAGACGTTGTCCCTGATGTCGGAGTGCCTGGTGTCGGGTAGAGTCCGGAGCGCAGCGGTCACTCCCGCCGCCGCACAGACGGGGCATCGAGGATCCGCTCCGAACAGCCAGACGCTTTGTGGCCGGACTGCCCGCAGCCGAAGCAGAGGGCACTGCGGTCAATGCCCGCAGCGCAGTTAGCTCCCACGTGCCCCACCTCCAGGCAGCGGTAGCACCGCTGCGGCCTGGGCTCCAGGAGCGCGGCACGGACTTGGGACCACCCCAACATTAAGGCGACGGCCATCCACCACCTTCTTGGCTGCCGCGACGGGGCACTTTACCCAGGCTGTGCCCTCTCTGCCTGCAATTTCGCCCACTTTGATGCTGGTAGTGGCGCATCCTCTTGCGTCCGCCACCATCAGCGCAACCTTCTCCTTAGTGGCGGCGTCACTAAAGCCGGAGATGCGTAGCTCCACGCACTTTTCCGGCCTAGTGACGCGAACCGCTCCTGTAGCGTTGCTTGTGCTTCCTGTGCCGCAGCGCTCTTCTTGTTTCCTCTTCCTCTTTCCCCCAGCACTCGTAGGGGGTAAGGATGAAGAGGCTGTGGCTGCAGGAGCAGGAGCTTTTTTCTTCGCAAGCGTTGCGCCTGGGTCTGAAGCAGTAGCACTAATAGGGTGCTCAGCAAGCGCATCAGGTACATCAGCAGAGCCGGAGGTTGCCGGGTGTGCAGTCGAAGCCACTTTGGTGGGGCCTGCCAACCGGGCAGCGTTTCGCGCATCTGCCTCGATACCATCGACGCGCGCGTTGATGAGGAACACAATCTCATCCCGCGTCATCGACGGTGGGGAGTTTGCCTGCCGCTTGACTGCCTCCAGTTTAGCCCGGAGGGCCGCCAGCTCCACCTATGGGCGGACTACCTCCTCCGATTCCGTGCGGGACCTCATCTCCCGCATATGCACGAGAATGGTGCTTGCGGCGGTTCTAAGGCCCTGCACGGACTGCCCCTTCAGCCAGAGGATTTTTGGGCAATAGAGCGTATGCACTCCACCGCCTCCTCTACGGCGTTCGACAGCTGCTCGCCCCGTAAGTCCCGAGCCGTTGGCGGTTTCGGCCCCACCTCTAGAGCGAGACTCTGGCGGAGGGAGGAGACCCTTCTCTTCTCCTGCCGTTGAAGCTTTTTGGCAAGCTCCTCTTCCTCCTTGAGCTTGCGTTATCGCTCTTTGGCCGCCTTAAGTTCGACTCTCGCCTTCCCTATACCGATAAATTTCCTCGTTGTTGGGGGACGACCACGGCCGCGCTTACCAGCGTGGCCTCGGTTGGTTCCATGGCCGATAGACTCATCACTATCCCCCCCAGTATCTGAGTTACGGCGTTTCCGCCATAAGCGAGACACAAAAGGGGAGGGGGAGCGAGAGCGTGTCTCCTCCATAGAGATCACACTGCTGTCTTCTGACTACAGTAGGTCTCCTGTCACCTGCCTGATAGGTGTGGTGTCTTAGCGCGAAACCGACACCTGCAGCTCCTTCGACGGGCCAGGCACTGGCGTGCCCGGTATCACCTTCGCTTCCATATCGTTGGTAACCTTGTCGTTAGGCAAATTCGAGTCCAATAATAACATAATATCCAATTTATAATCATTGTAAGTAAATTCCGGTCCGAGTGATAGATTGTTTGTAAGGTCCATAACTGATCCCACGAGTTGAGACGAACTAAATACAACTCCCCGGGTGACGCTCATTCCGGGGAGTGGGATGAATACTGTGGGGTGCTCCAGGTGCCCCACAGGTTTTATCGACTTCGCTGTCGGGTTTTATACACTATCCTTGTCGCAGGCCGGCCAACTAAGGCAAGCCCCTCATTCCCCAAGACCACCGCGTACCAACTGGTGCCACCAATTGGGTCGTTGCGGGTGATCCTAGGGATTACGAGACGTGGGGGAAAATGGCTAGTCTTCCCCAACACCGACGTTGGTACGAATGCCCATAAGCCCCTGCACGAACAGAGGGCCTACACGTCCTAACTTGCTCTAACCGACTGTAGCCGGGAGCAGAACACTACTGGTTACTGCCACATGTCCACCGGCTATTCCGGGCACACCCACGTTTCCGCGGGCCTAGGAGGCCCGCCATCCCACGACCCCCTCGTGCAATGGGGTCATCACCTGTCCACAGGACTTCGCTACTACCGACCACAAGTGAGAGCGTCACAGTACCGTGACGCTTCTATCGCCAGATCAGGTGTGCGGTGCGCCAAAAGAAGTTTTCACTTCAAAAATCATGCCGGATTCGACCCTGCGTAACTGTCTTGCCAGACGGCCCGGGTAACTCCTCGGAAAGATATCGAAGTGCTCCCTGCAGACTTTGGCTAACACAGCGGCCTCACCTGAGGGTTGGGTGTTATCCCGCTTCTTTGGGTGTTGGTTCGGGCATTATACCGCTTCTTGGGGCGTGAGGGGTAGGTGAAATTACGATAAATTTTTATTATTACGAGAAACCGGGTACATAAACAGAAATTGATTTTCTGGTGATTAATAATAATGTTCGTATTTGTAACGAATGAGCTCCTTTCTTTTTTGATAAAATACAATATGAATAAATATTTAAAGCAATTAGTATGCTAACTTTTATAGTATGTTTTATCAGTTGTCTAGATCCTATAGCATAAGTTAATAAATGACTTGTAGGATCATCATCATCCGAGCGTCTGTCCCAGTTGCGTCTCACGACGCCCGGTGTCCGCTTTCATGCTGTTTCTCCACCACCTCGCATGGTTTTCCGCATCCTCTGTAGTGAGACCATTGTCACGCATGTGATACCTTACGCCGTCAAGTAAGCATTTTTTGTATTCCCCTTTTACTGTGTCCGCGCCAATAGATTCGCTGTAGGTCTCGATGATGTAATTGGTAACGCGTCTGGTGCGTTAAACCAGAAGACGCTGGTTCGAGTCCAGCTCGAGACTAAAATTTTTTGTGGTCCCGCGGACTCAGTGTTCATAAACGATCACTGCGTTAAGCAACTTCGCTGTGGCTGGTCACGTGACCACTTTGTGGCATTTATATTTGCGAGCGTTTCCGTGCTTCGGAAGGCACGTTCAGTCGTTGGTCCCGGTTGTCAGTGACATGGCAGTCGTTAATTCAAGTTGAAAGACTTATGGGCGGCTTGAAAAATTTCAACTGCAGGTAGCCACAACCTGCGTCTGTCTATTTCAACACGGCAATAGGCTCACCGCCTATTACGTGGGACAGGAATGCACATGGTGAAAAGTGGGCATATAATATGCCTCTGCCAACCCTTCGGGGATAAGGCGCGATAGATAAAAAACACAAAGTTAGCACACCAATTGCTTTTTACAATGGTTTCTAACTGTAGCCTTTGTAGAAGAGATGGTAGTAAAAAAACATTTACAGGTACCGATGCTGAAAGTAACACATCAACAGATGTAGAAAACAACTATGAAAAAATCCAGACGAATATAAAAGAAGAAGGAAACGTGGCCAATGTGAGAACAAGTGAGTTAAATTGCAAATTAAGGTAACTTGCAATAAAATAAGTTACTTGCTTTAAAGTAAATAATTTTGCAGGTTTGAATGAAAGTGTCAACTGGAAAAGGGCGTGCTCCGTTGGTTCGGACACGTCCAACGAATGAGTGAGGAACGATCGACGAAGAATATATATTGCGCGAAAGTAGAGGGTAGAAGGAGTCAGGGTAGGCCGAGACTTACATATGAAGACCACGTGAGCAGATTGCTCAACAACGGAAAAGTCAAAAGTACTCTGATTTCCAGACGTGCGTGTATGAAGCGATTGATGAATCTGCAAGAAGCGAAAGAAGTATGCATGGATCGCGAAGCCTGGCGATCTGTCCTCTCTGTGTAGCCCGTAAGGGATGTAGCGTAAAGATAGTTAGATAGTTAAAATAAATAAAATAAGATTTTTTTTTATGATGTGTCATCGAAAAATACATACAATCTTGAAAAATAAATAATAAATAATAATAAATCGTTGTGCTTGTACTCAATATGGTGGGCTATTTATTGTTAATCTTGCGTTTTATTTTGAATGAACTGCTACAACATGTCTATAAATAAATGAAAAGGGGCGGTTGACGTTCAAAAATAAAAAATGTATAATATACTACGATTCTGTTTGATATATCTTTTTAAAGCAATTATTATGCTAAATTTCTCATAAATTTTTAATAAAATGAAAAAAGACAATTTGACTCGAGACGAGGATTGAGCCCGTGACCTTTTCCTAACCAGGGCAATGTTCTAGCCACTGAACTACTAGAACCGTATCGATACAAGTTGAAATTCTTCACCATATTTTAATCGTCATTTAAGAGTATGACCAGAGCCATCTATCGAACTACTCAACAACTCGATACCAATGAACAGTGTTACAACCATTTTTAAACATTGATGCGATGGACTCCACTCAATCTATGGATAAATTTTTAAAGCATTTATTATGCAAAATTTCTCATATTTATTTTCTGGTTAGGCAAAGGTCACGGGTTCAATCCCTGTCTCGAGTCAAATTGTCTTTTTTCACTTTATTAAAAAATTACTATTTCTTTTGATTTATTTTATTGTTAGCTCATTAGCTCATTCTTCCTCAGTTTTTTTGTTACACTGCCTCTGTGGTACTGTGGAAGTGTATACTACAGCCGCGCTGAGGTCCCGGGTTCGATTCCCGGGTCGGAAAAAATATTTGTGTGACCCACAAATGTTTGTTTCGGGGTTTGGGTGTTTATTGTGTATAATATGTATGTATTTGTAGAAATATGTAAATATATTTATCAGTTGTCTAGATCCTATAACACAAGCTTATAATAATAAGCTTTGACTGCCTCTGTGGCGCGGTGGGAGTGTACCCGACTGCTACGCAACAGGGTCGTGAGTTCGATTCCCACCCAGGATAAAACTTTGTGTGATGAGCACGATGGTTTATTCTGTGTCTGGGTGTTATTTATCAATATGTATGTATTTAGAAATATATTAAGTATCTATATCAGTTATCTGGTTGCCATAGTACAAGCTCTGCTTAGTTTGGAATCAGATGGCATGAGTTGTCCCAACGATATTTATGTTAGCTTACTTTAGGCTAGACAGCCCTGTGTAAAAGAAAAAAAAATGTCCCACATTTATTTATTATTATTTATGCAGGTAATTCTGGACCTTCTAAACGTCGAAGAAGTGACAGCTGTGAAGATATAACGTTGGAGGACATAATCGGAACTGACGAGAGACTATTAAAACCTCACAAAAGCAAAATCAGTATCGTAATTAAACCGAGATTAAAATTAGACAAATATAAAAAAAATAATAGGAAATCTAACCTTATTTACCAGTGTGGTGTATGTCAGAAAAGTTTTAAATTAAAATGTCGTTATGAAAATCATGTTTGTACATACCAGTGTGAAATATGTCAGAAACGTTTTAGTCACAAAGGTCATTATCATATGCACAAACGCACACACACTGGTGAGAAACCTTTTCAATGTAAAGTATGTAAAAGAGGTTTTAATGAAAGGAATAGATTAAATAATCACATGCGTTCACACACTGGCGATACAAAATTTCAGTGTAATGTATGTAAGAAATGTTTTAATGACAGAAGTAATTTGCATACTCATATTCGTACACACACTGGTGAGAAACCTTACCAGTGTCATGTATGTAAGAAATATTTTAATCAAAAAGGCAATTTACAAACTCATTTACGTTGTATGCATGCCCTTATTAATATATAACAGCTTTCCTCTCAGTTGTTGGATATTTTTTGTGTGACCGATTTTAGAACTTTTTCGGAGAAAAAGAGAACTTTTTAGAACGGTTTCCTGTAACACTTTCACCCCTTGGTGAAAGTGTTACAGGAAACCGGAAAACCTATTTGATTTGACCAATGAGAGCGTGCGGTGGCTGATAGATAACTCGTAAAGAAAGTAAGCACAACCCTCATCTCCTGTGATTTCACGAGTTGCGTAATACTGTAATTTTTTTATCAGCACATCAAAATAAGAGAGTTTTACTTAAAATAAAACATACCTATTATTTTTTCTGAAATATCCGGAATCCATTTTGAGTCCAGCACCTGTCTTTTTACCTTAAATCAGTCACTTCCGCTTTCTCTCCGACGGTGGCGCCACCTATATTGCTGTTTTGCGTCCAGATCGAGAATGCACCGGTGTTGGTTTGTCATTATAGAACTCATAATGCACCAGGCAGCCATTACCTGGATTCCGGATATTTTAGAAAAAATAATAGTAAGTTTTATTTTAGGTAAAACTCTTTTATTATTTGTTTCGTACTCATATCAATATCCGGAATCCATTTTGAGTGACGTGTTTGTTATCACCTGGTGCCGAGCTGGTAAGCCTAGCCGCTTTAATGTGTAAAAGTTCGAATGGTTGATAGTTAGGAACAAACGTACCACTGATGCAACATACATATGTACTCTTATGAATACTGTTTTAGAATCATTGTAATAAAACAGAACGAAATCAATCATAATTATTATTAGAAGATAAGAATTAATAAACAGTTTTGATTAACTGGTTCTAAATAATATGGCTGCGATGCTGGTTGACTATTAGAATGAACAGAATTAAGGCTTCATTAAATTTTCTCTGATAATAATTCTATACATCATTTTCTAATGTCATATATAGCAAGAATTTGTTATATAGGAAACATTCCAACAAAATTTGGTGGAGCCACTGATGATCGACGTTTAACCTAGGGTTTCTCGATAACAGCTTCCTTGAGAATAAACTTAACTTAAAAACTATCTTCACGCTGTATCCCTGACGGGGTAGTCAGAGAGGACAGATCGCCAGGCTTCGCGATCCATGCATACTTCTTTCGCTTCTTCGAGATTCATCAATCGCTTCATACACGCACGTCTGGGTATCCGAGTACTTTTGACCTTTCCGTCTTTGAGCAATCTGCTCACGTGGTCTTCATATGTAAGTCTCGGCCTACCCTGACCTCTTCTACCCTCTGATTTCATCTATTCCCAATAATAGTTGGGACTGGACACAGGCTTCACTTCCAGTTATTACACAATTATGTTGTCATCAACTTAAGGACAATTCCATAATACTTATCCAACACCTAAGTATGTCCAATTTAGTGTTTTCGAAGCCTCTCACCAGACTGCCTAATACCTATTAAATTCACAGTTTTTTAAAGTTTTAAAAAGGGCACAGTATTGTACTATGTTTCTCATCTTTGTGGCTGTTGCTATCCATGGGTAATAATGTAAGATCATGGAATCTGCGACCAAAGCCAACAATAAAAGTGTAGCAGTTTGTCGCGAATCCTGATGCGGGTTTAATACATTTAAGAATAAATATATATCAGAAGTTAATGTATGTAAACTAAGTAACAGTAACTTCAACAACTCTGGGGCTTATTTTCGTACCCGTACTAATAATAATGGCGAAAGCTTATTAGTGTGTATGTTTGATACTTCTACACACAATCGATTGGACTATTTTCGATAAGATGTGGTGTGTATGTAGTAGATAACCGGTATACCTGATAATGGATTAACAGGTTCCGACGAGAAACGCGTATGGGACAACTTGACCACGCGGGTAAAGATGCTCATGTCCTCTAGTAATTGATAGAATGCTTTTTCGACCTGACCTATGTCGGTTCATATACATAGTCAGGTCATAAATTCTGTCACATGTTTAATATAAAATAATTGAAACAAGTTTATTCTTTATGTAACCATTTATATACCAAAATGAACTTAACAAAACATAGATTCTTATGACAATAAAGTTTATTCAAAATGACCTCCGTGATTTTGAATACAGGCCTTCAATCTGCGCGGACAGTCGTCTATCGCAGCACGAACGAGGTCCATGTCAATATCCGCGGCTGCCTTAATCAAGGATGTTTTGAGTGACTCCAAATTGGGATGAGGCTTTGAGCACGCCTTTTCCTCCAAGTGTTGCCATATCTTGTAATCTATCGGACTCAAATCTGGACTGGAGGAGGGCCAGCCTTCGTGCCGGATGAAGTCGATTTCACGCGCCGCCAGCCAGTCTTGTGTGCTCTTCGCTCTATGAGCTGGCGCCGAATCTTGTTGGAATACCCAGTGCCTGTTATTGAACATAGTATGAGAAACAGGTTCCACAAGGTTCGTCAGGACTGTATTTTGATACACAACTGCATTCGTTTTTACACCTTTCTCACAAAAATGTACCTCTGTTAAGCCCCAATAAAAAACTCCGAACCATACCATGAGCGAAGGTGGAAAATGACCTCGTTGGACACGCGGAATACGGTTGCTCGCTTCTTCACTACTGTGTGCGTACACCTTATCATTTTGTTTGTTGTAGCTCTCTTCTACGGTAAAAATTTTTTCATCCGAAAAAAGAATTTCCCGATATTTTTTTCCCGCGTACCGCTTACCGCTTATTATTAAAGCGCGGCATCTCTTCAGTCTCAGGTCCATTAGACGAGCATTTAAACGGTTTCCTTTTTTTCTTCGATATGACCGAAGCCCTAAGTCTTCATTTAACACCCTTTTCACCGTGGTTCTGCTTAACCCCATCTGAAGGGCCAACAGTTTCTGCTTACGTTTGCGATTTCTTTGAATTCGCGCCTTCACAGCTTTTATCACTGCTGGAGTCCTAACAGACCGAGGGCGACCACTTCTTGACCTGTCATCTACACTAGAGTCTTCATTGTATCGTTTGATGGTACGATAAACGAATCTTTTGGTTATATTCAAATTTTTCAGTATGTCAAAAATTTCAATTGGCGTGTAACCGCAACGATGCAACGCAATAACTGCAACACGGCCTTCTTTAAGCGTCCACTCCATATTTAAAAATGAGTAAAATTCTAAAAAGTATACATTTTTATTTTCATTTCTTTTTTTGGTAGTCTTCGCCCATATTGGGCAGGCAAAGGAAACTTTGTCCATACTGCCTAGTCTTCGGTATTTATATTTTCTTAGTATATAGTACTGTCCAGTCTTTGTCGATGTCGAGTCCTCAGTCCTAGGTCCTTGTCCTTGCCCTCAGTATAATGGTGATTCTTATACTGAGGTTTTCAGTGGACTTTTCGCGTCAAGAGAGAAAATAGCATTTCACTGCATATATATCATTGTCTATCACTATAGCACGTTAACACAACTTTTATGTCCAAGAAACCACCACTCACACACATAAAACAAGATAAATGCACTAGTTTTAAAAAATAATATACAGGAAAATGAAGCGCTCGTGGCCCCGCGGTCTCAGTGTTCTGTAAACGATCACTGAGTTACGCAACTTTCACTATGGCTGGTCCCTTTTTTTTTTAGTTGGGTGACCACTTTGTGGCATTTACATTTGCGAGCGTTTCCGTGCTTCGGAAGGCACGTTAAGCCGTTGGTCCCGGTTGCCAGAAAATGGCAGTCGTTAAGCCTGGTTGAAGGCCTTATGGGGGGCTTAAAAATTTCAACAGCAGGTAGCCACAACCTGCGTCTGTCTATTTCAACACGGCAATGGGCTCACCACCTATTACGTGGGACAGGAATCCACACGGTGAAAAGTGGGCATATAATATGCCTCTGCCACCCCTTCGGGGATAAGGCGTGATGGATATTTATTTAAAATGTCTGTGGTATTAGCAATAAGAGGAGTGAGTTCGAAATATATTTGAGTGAACAAAATGCAGTGCCACTTTTGTGTGTATAACTGAACATTTACTAAGCAAAACCCTTATGGATCAATTCAAACTTGCAAATTACGAAGTAGGGGCTTATAGCACCAGAATTAAACGTAAAAGGGGAGGTTCTATGATTCTGACTCTCCAGAATAGAAAGCTGGAAGAGCTCGTAGTGTGGAAACAGCTATATAAAATTGACTACTTTGAAGTATGTGGGGTGCGTGATCTCGAGACTAATTTGAGTATTATATGTTGCTATAGAACTCCAAATAGAAACAATTTTGAGAACTTCATTGACTGTTTGGAAAAACTGTTACAGCATTTCCTTAACAAATTGTGTATTATTTGTGGTGACTTTAATGTTAATGTACTTAAAAATGACTCTCAGAAAACCACTTTTTTGACTCTATTAGCGTGTTATAATTTTAGATTTCTCATAAACTCTGTTACTTTTAGAAGAAATAAAACTGAATCTACAACACTTACCTGACGATATTGTTGAGAGTACAAATATTGACAACAATGGGCTATCAGATGGTCACTCGGGCATTTACTGTTCTTTACGCCTGGGCACTGTTACAAGAGTTAAACAATCAAACTATTTGTATGTACATAGCAGGAAATATAATAAACGAAATAAAAATGAATTTAGGAAAAAGGTAATGGAGACTGACTGGAATACGGGTATAAATACATTTATTTCGAAAATAAAAAAAAATACATGACTCTTCATTTCCAAAACGTAAATTAAAATTACTAGTAAATAAAACAGGAACTTATAATTGGATTACAAAGGGAATTAGAGTCTCCATATTTTATATACTACTCGGGACTTCACGCGAAACATTTTGTACTTACATTCACCGACGTTTGAGCGCGTTGCAGCGCCCGTGGTCGCGGCTGGACTCAGAGACTCTAATGTTATTTTTAAACTTTCGCGTTTTATACTCATATTTTATATTATATATAGGACATATAGGAAAATACTTAGTAACGTAAAACGGAACGCTGTCAGAAAACAAATAAAAATGGCATCAGATTCCAGTAAACAAATATGGAAAATTGTCAATCAAAGACGAAACGTAAACAACATTGTAGGCAACAAATTGTTTTAAAGTTGGAAAATAAAGGAACAAACAAGGTTTTGAGGTAGCTAGCGAGTTTTAAAAAATATTTAACAGTAGTGTTCAGCTAAGCACGTGTAGTCAAAGATTAGCAATAAAATATGCAGCTGAAAGTATCAACAGAGTTGAACGTAATATGACTTTCGACCCTGTTTTACCAGTGGAAATTTCTAAGATGGTTAGGTGTATGACAAATAAATCTTCTACGGGTTATGATGACATTCCCTTGGCTGTCATTAAGGACAACCTGGATGTTATGGCATCTCCATTAGCGATATTTTATAATAATTGCATTGACAATGGCCTTTTCCCTGAGCAATTTAAAATCGCAAAAGTCATACCCATTTTTTAAAAAGTTTCAAAAACGGACCCCTTGAACTATAGACCCATTTCTCTTTTGCCAGTACTTTCAAAATTATTTGAAAAAATTATGGAGGATCGTCTTATGAAGCACTTAATAACTAATAACATTTTAAATGTGCATCAATTTGGGTACCAGAAATCTATCGGTACCAGTGATGCTATAGGAGTTTTGGTTGATGAGATTGTTTGTAACTTAAACACAAGGCGTAAAGTGGCGAGTCTTTTTCTGGACCTGAGCTCGGCTTTTGATACAGTAGATCATGACATACTTTTGGGAAAACTGGAGCATTATGGTATACGGGGTAATATTTTTAGCCTGTTTCGTTCCTACTTACATAATAGGCAACAGTACATTGAGATCAGATCTGTTGTAGATGGCAAAGAAGATTTTCATAAATCTTATTTGGCGACTGTATCACGGGGTGTTCCGCAAGGCTCTGTCCTAGGCCCTATAATTTTTATTTTTTTTATTAACGACTTAGTTGGGTATATTAGTAGACGTGTAACAGATACTAAACTTGTTCTTTACGCTGATGATACGAACGCTATAATATCTGCCGATGACATGACTAACTTAGAATTACAGGTCAACTCTCTACTTAAGTATTTTGAAAATTGGTTTGGCACTAATAATTTAATTGTAAATGTAAATAAAACGAAGTGTCTGTTATTCAGGACAACGACAAGAAATGATGCTACTCTCGACATAGAATCATGTGGAAATAGGGTTACATTAGTGGACAATGCTAAATTCCTAGGTGTTCCCGTTGATGCTTTATTAAACTGGAAATCAGAGACAGCATCTATAGTCAGTGCCATTAGTTCAGCATGCTATGCAATTATATATATTATATATGCCTGAGACAAGATCTCACTTTGGCAGAGCTTAGGTGCGTATACTTCGCATTGGTTGAATCGAAATTTAGGTATAGCATTGAATTCTGGAGCAACAGTTACAAATATAACATTGAATCTACTTTTGTTATACAGAAAAGGGCAATTAGGTCAATGCTACGATTAAAGCAGACGGAATCATGCCGAGAACACTTTAAAAACTTGAAATTATTGACAGTTCCTTGCTTTTTATTTTGGTGTTGCTAACCCGGCTCGTTAAGAATTTACCGAAATTTGAGACAATTGAAGATAGGAAAATAAGAGAAAGCACGCGCAGGAAAGACTTGCCTGTTACTTTACAAAGTAAGCTGAATGTAGTTCGACATAGCCCGAGAGTTCAGTCAGTTTATTTATACAATAAGTTACCAATTAATTTTAAAACGATTCGAAGTGCAAATCTGTTTAAAAACAAATTAAAACTGTATTTGTTGGAAAAGAACTATTACAGTGTCGATGAGTTCGTCAATGATAAAATACTTTGATAGGAGATAACTATAATAGCAATACGTACCTAATTCGATTTGGTGAATACTAATTATATTTATAAACTAAAATATGACATTAAATTGTGATGGTGGTAATATTTATTTATTCTTAATTTTGATTGAATTTTGAATATTGACATTTTGATTACTAACTGTCAATTATTGTTTGTATATTATTTATTGGTTAGAATTATATCACTTGAAATTAATTAATTAATTAAGTAGCAATTAAGGTAATATAAATATGTTATTCGATGATATTAAATTGATCTACAAAATGTTTCAACACAAGTAATTGTTATGAAATAAATGACTTATGACAAGCGTCCGCACTTGTCACTCTCCCGCCAAAACTCCTTTTTATTTTCATGAACAATTCGAAATTCGAATTCAATAAACTTTTTTTGTGGTCAGAATTTAGAATAAACAAAAGTTTTTACTGTGTGACAATACTTATGACCTGACTAGGTATATATATTGATAGAAAAGTGCCTCCAACTATTACGTTCTTCATCACCCATGCTTCAGATTTTAGATCCTGGATTTGGAGAATGTACACTGATCTGTTGATGAGATCTGGAATCGGGTCGGGTGGCAATAGGGATTGATGACAGAGCCTCTGTTAAAACTTTCTGCAACTTTTGAAGCGATTAGGATAAACTGTCCGTTCGCTAGGTATTTGTGGAACAGCACTTTTGGGATGAGATTCGGTGAAGGAAATAGCGATGCTAGTATGTTCCCCCACCAATAAGCAACTACGTTGTGTAAGTATGCTTTGTGGTCCCTCATGTCTATAAGGAGAGGAAAGATGTACCTCTACACGACATGTGCTGTTATTGATGCAGGTAAGGTATGCACCACGTTTGAAAAAGAGTATAGCTGCTGTTGTTAAATGCTATTCTGGGCAAGCTTTCTGGTGAAAATAAGTGCGAATAGGTGAATGTTTCGTCTATCTATGAACTATGAATAGTTCCGTTTGCTTAAGAAAACTGACTCAGTGCCTCTATTTTTTTTTTGTTGAAATAGAAAACCTCAGTCTAATTGTCGATTTTCGTGATCATCGTCGCGATGTGAGAGTCTCTCAGTTGATGTTGATAGTGTCGAATAGCCGTGTAGTAAACCTGTTTGGCATTTCAAGCCCTTGTTGAACATTTTAAGCTCCCGTGACGTTACGGTCGCCAAATTGGGCTCCCTAATCCAGATCGGAAGCATTCATGGTTAGAAAGTTGGTTATTGGGGTCATGTGCATTGGCAGTGAATCTCCGTTAGCTCCATACCACCATCTTGAACTTGAATTTTGTGGTATAGGTGGTTTTGCGGCAACTGTCGGCTGAAGTATTGCAGCGTTTGACAACTTCGCCAGCTTCTGCGAGTATCGAGGAGATGGTGGTATGGACACCATCTCCTCTGAGTGGACTTGTACCCGAACTTGAATTTTGTGGTATGGGTGGTTTTGCGGCAACTGACGGCTGAAGTATTGCAGCGTTTGACAGTTAAGCCGGCTTCTGCGACTCTCGAACGTGGCAAAGTTGAGTCGCCCCATTAGATATTAATACTGTATGGGGGGACCACTTGCCGAGCTGCTCTTGAAGTGCCCTGCGTAGCGTTAGGCACTTCGGCCCCGACAGGGATCGCGTTGCGATTTGTTTCCCAGGTCAGGGCCAGAGCTGAGTTATTTCCCGCTGTGTTGTATGATTTTCATTGGAAATGCTATATCTCCTCGTAGTTGATACTTTGGCATGTTTGCAAGGAGAAAATCTAAGTAGGCTTCGTATCTGACGCCGTGAGTTCTCAAATATTCCGACATCCATCCGTTGGTTATACGAGTAGCAGCGGAGGTTAAGATTGTTCAAAACGGAAAGGTAAGATGTTTTTTGATACAAAAATGAAACTTAATGAATCTGCAGGAAGCGAAAGATGCATGACCACCCTGAATACGGCGTGAAGATAGTTAAGGTTTTGACGCCGAACAGAGGAAAAATCAACTGCTCTCAGTTGATTTTGATGACATAAGACGCGATCTGTTGCTGCTGTCGAAGCTTGCGAGGTTGTTCGACTGGTACATGGAAGTAGACTGCTCAAATCTACACAAGTTTGGTAGCCAGGGGTGATGCATGATTAGAAGCGGTTAGAACATGCTGATTTAAGCATTTTTGTTCTGCAAGAACCCGTAATTTCTATGGTATATCAGCGGTGCATGGAATGCGAATGCCGTTATCGATAAAATTGATATATCCACATATTTCTTTTGGTGCATTTAAATTGCTAAAGGCGCATCGAAAGAAGGAAGCTAACAAATTGTCAGCGAACAGATAATACATATTTTATTTATTTATTTTTTTTTTTTTAATGTGTCATTATAATGTTATAGAAAATAGTATAATGGCACTGCTTATTGTTAACTATAAGCGTAATCTCAGAAAAAAACTAGAATAATGTATGTAGGTCCAACTGGTGGCCTTATCGCTAAAGGCCATATTTGGATGGATAGATTTTTGATGCTCTGACATCGAAGATGTAGTATGCTTTTTCATCCCCCCCCCCCTCTTTAATTGAAGGTAGGGGGTAATACTGGCGGGACGGCGCGTACGCAGTCCAAGCTACCAAAAATTAAGCATTCGAGTTACCCACATTGGGGGTAATCGCAGGGGCAATCGCTAACCCAACCGCTGTGCAATGTGTGGACCTCGCCTCGACCTTATGCTAGCTAAGAATACTGCGGTATAAAGCGACCCTGTACTCACTGGGAGGAATTTGCGTTTCATAAAATTATTAAGGGTGACGTTTAAATGTATACATGTAGCCATTTCAATTTAATGAAATGAGCTCGCCTTGACTATAAAATAAATAAATAAATATCCATCACGCCTTATCCCCGAAGAGGTGGCAGAGCCATATTATATGGACATTTTTCACCGTGTGGATTCCTGTCCCACGTAATAGGTGGTGAGCCCATTGCCGTGTTGAAATAGACAGACGCAGGTTGTAGCTACCTGCTGTTGAATTTTTTAAGCCGCCCATAAGGCCTTCAACCAGGCTTAACGACTGCCATTTTACTGGCAACCGGGACCATCGGCTTAACGTGCCTTCCGAAGCACGGAAACGCTCGCAAATGTAAATGCCACAAAGTGGTCACCCATCCGAGGACCAGCCATAGTGAAAGTTGCGTAACTCAGTGATCGTTTACAGAACACTGAGACCGCGGGGCCACGAGCGCTTCCTATCGCGCCTTGACTATAATCTATTTATTATTTTACTAATGAAAATAATAATCTTATCAATGAAAATTATATAATGAAAATAATAATCTTATCAAATATAAAATTGAAATGTGCAAAGCTCACGGTTTGTCCTTTGTCTTACTGGAGCTGAATCTCGACTCATCGATGAATCACTGTAATCTCTACACTGCGATGGAAAACGGTTACGTATTCGTGAACTAGAACCTTCTTCATTATACTCGTATACTGACTCTAAATTCCAATTCGAAATATTTTCGTACAAATATTGTATGAAGATTATATAAATAATATATAAATAATACATCACACAGCACAATTTTAGGAAATATCGAATCTGATCAAGATAGTAGTGGTTTGTTACCAATGTTTGTACGTGAAAAATTTAAGGATTATTTTTCAGAAGAAGGGTGTGTTATTTGGCAAGATGATATTATAGATAGATGTTAATATAAATTGTAATATCAGTTTAAAAGTAATTAAAAATGCAATTTTGATGATGTTTTTACGTACCCGTTTTACCTATTTCAGCAGCAATTTTTTCCCACGCATTTATTTTCATATGTTTATCACTGTAATTGCGTGATTCGATATTATACAAACAATCATGAGTTTGAATCAATAATATTAATTTTTCGTCGTCCATATTTTTAATAATCACAACGTAATATTCATTGCACGAAAATACCGTACGGTAGGTACGAGTGTTGACAACAAAATGGCGCGCCTCCCGCCCCTGCCGCGCGAGCGTCGTTCGGCGAGCCCGGCGACCGAAAGCGGCTGCGCGCGGAGTAGCGCGCGTGCTCACGCAATCGCGCTCCTGCGCGCTACCTTTCGCATGTAGTCGCTTCGATGCTCTCACGAATTAATTGTTGTGTAGATGATTTCCGATTTTATTTCAACGCTTGCAACGTCGTTATCAGTTTGACAGTGAAAAATGCTCTGCGCTGCGCTCCCGCATATGGGCGCCGGCCCTTAGAGTTTTAGTCATGTCTTTAGTTACATGGTCTAAGTATCCAGTCCTTTATCGATGTCAAGTCCTGTGTCCTTGCCCAATAAGGTATTGGATTCCTTATTGCAGCTTTCTATGAAAATTTGGCACAAACAACACTGCTATTAATGGGAACAAATCACTTTCCTTCACTAATTAACTTTTCAAACTCTATATTGACTGCGGAGAAAGTCGACGAAAGTCTCCGTTTTAACTCCACTGGTACAGGAAAAATGCTATTGATGTCCGACCAATAAGTCTACGGTTGTCTAGGTTGGCAAGAGCGCTCGAAACGAAAAAAAAAAGAAATGTTGAATTTTTTTAAAAGTTTATAAAAAGAAATTACTCCGAAGTACACGGTTCTCAAAACCACTAGTATTTTTTAATCTACCTCATAAATGGTAAACCGCAATTTACCTTTTTAACTTTTATACGATGTTACTTGCTTGTATGGAGCCCTTCATGGGCAAGTCCGAAACGCACTTGGTCGCTTTTTACCCTTACAATAATGTATGAAAATATGCCCGATTTGTAGACATTTATGGTGACTGCTCTGCTGACTTGGGTAGTAGCGTGATGTTACATAGCCTTCCTCGATAAATAACATAGCATAACTTATTGTCACGCCTTTATCCCCGAAGGGGTAGGCAGAGGCATACTATACGCCCACATTTAACCGTTAGTAGTTAACTTAACTTAACTTAACTTAACTATCTTCACGCTGTATCCCTGACGGGGTAGTCAGAGAGGACAGATCGCCAGGCTTCGCGATCCTTGCATACTTCTTTCGCTTCTTCGAGATTCATCAATCGCTTCATACACGCACGTCTGGGTATCCGAGTACTTTTGACCTTTCCGTTTTTGAGCAATCTGCTCACGTGGTCTTCATATGTAAGTCTCGGCCTTCCCTGACTCCTTCTACCCTCTACTTTTGAACAATATATATTCTTCGTCAATCGTTCCTCACTCATTCGTTGGACGTGTCCAAACCAACAGAGCACGCCTTTTTCCAGCTTAACGCTGACACTTTCATTCAAACCTGCCATATTGCGTATCACTTCGTTACGTATTCGGTCGGCCAAGGTAACGCCGCACAATTTTCGAAGTGATCGCATCTCCACAGCATTCAATTTACTTTCATGCATCTGCTGACATACCCAGGTTTCACTACCGTAAAGCAAAGTTGGCACTAGCACTGCGTTATGAATCGCCAGTCGTGCTTCTTTTACGATGCTTTGTCGCTTTACTAACTGGGACAAAGCACCGTTAACTTTGTTTCCGGCAGCTACTCGCCGTTCTACATCCGAATCACATCTTCCATCCGCGCTAAACATACTTCCTAAATACACAATTTCATTCACTTGCTCTAAACGTTCCTGGTTTACTCTAATCTCGCATTTAGTTCTTACGTCACCTCTTTCAAATACTAGAACCTTAGTTTTACTTGCATTCAAGCGGAGACCCTTACTTTCACACCCCTCTTTCATATTAGTGACTAATGCCTGTAGGTCGGCTTCTGACGAGGCCATGAGCACCGCATCATCAGCGTACAGCAGACAGTTTACTGTAAAGTCACCCAAATTCACACCCATATTAAAATCTTTCAACTTCTGCAGGCAACTGTCCAGATACACTATGAACAGCCAGGCGGACATGACACATCCCTGTTTGACGCCTGTACAGACATCAAAAAGAGGTGACACATCCCCCCCTACTCGCACGCAAGCCTTACAGTCCCTATAAAGCGACTGTATTGCCCGCAGTAGCGAGCCGTCCACACCATATCCTGGCAGCAAGTCCCACAGCGTTTCTCTCACAACGTTATCAAATGCTTTCTCTAGATCCACAAAAGCGCAGAAAACCTTGTTATGAATGAGAGAAAGTTAGATGCAGTGTGCTTGACAGAGACCAAGCGCAAGGGCAGCGAAGTCTTGGAGCTCCCGGGTGGGATGCTCGCGCTTTGGTCTGGAGTACCAGAGAGCGAGCTTGGCAGTCGGGGAGTTGGATTTTGCTGTCCTCGCGATTGGCCTCCGGTATGTATGAGTACAAACTGGTAGGTCCTAGAATCCTGGATCCGTGTAAAACTTGGTTTGACGAAGATTTTCCTGGTAGCTGCTTACGCGCCAGTATCTTCGTCGAACGCGAGTGAGCTAGAGGACTTCTGGGAGAGTATGAGAGAAGCTCTAAATGTGATAGAAGGAAATGAAAGACTTATAGTATGTGGAGACTTGAATGGATGGGTGGGTACCGCTCGCGATGGTTTTGAGTCGGTACTCGGGAAGTATGGGGATAAAAGGGTGAACGACGCTGGCAAGCTAATACTGGCATTTTGTAAGGAAAAGGATTTGTTTGTGGCGAACACAATGTTCAACCACAAACAAATTCACATGTATACGAGGAGATGTAAGTCAAAGAGAAGCATGATAGATCTATTCCTAATGGATAGTCGGCTCCGTAAACAGGTGATGGACACAAGGGTTTATCGAGGCGCTGAGCTGGGATCAGACCACTACCTAGTCATAATTAGGATTAGGGGTCTGTTCGCGGGTTGGCGTCATCGCACCGAGTGTCCTTAACCTGAGCCGACTTATAGCATCAAAAGCTGGAAGCTGCAGGATGCATCCATTAGGGATAAATATAATGAAAGGGTAGCCGAAAAGCTTGGCGACGTCAATGTAAGCAGTGAGAATGTGGAAAGTGTATGGCAGAACCTTAGGGACAGTATGATAAATGCCGCTGTGGAAGTGTGTGGAGAAACGAAAAGAGGCAGTAGTAATAAGCGTGATGCATGGTGGAATGAAGAAGTGAAAGAAGCAGTTCGAATGAAGAAGAAAGCATGGCTAGACTACTTAGCCTCGCGGAATGATTTTTATATGAAAGAGAGATACAAGCTGCAGAAAGTTAACACGAAGGCACTGATAGAAGAAGCTCGTGAAAGGTGCAGAATAAAAGCGGATGAAAGGTTGTCGTCCAATTTTCGGGCTAATGCCAAGCTCTTCTGGAAAGAGGTAGGCAAGACCCGAAGTTGTTCGGCAATCTGCAGTATGAATAAAGTGCTTAGTGTTAACAATGACGTCCTAACAGACCAAAGTGACGTCCTGCAGAGATGGAGTGAATATTATGGAAAGATGTATGCAAGAAAAGACAGAGATGCCACATCGGGAAGTAGAGCTCACTTCGATGCTCCGGATCCCGATGTCATTGAAGTCATTAGTATGAAAGAAATAGAACAAGCGATAAGAAGTATGAAATGTGGTAAGGCTGCGGGAAAAGGCAGAGTTACTGCTGAGATGATCAAGTACGGTGGGTCGCGTGTCTGGGACACACTATGTCTGTTATGCAACTTGTGCTGGCGGACAGGTGAGGTCCCGGATGACTGGCGAGTAGCAGTTGTAGTACCTATTTACAAAGGGAAAGGCTCGCGCCTAAACTGCTCCAGCTACAGGGCGATCAGCTTGGTCAGCTTAGCTAGTAAGGTGTATGCAAAGGTTATAACGGCACGAATGCAAGAAAAGTCTGAAAGGTATTTATGGGAGGCTCAATGCGGATTCCGACGTGGAAGAGGTTGCATGGATCAAGTGTTTTCTCTCCGCATGATCGCGGAAAAGTTTCTGGCTCTTAGTCAGAAGGTTTTCTGCGCTTTTGTGGATCTAGAGAAAGCATTTGATAACGTTGTGAGAGAAACGCTGTGGGACTTGCTGCCAGGATATGGTGTGGACGGCTCGCTACTGCGGGCAATACAGTCGCTTTATAGGGACTGTAAGGCTTGCGTGCGAGTAGGGGGGGATGTGTCACCTCTTTTTGATGTCTGTACAGGCGTCAAACAGGGATGTGTCATGTCCGCCTGGCTGTTCATAGTGTATCTGGACAGTTGCCTGCAGAAGTTGAAAGATTTTAATATGGGTGTGAATTTGGGTGACTTTACAGTAAACTGTCTGCTGTACGCTGATGATGCGGTGCTCATGGCCTCGTCAGAAGCCGACCTACAGGCATTAGTCACTAATATGAAAGAGGGGTGTGAAAGTAAGGGTCTCCGCTTGAATGCAAGTAAAACTAAGGTTCTAGTATTTGAAAGAGGTGACGTAAGAACTAAATGCGAGATTAGAGTAAACCAGGAACGTTTAGAGCAAGTGAATGAAATTGTGTATTTAGGAAGTATGTTTAGCGCGGATGGAAGATGTGATTCGGATGTAGAACGGCGAGTAGCTGCCGGAAACAAAGTTAATGGTGCTTTGTCCCAGTTAGTAAAGCGACAAAGCATCGTAAAAGAAGCACGTTTGGCGATTCATAACGCAGTGCTAGTGCCAACTTTGCTTTACGGTAGTGAAACCTGGGTATGTCAGCAGATGCATGAAAGTAAATTGAATGCTGTGGAGATGCGATCACTTCGAAAATTGTGCGGCGTTACCTTGGCCGACCGAATACGTAACGAAGTGATACGCAATATGGCAGGTTTGAATGAAAGTGTCAGCGTTAAGCTGGAAAAAGGCGTGCTCCGTTGGTTTGGACACGTCCAACGAATGAGTGAGGAACGATTGACGAAGAATATATATTGTTCAAAAGTAGAGGGTAAAAGGAGTCAGGGAAGGCCGAGACTTACATATGAAGACCACGTGAGCAGATTGCTCAAAAACGGAAAGGTCAAAAGTACTCGGATACCCAGACGTGCGTGTATGAAGCGATTGATGAATCTCGAAGAAGCGAAAGAAGTATGCATGGATCGCGAAGCCTGGCGATCTGTCCTCTCTGACTACCCCGTCAGGGATACAGCGTGAAGATAGTTAAGTTAAGTTAAGTTAAGTTAACTACTAACGGTTAAATGTGGGCGTATAGTATGCCTCTGCCTACCCCTTCGGGGATAAAGGCGTGACAATAAGTTATGCTATGTTATTTATCGAGGAAGGCTATGTAACATCACGCTACTACCCAAGTCAGCAGAGCAGTCACCATAAATGTCTACAAATCGGGCATATTTTCATACATTATTGTAAGGGTAAAAAGCGACCAAGTGCGTTTCGGACTTGCCCATGAAGGGCTCCATACAAGCAAGTAACATCGTATAAAAGTTAAAAAGGTAAATTGCGGTTTACCATTTATGAGGTAGATTAAAAAATACTAGTGGTTCTGAGAACCGTGTACTTCGGAGTAATTTCTTTTTATAAACTTTTAAAAAAATTCAACATTTCTTTTTTTTTCGTTTCGAGCGCTCTTGCCAACCTAGACAACCGTAGACTTATTGGTCGGACATCAATAGCATTTTTCCTGTACCAGTGGAGTTAAAACGGAGACTTTCGTCGACTTTCTCCGCAGTCAATATAGAGTTTGAAAAGTTAATTAGTGAAGGAAAGTGATTTGTTCCCATTAATAGCAGTGTTGTTTGTGCCAAATTTTCATAGAAAGCTGCAATAAGGAATCCAATACCTTATTGGGCAAGGACACAGGACTTGACATCGATAAAGGACTGGATACTTAGACCATGTAACTAAAGACATGACTAAAACTCTAAGGGCCGGCGCCCATATGCGGGAGCGCAGCGCAGAGCATTTTTCACTGTCAAACTGATAACGACGTTGCAAGCGTTGAAATAAAATCGGAAATCATCTACACAACAATTAATTCGTGAGAGCATCGAAGCGACTACATGCGAAAGGTAGCGCGCAGGAGCGCGATTGCGTGAGCACGCGCGCTACTCCGCGCGCAGCCGCTTTCGGTCGCCGGGCTCGCCGAACGACGCTCGCGCGGCAGGGGCGGGAGGCGCGCCATTTTGTTGTCAACACTCGTACCTACCGTACGGTATTTTCGTGCAATGAATATTACGTTGTGATTATTAAAAATATGGACGACGAAAAATTAATATTATTGATTCAAACTCATGATTGTTTGTATAATATCGAATCACGCAATTACAGTGATAAACATATGAAAATAAATGCGTGGGAAAAAATTGCTGCTGAAATAGGTAAAACGGGTACGTAAAAACATCATCAAAATTGCATTTTTTATTACTTTTAAACTGATATTACAATTTATATTAACATCTATCTATAATATCATCTTGCCAAATAACACACCCTTCTTCTGAAAAATAATCCTTAAATTTTTCACGTACAAACATTGGTAACAAACCACTACTATCTTGATCAGATTCGATATTTCCTAAAATTGTGCTGTGTGATGTATTATTTATAGCATCCACAAATCTTAAATTTTCGCCATCTAGTATATAATTGTGTAAACATGTACAAGCTAGTATTACGTTATCTAAATATTTGGGCTGTATTCTTAGGCTCCTATCGAAAATTTCAAATTTTTGTCTTAAAATTCCAAAAGCACTTTCTACCATACGTCGCGCCCTACTTAGCCTATAATTAAATATTTTTTTCTTCCGATCTCCTTCAATTTGGTTTCCAGGATATAGGTGCATTATGTTTTCCGTGAAGGCAAAAGCTTCATCTGCCACAAATACGTGTGGTAAAACTTGGTTCGTTCCAGGCAAAACTTTATTTCGTGGTATATTTAGCCTGTTTCCTTGCATCTTTTGACCCAATTTAGAATGTGACATTATGCCACCATCACTGTTGCGACCATATGCCCCAATATCAACAATTATAAATCTGTACTTTGCATCTACAACGGCTAACAGCACTGTGCTGAAATACTTTTTATAATTATAATACTGACTTCCGCTTTTTAGAGGTGCCCTTATACGAATGTGCTTGCCGTCGATAGCGCCAATGCAATTTGGAAAGTTCCAAATATTTGTAAAATCTTCCTCAACGGCTTTCCATAACTCTTCTGTAGGTTTAGGCATCACGATAGGTCTGAGTACTTTCCAGATAGCCGCACACGTTTCATGAATGATCGTTCGTATAGAACTATATCCCATACGGTAATTGAAAGACAGAGCTTTGAAACTGGTACCGGTTGTTAAGAATCTGGAAAGTATTATAAATAAAATGAGTCATCAGTCAACAATTTTTTTTTTCAGTTGGTGATACTCAGAAAAATTGGAAAAAAATACGTGATAATTATAGGAAAGCAGTAAAAGCCCGAACTGATGCTAGTGGTTCTGCTGGTGCTAAGCGCCGCCCTATAAAATATGAGAAAGAATTACAATTCTTGCGACCTTTTGTACAAGAGAGACAACAAGTTAGTAATTTAGATTCATCTTCAGAAGAAACAACGCAATCAGATCAAAATGCACATATTTCATCACCTCGGCCACAATCGGAATTATCAAACCATTCAGCGTCAACTCATGAGCCAGTTCCAAAATCTACGGAATTAATATAATGTTTTCTTAGCTATAAAGAACATGAAAATAAAGATCATATACTAAGTTTCTTTACGTCAATGGCTACAACTGTTAAAACTTTGCCCCCATATTTGCAAACTAAAATAAAGCGGGATGTCTTTAAAATCATAAATGATGCTGAAGAGCAATACCAAGCAGCAAAGTTTAATGATAATTCAGATGTGAGCAACAGTCACTACGATTTGCCTGCAACTTATATGCCTAACATAACCCAGCACAAATATATTCCATCCTCTGCAAAAAACTATAATACAATAGCCCCTTCTGCAACTTATGTACCATCAAGAATTACAACATTGACACCTACATACAATCCATCCAATGTAACACAACTAAATGATGTCACTCAAATCCAGACACAGAATAATTCTGAAAATTATTACTAGAGCCGCAATACTGGCTCTCCTTTCATTTGTAAATCAAAAATTAAAATAAATGATTAATTGATTAGGTATGTTTTATTTTCACTTACCTTAGACATACAGATAGCCTCTCTTCAGTTGAAATGGTAGAACGAAATTTAGATTTTCGTTTTTCGATATACGGGCGTAAAAGATTAACTAAAATAGTAAATTTTTCATAATCCATTTTGTAATAATCACGAAATTTTATGCCTCTCAAATTAATACACAATTTGATAAAAAATTCACCATCCAAACATCTTGACTGCCAAATTTCGTCAACCCAAAATCGTCTTTTTCTACTTATCTGTACATTTCTTCTCTTTTTTAATTCCTCTTCTTCCTCTTCTGCAAGTAATGTTATCAACAGCACGTCCCAATCCATCATTTTATTCACCAATCCAATTAAGTACACGTTTGGACTCTCGAAAAGTTGCAAAACGAATGACGACGGTGTTTGTTGTTAGCGCAGACTCGCGAATCCGCGCGCAGGCTCGCGCATACGCGCGTATGCGCGCGCGTCCGTTCGCGCATTTTATAAATTCGTCTAGTGTGTCACGCGTTTGGAAAATTTCGCGGACTTGCGCTGCGCTGCGCTTCCGCATATGGGCGCCGGCCCTAAGGCAAGGATTACACAGTCAATAAATATCGACCTGCGCACCGTGAACATGTACTAGTGTACATGTTCATGTACAGCATGTACATGATGCATTAATTGAGGATTGGGTGACTTCGCCTGGTTCAGTGGACGAGTCAGAAGCAGAAAGGACAATGGCAGAATCTTACCTGAAAAAAATTTTAGCGTTTAAAAATATGGCATACCGTAAATTCATTTATTATTTTTTCTACTTTTATGTAACAAATCATCATGGTCTGTAAGACTTTGGTTAAAATATGATAATTAAGAATAACTATTTTGACTACGAAAACATTCCATTGTTATTGTTGTCTTCGCCCATCTTAGGCAGGCAAAGAATCATGGTCCATACAGCCTTGTCTTCAGTATTTATATTCTCTTAATAATTAGTTTTAGTCATGTCTAGTCCTTTGTCGATATGATGTCCTCGTCCTAGATTCTGGTCCTTGCCCTAGTAAAGCAGTGGACCCTTTACTAGGGCTTTATATGGAGATTTGGCACTAACACAAAGAACACCGCTGTTCACTGCAAACTTTCCACAACTCATGCTAATTTTCGAACACTTGATATATCATAATTCACTATTATAAAATACAAAATCACTAGTGATATACTAGTTTTTTTTTATATTAGTTTAAGGATTGGCGCCATACTCCTGAAAACATTCCCTGTAAGGATTTTAATTTTAATTATTATTTTATGACCTGGCTACGATCAGAATCAGATAATACCTAAAAGGTCTTTTTAGCTATTATCTGATTATTTGATTCTTAATTTATTGTAATTGTTTAGACGTTAGACCATGACGAAATTTATGTGATTAACAGATGCATGAAAATTTTATTATTTTTAATTTTTGCACGCCGTCCATGTACGGTGTAAATATAAATATTGTAATTTACCATCTTATTTACCATGTTTCTAGCAAATAAATGATTCTGATTCTAAATCTCACTTGTTTCATATTTATTCAATCTTCATATTGGGTGCCTAAACTGTCTTCGTCTTCTACGTCTTTGTCAAGTTTAGTTTTACCCCAATAGTGGTTGCTAAAGTAGGGTTTTAATGGAATTTTACGCGGGAAGATGGAAAATCACACCTTCCGCTGTAAGCATTTTAACAAAACATTTATGACCAAGAAACCACCACTCCCACACATAAAACAAGATAAATGTTACTTTTAGAAAATAATATACAGCAAGCGTATGCCGTTCGCCATTTTTCCGCCCAGAAACCTTGTACAGTCGCAGTAATGGTACCAGACTGTATGCACACAATTATATGGTAAGAACCTGAGTAAGATTCCACTGGGGTTTGATGGTAAAATATGAAAGGTTAATATTTGGCTGAGTAAATAATAAGAATAATACATGTAAGAATGAGTGTTTTTAAAGGGTGAAGATCATTGTGAGACATCTAACGCTACACTTGTATAGCAAAGATAATACTATGTATGGGTATTTTATATTTGCGTTTAAGGACATGTGATCTTGACGTTTCAAATATAATCCTTATTAGTGCCTAAGTATCTTATGGCTCTGTTGATGAAAATTCTACGTGTGCGGCTGTGGTTTCATGTTCTTTTTTGCGCTGCGATTGTGATTCCCTGTAGAAAGTCATTTTTATGGTATTGTATACTAAAAGTTCAGTTAGTGGCAACTAACTGAGCAGGCACCCACAACTACTATCAGTATCTTGGATATCAAAAATCGACAAATCGGTCACTAAAAGTTTATTCTGTGACGACTTGACAATCAATGACAATAGAGAGGTTTTTAGGCTGCAAAATGGCTGACACCATACGCTTACTATGAAGTGTTTTCTAAAACTAGTACATTTTATATTGTTTTATATGCAGGAGTGGTGGTTTCATGGACATAAAAGTTGTTTTAATGCATACATACATACATATTGTCACGCCTTTATCCCCGAAGGGATAGGCAGAGGCATACTATTCGCCCACATTATACATTTTTGTCCCACGTAAAAAGTGGTGAGAGCTATAGTGAAAGACAATGATATACCTATATGCAATGAATTGCTATTTTGGAAAGTGAAATGTTACAAAGAACAGCGGTGTTATTTGTGTTAGTGCTAAATCTCCTTAGAAAGCCCTAGTAAAGGATGCACTAGGGCAAGGACCAGGACCTAAGACTGAGAACTTGACATCGACAAAGTACTAGACTTCACTAAAACTAAATAATAAGAATTATATAAATACTAAAGACAAGGCTGTACGGACTAAGTGTCCTTTGCCTGCATAAGATGGGCGAAGACAATTAACAACAACAACAACATACATATGACTATGGACTTTGCGCGGGAACAGTGACAAGTGCGGACGCTTGCTGTGTATTATTTTCTGAACCTAGTGCATTTATCATGTTTTATGTGCGGGAGTGAAGGTTTCTTGGACATAAAAGTTGTGTTAACGTTCATTCCTTTGTTTTTTAGCGAATCATGCATAATGTTAACCATCAACTGCAACTCCTCCACCGATGATGCTAGTATTACCTGATCATCAGCGTATAGGAGGCATTTGACGGTTAGGCCATCCATTTTTAAACCATACAGTACATCTCTTGCAGTTCTTTCAAGCATCTGTCCATGTATAGATTAAACAGCAACGGTGTGTTTGTTATTATTCGTGACGATTTTCTGCGGTGGTTTCATTTTGTAATTACAACAAAGGCAAATCTCATAAAACACGATTCTCGTGTATCAATGAATAGAAACATTTGCGTCAATAACTCCATATCTGGTGCTATCCCTAACTTTAAGTATTTACCTACTTATTAATAATCTTTCAAGTAGCCTAAAAATAAGTAAATAAATTATTATTCTCTGTTAAATTACTGTTCCTCATATTCTGCAAGTACTTGCTTGCTTTAATTTAAATGACTGAGGAAGACGTAGCAGGGGACGGATGCCTTAACTTCGTTAAGGTTGAATGGGAACTGGATTAGGCAAGAAACTAGTAGTGGAGTGTCTGGATCTAGCCATCACTAATAGCTTTTGATGATGTTCAACAGCACATACAGAATAATGGCCTGTTGTAAGAGAAAGTAAAGATACAATGCAACAGTCAATCATCAGTGATTATAGGATTAGAGTTGAACCACAACAGACTTGTTAGTGTTTACATTTAAGAGGTAGAGTCCTTTTGACTGTAAATGCAAATAATGCACTGTTTTCTAAGAAGATTATTGGATATTATAATTATAATAAACTATAACATGTAAATATTTCAGCAATAAGATTTAATGTGAACCCGCAATAGCTTACTCTTATAAAATACTATACAATAACTTTATGAAAAATAAAGTAGCTACTCCTGCTTATTATTTTATTATTATTTATTTCAGATTAATATATGTGATCACCTGTTTATTGTGCACTATAATATAGAAGTGGAATACTGTGTTTGATTGATGTGCAATAGGAGCAGCAGCCATTAGGAAGCATTGGCAATTTGCCGGCAGTTAATCCTACTACAGAAGTTGCTTTACTAGGCTATAGAAGAGCTGCAACTTTAGACAACTATCACATTTTCATCAGACAAATACAATGTAGCCCCACCAGCAGATTGAGTAAATAAAGAAAAAATTAAATGTTGTTTCAATAAATATTCAATGTGATATGCTTGTATAGTTATTTTTCCCCTGATTTAAGATCTGCATCTAAATAATAATAATAATAATAACCCCTCGGGGACAGTCGTTATCTTTTATAGGATTAACGCAACCCTATGAGGGCACAGTAGATTCGCTTTTTGTGTTAACTTTCTGATACCAACAAAAAAATGTATCACTAAGTTATTGAAAAGCTCACATCCGCAGGGCAGCTTGTGGCGAGTTGAATGTGCGTGGCTACACATCGGTCCCGATTCCTCAGAGTTTTGTTGCCCTTCTGCACCGATTAGGATTTAATGGCCTAACGGGAGAGAAGTGAGAGTGCTACTCCCGGGAGTGCACCAAATCTCAACTCTGGCTTGCCTTAATTGGCCGGTCAGAGGGAGGGAGCCAGAGCTATATGCTCGGGGGTGGAAGTGTCATTTTCAAGGGCATAACTACGGGGAAGCCCGCTCCGGGCCTGTCCCGCGAAGGTGAAACCGGCGCCGCACCGCTCGACACCCCAAGCCGCTCACACCGGTGTTGCCCTCTGTCGCCTTACAGGCTTATCATGCCTATGGCGATTGTATAGGGGGCCCATCTAGTGAGTTGGCAAGTCACCGTCTGCCAGTATTTTGATAATAATATATTAAAATGGCAGACGCCGTCTTCAACCATAGTTTTAGTTACATACTCCATTTTCCCTTCAACTCAATAGCCCATTGTCCTCAAGGACTAGAGCCGATAGTAGGAGAACTAGGAGGTTACAATCTCTGGCTGAGGATGTTTCGCAGGTGACAAGTGTCAACCAACCTGCGACCACTAAAGCTGGAAAACCCAGAGTACGCATGAAATGGGATGACGAAATTAATAAATTCATCATGCGTACATATTTTCAAATAACTAAGTTAGAAACAGATAGGACTATGTACTGCTCTAAACTACATGATGAATTCAAATTAAAATACCCACATCTAAATCTTTCATCACAACGAATCGCAGATCAAAGGAGAGTTATTGTACGAAACAAACTTATACCAGATGCAGAAATTAGTGAAATTGAATTAGAAGTAGCTAAACAGTTAGGTGAATGTAATAGAGTAGATAGTTTGTCCCCAACATTCCAGGAAAATGTTACAAATATATCATTACAGTCATCACGCGAATCCCCCAACCAACCAATATCATACCTTACACATACTTCTCAAGCCACAACACCGGATACTCGTAACACACTTACACGCTTTTCACTTTTTTCCCACGCTTCTACACAAACTACATCAATCCCAACACAATTATTACAACTAAATGAGGACACTACGCAAGACACAGTAATACCTGACACTTTCACAGCAGACTTAATAGAGCAGTTAGAGACAACACTTATTATGTACACAGGAACTGATCCAACAACTAGACCCAAACTACCTCGACTCAGGGAAGGCAAAAGATTATACGAACTAGTAAAAACAATTAACACACAAATCCTGGCACAATATTTCTCGGTAGACTCAGATTTAACACATATACACACATTGTTATACTGTACTGCTTTTGTTATTAGCTCTAAATTAGGTTTTAAATTCTCTAGTAATACTGATTCCTCAAAATCAAGAAACACATATTTGGAAGTACCACCTTGGCAAAGAAGATTAGAAACTGATATAAAAAATCTACGAGCTGACATAGGCAGCTCGTGGCCCCGCGGTCTCAGTGTTCGGTAAACGATCACTGAGGTACGCAACTTTCACTATGGCTGGTCGTCGGATGGGTGACCACTTTGTGGCATTTACATTTGCGAGCGTTTCCGTGCTTCGGAAGGCACGTTAAGCCGTTGGTCCCGGTTGCCAGTAAAATAGCGGTCGTTAAGCCTGGTTGAAGGCCTTATAGGCGGCTTAAAAAATTTCAACAGCAGGTAGCCACAACCTGCGTCTGTCTATTTCAACACGGCAATGGGCTCACCACCTATTACGTGGGACAGGAATCCACACGGTGAAAAGTGGGCATATAATATGCCTCTGCCACCCCTTCGGGGATAAGGCGTGATGGATATTTATTTTATTTATTTATAATAGGGGAAGGAAATTGATCAAAAGAGTTAATAAAATTTTTCAAAACGTAAAGGTGCATTCTACATACGATAAAAATAATATTAGACCCGAAGAATATCTGGACACGTTGAAACAGAAATTGTGTCTAAATTCACAAAGATTAGCTCGATACTAAAGATCATTACAGAGGAGAACTGACAATAAAGTCTTTGCAAGCAATGAAAAATCGTTTTATAGATCATTGAATAATAACTCTGAAAATATACCATCCAATTTACCATCTAAATCTGAACTCAAAAACTACTGGACTGATTTATGGAAAAAACAAGCTCCACACAATGACAGTGCCTGCTGGATAAAGAAGGAAATAGAAAAATCAAACTCTATTGAACCGATGGAATTCGAAGATATTAGTATAACTGATATTGAAGAGGTTACGAAAAGGACCAAAAATTGGAAAGGACCAGGGATTGATGGTATTCACAATTTTTGGTATAAAAAACTGACAATTCTCCATAACATACTTGGGAAAAACATCTCCAACATCATAACAGGATCAGAAGAGCTTCCCAAATTCATAACCAAAGGTATAACATACATGCTGCCTAAAAGTAATAATACATCAGATCCATCTCAGTACCGGCCTATAACTTGCCTACCCACCATATACAAATTAATAACATCTTGCATAACTCACAAAATCAATAGACATATCGAACGAAACAACATACTAGCTGAAGAACAAAAAGGGTGCAGGCGGAGACATATGGGTTGTAAAGAACAACTTATTATTGATTCAACTATTCTGAAACATGCAACTTCTCACAACAGAAACCTATATCTATCTTACATAGACTACAAAAAGGCCTTTGATAGTGTACCCCATTCATGGCTTATTCGTATTCTAGAAATTTATAAAATAGACCCAATAATCATAAAGTTTTAAGGCAGTACAATGACCCACTGGAGGACTACACTTACTCTCACTATCAACTCAACATCTATTTCAACCGATGAAATTCCCATTGAGAATGGAATCTTCCAAGGAGACTCACTAAGTCCTATATGGTTTTGCCTAGCTCTTAACCCACTATCCAACATTTTGAATGACTCAAAATGCGGCTATAAACTGACATCTCACACTACAATCAACCATCTGATGTACATGCATGATATAAAAATCTTCACAAAATCTGAAAAAGAAATGGATAAGCTTATAAAAATCACATCTCAGTTTAGCAATGATATCAATATGACTTTTGGATTAGACAAATGTAAAACGATTCAGTTACATAGAGGTACGGTAATCAACAGTTTCAATAGCGATGGTATGGACAATTCACAGGAAAACATTAAATTTAGTATATTGGGCGAAAATGACACATACAAATACTTAGGGCTACACCAAGGGCGAACAATTAATCACACAGGACTTAAAAAAACTTTAAGCCTAGAATACACACATAGATTAAACCAAATTTGCAAAAGATCGCTATATTCCAAAAACCTCTTTAAAGCAATTAACACATATGCTATACCCATTTTAACTTACTCTTTTGGAATCATAAAATGGACCTACACAGATATTAACCAATTAGAAATAAACACTAGAACAACACTAACCAAACACAACTACCTACACCCGAAGTCAGCAATAGAACGAATGACAGTACAGAGGCAGAAAGGGGGTAGAGGAATGATAGATCTCAAGAAACTGTGGGAAGTGCAGATACAAAAACTGAGACACGTTTTTTACGAAAAATCCAATTCTAGTAACATTCACAATACAATAGCAGAATCTGATACAAATTACACACCATTAAATTTAGCAGACAGAAATAAGGATTTTAACACGTCAGAAAATATGCATAACCTAAAACTAATAAGATGGCGAAGCAAACGGTTACATGGTAGACACATCCACGATTTGGAACAACCTCACACAGATTTTGAAGCTTCAAATAAATGGCTTAAACTAGGTTCACTTTTTCCTGAAACCGAAGGCTTTATGATAAGTATTCAAGATCAAGTTATCAACACTAAAAAATATAGAAAATTCATTATCAAAGATCCCAATATTCTAGATGATAAATGTAGAAAATGCCACCGTCACTCCGAAACTATTCAGCACATTACCAGTGCCTGTCCTACCTTAACTCAAACAGATTACACACATAGACACAATCAAGTAGCACATATATTATTCATCAAAAACTGGCCATTAATCACAAACTCATAACTAGCAAACCAACACCATACTACCAATACAATCCAAAACCTGTAATAGAGAACACCAATTATAAACTATATTTTGACAGAGCAATTCTAACAGATAAAACCATTCACAATAACAGACCCGACATCACTCTTATTGATAAACAAAATAAAACAGTATTTCTAATTGACATCATAGTACCAAACACCCATAACATCCATTACTGATAAAATAAACAAATACACAGAACTTAAAGAAGAAATAACTAGAATATGGAAAATGAACAAAGTTTACATAGTACCTTTAGTACTATCTAGTACAGGAGTAATACCTAAACATCTATTGCAATCTCTTAAAACAATAGACATAACTGAAAACACATATATGACAATGCAAAAAGCCGTAATTTTGAATTCTTGCCGCATAGTCCGAAAGTTTCTCCAAGAAGACTTAAACATCCAACACCAAGCAGACAATGAAACTCACTTGGCTTAGGCCCGTGGTCTCATATTTACCGATGTGTCCTAAATACATCGAGATGAAAAGAAAACTAAGTAAATAATAATAATCTTTATTAAGCAAAATAACAATATTTGCACTTAATGCCTAAGTGACCTAAAGCTATACAAATAATGTACAATTGCTGAGTTCCAGGGCAGATCCCAAGCCAGCTCCCAGCCCCGTGCCCCAACCTGTGTTACGGTAGCGGAAAGGTGGCCTCGTCTCCGTTCCTGCAACTCGTTGATGGTAGTGTCGATGGTAACCAGGCTATAAGGACTAATGAATTCCCAATATAGGCAAGCCTGTATTTCAGGAATTCAATCGTATTTAGTATTAAAATAAACCTAAATTTATACCAGAATGTCACCACTGTGGACAGTTAATTAGATTAACTCCTATAATCCACAGCAGTCAGGTACGTTAAGTGTATTTGTGTAGGATGCATATGTGTGTTTTTGTGTGATTGTGTGTGCTCATTTACTAAGTATACAGTAGATCCTCGGTCGCTGTATAATTTAATGTACGAAGCCATTTTTTTAATTTAATGCAAAAGTTATGTTTGTTTAAACTATAAATATTTAGGAATTTATTAATTTTGTTATATAAGAAAGCACTATTAACTTTAAAATGTCTTTTTGCCATTGCTGTCCTATGTCGTACGGAGGGGCATACTTTATCTGAGCGGCGTTTATTGGTGTAGATATTGGGATTATAGACTAGTATATTGTGCTTCTTGACCAAGTTATGGGGTATAAATAGCTGTCTCACTGTTAGGACCTCAGCCTCCACATAAAGGTTGGCAGTTGGGTATCTAAAGTTCCTTTTGGTCATAACCTTGAGAACAGCCCTTTGGGCCCTTTCCAATGGTAAGAGTTGGGTTTTTGTAGCTGAGCCCCATGTGGTGATGCAATAGGATAAGAATGACTGACAAAGTGATTGAAATACAATTTTTAGTGTGTTTAAATCTGCAGCACTACGCAGGTTCTTAAATATATAAATAAGTTTTCTGGTACGTGCAGTTAGGTGTGTTATATGCTCATCCCATTTTAAGAGTTGATCTATTTTAATGCCAAGGTATTTTACATCATTTGCTCTAGGTACTGATACGCAATCACAGTTAGTGCTACAACCTGTGCTTTTATGAGCTCTAATAAAAAAGGTGTCTGTTGCTGGCGTTGAACAATTTAAAGCAAAAGTTATGAAGTTTGACTTTTGAATATTGAGCGTCAATAGGTTCAGTGTAAGCCAGGTCATAACTTTAGTCATGGCCATTTCTGCGTAGGTTTTTGTCTCATCCCAGTTGGCCCCATGTATGAAAAGTGCTGTATCATCAGCATAAGTGAATACCTGGCAATTGGGAGACTTAAGTGCACACAGGTCGTTAATATATATTATGAATAAAGTAGGTCCCAGTACACTTACAGAAGCAGAGATGAGTACCTAAATTTTGGAATACCTCAAGGTATTCCAAAATTTAGGTACTCATCTCTGCTTCTGTAATCCTTAATCTTGACGGCTTGTGTCCGATTGGTTAGATAACTTTTCAACAAGTCAAGAGCCACACCTCTGACACCCACTTTCTCCAATTTTGTGATAAGTATTGGAATGGAGACGGTGTCGAACGCCTTGGACAGGTCAAGGAACATTCCCAGGCACTTCCTTTTTCTATCCAAACCATCTACAATATTATTTACGAAAGACAAAATAGCATCCTCAGTACATACCTGTTTTCGAAATCCGAATTGTTGGGGTGAAATAATTCCTTTGAATTCGAGGAAGTCTGTCATTCGCATGTTTATCACCTTGTCCAAAACCTTGGACATAGCTGGGAGAACTGAAATTGGCCTATAGTTACTGATCAAGTATCCATCTCCACTCTTATAAATTGGATGCACGATCGCCCTCTTAAATACATCAGGGAAAACACCTGTTGAAAGAGATAACTTGCAAATGTGTGTAAGGATGGGCACAAATATGTCATATGAGGTTTGGAGTATGACTGAAGAAATACCGTCAATACCGACTGCGCAGTCCTTGCGAAGGTTTTTTATAATCAGTTCTATTTCCTCAGTGTCGGTATCTAAAAGTACTAGAGAGTCACGCTGAGAACTCATTTGACTGTCACCTATAGGCAGTGTATTAGTACTCATTTGATTCTGGATTTGTGTGGCTAGTTCTTGTCCAATATTTGTAAAAAACGCATTTACCGTATTCACCGATGACACCGGATTTTCTTCAATTTTAAGCAGTGCATCTGCTGATGTGTATTGTGTTTTAGAGTGCGTTATTGTTTTAATAGCGTCCCACGTAGCTTTTATGTTGTTTTTTGCCCCCTGTAGTAAACCTTGCAGATAAGTTCCAAGTCAGTAAATAAGGTCCAAGTCAACTTACTTGCTTTCGAACAGATAAATGCCGATACAAAGCTTGTCAAACCCTTTTTAATTGACTACTGTGGACATTAAGGCTATTTATGGCAACTAGGACTAAGACTAAAAAGGGATAAATTCCTTGGACTAGGTACTACAAAACATCCAAAATTGTCAAACCAACTCCGCTCTGCTTGTGGCTGAAATCATTAAAAGAAAATGCAAATGAAAAATCACGCTTTCGAGTTTGGTTTATACTAATATGCCTAAAATCAGCTGATATAACTCGAAAGTATCTTCTTTCGTGTTTGAATCGGGTTACACAAAAATATACCTATTCCATCAGGCTATGTATATATATATAATGGTAGATTTTGTGTCTAATAAATATGATAAGGTATGCGAGGCACAAGTATTGGCAGAAAAAAAATTAAAGCCCTGGAAAACAAAAATATTTTTTTGGAAAAAAAATAACCTGTCATTGGAAGAACGTGTCAGGGAATTGGAAGAAAAAGAAAAGGAAAAGAAGGTTGAGATAGTGGGATTAAAGCAAAAAGAATGTGAAAATTTGGCCGCTGTTATTACCCAGGTTGCTCAAAAGCTTAAATGGGACCACAATCAGATTGAGAATGTAGTTAGGGTAGGACGTCAAAAACCAGATTTAGCAAAACCGCAACCAGTTGTTATTACATTGAAATCAAAAGCTATACGTGATTAATGGCTTGAGAATCGAAAAAAGCATATAACTAATGGTCATCTTTATTGCAATACCGATGATAGTCGTGTATATTTCAATGAAAACCTATCGAGATACAAACGAAACCTTTTGTGGATCACTAAGAATTGTTTAAACAAACATATAAATATATTTGGGTACAGGATGGAAAAATACTTATAAGAAAAAATGATGAACAAAAGAAAATATATGCAATTCAAAGTGAACGTGATATCGAACGGTTGGCAGAAAAAATAGAAATACCTACAAATGGCTAAACGTTTTTGGAATTAATTTAACGCACACTAGTGCGGAGTGCACATTATTTACTCAATAAAAACTTTTAATGCATAAAGATGACGATGTCTTGAGTTTGGGGTGTCAATTTAACAGATATAAAAGCATGACTGATTGGGCAGAGAGTCATTGCAATCATATTGAATATATAAATGTAATACATATAAACATTAAATTCCTAAGAAAATATTTTAATGAGTTATTAGTGATGATAAACCAAAGTCCCAAAGAGATACAACTATTGATTCTTACTGAAATTAATATTAAAGAAGCTGAATTGCCATTATACCACATAGAAGGATTCAAACACTAATATACACTATATAATTCAAACACTATATATACATACATAATTTTTGTCAAAGAAAACTTAAGATTTGTTATAGAAGAAATGCAGATTATTTTAGCTGAGGGTATGCGGGGCAAATTTAGCTTTAGGTCAATCCAGTTTAAATGTTGTTGCAGTGTATAGACCACCCAAAACGAACAAGTATTTATTTATCTCTGAAATTCAAAATGTGATAGAGAAAATTCCGAGAAGTGAAAATATTATTTTGTTGGGTGATATCAACATCGACCTTTTAGAAGCAAGTAGTAGTCGCCTAGTCGAAAATTATTTGGATTGCCTTTGTGAACTAGGTCTGCAATGTGTAATACCAAGTACTGAGGTGACACGAAAATTCGGTATGTGATTAACAATAATAATGTAACGAGTATGCTTTCTAAATATGATTGGTCTCAGCTGTTGTTTGTGGAATGTCCAATTAAATTGTATGATCAATTACACAGTATATTTGAAAATACTTATAAAGCTTGTAGAACTGAAATATCAAAAACCAAGAAACGTGTTGCACAGCCATGGTTGAGTAAGTTAAATACTTTAATAATGCGTAGGGATCATTTATTTAGGGAGTGGAAAAATGCACCTAATAATCAAACATTAAGGTTGGAGTATACACGGTTTAGAAATAAAGTAAATAAATTAATATATAGAACAAAAAATAAATATAGACAAAATGAAATAAAAAACCTAACCACTCCGGGAGTGCCGACAGAAGTGAAAACTCAATTTATTAATAATTTATTTATCTAGACGCGTTGGTACATGCATATATGCACACACTATAGCTGCGTATCGTAACGGGGTGTAGCGAGTCCAGAGATTTATCTCATCTAAAAAATTGCGTACCGCGCTAAAAGAAGTTTTTCCTTCAAAATTGACCGGGATCGACGTTAATGATGATGATGATGAAAAATAAATCTACACTGAAAGACTCCTAATTGATTACACAGCATTATTTAATAAGACCTGTAGATGACCGGAATCAACGTTAGATGATGATGATGATAATGGTCGCGAGTCCAGAGATTTTATCTCATCTAAAAATAAGCGTACCGCGCTAAAAGAATATTCACTTCAAAAATTGACCGGGATGGACGTTAATGATGATGATGAAAAAAAAATTCTACTCTGAAAGAGTCTTAATTGATTACACAATATTATTTAATAAGACCTGTAGATGACCGGGTTCAACATTAGATGATGATGATGATTATAGTCGCAAATCCAGAGATTTTATCTCCTCTAAAAATATGTGTACCACGCTAAGAGGCGTTTTCACTTAAAAAACTCAATTTATTTATAATTTATTTATCTAGTCGCGTTGGTACATGCATATATGCACACACTATAGCTGCGTATCGTAACGGGGAGTAGCGAGTCCAAATTTATCTCATCTAAAAAATTGCGTACCGCGCTAAAAGAAGTTTTTCCTTCAAAAATTGACCGGGATCGACGTAAAGATGATGATGATGAAAAATAAATCTACACTGAAAGAGTCCTAATTGATTACACAGCATTATTTAATAACACCTGTAGATGACCGGAATCAACGTTAGATGATGATGATGATTATGGTAGCGAGTCCAGAGATTTTATCTCATCTAAAAATATGCGTACCGCGCTAAAAGAAGTTTTTCCTTCAAAAATTGACCGGGATCGACGTAAAGATGATGATGATAAAAAATAATTCTACACTGAAAGAGTCCTAATTGATTACACAGCATTATTTAATAAGACCTGTAGATGACCGGAATCAACGTTTGATGATGATGATGATTATGGTCGCGAGTCCAGAGATTTTATCTCATCTAAAAATATGCGTATCGCGCTAAAAGAAGTTTTTCCTTCAAAAATTGACCGGGATCGACATAAAGATGATGATGATAAAAAATAATTCTACACTGAAAGAGTCCTAATTGATTACACAGCATTATTTAATAAGACCTGTAGATGACCGGAATCAACGTTAGATGATGACGATGATTATGGTCGCGAGTCCAGAGATTTTATCTCATCTAAAAATATGCGTACCGCGCTAAAAGAAGTTTTTCCTTCAAAAATTGACCGGGATCGACGTAAAGATGATGATGAAAATCTTACGCTTTTTCGATCAGGACACGTGTCCTGACGACACGTGTCCTGACGCGAGTTTAAGGTTTTATACCCATTACAGAAAAAGTGCTCAACGCCGCTAAAGAAGTTTTCACTTCAAAAATGTAATGGTAATCCTAAAAAAATCTGTGAGAGAATTAATTGTTGGTTAGGAAGAAAAAAATACAATACAAACATAAAGCATGATTGTAACATAACATTTTTGCAAAGAAATCAGTATGTTAAAGAAAGTTGTGTATCTTTTCGTTTTAAGCCTGTATGTGGTAAAACAGTGTGTAAAGTAATTGACAGGTTGAGCAGTGATAAGGCGCCGGGTGTAGATGATATTAGAACTGTAGATCTAAAAAATTTCAAGCATAAAGTTTCACCTGTACTTGCACACTTCGTCTATATGTGTCTGGCTAGTGGAGAATATCCAAAACTCCTTAAAAAGTCTATAATCAGGCCTATTTTCAAGCAGGGAGATCACTCAGATTACTGCAATTATAGACCCATTGCCATCTTATCGGTAATAAAAGGACAAATAAGTGAATTTTTGGAGCATAATCATGTATTGACTGATTCGCAACATGGGTTTAGACGGGGTCGTAGCACGGCGACAGCTTTAGCACAGTTTGCAGATGATATTAATAACAGTCTAAACCACAGTCATCAGGTTTTAGCATTATTTATAGACAATAAAAAAGCGTTCGATACACTAGAACATGGCGTGCTTCTGCAGGCTATGGATGAGTGTGGCATTAGGGGACCTACCCAGAAATGGTTTAAAAGCTATCTAAAGGACAGAACGTTACAAACTCGCATAGCAGGTGTCTCGGGGAGCAAACCTTTGGTAAAACAGGGTGTACCAACCGGTACGGTATTCGGTCCGATTGGATATATCATGCACGTTAACAGCGTAAGTAACGTTGTGGGTCAGTGTCGGGTTTATATGTATGCGGACGACATGTGCTTGGTGTACTCCTCAAAAGATATACAAGAGGCAAAATCTATAATGCAATCAGATTTCAACCATATCATTACATGGGCACATGACAATGGTATCATTTTAAATCTAAATAAGACAAAGATAATGCATATACATTCACCATATAGTAGGTTGGCAAAGAATATCAGCATTTTAGACATAGGTATCAAAGGTCACACATATGACTGCCTGCATGCTGGGTTGATTAATTGCGATTGTCAAGAAATTGAGTATGTCGGTAAGTTTAAGTACCTTGGATTATGGGTAGACAACAACATGAACTGGGGATTGCATGTTGACGGAGTGTGTAACAGGCTGAGGTCATTACTAAGTAAATTTTATATTTTAAAAACACCTTTGAGTAGAAAAACATTGCGTATAGTTTACTTTGCACTCGCCGAGTCAATGCTCAGTTATGGCTTGTATACGTATGGACGCACTTTTAAATCATATCTAGATAAAATTAAAAAGATCCAGATGAGATTTATGAAGTATCTTGTAGACTCTAAAACTAAATATAATTGTAAAAAGAACTATGAGGAACTGTTCGATATCTGTAAGATATTGCCTATACATAAAAAAGTTAAGTACTTGGTGGCTATGGAGCACTTTAATAGTGAGGAATTCAAAATAAGCGTAGAAAACGTATACAACACTCGGGAAGTAAGAGAATTTAAATTTGTTAGACCACACGTCAATAATTATTATGGAGAAAGATCCAATAAGTATTTGATTCCGACTTTGTTTAATGAAATAGATTGGCTTAGGAAAAATCAGGCATTAAGTAAAATATCCATAAAAAAGAAATTGCTACATACACTGCTTAATGAATAATGTGCAAATAATAACGGGGTATTCAAATTTTATAATTAATATTCTTGTTGTGTTGCTGTAATATTTTGAAATTATGAAGTACGAGTACACAGTAATATTATTATTGAAGGATATTTGACATCGTTAGTCAAATTATCTATTGTTCAATTTTTAAAGATATTTGATAAATGAATGTATTGTTTTAATGTATTATTGTAATGTGTGTAAACAAGCGCTAATCCCACCGACAAACTGTTAAGCAGTTTGTGGGTTTTTTTGAATTGTTGATTTTGTAAATGCCAAATAAATATTTATTATTGTTATGTCTCTTCTTTTTACACGGGTATCTTCTTTTTTTTCTCATGAAGATACCCGGACTTTTGGTAGGCGTACATGGGGACATACTGGTCCAACACGCAGAGGCCCTTTGAGAATTTTAATCTAAAAGGAAATGGGACCCCCACTGCAGACAGTCCACTCCCGCCTTATGTAGAAGAACGATAATGGACCACCTACAATGGGAGTTAAACTATTGTAAAATATGCTAACTAAGAAATGGGCTATTGGGTTGGGGGTTTGATGAACTAGGTGATTATAACTATGGATGAAGGCGGCGTCTGCCATTTTAATATCTGATTATCAAAGTTTTGGCAGACGGTGACTCGCCAACTCACTAGATCGCCATAGGCATGATAAGCCTGTAAGGCGACAGGAGGCAACACCGGTGTGAGCGGCTTGGGGTGTCGAGCGGTGCGGCGCCGGTTTCACCATCGCGGGTCAGACCCGGAGCGGGCTTCCCCGTAGTTATGCCCTTGAAAATGACACTTCCACCCCCGAGCATATAGCTCTGGCTCCCTCCCTCTGACCGGCCAATTAAGGCAAGCCAGAGTTGAAATTTGGTGCACTCCCGGGAGTAGCACTCTCACTGCTCTCCCGTTAGCCCATTAAATGCTAACCGGTGCAGAAGGGCAACAAAACTCTGAGGAATTGGGACCGATGTGTAGCCACGCACATTCAGCTCGCCGCACACAAGCTGCCCTGCGGATGTGAGCTTTACAATAACTTACTGATACATTTTTTGAGAATGAAATTGTGTATTTAGGAAGTATGTTTAGCGCGGATGGAAGATGTGATTCGGATGTAGAACGGCGAGTAGCTGCCGGAAACAATGTTAACGGTGCTTTGTCCCAGTAAGTAATGCGACAAAGCATCGTAAAAAAAGCACGAATGGCGATTCATAACGCAGTGCTAGTGCCAACTTTGCTTTACGGTAGTGAAACCTGGGTATGTCAGCAGATGCATGAAAGTAAATTGAATGCTGTGGAGATGCGATCACTTCGAAAATTGTGCGGCGTTACCTTGGCCGAGCGAATACGTAACGAAGTGATACGCAATATGGCAGGTTTGAATGAAAGTGTCAGCGTTAAGCTGGAAAAGGGCGTACTCCGTTGGTTTGGACACGTCCAACGAATGAGTGAGGAACGATTGACGAAGAATATATATTGTTCAAAAGTAGAGGGTAGAAGGAGTCAGGGAAGGCCGAGACTTACATATGAAGACCACGTGAGCAGATTGCTCAAAAACGGAAAGGTCAAAAGTTTGGTCGATTGATGAATCTCGAAGAAGCGAAAGAAGTATGCATGGATCGCGAAGCCTGGCGATCTGTCCTCTCTGACTACCCCGTCAGGGATACAGCGTGAAGATAGTTAGTTATAAATTTTTTGTTGGTATCAGAAAGTGGATAAATCAAAAAGCTAATCTACTATGCCCTCATAGGGTTGCGTTAATCCTATAAAAGTTAACGACTGTCCTCGAGGGTGATTATTATTATTATGTAAAATAAGTTTAAACCAATTTATTTTTATGGCTTAGAGTTGAATGTCAGGCTGCTAGTTGAACAGAAGGCTAGGCTGTTAAATGAACGGCAGATCAAGTAATTATCTGCGACTGTGACGTATATGTCAGCGATTCTCCTTTTACACCAGGATCGGCCATAGCTTCTACGTGGGTATTTGGACAAATAACAGACGAAGTAACGACCAACCGACGATATAATGTTCTTTAATTTAAAGAAGACTCACACTGTTACTTATCAAAATCAGCACTCAGACACGTAGAGAAACTCTAATTGCCTCTAAGGAAATTATAATCATTAAAGTTATTTCTAAAATTACGCGGAATAATGACGATTCGTCTGACTTGTATCGCGCACGCCGTTCAGTAGCGCAATTCACAAATCTCGGATCTAAATCCTCTACCGCGCAAATGTCATCGATATACATAGAACTAGAACATCGATGACATTTGCGCGGTAGAGGATTTGGATCCGAGATTTGTGAATTGCGCCACTGAACTCAACTGTCCTAAAATGGCCGCGCTTCTATAACATAGACACGACGCTCCGTCAGAATGACATCTGTGGACAGCTGTCACTCTCATTCCGACGTGATAATAGATGGCGCTGGCAACGCGTCGTCACGGCCGGACTGACCTGCGGCCGTCCTCGGGCGCTTGTGTTTGCAGTTTTGTAAAAATCACACATATATCTATCGCTAACTTGACAAGCAATACGCTCGTCCAACCTGACATCCATATCTAGCTGTACTTCTGATTAACAGTTGCAATCACTGTATTACAAAAATCTATCTGCGTATCCTTTCGATCAACCAAACAGCACTACCTGCTGGCACCGTTCTTTCAAGTCATCACATATAGCTGCTAACTAATATCCTTACGACGTTATCTGCGTTTGACTAACATGATCAGTTCAACTCTTCAATTAATTACCCTGGATCGGACGGGTGTGTCCTTTCGAATAGCACCTAGTGCTAGACCGGACGACCGGACTCCGATTCAATGGTTCGGACTGCTGTTGGCGACACGAAACCCTTCCCCATCACCGTCGGGGTACCACAGGGTTCGGTCCTTAGTCCGCTTCTGTTCAGTGTAATATTAGACGAATTGTCGGACAGCATCAGAAACCCACATGAGCAGCCTCCATGGTTGCTCATGTATGCTGACGATATTGCGCTGGCAGACGCGGACAGGGGCAGATTGGTGCGACGTGTAAAGGCGTGGAAGGAGACGCTTGAGAACGGCGGTCTGAAACTAAATGTGGCGAAGACCGAGTACTTGGCACTAAACTCGACAGATCCCACATCCGTCCGCATAGGCGGTGATTTGGTCGAGCGCACGGACCAGGTTAAATACCTGGGATCTGTTTTTCACACGTCCAGTGACATCGATTGTGACGTCAAGTCACGCATTGCTGCCGCGTGGGCCAAATGGCGGGAGATGACCGGAGTCATTTGTGACCCTAAAATGCCGATCCGGTTGAAGGGACAGGTCTACAAAACCGTTATTAGACCTGTCCTTTTACATGGCAGTGAGACGTGGCCGATATTGGAGCGACACAAGCAGGAGCTGCGTGTCACGGAAATGAAGATGCTGCGGTGGATGTGTTGGGTCACGCGGATGGACCGCGTGAGAAACTCTCGCATCCGCGGCAGCCTTCACGTCCGTGACATTGCAGACAAGTTGCAAGAGTGTCGCCTTCGTTGGTATGGTCACGTCTTGCGGCAACCGCCGGGCTACGTAGGTAACAAATGTCTGGCCATGTCAGCCCCGCCGGGTCCCGGTAAGAGGGGAAGACCCAAGAAGTGCTGGCTTGACGTCGTAAGGGATGACATGCGTGCCAATGGTCTCACTACAGGGGATGCCGAAGATCGTGCGAAGTGGAGGAGAAAATGTAGGAAAGCGGACCCCGGGCGTCGCGAGACGCAACTGGGACAGACGCTCGGATGATGATGCTAGACCGGACGACACTGTCCTTTCGACCAGTGTAACTCCTATTTACACTGGACCGGACGGGTGTATCCCTTCGACTAGCCACCACTGCTAGACCGGATGACACTGTCCCTTCGACCAGTGTAACTCCTAAACTAATTACCCTGGACCGGACGGATGTATCCCTTCGACTAGCCACCACTGCTAGACCGGATGACACTGTCCCTACGACCAGTGTAAATAGGAGTTAGCCACCACTGCTAGACCGGATGACACTGTCCCTTCGACCAGTGTAACTCCTAAACTAATTACCCTACCGGACGGGTGTATCCCTTCGACTAGCCACCACTGCTAGACCGGATGACACTGTCCCTTCGACCAGTGTAACTCCTTGTAACTAGTTTTAAATTGGTGTACAAATAAAGTTTTATTCTATTCTATTCTACTCTACACCACAGATAACGTCATAAAGTCTTACACACCCACCTGTTATGGGCTGCCTGGCTCAGCGTGAATTTGAACTTCGTGTTCAAACGTCGATATTCACTCTCACCCCGTGGTTTGACAAGTCTCTGCCTATCCACGTCGGCCCCGAAACAGCATGGCCAACAACCATGTGAAACAAGATGGACAGTTAAACACCCTGAATGTCATTTAAACTCCGTTAAAGTAACGATTCAGTAAAATCTTAATAATTATAAAGGCGAAAGTCAGCACGGATGTTCGCCACTCACCCACACAAAAACCACCGAACCGACCCCAATGAAACCCTACAGGAACACCGCCCACACATTAGAACAAGACACAGGCCACCCATCATCCCGGTAACAAGCTCCCTTGGGAAACGGAAACGGGAAAGCCCCTCCACGCGGGCGAAGCCGCCGGCGTCAACTAGTAAGTAATAAGTGCAGATAATTTCTTGGTTAACCAAACCAAGAAATTATCTGCACAGGTGTAGGTGACCAGGCACCTGTGTCGGTGAATGCTACTGGCAGCACCAATAAAAAACTAATCAAACAGGCATTCCATCCCGGCCTATTTAATATAAGACAAAGGTCGTCTTCACTGGGGAATATTAATATAGCCGGGAATAACAACTTCCCAATAACATCCCCAGCAACAAATACAGTAGAAGATAGTTCCCAAAAAAATTGCCCTCCATCCTTGCAAAGAGTACCTACAGACCACTGCCAGAAAAAGAGAAGACTAGCAGATAGCCCACCACATGCCCAAACAACCAAACTAAATGCACAAGCGGAAAACGTCACTTCCAACAGATATAGTGGGCTACCCATAGATCTAACTGAAGAGCCAATTGAAGAGTATCCAGTCAAACTAGAAAAGTTATCAAACCGCCACCTATTATATTATATGGCATAGAAGACCTATCCCAGTTAACCGAGATAATAAATAAAACCATGCCCAGTGACAGCTACTCTTACAAAATCATAAATAGAGATCAATTACGAGTAATGACACAAACAACAGACACAAATAAGGACCTAATAGAACTTATTCGCAACAATGGGCTCATTAGACATACATTCACTCAAAAGCAAAACAAATGTTACAGAATTGTTATTAAAAATTTACATCACACTACTCCTAAATCAGCTATACTAGAAGAAATTGAAAAAACAGGGAACAGGGTACGAGGTGAAATTATATCCGCAATATCTAGAAAAAACAAAAAGGCCCTGAATATGTTCTTTGTAAACATCGAACCTAGTCCCAATAACCCAGAAATAAAAAATATCCAATACATATACCATACAAAAGTTAAGATAGAAGATCCTAAGAAATCTAATGAAATCCCCCAGTGTACCAGGTGCCAACAATATGGACACACCAAAAATAACTGTATGCGGCCATATAGGTGTGTCAAATGTGCTAAAGGACACAAAACTACCGATTGCCCCAAAAGGGATAAAACAACACCAGCTACGTGTGCTCTCTGCCATGGTGGCCACCCGGCAAATTATAAAGGCTGCCAAGTATACAAAGAGATACGGGCAAGAAAAACAAGACATTCGGGAAATAAAAAACTCTCTACCGAGATAAAAGCTAAAACACTTCTTCCACCACCCTGTGGTGGTACTCTGTAGTAATGATTTCCCCCCTTTGAAACCCAGCAGCAATATGAAAAGACAGTCCTCATACAACCAGGAAAGAAACAATGTGTATGTACCTGAAAACAAATACTGTACAACAAATACTAACTACTGGAGTAGAAAAACAGAGAATATATCTCGGCCAACAAGCTCACTGGAGCAAATTATAATAAAACAATCCGAGAAGGTGGATATACTTATTCAACAAATAGGGACTCTAATGGGTCTCCTAACGACGCTCATAGCCCAGCAGCAAAAATGAAATTCCTGCATATTTCTACATGGAATATAAATGGCTTATCCCCAAATAAGCAAGAGGTCGAACTTTTTATACATCACAACAAAATTGATATTTTGTTTGTCACTAAAACACATGACAAACCAAAAAGTGATAAAAATCAAAGGATACAACATCTGCTATGCTAATCATCCAGATGGGACATCACATGGTGGGGCCGCTGTGATGCTCAGGGAAAACATAAGACACCACATCCTGCCAAGTTTTACACTGCCACACATACAGGCTGCTGTAATATCCATAGACGACTGGCAGGGCATACTGAATGTAGCTTCAGTGTACTGTCCTCCACGACATCGTATAACTGAGCAAAAGTACAAGGAGTTCTTCTGCACACTTGGTACCAGATACATTGCGGGAGGGGACTGGAAAAAACTCCAAAAACTGGGGCTCCCGACTGACAACGACAAAAGGTAGAGAATTAAAAAAGGCGGTTGATAATGATAACCTTGGTGTAATATCAACGGGAGAACCAATTTATTGGCCTAAAGATCCTGAACGAATACCAGATCTGATCGACTTTTTTGTCACTAAGGGGATTTCGGGACTTTACACAAAGGCTGAATCATGTCTGGATGGGACATCGGATCACACACCCGTGATATGTACATTAAGTTCCACAGTCATATTGAGAGACCCACGCGAGACCCTATATAACCACAAGACAGACTGGGATGCCTTTCGCAACTACGTGGAGGAAAATGCTAACCTGCGCATACCCCTTAAAACTAATGATGACATAGAGGATACAGTGTGGTATACCACTAACTTAATCCAAAAAGCGGCTTGGCTTTCAACACCGTGTATACAAAACAAACTGCAAGTTCAGGATATTTCCCTGGAGATACAAGATCTTATTACACTAAATAGAAGACTAAGACGTCAATGGCATACCAGCAGGAATCGCCAAGATAAAACAGCACTCAACAAAGCACAAAAACCTTAAAAAAAATACTCAGAGAAAATGAGATTAGAACATTGCAAGACAAACTAAAAACTCTGTCCCCATACAAATCAGAAGACCATTCGCTTTGGAAAATTACCAAAACTTTTAAAGGACCGAAAGAGCAAATGCCTCCCCTTAGACAAACTAATGGCAATTGGTCCCGAAAACCTGAGGACAACGCTCAGCTGTTTGCTGACGTTTAAACCTAACGACCCTGACAGTCAGTAATCTGAAGAGGAAATCGACAAACTCCTGGATAGTGACCAGCAAATGTCTCTACCAATGAGATCAGTAACACCGGCTGAAGTAAAAAGAGCTATTAGACACCTAAAGCTGAAAAAGGCACCAGGGTTTGATTTGATTACAGCGTAGGTTCTCAAAGAGTTGCCAAGAAAAGGTGTCATATTGCTCACAGTCCTTTACAATGCTATATTGAGACTACAGTACTTTCCTATGCTGTGGAAAGTGTCTACTATAAACATGATTCGCAAACCGGGAAAACCTCCCACAGAATTATCATCATATAGGCCCATAAGTCTGCTCCCCTTGTTATCAAAAATCTTTGATCGACTGGTTCTGGAACGTATTGTTCCAGTACTCGAAGAGCAAAAGCTAATACCAGATCATCAATTTGGTTTTCGTGCACACCACAGCACAACAGAACAAATACATCGCGTAGCTCACACCATAAGGCAAGCACTAGAGAGAAAAGAATACTGTTCTGCTGTGTTCCTGGACATACAGCAAGCCTTTGACCGCGTGTGGCATAAAGGTCTCCTATTTAAGCTAAAACTACACCTACCCAACACTGCTTACATGCTCATGAGGTCAAACCTGCAAGATAGAATGTTTCAGGTGGGATGTGAGGACTTCCTCTTAGCCATATGCCAGATTGAAGCAGGAGTCCCCCAGGGTTCGGTGCTGGGACCCATCTTATACACCATATACACTGCCGACCTGCCTGTCTCGGAAGCAGTTGTGACAGCAACTTATGCGGATGACACGGCGGTCCTGTCCTGCATGAAGGATCGGGGCACAGCATCCAGCAAACTGCAGGAGTCTGAATGAGACTGAATTATGGCTTAAAAAGTGGAGAATCAGAGCAAACCCTGCAAAGTCAATTCATATCACGTTTACTTTAAACAGGGGGGAATGCCCACCTGTAACACTTGGCAGAACTACCCTACCACAACAAAAAACAGCAAAATACTTAGGAATGCACCTGGATAGGAGACTGACTTGGCGAGAACACATCAAAGCCAAAAGGGAGCAGGCAAATATAAAATTTAAAGAGATGTACAGGCTTTTGAGCAGAAAATCGCAGCTAAGCCTTGAAAATAAGCTCATAATATATAAATGTATCATAAAACCAGTATGGACATACGGTATACAACTGTGGGGATCAGCAAGTCACTCGAACATAGAAATTCTCCAGCGATTCCAAAATAAAGTACTGAAGTCAGTGATCAACGCGCCGTGGTTCACACGAATCACGGAGATACATGAATATCTACAGATCCCAACAATCAAGGAGGAGGTAGAAAGGTCGGCTGTGGCCTATAAACAAAGACTTGAACAACACAAAAATCATCTGGCTTCAGGACTTATGAATACCACTGAATGTACATATCGGCTGAAGAGAATGAGATTGGCCTCCATCTGAGCTCTGTAATGAGATTTAGTAATATAAGAGTAGACGCATCAAAGGATGTGCTCACATCTGATTATAGCTGAGAAGGCTGATTGCAGATACATATTGAAAAAATAAATAAAACCAAACCAAGAATTTGAGAAGCGCCTTTTACGCCGCTAACACTGATACCTGCAAAGTGCACCAGGTCCTTGCGTCTTGCACCCAGAAGCATTACCAACACACTGCTTCTGACCCAAGAGCAAGTGGATCCCCCATCATAAAAAGAAAGATAGGACCCCACCCCGTGAAACAGAAAGCGACCACCCGACGGCTCAGCGTTCACAGACTACCACTTTGTATTGGAGAGCTGAGCAGGTAATTGTGAAAATCCGAGTTCGCAATATAGCTGCCGTCCACAGTGAGTGCCAGCACTTGCAGGACTTCAAAACAAATTTATCCATACGTATCCCATTGCACGGGACGTTCTGACATTCAAAACCACACACGATTACAGTAACTCAAATCAACTAGTGAGCCCATGACTCAAGGTCTATTTGCCACGTGCTCCTTTCGGACTATCAAACTGATCTGAATTAAGACGGTGACACACACAACTCCATCTATGGTCATCAGCTAAAATAATCACAAATACGACCGTCAGGCATCATCACACGTACCCGTGTCTTTCGCTAACCCTGAAAAACAGAGACTGCAAAACTGCCGTATCTATAAACAACTTGGAGATCAGTCACACTGACCACAAGCCCCAACAGATGCAGCATACTCACTCACACAAGACTCAGGCCATTGTTATTGGTAGCCCCAGGTCGATCTCTAAAATCGACTGGACTCAGCTCGCAGCAGTGACCTGCGATGGGACTGATATTTTGTATAGTAGTTCGGTTAAAAACTTAGGGATTCACATAGACTCCTGACTTGAGAGACTCCAAAATGATTTTATCAGGTTCATATTTATTTTGCGCAAATTTGATCACATCTCTGAATATCGCAAAAAGCTCAAGTGGTTACCTATTCGTCTTCGCCGGAATACACAAATCCTATCCTTGCTATATAATATCCTCTTTAATCCTTTCACTCCTTCCTATCTAAAACAGTGCTTTGAATTTTTAAGTGTCACCCATTCTAGATCTCTGCGATCATCGGAGAATTTGAGATTGAAAATGCCTGGACACTCCACTGATTTCATGGACAAATCTTTCACTGTTCAGGCGGTTCGTTTGTGGAATGCACTGCCAGTGTCAATCAGACGTGCACAAACTTTGAACACCTTTAAGGTTGCTTGTAATAATTATTATCTGCGTGTTGCTGACTCTGCCTAAGATATGCAATGCCTTATTAATATAATGGTATGTTTGTATATATTATATACTATATGTATATTTTATATGTATGAATATATGTAGTGTTTATGTAAATTTATTTTAGCGCGTAATTCTATAGTTCTCTTGTACCTTGTGTTACGTTGAAGGTACACCATACTGCCCCAAATCATTTTTTTCATCTTGGTTTCCATCCGAAGGTTGCCTGTAAGAGATTGCCTTGTGCGATAAGGCCGCCAATTGTATTACCGATAAGTTTTTTTTTTATTGTAATTCAATACTGTTATATTTCTGGTGTACAATAAAGAGATAAATCAATCAATCAATCAATTAAGATCTTGCCCATTCGCGAACATCTTTTCGAATGTACGGCCAAACGAACCTGCTCGTAAGAAGATTAGTAGACGCGCGAATGCCAGGATGGCTCATATTATGGAGCTTCATAAAGTACTTACGGCGAAATGCAGCAGTAAGGAATGGACGAGGCTTGCCAGTAGACACATCACACATAACCGTGATGTCAGTTCCAGGCAAGGTAACTTTCTGTAGTTTAAGAGCAGAGTCAGCATTGATGAGATTCCGTAACTCTTCATCGTTCTTTTGCAATTCGGCTAAAGCTGTATAATCATGTTCCAAAGAAATGGTCTCCACTCGTGACATAGTATCGGCTACGACGTTATCTACACCTTTAACGTGTAAAATATCTGTCTTATATTGCAAAATAAAAGAAAGCTGATTAAGTTGTACAGGCGGTAACTGCTCTCTGCGCTGTGTAAATGCGTAAAGGAGAGGTTTATGATCCGTAAAAATAGTACAGTGTTGAGCTTTCATGACGTGATGGTAGTGCCGTACAGCTTCATAAATGGCTAGTAATTCTCTATAATAGGCAGGCCACGACGATTGCCGAGGATTAAGCTTTTTGCTAAAAAATGCAAGAGGTTGCCAGTCGCTGCCAACGCGTTGTTGTAAGCAAGCCCCTACTTGAGTACCGGACGCATCTGTAAACAGGCCTAAAGGAGCGTCGAAAAGCGGGTGTGCCAGAAGAGTCGTATGCGCAAGACTGTCTTTGCAATCATGAAAAGCGCGCTCCAGTTCTGGTGTCCAAGGCACGGGCTTGGCACCTTTGAGCTTCGAATTGTTGAAGACAGGCAAGTGGCAGGAATCGTCGGTAATAAATAATCATGCCCAGGAACCAGCGAAGTCCCTGGACTGATTTAGGAAGAGGAAATTCCTGTAAGGCAGTGATCCTTTCTGTGGGAGGACTGACGCCATCTTTAGACACGCGGTATTCCAGAAAGGTGAGTTCGTTTTGCCCTAAAACGCATTTTGCTGGGTTTACGACGACGCCGTAATCGGCCAGCCTTTGAAAAAGGATGCGCAGGTGGCGAGAATGTTCATCTTCATCGCGAGAAATAATCAAAATATCATCGGTATAAGGAAAGCAAAAGTCAAAATCTCGGACAATTTCATCCATAAACCGCTAAAAAGTTTGCCCAGCATTTCGTAAACCGAATGTCATAAAAGGGAATTCGTATAGCCCGAAAGGAGTAATGATTGCAGTCTTACAAATATCGTCTTCATGTACAGGTATTTGTTGGTATGCTTTCACTAAGTCGAGAGTGCTAAAGATAGTACAACCTGCAATGTTATGGCAAAAGTCTCCAATATGACGTAACGGGTAGCAATCTGGAATTGTCCTCGCATTCAATCCACAGTAGTCCCGCACGGTCGCCAAGAAAGATCTTTTTTAAGCACAAGTTGCAATGGCGAGGCCCAAGGACTCTTGGACAGTCGCCCTGTGCCAATCTTGATCATTTCGTCAAATTCTTTTTTAGCAACCGAGAGTTTTTGTGGTGCCAAACGGCGAGGTCGGCGTGAGACGGGAGGGCTAACTATATACTATATATATATTTAGCAGCTAAAGCTTAGTGGCAACTGACTATACAGTTGCCACTAAGCTTGAGCTGCTAAATAAACAAAATGCTATCGAACTAAACTAAACTAAACTAAACCTAATCGAACAAGACAAATTTGTTATTGAAGTTACTGTTGATTAGGCAAAGGACAAAGACGTATAACTGGTCGCAAGTACGAACCAGTTGCGGTTTTAACGAACTATACGGGTGATCCCATTTGACCCAGGGAAAACTTCTTCTACTACCCCAAGAGGCCAATGTAATGGAGGCATATTTTCAGTTAAAATAACTACGACAGTACCGACAGTAGGTTCATGGATGAAATTGTCCGAGATTTTGACTTTTGCTTTCCTTATACCGATGATATTTTGATTATGTCTCGCGATGAAGATGAACATTCTCGCCACCTGCGCATCCTTTTTCAAAGACTGGCCGATTACGGCGTCGTCGTAAACCCAGCAAAATGCGTTTTAGGGCAAAACGAACTCACCTTTCTGGAATACCGCGTGTCTAAAGATGGCGTCAGTCCTCCCACAGAAAGGATCACTGCCTTACAGAAATTTCCTCTTCCTAAATCAGTCCAGGGACTTCGCAGGTTCCTGGGCATAATTATTTATTACCGACGATTCCTGCCACTTGCCTGTCTTCAACAATTCGAAGCTCAAAGGTGCCAAGCCCGTGCCTTGGACACCAGAACTGGAGCGCGCTTTTCATGATTGCAAAGACAGTCTTGCGCATACGACTCTTCTGGCACACCCGCTTTTCGACGCTCCTTTAGGCCTGTTTACAGATGCGTCCGGTACTCAAGTAGGGGCTTGCTTACAACAACGCGTTGGCAGCGACTGGCAACCTCTTGCATTTTTTAGCAAAAAGCTTACTCCTCGTCAATCGTCGTGGCCTGCCTATTATAGAGAATTACTAGCCATTTACGAAGCTGTACAGCACTACCATCACGTCATGAAAGCTCAACACTGTACTATTTTTACGGATCATAAACCTCTCCTTTACGCATTTACACAGCGCAGAGAGCAGTTACCGCCTGTACAACTTAATCAGCTTTCTTTTATTTTGCAATATAAGACAGATATTTTACACGTTAAAGGTGTAGATAACGTCGTAGCCGATACTATGTCACGAGTGGAGACCATTTCTTTGGAACATGATTATACAGCTTTAGCCGAATTGCAAAAGAACGATGAAGAGTTACGGAATCTCATCAATGCCGACTCTGCTCTTAAACTACAGAAAGTTACCTTGCCTGGAACTGACATCACGGTTATGTGTGATGTGTCTACTGGCAAGCCTCGTTCATTCCTTACTGCTGCATTTCGCCGTAAGTACTTTATGAAGCTCCATAATATGAGCCATCCTGGCATTCGCGCGTCTACTAATCTTCTTACGAGCAGGTTTGTTTAGCCGTCAATTCGAAAAGATGTTCGCGAATGGGCAAGATCTTAATTGATTGATTGATTGATTTATCTCTTTTTTGTACACCAGAAATATAACAGTATTGAATTACAATAAAAAAAACTTATCGTTAATACAATTGGCGGCCTTATCGCACAAGGCAATCTCTTACAGGCAACCTTCGGATGGAAACCAAGATGAAAAAAATGATTTGGGGCAGTATGGTGTTGTACCTTCAACGTAACACTAGGTACAAGAGAACTATAGAATTACGCGCTAAAATAAATTTACATAAACACTACATATATTCATACATATAAAATATACATATCTATAATATATACAAACATACCATTATATTAATAAGGCATTGCATATCTTAGGCAGAGTCAGCAACACGCAGATAATAATTATTACAAGCAACCTTAAAGGTGTTCAAAGTTTGTGCACGTCTGATTGACACTGGCAGTGCATTCCACAAACGAACCGCCTGAACAGTGAAAGATTTGTCCATGAAATCAGTGTAGTGTCCAGGCATTTTCAATCTCAAATTCTCCGATGATAGCAGAGATCTAGAATGGGTGTCACTTAAAAATTCAAAGCGCTATTTTAGATAGGAAGGAGTGAAAGGATTAAAGAGGATATTATATAGCAAGGATAGGATTTGTGTATTCCGGCGAAGACGAATAGGTAACCACTTGAGCTTTTTGCGATATTCAGAGATGTGATCAAATTTGCGCAAAACAAATATGAATCTGATAAAATCATTTTGGAATCTCTCAAGTCAAGAGTCTATGTGAATCCCTAAGTTTTTAACCGAACTACTATACAAAATATCAGTCCCATCACAGGTCAGTGCTGCGAGCTGAGTCCAGTCGATTTTAGAGATCGACCTGGGGCTACCAACAACAATGGCCTGAGTCTTGCTAGGATTAACCTTCAGACCATGGGCCTCACTCCATTTGAAAATTTTGTTTATATCTGCATTGACGTTGCCAACAGCCACATTTAAATTGTCCAGCGAGGCCTGGGAATAAATTTGAAGATCATCTGCGTAAAGATGGTAGGAAGAAGTTAAGTCCTTAGTGACGGAGTTTATAAAGTCCTTAGTGACGGAATTTATAAGTCCTTAGTGACGGAGTTTATAAAAAGATCTTGTCTCTCTTGTCAACGCAACAAAGTGACGAGTCACACGGTCGCCCCACTTGGTGAATTTCTTACACCGACAAATCGTTTCAGGCACATCCACATCGATATCGTGGGTCTACTTCCCGCCAGTGAAGGGTTCCGTTACCTTCTGACGGCTGTGGATAGGTTTACTCGTTGGCCTGAGGCAGGGCCGATGCGTAGTATTACCGCGGAGGAAACCGCTGACACGTTGCTTCATGGATGGATTACCAAAAACTACACAAAATCCGCACCTCGTTCAAATGATTATACCACACGATCTGGTAGGAAAGTAAAATTTTCTCACCCTTTTGATTTGAAATTTTTTTTCTTCGCATGATTTTTTTATTTTTTCTCTCCGTGGTGGGTTGTGTGGCGACATGACGTTTAGTTCCCAATCTCGCCACTAGAGTCGAGATAGATATTCTGTAAATTTATTATTATTTGATTATCTGTGGTTCTTGGCCTTTTATTATGTTACTTAGGTTAACCTATGCTAAGATCTGTTATGTGCGCCGACTTTAGAGATTGTTCTTATAATAAAGAAAACAACTTCAAATTATTTGCCTCCACCGAATCCCACTTGACTGAGTTACTAAAGGTCACTGAAACTTTTAGTAACTCTATCAAAATGGAGTTTGGTGTAGATAAATGTGCTGTTATGCCTGTTAAGAAGGGGCGGATTGTGAAATCTGAAGGAGTACAACTTTCAGATTTTACAAAACTTAGATCCCTTTCCGCAACTGAAACCTATAAATATCTGGGTATGTCGCAGGCATTGGGTATTACTGAGACTGACATGAAACGAACGTTGGGAGAGCGTTTCCTGGGCCGCCTGAAAGAGGTACTTAAAAGTCTTTTATCAGGCGGAAACAGGGTGCGCGCTATCAACGGGTGGGCTATGCCAGTCTTAGTATACTCCTTCAGCATACTTAGATGGACTCAAACCGAATTAGATTCCCTGGATAGGAAAGTTCGCTCACTATTGACAGCATATCGAATGCATCACCCGCGTTCGTCCGTAATGAGGTTGTATATCCCACGGAAATGTGGAGATCGCGGCTTTTTAAATGCCAAAACTTTGCATAACCGTGAGATATGCAACCTTAGAGAATATTTTCTTCGTACTGACGTGGGGATGCATAGGGATATGGTGGCAATAGATAATGGACTGACCCCACTCGCTCTTGCCAAAGAGAACTGGCGCAAACCACTAATACTAAGTACTGACGATCGCAAGGAGATATGGCAGAGTAAAGAACTGCATGGACGGTTTTATCGGGCTTTACATAAGCCCGATGTAGATTTATTAGCTTCTGTCTCCTGGCTACGGTTCGGTGATTTATTTGGCGAAACCAAGGGTTTTGTCTGCGCAATTATTGATGAAGTTGTTATGACGAATAACTATCGGAAGTATATTCTGAGAGATGGTACGGTTGACATATGTCGGGCATGCCACCTACCTGGTGAATCTCTTAGACATATAATATCTGGTTGTTCTCGTCTTGCCAACGGCGAGTATTTGCATAGGCACAACCAAGTAGACAGGATTGTCCATCAGCAACTTGCACTGAAATATAACCTTGTCGATTCAGAGGTACCGTATTATAGGTATGTGCCCGACCCAGTTCTAGAAAATGGTCGTGTCACGTTGTACTGGGACCGATCTATTATCACTGACAGGACTATTGTAGCCAATAAACCTGATATAGTGGTAATAGATCGGTCAGAACGCCTCGCATAAATCGTTGATATAACCATACCACATGACGAGAATCTCGTAAAAGCCGAAAAAGATAAACAAATAAAATATTTGGACCTTGCTCACGAGATTGTCGACATGTGGGATGTGGATTCAGCGATTATTGTTCCGATAGTTGTATCGGCACATGGTCTGATCGCCAAGAGCCTCGACCAACATCTTAAGAGGCTCGCGTTAGGCAGTTGGGTCAAGGGCTTGATGCAAAAGGCGGTTCTTCTGGGTACGGCACGTATTGTGCGGAAATTCCTGTCTCTGCAGCCCTGACCGCCGGTAGCTTGGTCCCTGTACCCGATACTGGTGGGATACTATTTTTAATATTTTTAAATAGATTTGTTATAAATAATGTATTTAAAAATGTAATTTATATGTGTATTTATTTAATAAAGGAAATAATAATAAAAACCTTTATTCTCTGACACTTATAACTATTTACATGGATCACGCAAGGCAAGTTTAAGAAGGACACAGGACTGGGCTTACATAGACAAAAGACAGGAGATCATAAGTACATTACCAAATATTTTTAATTAAAAATGTTGAAAACTAATGACAAGGATGTATGGACAAGTTTCCTTTGCGGACCCAGGATGGGATATTACAACTACAAATATTAATTGAATTGTCAATGTCATGTCAGATTTGTTTTTTTTGTAATTGTCTTATGGCCTGTTTGCTAAGACCTTTTAGCCAATTCTTATTTCATATTTATTCAATCTTCTTTCTTATTATCTAAAATGTCCCTGTCCTCTACGTCTTAGTCAAGTCGAAACTTAAGGCATGGTCAGTCTCACCTTGGTTTAATATATATAATAGTTCACTTAGTTTAATAATAAAGCGTCAAGATAGATAATAGCATTTTACTGCTTATAATGTAATTTCTGAGACAAAAAAAGTTGTGTAAGAGCCCGCGCGCACGAGCAACTAAGTTGCATGGTGATTTATTTGTCTCTGTCGCCGTCTTCTTCCCGCGATCTAAAAGGTGCGCGCACGAGCGCGAGGAAGTGTAACTTTTATTGTCCTACAAGAACAAGCAAAATAGTAGCTTTTGTACCTGTAGAACATTACTTCATACGTAAATTACTTTTTGTCCTACCGTTAGTAATGAGAAAAATGGTCTAAAAGTACTAACAATTTCTGAGCAATAAAACCGGGATAACGTACCACGCAATTTGTAGGACCATATGAATGACTGTAAAGTTATAAAAATATTAACTAAGCGAGAAAGAAAAAAAATTGCTGGTTAACAATCATTTATGATGATCTCGTTATCGATACATATTGAAAGGAGGGGACCCTTTAATCAAATCATAGATTTTGATGGACAAATATTTTTTCGAATAATTTGGTGAATTATCTTGAGATTAAACAAAAAATCATTCAGTTAGCAATAAATATTTTAGAAGCATCAGATCGACATAATATAGCCTTGCTGCCTCTGTTACCTACAACAATCGAGAGTTTAGTACAGAAGATTGTTGGGTATCACATCAAAATGACGCTACTCACGGAAAATTAGCTTGATAGTAATCAAGTTCAGAAATGGTTCAGGGATCCTGTACTGTAGAGGCGAGTTAATTTTATATAATAAGATTGAAAAAAGACTAAATAAGATTTGGCTAAAAGATCTTAGTAACCAGGCTATATAATTATTCTTAAGAAAAAATGTCATCCGTGGTCGTCGAAAATAAAATAAATAAACAAATTTGGGGCCTTGACCAAGACCAAAACCAAAATTGTCTCCCTTTTGATTTTGTTTCCTCTTGTTTGACACAATTAACCTCTATCGCATGTCTGTCTGTGGCGGCAGAATCGTCGAGGCCGTTTGACGCAGTGTACATACAAAAATTGAATTGAACAATTTGAAAAGATTTTAGGGTTTTTCATTCAAAGTATCTTTTTACCGTTCACATAAACAATAAACTAGTAATATACTTATTGAAATATAAAGGCAGTAACAGTCATTACAAACGTTCAACACAATCTCTTTGCTCGCTGCATTGGATTTAATGATGTCTACTCGGTAAGTACCAGAGAACTATATTTATTTAGAAAATGAGGCATATTCATCATTACAATATTACTTAAGACTTTCATCCATACCATATCGGTCACGCCTTTATGCCCGAAGACGTGGCAAAGCCATATTACATGCCCACGTTTCACCGTGTGCGTGTTGCACATGCAAATGCTACCTACTGGTGAAATTTTCAAGGCCCTCATCTTGGCTTGACAACTGCCATGTGACTTGCAACCAATATCAAAGGCATTAAACAAGCATGGATCCACTATTAAGGGCACAATGCACATGCCCACCCAAATTGAACTGAGACACCACAGTTTAAAGGTCTATTGAGATCCAGATTGAATAGATGGCTGCAAATATTATATAAAAAATCCAGCCAAACGCAAGTCAAACTCTTGGATCGAGGGTTTCATACCTACCCATTATACTATCATAATAAAATTAGTACATTGAGGTAAGTATCAATTAAGCTGGACCTCCACATTCTATGAGCGCTCATACAAATTAGAGGTTTGTGTTAATTGGTGATATCTATGGCAAGGATTACACAGTCAATAAATATCGCGATACTTGCGATCGCGATATTTATTGATGTATAAACTGAATCTGAAACTTTATTGACGATACATACATACATACATATTGTCACGCCTTTATCCCCGAAGGGGTAGGCTGAGGCATATTAAACGCCCAAATTTCACCGTATGCATTTTTGTCCCACGTAACAGCTGGTGAGCCCATTGCCGTGTTGAAATGGACAGGCGCAGGCTGCGGCGACCTGCTGTTGAATTTTTTGAAGCCGCCCATAAGGCCTTCAACTTGGCTTAACGACTGCCGTTTTATTGGCAACCGGGACCAACGGCTTAACGTGCCTTCCAAAGCACGGAACTGGGTTGGGTCTAAAGGGCCAAATAAATTTAATGAAATAAAATGTGTCCATTTTAGATGTTAAAATTGGAATAAATTTTGAACCCGTTGCCTTTTTAGTGAGGTGGTAACAAAAAGGCTAAAAGGTCTTATGTGCTAGACACTAATTAGCACGACCAATTAAAGTCCTGGTAGTCTCGGACTAAATTAGAATAAGATATTATTGACGATATTGACAAAAAATCTGGATATTTTGTGATCGATCAACAATAGTCAATATTTATTGACTATGTGAGTGCTCGTGGATCACGATACTTTCAGTAACCGCTCGACCTGCGCACCGTGAACATGCATTAATTGAGGATTGGGTGACTTCGTCTGGTTCAGTGGACGAGTCAGAAGCAGAATATAACAATATTGTTCTTAAATAATTTAGAGACTTTCAAAACGCTTCGAGCTGTGAATGGTTAGAAATGCAACTTTTGAGTGAAGCCGGGGACAAATTGCTGGTATTACTCAAATCTATGAGCGATCTTCCTGTAGCAAAGTAACGCAGTCACTGCTAACTTCTCTCTCTTCTCAAATGAGTATCTTGTTTGGTAATATATGGCGGTATGCGGTCTAATAAATTCTCAGAAATAGATTATTAATAAATTATTCATCGGAAAGTAATTTCTATAATCTTCAGAGTCGGACAGTTTTATTTCATTTAATAAATTTAAATAAGCATGTATATTTATAACACATGGGGGGGTGAAACTACTCAAGATTATTCTTCGCATAGAAAAAAATATTTTCACCTATTATTGCGAGAATAGTCTTTATTTTAAGCTAAACATATAAATACATCAAATGCATGCTATGTTATAGTTAAGGTATGCCGAATATTTTAATATTTTAGAAAATCTTTGTATATATAAATAAATATAGGGTTGCTGATAATGAGGATCTATGAGAATAATGACGCTGTTGCAAAATATAATGACGATTGTTGCTGACAGTGATGAATATATTTTGAAGTTGATAGGAATATAAATAAAATGCAAGGATAAAAAAAATATTTTTACCTTTAATTTTGATTGCAAACATCAACTGTAAAAAAATCAACACAATTGTATAAAAAAAACTTTTGTTATGGTTGACAATACAACAATATGACCATTTTAAACCAAGCACTCCTGATTAAATTTAACAAGAGAAATTAATGTCCATCACGTTGTTAAAACAAAAGGGTTATATGACATTTATTTATCCTTATTTTAAATTTAATTCAGAAGCGTTCTTCAGAAGTGTTCATATTTTAAAGTTAATTCATATCAAAGTTATGCATATATACAACTGCAGTATGTAAGCAGACTTGTCGTCTTGTAAAATTATAAAACGTCACATTGGAATTTCATTGTTAGTCTTGAGATTTAGAGAGAGAGGTGATTGTTGACTCTTTCGCTCCATGTGTCATCGATTTTAAACAAATTGCGATTTCTGTAAGGCTGTATTCCTTAGTTTCATGCCATAGGGTAGACTTGGAAAGAAAGAAAAAAAAACAAAAAAAAATGTCTTTTTATCTGTGGTGACGGAACAAGCCATTCGCCTAGCTACAACGACAAAAAGATGTCGATTGTAAATATATTTTTTAAACTTCACTAAAAAGAAGTAATCTTTTATAAATTGTATATGGAAGTTCACGCCTGTGAATTCTTATAAATGGTTATACCAAAATAACTATGTATTTCGGTAAGAACTTTGGATTTTTGGAACCACGTTTCTAGCCTTGGCGATCTTTAGTATTTTGACGAAAGAATATTCATTTGTTTACAGCTTATTACGAAGCTTGGAGCAGCGTTAATGGAATATTTGCCTGCTCTCCAAGATTTATTGGTTTTTCTTTGCAGCTGAAAAGCACCTTTTTTTTATATTGACTTTATTCTCGGATGATATTTGCCATAAATGCTGACCATGTGGTTTCGGGCTAGTCATTCTCGTGGAGACGGCACCTGTCGCGGCCCGGAGATATGATTTAGAATCCCGTGGTAATTTAACCACGCCTTCAGGTACCTAGTTTGAATTGTTTTTGTGTAGATTAATCTAGTAATGATGCACGGCTCAATGAGGCCCATGTAATGACTCAATGATTTGGCTCATGGTTGAATCATGTTACGATATATATTTTGACTCATAAGCTGGCCTTATGCTGGATCTCACTATTCTAAATTTCACGCCTCAACCCTGTGAATAGTTAATCTTTAGCTTACTAAATCACTGGAATAGATTATACCAATAGTGATAATGTAAATAATGTATATTCAACCAATTCGCCTATAAAGATATAGAAAGTTTCTTCTAGAGATGTATTCGATTCTGTTTGGTTCCTCGCCATTATTATTATTACAATTGGCGCGTGTGAACAGAGACTTGAAGGATCGACTCACTACAAGCAAATGTATATTCAAATCAGAATATACATTTGCTTGTAGTGAGTCGTGCATCTTATAGTGGTATTGTTATTGTTACATTGTTTTGTTCTGAAATATATATTTGTATATTTTGCTTAGAGTATATTAAACTATTTTGTTATTGAAACATTCTCAACAAATGAAAAAATACTGTTCTACTGGTATATATATATATATATCTAAAACTGGAGTAATCTTAAACTGAAGTAATTATGATTTCTTGAAAATAACCTATAACTTAACTTTTAATAATACAAAGTAATTAGTTTGTGAACTAATTGTATCTACATATTGATGTGACTTTCATAACTATTATTTGCTTTTTATGATATAAAAATATGAGTGAATTGTTATAAATAACATAACAATGTTTTAAACGATAACTTGTGTTTACATAATAATGCATTTTGTGACAAACTTAATTATATAGCCTTACTATTTGTACGAGCCATGCATCATTAATGGTTTAACATTTTTACAGCATATTGCTTTACAGCCTATTAATAGGTTATATTAATATAAATAGAACATAACCATTTACATTAAAATTATTCATCTGAGGTCTTTCCAATCACACTTGTGTAACTTTACAGCGGAGTGTTCGAAGCTTTTGAAACTTGTTTGAATGATAATATTTTGTTTTTGTCAATCATCATCTGAGCGTCAAGGCCTGGTTGTGCTTAACTATAGCAGTGATTGATTTAATTGAGTTTTCAATGCTTTCTTTGAATTTATTTTGGCTTTTCGATGTTAATAGCTGACTATTACTATCATCTTACCATTCGGTCTCGATTGCCTTTGGATATTTTTGCAATTAATTGTTTAAGCTTTTGAATTTCTTTGATCTTTTACTTGTCAACTATGGACAAGAGCATGTAGTTTCCACCCTTGCTTGATGGTAAGGAGGAGTAAAAATGATAACAGTTCAAAAAACTGATTATGTCCCATTGAGCACAGGTTTGTGTAAGAACTGATAGTGACTCGATGTTAAAGAAATTTAGTTATGCTACTGATGCTGCAACTAATGAAAGAGAACGCAGTCAATGGCTAAATTATTTAAAAGTTTTTTTATAAACATAAATTCTGCTCCTATTTTATTTGTTAAAAGTAAAGATACTAGACCTTACTTAGAATTTCTTATAAATAATAAAACTTATTCTGGTCATCGAAATGTGCTTTCTGTTGTAGATGTTTTTACTAAATACTGTTGGTTATTCCCAATGATAAACGCTACTACTAATGTAATTTGTAAACTTCTTGAGAAGGAGATTTTCCTTAAGTACTCTTGGAACTCCAAAAATATTTGTTTGTGATAATGGAACTCAATTTACTGCTAGACAGTTTGTTACGTTTCTTAAGGGTTATAATATAAATAAAATATTTTATAATTCCCTGTATACTCCTCAAAATAATCCAGTTGAAAGATATAATAAAACCGTTGAGACATGTATAGCATGTTGTGTTAGAGATGATCATAGAACGTGGTCGAATCTTTTAATCTCATGTTCAACTAGTGTCCAGAACTTACGCATGCGATGATTGTTAAACCAGTCACCAATAAACAACTGTCAAGTAAAGACCTATGTTTCTAATTTTTACACCGTAATCCATTCAAGTTGCGACAGTGAACCTTACACGCGTAAACATATGGTCCATAACGTGCCGGATATTTCATTGAATGGATCGGTCGGCGACTCGGCGACTCGGCTCACAAACAATAGACATTCCTTAGATAAGAATTCTATGTGTTTACGATTTATGCAAATGTTTTTATAAAATTTAAGAAGTGGACAGTGTAACACGTAAACATTTAGTTGTGCATATAATTAGAAGAATTGAAGTATTTAAAGGTTAATAATGACGTCACCAACTCCGGAACTATCTAAATATTTAACTATGTTAGAAGATGTGGCTAGCATGATACAAAAGGCGCAAGTTAATATGAAAAAATGCCCGAAGCAACGCATTACTGACGGTTATCTAAAAGCGAGGTTAAAGTGCATTGATGAATACTGGGACAACTTTAAACAAGCACATAGCAGCCTTTTAAGGGTAACACCACGAGAACAGCGAGGTATTTTGCCATATTTTCTCAATGAAGAATTTTATACATATGAAGAAATGTATAATAGTTTACACGCAGACCTATCGGACTTATTATCCAGCATGGAAGGTAAACGGGTAATAGAAGCATCTAATAATATATCAGAATCATCGCAAAGAGAACAGGTATCGTTTGCGAAGTTACCCCGTATACAGTTGCCTACCTTTACAGGGCGATATGAAGAATGGCCCACTTATCAGGATTTATTTAGCGCGCTTGTACACAATACCGCTATTAGTGATGTACAAAAGTTGCACTATTTAAAGACTAGTGTCGCTGGAGAAGCCGAAATGTTATTACGACATATACCGATAACAGAAAACAATTATGCACAGGCATGGCAGCTGCTTAAACGTCGTTTCGGTAATAAAAAAATGATAGTATCGTCTGTATTGAAAAACTTGTTAAATCAAAAAAGGGTCATCCATCAATCATCTAACCAAATAAAGACGTTGCTTGATACCACAGTCGAATGTCTGAACAACCTAAACAACATGAACGTGTCCACCGCTTCTTGGGATCCTATGATAGTGTTTTTAGTAGGACAAAAATTGGATTCGGAAACTTTAAAGGATTGGGAAGAACACGCTTACAAGGAGAATAGCGACGAGTTGTCTTCCTGGGCCCAGCTAAAGAGTTTTCTTGAAGCTAAGTTCCGTACGCTCGAACTCATTGCTCCTATTCCGACTGCTTCAAGAGAAAAGGCACAAAATCATAAAATGTATCATGTTATAGAAAAAAATAACGAAAAATATTCACACCAGTCTGCGCACACCCACATCAAGCCTACACCTGTTTGTGTGTACTGTAAGGGTGAACATTATATATTTCACTGTAAAGATTTTACAAAACAGGCTGTGCCGCAACGCCGAGAGTTTGTGAAGACACAAAATCTATGCTACAACTGTTTAATACCCAATCACACTGTCTACAAATGTCAACAAAGGAAAACATGCCGTGTCTGTGGAAGAAAACACCACTCTCTTTTACATCAAACAAAGGAAATGGCACAAGAGAGTGATACAATGGAAGAGAAAGAAGAACAGGAACAGAAGGTCACTAGCGCACACTTCTCTAAGAAACAACCTGGTCGCCAAGTGTTATTGGCTACAGCACAAGTAAATGTAAAATCAAGCACCGGTCAAACACATTTACTTAGAGCATTGATTGACCAAGGTTCAGAGGCTTCATTCGTATCCTCCAGAGTAGTGGAACTCTTGGGGCTGAAGAAGACAAGTATCAACGGTGTAGTCTCAGGAGTGGGAGAAGACAACTTGGTACCTATTAAGCATGTCGTTGACCTTTCAGTTACATCGCGATACAGCGAAAAGGATGGCATTCAAATGAAGGCTTATGTTTTGAAATCACTGTCAGCACGATTGCCTTCAAAACACGTCTCGATGAACTGGCCAGGACTCCAAACGTTATTGTTGGCTGACCCTACATACAACATACCAGGAAAGATTGATGTCTTACTCGGTGCAGACATTTTTTGTAAAATTATAGAAGTAGGGTTAGTGAGAGGGCCAGATGGCATAGTGGCTCAAAAAACACGTTTGGGTTGGATACTCTCAGGTCAAAGGGAAATGAAATCAATTAAAGAGGAACATACAATAACAACATTACATGCCACAAGGATGGTATCAGAAGATAATGATATGTTGAGAAAATTCTGGGAAATAGAAACAGAACTATACAAAAAGGGAAAGATATTTACAAAGGAAGAAAAATGCTGTGAACAAATTTACATAAATACAACTAAAAGATTGAATGGAAGATATATAGTACACTTACCTTTGAAACAGAGCATACAGGACACAATAAATTTAATTGGAGATACAAAACAACAAGCTATTTACAGATTCAAACAACTGGAAAGGAAGTTTCAAAATTCACCAAAATTTAAATCTGAATATTGTAAGGTCATTCATGAGTACATGGAAATGAATCATTTGAGAAAATCAGACCCAATGGAGGACAGTCGTTCAATTTATCTTCCTCATCATGCTGTGATACGCTAAGATAAAGTCACAACCAAGCTAAGAGTAGTCTTCGACGCATCGGCAAAGGGTACTAATGGTTACTCGTTGAATGATGCCATGATGATTGGTCCAGTTTTACAACCGGATTTACGTAGCTTGATTATAACTTGGCGAACACATAAAATATGTGTTATCGGAGACATAATAAAGATGTACAGAATGATAAACATGACGCCCGAGCACACAAACCTACAACGAATAATTTGGCGTGACAACCCCGATGACAAATTAGAAAGTTATAGCTTGACGACTGTCACCTTCGGTACGGCGGCAGCACCCTATTTAGCTGTAAAAACGTTAAACCAACTAGCCGATGATGAAGCTCTGGAGTACCCTGATACAGCACCTGTAATAAAAGGGTCATTTTATGTAGATGATTTAATGGTTGGCGGTGAAACTGTAGAGAAAACCAAGAAATTGTGTGACGATATAAAGCAGATACTGTCTAATGGAGGTTTCAAAATGCAGAAATGGTCTAGTAACTCTGAAGAAATTATAAGGTATTTGGAGGAAGGCAATAGTACCGAAAGGATGAAGGAAGAGATGGAAATAAAACTAGACAGGGTTATAAAAATTCTGGGATTAACATGGGACAGGAAGGAGGATGTATTTAAATTTACAGTAAACTTATCTGAAGTTCGACATCCAATAACAAAAAGATCCATTCTGTCTGATGTGGCAAGACTATTTGACCCTTTTGGATGGCTGTCAGCGGTGATCATTCGTGCCAAAATGTTAATACAGAAACTGTGGCTTTGTAACAGAGGATGGGACGAAGAGTTACCAACAGAATTGCAAGAGGAGTGGATGATATATAGACAAGAATTGATACATTTGAAAAATATTACAGTACCACGCTGGTTGAAAACTACAACAAGTAATAGTAGAAATATGGAATTGCACGGTTTTGCAGATGCATCAACTCAAGCGTACGCTGCAGTGACTTACCTGAAAATTGTGGAGAGAGGCACGGTTCATATTACGATGATCGCAGCTCGAACTAAGGTCGCGCCCTTGAAACAAATTTCTGTGCCTAAATTAGAATTGTGTGCAGCAGCACTATTAGCAGATTTGATTAATGATCTTGTAGATGTACTGAATATACCCAAAAATAAAATCTTTGCATATACCGATTCAATGGTCGTGATGTCGTGGCTGCAATCTCAACCCAATCGTTGGCGTACATTTGTGGCGAACCGAGTGGCAGACATTATTCGAATATTAGACAATGATCGATGGAAGCATGTCCAGTCCACTGACAACCCCGCTGATATCGCAACAAGAGGCGTGAAAGCAAGCGAGCTGGCTTACTTAGATCTATGGTGGACTGGGCCTAAATGGCTGCAAAACGAAATCCTAGAACATACCAAATGTGAAATCTCAAAAACTAATCTAGAACTAAAACAGGCTGCCTACCATATGAAAGTACAAGACAAACCGATTTGGGAACGTTTTTCGTCACTATCAAGAATGAAGAGAGTTTTGGCATACTGTAGAAGATTATTCAAGAAAGGAAATTCAGAATTAAACAAACAATGTTTAACAGTTAAAGAACTAGAACATATATTAGAATCATGTATAAAATATTATCAAGTTTTAGTATATCAAAAGGAAATTGAAGACTTACAAACGAACGGCAGTGTAAAGAAAAGAAGTTCTCTCATCACTCTTTCCCCCTTTTTAGATAAAAATGGGCTCATAAGGGTTGGAGGCAGGCTAGAAAGGTCGTCTGTGACTGAAAGTATGAAACACCCAATCATTATTCCTGCAAATCAACATATCACTTCACTGATAGTCCAGGAAGCCCATATTAGAACCTTGCATGGTGGTATCCAAGCCATGATGGCTTTTGTGAGAACTAGATATTGGGTGATAGGTCTTAAATCAGCTGTTAGGAAATATATACATAATTGCAAGACGTGTATTCTAGACAAGGGTAAAGTAAGAACCCAGTTTATGGGCCAGTTGCCTGCCGCTCGTGTTAATCAACATCGGGCTTTTATCAATAGTGGCGTAGATTACGCTGGACCTGTATACTTGAGAACTTCGAAGGGCCGTGGATATCATGCAACAAAGGGTTACATTTGCCTCTTCATATGCATGGCCACAAAGGCTATTCATCTAGAGCCAGTTACAGATCTGACATCACAGGCCTTCATTGCCGCGTTTAGAAGATTTGTTGCGCGTCGAGGCCACTGTTCCAACCTATGGAGCGACAATGGCACAAATTTTGTTGGCGCGTCTAAGGACTTGAAAGCAATGTTTCAGAAGGGAGTTAATAACGTCACAAGTGAATTGGCAGAACTTTTGGCCAATGATGGCACGTCATGGCACTTTATACCCCCCAAAATGCCAACATGTGGTGGTTTATGGGAGGCCGGGATCCGGTCCGCCAAACGACATCTCTATAGGATCAATAAAGACACAAAACTGACGTACGAAGAAATGGCGACACTTCTGGCACAAATCGAGGCGTGCCTTAACTCACGCCCCTTGTATCAAATGGAAAACACAATAGTGCCATTAACACCGGGGCATTTTTTAGTTGGAGAGCCTTTAATCTCAGTTCCTGACATTTGCTATGATCACCAGTCTATCAACCTCTTAACAAGATGGCAACTGATTCAAAAAATGACCCAAGACTTTTGGCATCGGTGGCAGACTGAATATCTCAACACACTACAACAGAGATACAAATGGCAAATTAAGGTGTCGGAACCTGCCATCGGAGACCTAGTTATAGTTAAGGAAGACAATCTGCCACCTACCAAATGGTTGTTGGGACGTGTTAAGTGTCTGCATTCGGGAAAGGACGGACTGGCGAGGGTAGTGACAGTCCAAACTGCAGGGAATTCCGAGATTAAGAGACCATTGTACAAATTAATTCATTTGCCCAAAGAACCTGAGAGTGACTAGGCAACGGTGGCTTAATGATAAAGTCATATACATTACAGGGCAAAGTATATCTATGTAGCTGAAATGTAATTGATTAACTTACAGTCCATTGTTTTAATTACCTAAATTGTATTGCTACTAATTTGAAAACTAATGTTTTGGTGGGCGGTATGTCCAGAACTTACGCATGCGATGATTGTTAAACCAGTCACCAATAAACAACTGTCAAGTAAAGACCTATGTTTCTAATTTTTACACCGTAATCCATTCAAGTTGCGACAGTGAACCTTACACGCGTAAACAACTAGCTTTGAATAATAGTGTGAATCTTGCTACAGATTTTACTCCTAACTTTTTAATGTTCGGTAGAGAACTTATTTTTTGATGTATCTTTGCACCGTGTTAGTACCTCTATTGATAATTTAGATCAACTAGAGGTAGGAGATAGAAGTTCTTTTGGAACTTCACTCAATTCACTTAGTGAAATCTTTGTTAAAGTACAATCTTGTTTGTTAAAAGCGTATAAGCGAAATGCTAGTTATTATAATGTAGGGAGGCGAATCATTTCTTTTGGTGTTGATGATATTGTGTGGAGGAGAGGCTTTGTGCAGTCTAATGCTCCTGAATATTTTTCTGCTAAACTTGCACCTAAGTTCGTTAAGTGTAAAGTAGTTTCTAAAGTTTCACTTAATGTTTACCTTTTGGAGGACCTGAATAAAAGATCCACAGGTCGCTTCCATGTTAAGGATATAATTAAATATTAAATTATTTTGTTTTGAATATTATCGACTTTGGTCTCGATTTTGGTATTGGTTAGGGAGGAAATTTACCTTGTTAGTATGATGAATCAAAGGAAATGGTAATTTTGAAATACAAAAGGATGTATATTAGGTTGCTTCACAACTTTTATTAGAATCAAGTTCTGAATCTTTAAAAAATAGAATTTAGGATATTTTTTTAGATTGAATTTACAAATTGATTAAAAATTTATCAATTTACCTTTTAGAATTATCAACATTAGCCTTTTAGAAATAACACTAACTTTTTCACACAAATAACTGTCATACACATCAGAGGATCTTATCTTTTTGTTTGTTTGTTGGAACCTTCATTGGTTATTAAAACATTATTATTCCACTTATATTATGGAATGATATTGTTCTGTTTTGTAGGAAATTTTCCTAGTTTTGTTTGTATGTATAGGTTATTACTCCTAAATTTTATTTTGTATATATTGTATTCTTATATTGGGATGATGAATCCTCAAGAATAGTTTGTTGTTGCGTTCCTGGGCTAGTGGAAGTAGCTGTATCTCAGTTCTTCTGATCCCGAGGCCATGTCGCAGGGCTGACCCACGCATATTGTATATATTTTGTTTGTTTGTTAAGTAATTCAAAGTTACCCGGATATGACTTTTGAAATACCTTTTTACCTTTGCCATAAATGTTGACCATGTGGTTTTGGGCTCGTCATTCTCGTGGAGACGGCACCTGTCGCGGTCTGCAGATGTGATTTCGAATCCCGTGGTAATTTAACCACGCCTTCAGGTACCTAGTCTGAATTGTTTTTGTGTAGATTAATCTAGTAATGATGCACGACTCAATGATCACGCCCATGTAATGACTCAATGATTTGGCTCATGTTATGAATCATGTTACGATATATATTTTGACTCATAAGCTGGCCTTATGCTGGATCTCACTATTCTAAATTTCACGCCTCAACCCTGTGAATAGTTAATCTTTAGCTTACTAAATCACTGGAATAGATTATACCAATAGTGATAATGTATATTCAACCAATTCGCCTATGAAGATATCGAAACTTTCTTCTAGAGATGTATTCTATTATTTTTGGTTGATGTGTGGCAAATATCACATCAAAGTCTTGTAATAAATAAGTAAACCGCGTAGGATTTACACTATATTTATTAGTGTCTATTTCTAACACAAAATACGCTAGCTTCATCTCGGTAAACTTAACAAGTACACAAAATAACAAAATACAAAACAACTTAACAAAATAGCCTAAAAAAAGATAAACCGAAAATGTTAAATGTTTTCACGCATTAATTAAGTACTGAACCAATCATCATGAAATATTGCAGATACATTGTCAGGAGTAGGTATGAGAGAAATATATATAGTTATCTAGAATATAAATTGTTCCCGTAGTTAGAAATGTAAACTCTTACGCGAGCGAAGCAGCAGGCAAAACCTAGTTATGTACGTAAACATGCATACACTTACACAAACTTATTATGTATACTTAAAAAAACCCAGAACAAAATTTATATTCATTAATTTACATTAAAATCATTATTGGCAACAATCGTCATTGCTCTCTATACAAAGTATCATTATTAGCAACAGACGTCATTGTCGACTCGTGTAATGTTGCTAATAATGATGTTACCAACTATGACAAATTCTGGAAAGTTCGCACGCAGCAAGCGAAATAGGGAACTATAAAAAAAACAACCAGTGCATGTCATTTGTTTCCCGAAAAAAAAAATAGAATACTTCATCATCGTTAATAAATAAAAGTTTACCATGCATACATAATTAAGATAAAGCTTTATGTACGAATGACGTTTGGAATGACAAACTTTGGAGAATGATATTCAACAACTTACCGCTGGTGAAAAAGGCGTCCGTTCACTGTAATGAGTGGCGATCGACTGAGTTACGAGGGGGGTGCGTCCCTTTAGCCAGAGAGGCTTCGGGTGCGTTCCGATTTCTTAAAATATTGAAAAACAATCGTGTTGTCGCTAATGACGAAATTTTTTAGAACATTGTTTGATTTTATTTTTAATTAACTTGCAACTTAATTTTTAAATATATTTTGTAGGAAATACCATGCGTATTTATTAATAAGCAATAAATACATAGACGGGACTACATTACTATAAAAATATTTATTTTATGCCATAAAATATCTAAAATCTAGCAAAGGCGACATATGAAATATTGTAGTTTTCGGAGGATTTTTTCTAATAGTTTGTTAATTTGCAATTTAATCACAAAAAGGTTTTGATTGCTTCTGGTAAATTTATTTAGGTGGTAGATTAACAAGTAAAAGTTCTGAATTTGTTTAATTAATAGGAGTCGTAAGGCGAGACATTAATTTTGGGCCTCTTCTTCTTAAGATCCACCCATGGACATCCACATTTTTATTTTTCCTACATTTAATGCTAACATAATGGCGATACAAGCTTTTGTTTTTAAATCCATAATGTAATTGTAGGTAAACCTATTGTAAACACGTCTACACGGAATGGTGAACCAATGAATACTGACAAATTTGTTGTCAATATTTATTGAAAGTGTAATACGCTATGAGATTCAATATTTACTGAGACCGGTATCACGATATTTATTGACTGTCTAATAGTTGCCTATGTATGTATTAGTGATAAAACATTTTAGATCTGTATACGGGTACGGATATAAGAATAATGTTATACCAGTTTAAGTTACATATTTTTTTTGGATTATCTGATAACTTCAGATAATGTTATTTATCCATCACACCTTATCCGAATGGGGTGACAGAAGCATACATATTGTATGCCCACTTTTCACCATGTGTATTACGTAATAAGCGGTCCCACGTAATAAGTGGTAAGCTCATTGCTTATGTAGACAGACGCAGGTTTTGGCTAACTGCTGTTGAATTTTTTCAAGCCGCCCAAATGGCCTTCAACTTGACTTAATGACTGCCATGTTACTGGCAACCGGGACCAACGGCTTGACGTACCTTCCAAAGCACGGAAATGCTCGCAAATGTAAATGCCACAAAGTGGTCACCCATCCGAAGATCAGCCATAGTAAAAGTTGCGTAAGTCAGTGATCGTTTACAAAACGGAAATATAGTGAGACCGCAGGGACACAAGCGCTTTGGATAATGTTGGTTACGGATATTCGGTTTTTAAGGAATTTCAAAATTAAGTTTTTTCTTTTAAGTCGTTATTTGGTATTACAATCAGTTTCAATCATATTAATTGTTATTAATAACTAGTAATATGATTGATCTTAGTAATCTTTCCTCTCTGACTACCCTATCAAGAATACAGTGTGAACTATTATAGCACACGTGGCCCCACTGTCTCGATGTTCTGAAAAATTCCTTAATCTTAAGTTTAATAATATTTTCCGTTGAAATGCTGGAATGGAGTGTGGCTTGCACAAGTCTGAGTATTTGTTTTCAAACATATTTTCAACTCTCTAGGAAAATTATATACGAGTATATTGGGTTTTGTTTTGAAACGAAATATCTCTTTTCAAATTTGAAATATGTCTAAACTTGCAAGAGTATTTGCAAAAAAAATACTCTTAAAACTCGTAGTTAGCTGATTTTGGGTGGCTGTGCCCACAACCATTTTTGAGAGTTGGATCTACCCCTGGCTTTACGTGCCTTCCATAGTATAGAAACGCTAAAAGAAAATGCCACAAAGCAGTAATCTATCTGTGACCAACCATATCGAAAGATGCTTAATCAGTCATTCTTTACAGAACACTTGAGTTAGCGGGGCTTCGAATTTTTTTTTGTTACTATTTTATGGTCTGGTTAGGTACTAAGACCTTTTAGCCAAATCTTATAAATTCATATTTCTTCAATCTTCTTCCTTGTATTGTAATCTAAAGTACCTCTGTCCTCTACGTCGTAGTCAAGTCTTGTCTTAAGTCAAGGTCAGTCTCACCCCAGTATAATAGTGGTTGTTATACTGAGGTTTTCAGTGGATTTTACGCGGCAAGAAAGAAAATAGCATTTTACTGCATATATATCGTTGACTTTCACTATAGCATGTTAACACAACTTTTATGTCCAAGAAACTACCACTCCCGCACATAAAACAAGATAAATGCACTAGTTTTATAAGCGCCCGCTCTTGTCATTTTTCTAGTGTAGAATCCCGGGGATGACGAACATTACAACGTATAAACCTCTTAATCTGACTGATAAATTAAAAACAATATGTGTTAACATTTAAAATGCCTTAAGTTGAATTGGTCATGTGTAAATGTTAATCATGTGGAATAGTACAAGTGACCAGTGCCTTGATGGCACAGTCGAAACTCTAAACAGGTTTTACTGTCTTTTAATATTAACATATTCTGTTCATTCTACAGGGAAGGAAACTCTTCTTCAATATCTGATGAAGATGAATATTCAATAAAAGAAGAATGCTCGTCCCTGTCAGAAAAAGAATTTTCATCTCCCTCGGAAGAAGAAACTTTGGGTTCATCAGAAGAAGAATCTTCTTGGTCAGAAGAGGAAGAGGAACCATATCGCAATGGATGGAAAGATGACTCAGTGGAAAGTGATGCTTGGACTGAAGTGGGCTCTTTGCAAACTATACCTTTTAAAAAGATAGAACATTTCAACATTGGCTCTGCTGAAACTCCAATAGACTTTTTCAATCTTATTTTTAATTCCACCTTTATGGACACGTTAGAAAGTAGTATTAATGCTCATGGGTTAAATATGTTATTGGAAGCTGGCCATGACAAAAGTAGAGCTCTTGATTGGAAAGATACAACAGAAAATGAACTCCGAGTATTTCTAGCATTAGTTATTCATATGGGACATTTTAAAATAGATAGACTTAATGTTTATTGGAGTACAGATATTTTATATAATTTGGCTTTTGGAAGATTCATGTCTCGGGATCGTTTTTTGTTATTACTTCGAAACTTTTGTTATACCGATGACTGGGACTCGTATAGTGATCCCCGTCAAGTTGGAAAACCAATTATTATTTTTTTTAATTTGCTCATGAAATCTTTGGTAAGTCCACAAAAAAACTTAGCAATAGACGAAAGTTTTATACAATGGCAGGATCGCTTAAATACCGGGAGAAGAAAGCGTAATGAGAATAGAAGAAATAAGCATGGCATCAAAATATATGCTCTAACTGATGCTAATGGATTGACACAAAAAATGCATTTGCATGGAGGTTTGAAATACGAAAAACAAAGTAGTAAAAGTGAAGGCAATGCCAATAAAGTCATAATGATACTTATGCAAGATTATCTGAACGCAGGCCACTCGCTCTACACAGATTCTTTGCATAACAGTGTGCAACTAGCTGAACAACTATTGCAGAATCATACTTATCTTACAGGAAGGCTTTGTGCTAACAAGTTCAAACATTTCTCAATAACTAAAGCTAAAATCGATAAGGGTAATTGTCTTACAAGGTATAATGCTAAAGGTGTATGTATAACAAATTATAGAGCTAAGCGTTATGAATTAATAATTTCGACGGAGCACGATTCTAATTATGTAAGCTATAGAAATAAGCGAGGCCGGGTTTTTATGAAACCTAAAGTCGTTGTAGAATACAACAAATTTATGAAAGGTGTATATAGTAAAAATCAATTGTTATCATACTACCCCAGTTTTACAAGAAATACTAGATGGGAAAAGAAAGTCTTATTGCATATAATTCAAGTTATGTTACTGAACGCTTATATAATGTACGACAAACAAGTGAAAATGTCCGGTAACAAAGATAAAGTATTGAATTACTTAGATTTTCGTCTAAATATTGTTAAAAAATTATTAAATATTGACAGTAGTGAAAACTATATTAGAAATGTACATTTACAATCTTCATCATCAGTTAACAACAAAATTACACTATCTGATGGGAGTGATATCCATGTGCTCGAACAATTACCCAGAAATGAGAAAAATAAAACCAGGAGAAAAGATTGCAAACACTGTTCAGAAACCAAACAAATTCGTAAAGCCACTATGTATTTTTGTCCACTTTGTATTAAAAAGCCTGGGTTGTGTTTGAAATGTTTTCGCCAATTTCATAACTACTAATTTGTAATTAACTAAAAATACAAATTAATGTAACATTCAATTCAGTGAAACCCACATTTTCCATAGTCGTAGATACAGGAAAAAATCTATAACTATAATAGCGGCACGCTATGATGGCCGTTTTGATGTTTGTGTATTTGCGTAGACATATTCATCGTACACACATTAATGAGAAACCATATGTGTATGTAAGAAATGTTTTTCAGTAAAAAGTAGTTTGGATCAACATATTCGAACACTCACTGGTCAGAAGCCTTTTGTGTGTGATGTATGTAAGAAATGTTTTACACTTAAGGGTTATTTGCGTAGACATATTCAAACACACACTGGTGAGAAACCTAATGTGTGTGATGTATGTAAGATATGTTTAACTAAAAAGGATTCTTCAGATAGACATTTTCGTACACACATTTGTCAGAAGCCTTATATGTGTGATGTATGTGAAAAATGTTTTAGTCGAAAAAATCATTTGGATATTCATTACCGTACACAGACTAGCGAGAAGCCTTATATGTGTGATATATGTAAGAAATGTTTTAGTCAAAAGAGTCATTTGAATATTCATATTCGTACACACACTGGTGAAATGCCTTATGATTGTGATATATGTAAGAAATGTTTTAAAATAAAGGATGATTTAAAAAAACATATTCGTACACACATCAGTGAGAAGCCTAATGCGTGTAATGTATGTAAGAAATGTTTTAACTGAAAAGGATTCTCCAGATAGACATTTTCGTACACACATTTGTCAGAAGCCTTATATGTGTGATGTATGTGAAAAATGTTTTAGTCGAAAAAATAATTTGGATATTCATTACCGTACACATACTAGCGATAAGCCTTATATGTGTGATATATGTAAGAAATATTTTAGTCAATAGATTCATTTGAATATTCATATCCGTACACACACTGGTGAGAAGCCTTATATGTGTGATGTATGTAAGAAAGGTTTTAGTCAAAAAAGTCAATTAGATATTCATTACTGTACACACCACTGGTGAGAAGTCTTACGTGTGTGATTTATGTAAAAAATGTTGTTGTCGAAAGGATCATTTTGATACACATGTTCATACACACACTGGTAAGAAGGCTTGTGTGTGATTTATGTAAGAAATATTTTGCAGAAAAGGGTAATTTAGCAAACATATTCGTACACACACTGATGAGAAGCCTTATATGTGTGACTGAGGATCAGTAATGTTTTAGCGAATTCAATACAACTATTATGTTTGTTATTCTTCTTGACATGAATATAATATATCATTTTGAATTATCCTAATCTGACTATTACTTACAGAGATTTAATAGTAGATTGTTTAACAAGGGAGCAAAATAGTATTTTTATGGCGAGGGCGCTACTTTGAAGCACGAGCGAAGCGAAGGATTTTAATCGTAATCCTGAGCGCAGCGAGGGATTCAAAGTATATCACCCGAGGTAAAAATAATTTGCTCTCGAGTTTTATACTCTACTTTACATCCCCTTTCTATGAAAAAATAAATAAGAGACGCAGTAATGTAGTTAATGAATATATTTAATTAAAAGAAGACATGTGAAATGAAGTAAAAATAATTACACATTTATATTTATATTGGATACGCTAGCGCAATTATTAATAATATATGTACTGAGGTAACGAGAACAGAAAAGTAATTGGCGCGCTTCTGTTTTTTTAGTTAGTGCGGGTCCCCGTGCCTTGCAGCCAACACATACCAGCCAGTAATTCATACAATTTGCGTTCGATTTCTATGAATGATATATGTTCTAAATTCAAATCTATTTTACGCCCGCTAAAAAGTTCTTATCGGAGAAGAGCTATTTTGTTCCCACTTATAGAGGATCAATGCGACACTTTTCAAATAGAAGGGATGAAAAGTAATAAACATATACCATTCCTGCCACTAAAAGTAAATGTTTGCGGGTGCCTGTGACGTCATAGTTACCGAACCAAGCCGAACAACCGCGAGACCACAGCCACCGCGCCGGTATTCCTCAAGATTTGACATTGTAGGTATTTGTATTATGGAAGAGAATGCATGTATGTAGGTAGGTACGGTGCGCGGCGTGCCGGCCGCCGAGTAATGAATTAAAATCAGTCTTCATCGCACACAGTAGTTTGATTTACGTGTCCATGTCTCCTTTACATAACATGGCGCAGCCGGCCTAAAATATATATAAATATTCGTAAAATGTATATAAAAGTACACGAGTTGAAAAGAAAATAAATTTTAGTAGTTTATAGTGAAATCTCGTAAGTAAAAGAAATAAAATGGAATCTGTGTTACAGCCTCCTAAACCGTTTGAATTTGAAAATAGTTTGTGCAATATTACGTCCGGTAATCTAAGTACAGAATGGCAAAAATGGAAGAGTGCGTTCAATATCTATTATGAGGCTTGTGAGTTGTCAAACAAAAGCAAAAAAAACGCAGATCAACATATTATTACACGTTATTGGTGAGAAATGCCGGGAAGTGGCATCACAATTTCATGAAGATTTTAATACAATAAATGAGTTGCTTACAAAGTTTGATGCCTTTTTCATACCAAAGAAAAATTTAGCAGTGGAGCGACATAGATTTTTCAAGAGGGACCAAAAGGAGTTAGAATCGGCAGAACAATACGTGTTTGAGTTGAACAAAATGGCGGTCAAGTGTGAATTTAAAGATTTACGTGACGATCTTGTATGCAGTAGATTGATATGTGGCTTAAGAGACATGGCTCTGTCAGAAAGATTACTACGTGAACCAGAGATTAAATTGGAAAAAGCTCTAGACATCTGCAGATTAGCGGAAATGTCACGCATGCAGGCGAGAAACATGAAAGTTGAGAATCAAGAATACAAAAATCACGTGCAAGAGATTAGTAATACAAAGGAGTACGAGGTTAATTGGATGCAGCGAAGTAAAAAGCCTAGGCAGTTCCCGCGTTGGTCTCAGCAGTCGGCAGCCAACCGTTCGCGTACCTACTATCAGCCAAGACCTACTTCACATCGTCATATTGTAGAAAAAGGCCCACCTGTCACGAGTCAGTCACAATCAACTGATACAGCCAATAACTTGCAGCGTAACATAAACAAAAGGTGTGGAAAATGCGGGCGAGTACATGGAAAGAACGAGTGTCCGGCGGTTGGCCAAAGGTGTTTGAAGTGCGATCGCATGAATCACTACGCGAGAATGTGCAGGGTTTATGAGGTGCATGCGGACTCCACTGATCAGGTAATAAATAAAAATATTAGTAAATGTAACGAATGGAGGGTTGAGCTGCAAATAAATGGTGTTAGCATATGTTTTAAATTGGACACAGGCGCTGATGTAAATGTTTTACCCCGTAATTTCCTAAATAAAATTAATATATTAGAACATAATTTATCTAAAACATCAATAAAATTGCATGGTTATTCTGGTAGCAGTATTTCGGTGATAGGCAAGTGCTATTTAAAAGTAAAATACAAAAACAATATTTTTATTTTGAAGTTTATTGTTGTTGATGCTTCTTCACCTCCAATTTTAAGTAGATATGCCTGTGAAGAATTACAATTAATTAAAAGAATTATGTCAATTAGCAGGGAGAATCAAAATGGTTATAATATTTTGAATGAATTTCCCAATGTGTTTGTGGGCATGGGCTGTTTACCTGGTGAATATAAGATACAGCTAAAAGATGACGTCACGCCAGTCGTACATGCTCCGAGGAAGTTGCCAATAGCCATAAGAGACCAAGTTAAAATAAAGTTAGCAGAGATGGAAAGGGAAGGTATAATTGCTAAAGTTGATAGGCCGACGGACTGGGTGAATAGCATGACAGTGGTCAAAAAGCCTAACGGGAGTTTACGCATATGTCTAGACCCCCGAAATCTCAACAATGCTATCAAGCGGGAGCATTTTAAACTACCTACTTTTGAGGAAATAAATACAAAACTAGCAGGTGCAAAGTATTTTAGTACATTAGATGCCAAACAGGGGTTTTGGCAGATTAAATTACATAAAGATAGTACAGAATTATGCACGTTCAATACTGCATTTGGCCGATATAGGTACTTACGTATGCCATATGGAATTTCTTCGGCATCAGAAATATTTCATAAGCGTTTATACGAACATTTAGACGATATTGAAGGGGTAATCCAGTTCATAGACGATATTTTAATTTACGGTCAAACTAAAGAAATTCATGATCAGCGGTTACGGGCTGTCCTTAAGAGATGTGAGGCTATTAACATAAAATTAAATAAAGAAAAATGTAAAATCGGTTTAACTAGGATAAAATATTTAGGACATATAATTTCTAAAGATGGTGTAAGTCCGGATCATTCACATGTGAGTGCTATAAAAAACATGCCCACTCCTACCAACATAAAGGACGTAGAGAGATTTTTAGGTCTAGTTACTTATGTTAGCAATTTTATACCCAACTTGTCAAATAAGACATGTTTATTAAGAGAATTACTCAAGAAAGAAATAGAATGGCACTGGACTAATAAACATGATCAGTGTTTCAATGAGATAAAAAAATCTCTTATTAAGTCACCAGTATTACAGTTCTATGATCCATTAAAACCGGTTGTAATATCGGTAGATGCAAGCAAAACTGGGTTGGGGGCTTGTTTACTACAAAATAATTTACCTGTATGTTACGCTTCAAAAGCGCTTACTAAAACGGAGCAGTCATATGCTCAAATAGAAAAGGAGTTGTACGCTTGTGTGTTTGCTTGTGAAAGATTCTATACATACATATACGGACGGACAGAAATAACCATAGAAACAGACCATAAACCGTTAGTAAATATCATAAATAAACCTTTAGCTAATGCACCCGCGCGGCTTCAAAGAATGTTAATGAGATTACAGCCATATACATTCAGCTTGGTTTATAAGCCCGGTAAATTTTTATATATTGCAGACACGTTATCGCGTGCTGTTGCACCAAGCACAGAATCAGTTGCTCCCCTCTCTCCTCGTGATCATTATGACGCGCAGGCGCAGGTGTGCTCAGTCAGTGCAAACAATGTACTGACAGACACGCATTTTTTGGAAATACAAAGATGCACTTCTGAAGATGAAGATATGCAAAAATTAATAAAAACAATAAAGCGTGGTTGGCCAACAAACAAAAGTAAATTAGATGATCAATTGAAACCCTTCTGGGAATACAAAGATGAGTTGGTTGTTAACTTTGGAATAGTATGGAGAGGCAGTAGGGTTGTCATTCCCAAGTCAATGCGTAACAAAATGTTAAAATATATACATAGTAGTCATTTAGGCGTAGAAAAATGCAAGTTGAGAGCTCGTGAGATAATATTTTGGCCCAACATGAACACACAATTACTAGACTATTTATCACACTGTCAGGCATGCTTAAGTTACAGAAAACAAAATACAAAAGAACCTTTAATTCCTCATGAAATTCCAGATAGGCCGTGGTGCAAAGTAGGCGTAGATATTTTTCATCTCGGTCCCAAATCCTATATAATACTGGTGGATTATTATAGTAAATTCGTTGAATTGGTCCAAGTTAATTCATTGACCTCAGTGAATGTTATTAAGAAATTAAAAATAATATTTGGTAGACAAGGTATTCCAGAGACAGTTATGTCAGATAATGGCCCGGAGTTCTCATCCATGTTGTTTGCAGAATTTGCAAATCACTGGAAATTTAAACACATCACATCGTCACCAAGATATCCTCAGTCTAATGGTCAGGTCGAGAGAACTATTCAAACTATAAAAAACATAATGAAAAAAACAATACATGATCAATCAGATTTCAATTTAGCATTTTTAGAATACTTAAATACACCCATTGGTAAAGATATTCCATCACCTGCAGAATTATTATATAATAGGAAGCTACGTAGTATTGTGCCCTGTAACCCCGTGTTACTAAAGCCAACACTACACAATGACACCATACTAAAATTAAAGACTCGTCAACAAATGCAAAAATATTATTTCGATAGAGGATCTAAGAATTTGAAACCCTTAAGCGTAGGGCAGAAGGTCAAAGTTAGAGTAAATAATACTTGGCAATCAGGCACGGTAACAAATAGGTTTGCATTAAGATCATATGATGTATTAATGAATGACGGCATTGTCTTGCGAAGGAACAGAAAACATTTGATTGCAGATTCAAACCAAACTTGCTTATCACGACTCAATGAATACAATTACTTGTACGACGATATAAATGCAGCTCAGCCCACGTCAGTCGATTACAGTGAACCGGTTTTGCAATCAGCTGATAACAGTTCTAATGTTTATTGTACTCGGTTCGGCAGGATAGTGCGGCCTCCTGATCGGTGGGGTTACTCAATGAACGAAAATGAGTAAGTGAAATAAATAAAAGAATTGTTTAATCGTTAGTTTTGTCATGAAAATGTTTAATTAGTGTTATTTGTTGGTCTGATTATCTTAATGTGTAATAAATTCTAGTTGTTTAAATGTGAATAAATGTGTATTTAAAATTATTAACAATGTAAGTAATTAAAAAAAAAACAAATATTGGAATATGGTTTAATAACGTCTTTAGCAATAATCATTCACGTGAACCATGTACATAGTTCCTAAGAAGATATTTTTAATGTAGTACCTAGGTAAGTAAGTAGCATGATGAATAATAATTAAAGTTTATAATAATTATGAGGTATAATAAATGTTTTATAGTTAATTAATTACTGAATATAATGAATGATACTAAATGATTATTAATGATTTTTGTCTAAATTTATTCTAATGATATTTGTCCAAATAAATCAAACAATATATTACTATAGGCGTTTAGCTATAGTTTGTAATATAATTTTTTCAACGATTATAATTAAAGTCTAATGTAATAATTAAATGTAATGTTGTAGTCTAGTCTAATTAATTATCAAGTAGTTTTATATATTATGCAATTATGTTTCAATTTGTTAATGGATATTGATTATTATATAAATAAAGTAATTTTAATTAAGAAAGGGGTTGTAGGTATTTGTATTATGGAAGAGAATGCATGTATGTAGGTAGGTACGGTGCGCGGCGTGCCGGCCGCCGAGTAATGAATTAAAATCAGTCTTCATCGCACACAGTAGTTTGATTTACGTGTCCATGTCTCCTTTACATAACAGACATGGCGGCGATGCGATCTTGCCTCTATTTGACAATTTATACAAGAGAGATTCGCCAGGTGGTTGATTCAGAGCTCTGTACTAAATTTAATTTTAAAAATAGTTATAATCCATCCAAAATCAGTAAGATAAATGTCTACTTGTTATAAAATAATAATATCAGTAAAAATTTGGTATTATTATATTGACCAGTCTCCAAAATTCATAAAGTAGCATAAGTTCAAATCACATGAACTATTTTGTGAATAAAATCAATAGTAATATAGAAAAAATATCCAGTATATGGTAAGAGGTGTGTCAGTGAACAAAAAGAAAACCGTCACTGATAAAAAAAATCAATATCAAAAGTGCCCAAAAATAGTACTCATTTACCTACTAGGTCAATTTTTAAGCTTAAAAAAGAGACCTAAATCTATTTGGAAGTGATTAACTATTATTGTTTAAGGTCCGTATTCCAGAACCTTTCTCATTACTCGACTAACGCTTGAGACTAGAGTTTGCCATATAAAATCTACTCTCAAGTGTTTGTTGAGTATTGATAAACATTCTGGAATATGGCCCTAAATTAGAAAAAATCACTAGATATAAAACAAAGTCGCTTTTCGCTGTCTGTCCCTATGTATGCTTAGATACATTGACTAAATTATAACGATATTTGTTAGGGGATGTCGGAAAAACAAGTCGTCTGGGAGATTTCAATGAAAACGCTGCCTTTGAGATATAACAAAATAATGTATGGTGGAATTGTGTATCTAATATAGGTCTACAAATAAGTTCGCGACGGTATATGTCTATCTCATAAGGATAACATACTACATACATACATACATATTATCACGCCTGTTTCCCATCGGGGTAGGCAGAGACTATGGTTTTCCACTTGCTACGATCCTGACATACCACTTTCGCTTCTTCTACTTTCATAAGTGTTTTCGTACACGCTCGCCGGTTCAGGGTACTCTTGACCTGGCCTTTTTCCAAAAGGTCTTCGATTTGATTGAAATACGTACGCCGAGGTCTACCCCTACCAGTTTGCCCATTCACTCTCGCCACATAAATCTGCTTCGTCAGTCTACTTTCATCCATCCTCTCCACGTGTCCGAACCATCTAAGCATCCCTTTTTCTATCTTAGACACTACATCTTCTGTCATACTGCAATGTTCCCTTATCGTGCTGTTCCTTTCTTTGTCCATCAACTTCACTCCAGCTATACTTCGCAGACTTCTCATTTCCACTGCATTTATTTTACTTTTATGCGTTTTCTGCCATACCCAACTTTCACTGCCATACATAAGTGTGGGGACCAGCACACCTCTATGTACAGCCAAACGTGCCTTCTTCGAAATGTTCTGACTGCTCATAAAGGCGTACATGGCTCCATTCACTTTATTTCCTGCCAATACCCTTCGCTCAATGTCATAGTCATACTTTCCATCTCTCGCAAATTTTGTACCTAGATATACAAACTCTTTTACTTGTTCTACTCTTTCTCCTTCCACAACAATTGAGCAATCCGTCATACTTGCCTCTCTTTCAAAAACCATTACTTTCGACTTATTTACATTCACTTTCATTCCTTTGTTTTTTAACGCATCATACATAATGTTAACCATCAACTGCAACTCTTCCGCCGATGATGCTAGTATTACCTGATCATCGGCGTATAGGAGGCACTTGACGGTCAGTTCATCCATTTTTATACCATACGTATCGTATATATACTTCCGCTATTTCTTCCATACTTATGACTTCTTCCATACCAATTTCGTTCATTTCCCAGATACTAGTCTGTACTTGCATATCCTCTTTTTCAAACAAGCTTTCAAAATATTGCTTCCATCTTTTTAACACACATTCTTCTCCTTTCACAAGACTACCATCATGGTTTCTGATATGGTTGAGATGCGATGTCGTCTGTTGACCCCTCACTGTTCTTATGGACTTCCAAAAGAATTTTATATTCTGTTGGAAGTCATCAGATAACCTTTTATCAAATTCATCTCTTTCATTCTCTTTCTTTCTTTTCATCACCTCTTTTGCAACACGCTTATACCTTTTGTACTCCTCTTTTGCCATTTTTAGGTCCTCATCCGTTGCCTTCTGCATTCTTTGATTGACTTTTGTAGTCAACCAGTCCAACCATGCTTTCTTCTTATCAGATAACGCCTTTCGGACTTCTGCACCCATTCTCTTTCTCTTACATCCTTGGCTTCTCTTACTTACCCCACACACTTCCACCGCAACTTCCACTAGACCTTCCTTAAATGACTTCCATACTTCTTCGATCTCACATACGTCATCAGAATTTTCAAATTTTTTGCTCAGCTTACACTTAAATTCCTCTTTTATGCCTATCTCTTGCAAATTCTCAACTTTTATGCGTTCTAGTACACTAACAGGTGCATGCACACGATGCCGCCACCGCTGAAACAGACCTCTTACTCGACTAACAACCAAGAAGTGGTCTGTGTCAATCCCGGCACCGCGGTATGCCCGAGTGTCTAACACTTTCTTTCTCATCCTTGCATCTACAATCACATAATCAATCATGCTTCTCTGGCTTCCTTCTTGTCTCGTAAACAAATGGATATCCTTGTGGTTGAACATGGTGTTGGTTACCACAAGGTCCCTCTCCAAACATACCTCAAGCAAACTTTCTCCATTTTCATTCACTCGTTCGTCACCATACTTTCCCAATACACTTTCATAACCATCACGCTTCACACCAACCCAACCATTAAAATCACCTAACATTACTAATCTTTCATTCCGTTTGCATTTACTCAGTATATCGCTCACACCCTCCCAAAATGCCTGCCTCTCACTTTGGTCCTTTGAAGATCGGCGCCACCGCGCATCTTGCGGAGCATAAACTCCTAAAACAAAGATGCGGGTAAGCCCAACCTTCAGCCTCAACCAAAGGAGTCTTGGGCTCACACATTCATTCATTCTCGCGGATAGTAACACACCTACGCCCTGGCACGCTGTACTGGTCGGGGCTACACCTGACCAGTAGGCCGTATATGGTCCATGTGTAGTGGTGTCACATCCTTTCCTCTTTGTTTCATTCACGCACAGAATATCAATTCGTCTCTCTCGCATCATCTCGCATACCTCCTCAATTTTATCTTTTAATCCTCCTCTTATATTCAGTGTAGCAAAGCGGCTATCCATAGCCCACTTTTCGCCTCGATGGGAAACGGGACGTGACGGGTGGCGAACCGCATCGCCGCCGTTTTGGGTTTTAAAATTTTCATACACCTTAGCGTTCCCACGAGTGGCAAGGGAAAACAAAAGTCCACCTAGACAGAGCCCCGCTTGTCCAAGTAAGGCTAGCCTTGTTCTGGGGTCGCCCGGTCCCAGGGCATAAGGCACGTTAATGCTAGGCTCGCCCCTAGCCACGCAGCACACAGGCACGGCAACCTTGGCTTGGCGGAGAGAGGATGAGGTAGGGAAAGGATTTATGGAAAGGAAAATGACGATGTAGGAGAGGGGCTTGGATAGGGTAAATATAATACACCTTCCATATCAAAGAGGCCACAATAGATAAATAAATAAATAAATAAATTTAATAAAAAACATACTATATATATTTTATTACCTACTTTAAATAACCAGCAATTTAATGTAATTTGAAGACTATTTATACAAATACGTTATTAATCCTTATCATTTTTAATACATTAGTTGGCTTCAGCATTTCATGAAGATTATTTTGTCCATTTACACCTTGCAAATTAAATAAATATCTTAGGAGATATAGCAAAATTAAAAAAAAATGTGCAAGTAATTTAACTCGCGTATCGCTTGCGCGGTAAGAATACACGGAGTCAATAATCCAAAGATTTATCTCGATATAGACATTGATGGCAAATAATAAAATAATAGGTATCTGTTTTGAAGTATTTATTGTTTAAGTTTTATAAATATTTTATTAATAGCTTCTTAGGTACAAAATCATAAAACAATAATTAACTCCGTTTAAGAACTATTTAACCACAACCTATCTTATTATACAGTATACTGTTCAACCCTTCTACGCCTACCTATCTCAAAGGACGTTTTGAATTCCTTCATGATAAAAAAAAAAATAAAAAATATCTTTATTTTGCATAGACCATTTTAACGGCGCTTACAAAATGTCATACCCTATTTAAAATATTTAAAGCGACCACCGGTTCGGAACGCGGCCCACCTGAGAAGAACCGGCAAGAAACTTAGGAAGGCTTTTTTTTTTGATGGCCTATTTACAATTTAATATTATTTCACTTTGCCAGCAGATCATTTCCAGGCGTCCCTGTCCTGCAAATAGTCTGTAACGGAGTAAAAACCTTTTTCACAAAGCTTGCTTTTAATAAACTTTTTAAATTTATTTAAAGGTAAATTTCTCAGGTCACAGGGAAGCTTGTTGTAAAAGCGTATACAGTTACCCTGGAAAGAATCGCCAATCTTATGTAGTCGACTGTGGTGGACTGAAAGATTATTTTTATTTCTAGTGTTTATATTATGTTTATCACAGAGTTTAGAAAACTGTGATAGATTTTTCTGGACATACATAAGATTGGCAAAAATGTATTGTGATGGTACGGTTAGAATATTTACTTCTTTGAATTTTTCTCGGAGAGAAACTCTGGGGCCCAAATTATAAATAGCGCGTACAGCCCGCTTTTGTAGAACAAAAATAATATTTAAATCTGCAGCACTCCCCCAAAGGAGAATACCGTAAGACATAATACTATGAAAATAGCTGAAGTAAACCATTCTAGCCGTATCCACATCTGTTAGAGTCCTGATCTTTTTTACAGCGTATGCAGCCGAACTTAATCTAGAGGCTGTCTTTTCTATGTGTGGGCCCCACTGCAAATTGGCATCAATAGTTATACCTAGGAACACAGTTGATTTTACAAACTCTAACACTTGTCCATTCAGTTGAACATTGGCCGCAACTTGTTTTACATTTGGTAGAGTAAATTTTATACATTTAGTTTTATTTTCATTAAGGCAAAGATTATTTGAGCTGAACCAATGAACTACTCTTGCAATTGCATTGTTTACATCGTCATAGTTATCTAATTGTCTTTTAATTTTAAAAATTAATGAGGTGTCATCTGCAAACAAAACAATCCTATTCCTGTCCCCTACATAAAATGGTAAATCATTAATATAAATGAGGAACAAGAATGGCCCAAGTATCGAGCCTTGCGGCACACCCATTGTAACCATGGATCCTACAGAACGTGTACCATTAATATCGACCCTCTGTATTCTATTGTTCAAATATGAAGACAGAAGGTCGAGAGCTTTGCCTCTTATTCCATAGTGGTGTAATTTTTTGCACAGCGTTTCATGTTGAACGCAATCAAAAGCCTTTGATAGATCGCAAAATATACCTAATGCATCGTGCTTGTCTTCCCAAGCTTCATGAATACATTTTAATAACTCAACACCAGCATCGGAAGTTGAGCGCCCTTTCGTAAACCCAAATTGATTCGCATGGAGTATTTTATGACTATTAAAATGGGATAGCATTTGATTCAAGATTATTTTTTCAAATACTTTGCTCAAAGTTGGCAGCACTGACACTGGTCGGAAATTAGACGGCTCTGTAGCGCTGCCAGCCTTGAACAAGGGAACGACTTTGCTGTGTTTCATTAAATCAGGAAATGTACCACTAGAAACACAGTCATTAAACACAGTTGCTAGATGGGGCGCAATTACCTCAATTATACATGATGCAGTTTTGACCGATAATCCCCAAATGTCCGCGGTTTTCTTAATTTCGATACATTTAAATGTTTTTACAATGTCCTGAGCACAAATATCTGTGAATACAAATGCATCCCTGCAACAAAGAACAGATTCTTCTAATAAAAGTTCAGCGGAACTGGAAGATGCTTGGAGAGATTTTGTTGTCAATATAGGTACATTTTTGAAAAAGTGTTCAAACTCCGTAGCCACTTCCAGGTCCCCTGTAACATGGCAACCATTTACTTTTAAGTGGAAATCCCTTTCAGTCACTAAAGATCTACCGCATTCAGAGTTAATGATGTTCCAAGTCATTTTTATTTTATTTACAGAATTAGAAATTTTATTTTTAATGAAGTTTGACTTAGCAAGATGACACGTTTGTTTAAATATCTTTGAATAATTTTTAACATATTCCTGAAATTTTTGCCTAAAATTATATGATTTTTCTGAATATAATTCAAATAATTTATTTCTACTTTTAAAGATACCTGGTGTTGCCCAGTCACTGAAAACAGGACGACCACCAATCTGTAGAGTTTTTGAGGTAAAAACTTTGCCAAACTCATCATTAATCAAATTAAATAAGTGTTTATATGACTGGTCTACACAAGTGAAGTTAGGTAGATATGGTAATCTCTTTAATACATTTTCTTTAAAATTATTCAAACGACTTTGGTTAATTGGTACATATTTAATTTGTTTTTTGCTGACTTTGTTACTACTTTTAGGAAATTTTATCCATTGGCCACGATGATCTGACTCCACAGGATCCACAATACCTTTATCTATAGGTTTAATATCAGTAAAAATATTATCAATACATTTTGCACTGGTGGCTGTAATACGAGTGGGTTCTAAGAATGTCCTATGCAGATTAAAGGATTTAAATAAATTTTTCATTTTATTTCTCTCTGATGGAGTTAATGATGTATCTAATATATCAACATTAAAATCTCCACAAACTATTATAGATTTCTTAGAACATTGGCATTTGAACAGTGCTTCTTCAAGCTTTTCTTCAAATTTAATGTAAGAAGCATCAGGGGGACTGTATACGCTTAACAAGATGAAATGCTCAAACTCAATACTGGCAATCTCAATAACTCGCTCAATGGAGAGGGCTACTAAATCCTTACGTTCTTTAAATTTTAAGCTTTTATTAATTAATATTAAAGAGCCTCCACGTTTAGAATGTTTTCTATTGAACGAGCTAGCAACCTGGTGATTTACGAAGTTCAACAATATGATTTGATGATCTTTTAACCAGTGCTCTGTAGCACAAAAAATATTAATAGAATTTGCATTAATGTATAGCTCTAACTCTAAATCTTTACCATTTATTAAACCTCTAACATTATGGTGCACCAGGTTTATAAAAACAATATTTTTACTAAGATTATTCTCAGGGGCCAAAGTCAACTGGCCAGATTTATTATCTGTTGTCCTATAAACTAGTTTTTTGGAATTTCATTTTCCAAATGTGAAGTATCAAAACTATCCTGCTCAATAAAAGCAGTTGTACTAGCCAATAATTTGGCTTGAAAAATTAAAAAATTAGATAGCAACAGAGCTACCTTTCGTTGTAAAAATTTTGATAGAAAATATCTATCTAATGTCAACAAACTATTATTATTGAAAATTATGTTCCAATCGAACAATTCAATTTTTTTGGAATATGATACCATGGTATGTAGTTTCATATTTAATTTGTATCTTAAGTGATTTTCCTTGTGGCTCATAGCAGTGCTGTATGGCAAGGTGGACAAAATTACTTGTTTTACTTGCAGACTTGATAACTTATCAAAAACTTTTAAAAGTTTGTCACTATTAATATTGCCTCTTTTGCCAACCAGCACCACTATAGTAGACTGCATGCAGTGTGTACCAGTCAATATAAAATCTATAATTTGAGAGTATGAAGCTCCTGGATATGTATGATTTATTACAGAATGACTTAACTGTGATAAATAATGTCCAAAATTTTTACCTATTTCATCGCAATAGACTATGGTCTTTGCATCACTTTTTATTTGCAACTTTTCTATTATACTCGTAGATGCCTCGCAATTACTACTTGAACTTAATATACTATTATCCACACTGCACACAGTTTTAATTGGTGAAAATTCATCATTGCATCTAATTCTTTCACAACTTAAGGGTGAGGAGGGAACATGGCCTGCGGATGTCAATTGGTCATTTTGACAATGACATGAATTTACTAATTTACCTATGGCTAACACCTGTTCCCTACTCTGTTTCTCTGCTGTTTCATATTTATATGAAATTGATTTCAAAGAGTCTTGAAGTCGGTCAATCTGACATTGAAGGGCCTGTGTATCAGTTTTGTACTGTTGTGCAACAGTATCAAGTTCTAACATATACATATTTACCTGGTCAATCAGTTGCAATCTCTGTCTATTAAGTGACATGCTATATATACATGCTATATATACTCAATCCAAGTGTTTAAGATCATCGGAGAATCTGAGACCTAAAATGCCGTCACATTCCACAATGTTCTTAGGAAAATCCTGTACTGTCTTGGCAATAGGATTGTGAAATGCGCTACCATTAGATATACGTCGCGCAAAGTCACTTGCTATCTTTAAGGACAAGGTTAAAAACCACTTTCTGTCCTCTATCTAAGTTTTACTTGTAGTATTTATTGTTTCTTTTATTTCTATATTTCTTTATTGAGTACAACTTAACTATTATCCTCGCTGTCATACTAATATGTAGTTATATATTATGTAAGTACGCCATCAACTACCTATTTCTTTGTTTTCCTGATCATCTCTTTCCATACTAAGGTTGTCTGGAAGAGATCGCTTTTAGCGATAAGACCGCCCATTGTACTCTGTTTTAAGTCCTGTAAATACTGTATGTAATGGTGTGCAATAAAGAATTATCTATCTACCTAATATCCACATTGCTTGAATCATGATTATCACTGTCTATGCAGCTTGTGTAGTCAGAATCTTGCATATTAATAATAATCGGCTTTATTAGGAAGATATGTTCATATTAACAGTACCTATCTTCATTATTTTGACACCACCTAATTTTGTTTTTAAAAGCAATAATACTATCGCGCCTATTTCTGACTTCTAAGACTTCATGACCAGTCGCCTTTAAAATATCATCTATTTTGTAAATATTTTCTGCTCCGTGTTGTTTGATTAAGTTCAATAAATCGCATTATCTTTTAGACATATCATATCAAACTGTGTCTTTGCAGCCAGGTCTGCATGATGGCTTTTGTGGATGTCATCGTAGGCTTTTTGTCCTTCTGTACCGAGTGGTATGCGGCATTATCCATAACAATAACTGAGTTAGGCGGTAAATTTGGCAATAGCTTTTCTCTAGTCCATTTGTTTTACAAAATTCATATCGCTAGGATAATCTCCAGTATTACTTTTTGATTGAAAAATTAAAAGAGCCCCATCGATAACTTCGGCTTGTTCTCCAGCATGGAAAATAATTAAACGTGGCCCTTGTCCAATATGCGACAGCACCCCTCGTTCTTCATTGGATTGCCAACACGCCGGTACATTTAATGACGAATTGACATATCTATACTTAATATTATAAAACTGAAGAGTTTGTTTGTTTGTATGTTCGGTTAAACGCGCTAATCTCAGGAACTACTGTTCGAATTTGAAAAATTATTTTTGTGTTAGATAGTCCATTTATCGAAGAAGGCTATAGGCTGTATCTCATTACGCTACTACACTGGGGAGCAGAGCAGTAGTCATAAATGTCGACAAATCGGGCAAATTTTTATACGCCATTGTAGAATTTATAAGCGACGGGATTAAATAGGTGCGACGGGATGTCGAAATATTCTACGGGCGAAGCTGTGGGGGTCATCTAGTGTTTTATAAAGGTAAATGAAATTTCTTTCATCTTTCCTGTGCTTCTTTATAGTATTAAGATAACGTCACTTCCACGATACGATGTTTGGTTGTTCAAACAGTACTTTTATTTTTGGTTGACATTTCTTAAATCGCAATCCAAGTTTATTATATTAATCAATGTTCTCAAATATTCTCGGCCACAATTTAAAATTCCTTCTTATCTGAGTTTCGCTTTCAAAATTTTTTATGTAAGAGCCTTCTTATAAACCGTATAAAATTCAGGTATTTTTCTTCAAATAACGCCCTCTGTAAAGCTGTCAACTTCAATTTACTTCTATCGGATTTTTTAAATTTTTTTGGGTGATTTAAAATTTACATTTCTTTCCTCATCTTTCAGTTCATTTCCTTCTTTTATTATTTTACATATGGTAGTCACCGAGTGTGCGTTTCGATTGCTCCGCCACGGTGTCCTATCAAAAAAAGCACTCCGTCAAAAATTTGTCAAAATTTGTCAAAACCGAAAGCATCAAACCAAAAATTTGTCAAAGTAAAAATAAAAAAGATATTAGGGTTTAAAGTTGGCCGCGCGAACGAAACGTGGAGGATTGCGCGGCCACGGAGATCTCAGCAACTTCTGTTCTTTTTGTCAATTAAAGATTGAATTAGTCAAAATTGTCAAAAAAAGAATTATAAGCTTTACAGCAATATTTTACGAAATATTCGCCTTTGAAGTTATGGCCGCGCAATCCTCCACTCTTTGTTTCTTGAATGTTGATTATTTTTTAAATCGTAAGATTTCTAATAGTAAAATTTATACCAGAAGAATGATCTTAATTTGTCAACACTAATGAAAGCAATAAATACTACTGAAGTTTAGTTAAACCGGAGATACCGGTCCAAAACAAAAAGTCCGTGGCCGCGAGAACGAAACGCTACTTTGTAAGTACCTATAATTGCTAGGATTTTGGTGTAAACTTTCATTTATTCGGCATATTAACCTCGTTAAAATGACGTATCGTTTTACCCTCAAAACCATTTTCAACGCGTGTTAAATCAAAAATAATGATGTCCCATACAATGTTCTACCAGGGTGACCATAATTTCGATTTGATTTGGGAATATCTTTACATTTGCTATATAACTAGAGGACAGCTATGAAATTTAACAACATCTAGGTCAGTCTGAAAAAAATATTACGTTTAAATAAAAAACTTGGATATTTCAATAATTAAATGATTTAATCATTAAAAATTATTAAAATGTAGGTAATAATGTAAAAATTGTAAATCTCAACAGTAACATTTAAAAATTAAAAAATATAATAAATGCGATCTTTAATAGATTCGTGGTCTTGGCGTTTGTAACAGAACCGAAATGTCTGCTACTCGATGAAAAAATAATTAGTACATGGTAAATATCACAGTAGTAGTAGTAGTACAAAGCGGCTTATCGACTTTGCGCGGCATGCCATTGAACATTGGCTCCGCATAGGTACCGCGCGCGGCAGCTTGAACATTGGCGCGTTAGACGAAGCCGCGTGACGTACCAGTCCCGTGTCGATTTTTGAGAGTGCAACAAAGAAATGTCAGGAGTTGTGCTCGCGCAATATCGTACTCTAGTTACGCGCGCGGCGAAAACATGGAGAAAGACAGATGTCGTACCTACTTTAATTAGATTGTATGGCACTAACCAATTTACATGGAACAGTAAATGTAGTGATTATCGGAAAATATTTCACAATAATTATTGAATAATGAAAAAAGCAGCAGCTGCACGTCTTCGACGTAAAATGTCCACGCGGTGTAACAATAACATGTCATGAATTAAAAATCTTTGCAGATCTGTACAGGATCTGTTTTGGAAAATGAATAATTGTAAAATTAATTTAAAAATCACATATCAGTCTCGCCTATAGCCACAAAAGGGTAGGCAGATACGGTTGCCAGTAAAATGGTAGACGTTAAGCCAATTTGAAGGTCTTATGGGCAGCTTTTGCAGATTATGGCGACCTTCTGTTATATAAAATTTTTAACAGTAACTGCAAAAGCCGCCCGTAATCTGCGCTTGTCTATTTCAACACAACAATAAACTCCCACCATCATAACGTGGAACAAAAAGGCAAACAAAACAATTTTTAATACAATAATTGACATTTGACAGCCTTGCTGTTTATAGAAGTAGACGGCAAAATAAATATTGTTGGGACAACTCACACAACGCCATCTGATTCTAACCTAAGCCGAGCTTGGACTATGGTAACCAGATAACTGATAAACATACTTATAAATTTCTAAATAATTACATATTATAGATAAATAACACCCATACAAAGTTTTATCCCGGGTAGGAATCGAACCCACGACCTCTTGCGTAGCAGTCGGATGCACTCCCATCGCGCCAGAGAGGCAGTAAAATCGGTTCTATAAGATGCTTAACTGCAACATTTGGATCAGTGGAAAATGAAAATAGTTTATTTCTCATCACAGACACATTATAGTTTTAACTGACCCAGGAACTGAAGGTAGACGACCATAACCGGCGACATTTGTTTTCTGAATGGGTTCTGGAGCAGTTGGCAACGGCAAATGGCAAATTTTCATCGAAAAATTATCACCAGCGATGAAGCCAATTTCTGGGGTTCATGAACAAACAAAACTGTCTGATTTGGGACATTAGCAACCCACATGAAATCCAAGATCGTGCATCTCGAAAAAGTCACTGTTTGGTGTGGATTTTGGGCTGGCGGTGTCATCGGTCCGGTCCTGCGATATTGCCTTTCCTGTTAAATAATGGCACAGAATTGGCTATAGTGACCTAGGGGTGTGTGTATACCCCTAGGCCTTTGTTGATAAGATTAGAATATAAATTCAACAAAAAATGTGGCCATTATGTATGCACTACGAAGTTGTCCAAAAATGAAGCGCTCGTGGTGTCCCGCGGTCTCAGTGTTCTGTAAACGATCACTGCGTGAAGAATTATCACCAGCGATGAAGCCAATTTCTGGGGTTCATGAACAAACAAAACTGTCTGATTTGGGACTATAGCAACCCACATGAAATCCAAGATCGTGCATCTCGAAAAAGTCACTGTTTGGTGTGGATTTTGGGCTGGCGGTGTCATCGGTCCGGTCCATATTTCTTTGAGAACGACATTGACTAGACAATCACTGTCAACGGTGAGGGAACCAATTTAGCCTGACATCAACTACATGTGGTTTTAACAATACGGCCACACAGCTTATGCTACATTTAATATTCTGCTGCGATTCGAGGGTATGGTTATCTTATGGTTCGCGCGATGTGAACTGGCCACAGTGATCGTGCGATTTGATACCGTTAGACATTTTCTTGTGGAATTTTCTTAAGTCGGTGGTCTATACGAATAACCCAAAAAGTTCTCAAAGTCAATATAATCCAAACCGTCGATCGATTTCAGCCTGATTTATGCGCCAGAGACATGTAAAATGGGTATTATGAATGCGCTCCACCCAGAGAAGCCTTGGCGGACATTCGAACGATGTTTTGTTCGGCGCATAATGGCATCGATAAATTAAACAGAGTGTTGGAGATATTATTGAATTTTTTATTCGATTGAGGGATCTATTCTTACAATTGAATAAAAACTGTCAATGTCAGTAGTAATGTGGTTTATGAGAGTGGACCTTAATTCACTACAGATTGTGGAAAGAGCTGCTGGCCCTGCCTGGGTTTTTCCAAACGTCTACAGTATGGGCTTTTTCAGAAGGGGTCTTAGGTCTTGATTATTCCACATGTACTATTCCACATTATGTGAGTGATCAGTTTTTTTTACAGGCGATACCTTTAAAAAAACTGATCACGTTAAAAAGTAAATAATGTGAAATAGTACAAGTGTTATCATTCAAGATGCACACAAGTCAGCGGCGCGAGTGCCGCACCTCTCGTAATGCAAATGTTCATAGATTACGTTGACCCCCTTTTTTTAGTTTTTTAATGTTAAGGCAAGTGTCATCACAAATCGAATGATTATAAATGCAATTCTAAACATTCGTACCGTGCAACTTTGCTAAATGCCCGTCAATGGCGCCTTTAGACGTAAAGAGGTGGATTAATTTGTCAGTTTCGTGCAGGTCACGATGGTGTAGTTGGTACACGCGTCTGGTGCGTTGAACCAGAAGACGCTGGTTCGAGACCAGTTCGTGACTGAAAATTTTTTCCCCTTTAAATTTTTATTTAAGAAAAAGTTTTATATAGATTAGTAGTATAACAGTGCAGTGCAGCGTATTTATTTATGTTTTAGAGAAATACCGTGAGTCTATGGGTTAAGCGTTTTAATAAAGAGGGTAGTCTTTCTGACCGAAATCGAAGTGGCAGACCACGACTTATCACAGCGGAACAGCGGCGTCGTATGGTCGAGGAGTACGCAACTAATAGCTCCATACCGACGAGGCACTTTGCGGAACTATTCCACACGTCGGTAAATACTGTTCGCCGGGTGCTCAAAGCTCATAGGATCACTTTGTTGTCCATCCATCTGTCTGTTATGGACTTATAATTGTTTTGGGCTTCCCCTCAGACCCCAAGTGGAGTCAAACTTGTGGGCGCTCCGACCCGTAATGTTGAATTTGCAAAATGATGAATTCTCAAAATGCTGAATTTGCATTGCACAATGTTGAATTCTCAAAATGTTAAAGTCTCATAATGTTGAATTTCAGAATTTTGAACTTGAACATTACATGGAATTCTCTAATTCATTTTTTTCTAAATGATTGTTTCGGAGTTAATGTAGTCGACGGACAAAAAAAAATTGAAATATCCTCATCATCAACCGAGCGTCTGCCCCACTTGTATTTTCCCACGCCCAGAGCCTGCTTTCCTACTTCTTTTTCTTCTTCAATTCACACGGTCGTCAGCAACCCTTGTAGTGAGATCATTGCCACGCATATCATAGACCAGCACTTCTTAGGTCTTTGCTTGTGTTCTGAATATCTCAACACATTACACCCTTGAATGGAAGTATATGTATACTTGAAAAAATATAATATGCTTTTTTGCCCTTGTCTTGAGAAAGCCATAGTTCTTAAAGATTTTGAGGACAAATTTTGGTCCGGAGAGTTACATAAGCTACGATTTATCGCGGGGAAATATGCCCATGGCAAAACAGGTTTGCAGCATAACCAAATTTAAACGTACTGTGGCGACCTGCGCCACCTAGCGTAAAGCTATCGAACTACATCGATACTAAGAGTCCTACATCGCGCTATGAGAGTTCTCGCGCTGAAGAATGATATATGCAACAGTCCAACATCAACCGTTGGGCCGCGTCCCGCCAGGCGTGATCACCTTGCCTGGTCGGAGGATATTCGTATCCATATTGTGTATGGAGGAAGCATACCATGGTATGGAGCCAAGCGTGCTGGCTGGTCGCCGCGATAGCCATTAGGAAAATAAACAATTCTTGTTTTAAATAAAGAACGGAAAATAAAAGAGGATAGGGAGGTTTGGCGTCAACGCGAGCGGTGACGCGGGTGCTCTTCCGATAGCATTTTTTTTTCAGCATAATGTAGTTTGGCATAACAGTTTCAGCATAAAGTTTTCTCGCATAAATTATGATAAGCAGAGCGTTATAAACGCATAATGGTTTTATTGGCAAAACATTAACTTACTCAATTTTTTTTTATCATAATTTTAATCAGCATAAATGTAAAGGTTATAAATGTTATACGCCTAAAGATAATTTATCATAAAATACAAAACGCATAATGGAGGTATGGATAACCGTTTAAATCATAAATGAATAATAATTTGACTAAGAATATATAAGAAATGATAAGACACCATTGTAAATAATCATCTCACTCATAGCCAAGTTTTTAAGCTGTAACTTATAAAACGATATTTTAAGTGTTATTTTTTTTAGACAAGTCTTGAGCAAAGTCGTAAATAGGGACGACGACGAGCGAAGCGAGGAAGAGTGTTAGGTCACTTGTGACCACAACGCGCGAGCCGAGCGAACGAAGAGAGCGGGCCGCGGTAGCGGCCGGCGATGCGCCAGAATAGAATCGCTCGTTTTAATCTACCTACTTTCTTTTTGTATTTTATTTATATATTCATATAAGTGTTTAAATTTTTAACTTCAGTAAAGTGACTATCGACATTTTTAATCAGTGGGCATTTCAATCTTAGACAGTTCAAGCTTAGGTAAAAAAAAGACGTGTGGCACTCTGAGACTGCCGCGGTGAAGCTATTGCATAGCATACCTTTGTTTTTCTTTGATATTAATTCAAGTTACACTAAAAAAAACAAAAAAAACCCAAAAAAAAAAAAATACCCTCACCCTCACTCTCACAGTCACCCTCATCCTCAATCTCACACACACTTACTATCATCACGTCTCGATCCGTGCGAGCTTCGTACAATCGTACCGTATAATATATGTACATATACGTTAAGCCAACGCTCGGCCGTGCTCGGTGAACTTCACGTGACCTCGTCTCGACCTTCGTCTTAGGTTTTTTTCCTTACGTTATTTCTTGATTAAAGCCCACTCAAAGCCCGCGATAAAAACTATGCAATAGCTTAATAAAAATATTTACTCGTTAACATTATGGTATTCTATATGTATGGCTTGTATCTTTATGCGAGAGTGAGTGATATGCCAATAAATGTTATGATTAGTAATCGTTATTTTAAAGAAAATTATGCGTAAAGATTTTATGCATATACCCGCATAAAATGTTCACGCTAAAAAAGTTATGGGAAAATAAAGTATGCCTAATGATTTATTCTGTTTGAACGTTATGCGAAACGAAGAGTATGCCATAAAACGTTATGCAGTTTTAAGTTATGCCTCGAAAATTTATGCAACCCAATACGGACCCCGGTGACGCACGTTTGTTGTATATTATTTTCAAAAACTAGTGTATAATTCGTGTTTTTGTGTTTAATAATGGTGGAATATTTTACATAAAGAGTTCGGAAAGGTGCATTAGTGAACGAAAGTGATATATTGCAAAGAATAGCGGTGTTGTTTGTGTTAGTACCAAATTTCCATAGATAGCCGCAATAAGGGATCCACTGCCGTATTGGGGCACGGACTAGGACCTAGGACTGAGGACTTGACATCGACAAACGACTAGACAGGACTAAAACAAAATTATAAGAAAATAATAAATACTGAAGACTAGGCTGTATGGACTAAGTTTCCTTTGGCTGCCCAAGATGGGCGAAGACAACAAAAAAATAAAAGAGAATAGGCTGATGTCACTTCAGAGAAGATTGGATGGCTGAGCTCCGTGGCGACGACTTCGCTGCTGATCGCCACTAGTAAAAATCCGGGTTAGATTCTGCATTGACTTTGCAGTCGCGTTTGTGTACCGTATATTAAAGTTCTGTGCAACGTAAAATACACGCGATAAACCGAAATCATAAATTACGTATAGTTCCTATTGGTGTTTTACATTTACAACACAGTGTATCCCACGTCCCTAGCACAGGAGTAGGCGTGGACCAGCAGCACAATCCAGTAGTGAACAGTTGCAAGCCCACAGTTCGTACTCCTGTTCCTGTTGACCCCGGAAGGGCGTCACAGTACCTAACCAAAGTACATGTTTCCCTCCTCTTATAACCAAATAGGCCGTGAATAGGCATTTCATTAAGCCGCCAACTTGAGATTCACTCTCAATAGCTTTGTGGAATAAGACAGATGCTCTAAATTAAACAGATGTCGCCATAGCATTTTATCGGGCTTGTTGCGTACTTTTAAAGAGTTAACTGTAAAAAAAGACTGGACCAGACTGCTTCTTCAAGCTACAGTTAAATACAATCATTTTATTGCTGAACATGTTACATAAGTTATATACATACAAGATGTTATATGATGTTAAGCATTCCATGTTCTACCGATTCAGGCATGCAACTTTTTAACATTTTTATATTATTTCTATGATTGACCTTGGTAACTTACTACATATCTTGGGTGCCATTCCCAAAAAGTTATAATTAAACCTGTTATTTTTTTTGTGTTGGCTACAGTGAATTTTGTACTGGTGTCTAGAACTGCTGAGTGTATCAAACCATTTAAAGTTTTTCTTATTTCATATAACTACTTCAAAGATGAACAAACTGGGCAATGTCAAGATACCAAGACTTAAGAAGAAATATAAACTTTTGCAAAATACATAATTTTACTTATATTACAAAACTGACGTAGTGAGTGTGGTGTGTCGCCGGCCTTATCCTGCATTATAATAATAATGGAGGGTAGTTACACATTAAAGTAACTCAATGTATGCTTTCGGCCCTCACCACCAGTCCAGCCGCGACCACGGACGCTGCAACGTGCTCGAAACGTCGGCGAATGTAAATACGAAATGATTTCGCGTGAAGTCCCGAGTTATAAATAAAATGTAATACAAAAGTCAGAATGTTTCTATAATATTAATACTGTCCTCACGGTGTGTGAATTGTATTACTCTTTTGACTAACATTTCTTTCCCTTATGACGGTTTATCACCAGATATATGTTGTGTACGAATATGTTTAACTAAATGATGACTTCGGCGAAAAGGTTTGTTACACACATGACACATATAAGGCTTCTCACCAGTGTGTGTACGAATATGTTTCATTAAATTACTTTTTGCATTAAAACGTTTCTTACATACATTACACTTATAAGGTTTCTCACCGGTGTGTATTAGATTATGCCTATCTAAATGACCCTTTTGATTAAAAACTTTCTTACATACATCACACATGTAAGGTTTCTCACCTGTGTGTGTACGAATATGTGAATCTAAAACATTCTTTTGAACAAAACATTTCTTACACACATGACACATATAAGGCTTCTCACCAGTGTGTGTACGAATATGTCTAACTAAATGATCCTTTCGACTAAAACATTTCCTACATACATCACACAAATAAGGTTTCTCACCAGTGTGTGTACGGATATGATCATTTAAACTCATCTTATGCCTGTAACATTTCTTACACTCATTACACTTATAAGGTTTCTGACCAGTATGTATGCGAATATGACAATCTAAACCAGTCTTTTGTCTAAAACATCTATTACAAACACTACACTTATACGGCTTCTCATCGATGTGTATACGAATATGATTATCTAAATGGCACTTTTGACTGAAATATTTCTTACATATATAACACTCGTAACGTTTCTCACCAGAGTGTTTATGAATGTGTTTATTTAAAGCACCCTTCTTTGGTAAACATTTCTTACATACATTACTCTCATAAGGTTTCTCACCAGTGTTTGTACGAATAAGATCAACTGAATGGTTTTTGTGACGAAAAGGTTTCTTACATACATTGCACTCATAAGGCTTCTCACCAGTGTGTGTACAAGTGTGATTTATTAAGTAACTTATTGTACTAAAACATTTCCGACAGGTGCTGCATAAATATGGTTTTAGTTTCTTGGAGGTATAATTTTCTATACTTCTTTGTCCAGTGATTTCATTTACAGCGTTATTGGCAGTTATTTTATTGCTTTTGTATGTGTGAAGTATTTGGGTTTCTACTTCATCACAAACTTCAACAACCATGTTTCCCTTATCCTCTAACTGGTCTTCAACAGTTGAATTTTTATCAATTCGTTGTTTATCTTTAATTTTGTCATTCATTTTAAGTTTGCCAGAAGTTAAATCATCATGGTGTCTTTGCGGGACCAGCCGAGGTTTCTTAGCGTCTTGCGCACCTGAATAAGAAAAATAAAATAAAAAATATATATCCATCACGCCTTATCCCTGAAGGGGTGGCAGAGGCATATTATATGCCCACTTTTCACCGTGTGGATTCCTGTCCCACAAAATAGGTGGTGAAGCCCATTGCCGTGTTGAAATAGACAAAAGCAGGTTGTGGCTACCTGCTGTTGAAATTTTTCAAGCCGCCCATAAAGCCTTCAACCAGGATTAACGACTGCCATTTTACTGGCAACCGGGACCAACGGCTTAACGTGCCTTCCGAAGCACGGAAACGCTTGCAAATATAAATGCCACAAAGTGGTCACCCATCCGAGGACCAGCCATAGTGAAAGTTTCTTAACACAGTGATCGTTTACAGAACACTACGTCCGCGCGGCCACGAGCGCTTCATTTTGAATAAGAAAGTACTTATTAAAATATAATTAAAAAAAAAACCTTACGTACAAACCAAAGTTCCCTTTAAAAAGTAATAAATATAAAAAAAACTCAATCTTAAACTACCTAAGTATCTATCTATATTAATAAAATCACGTGTGACTCACTCATCTATCATCTACCTAGGAACTTGGAATTTTTAAGGTACACTACCTTTATAATGTAGGCACCCACTAAGAAAGGATTTTTCAAATTCGTCCCCAAAGGGGGTAAAATAAGGCATACGCTTGTATGAAAGTTAGTCATTTTCAAAGTTAGAGACATAAAATTACGTATACCTATTCCTCATTACAAATGAAACGACACATGTATCGCGGTTTTGCAAATATTTACCTTTAAAGAGGTAAAATGGAGGTTGTCTTTCATTGATAAAATTAGTAGGTGACTCATTTTGACATTTTATCTTTATAAATTACCCTCCAAACGTGTACGTACGATAGACTGAGTCCGCGGAACAGCGCGTCCATTGGTTAAATCGTCCTAGAGGTCAACAACCCGTAGCCAGGAGACAGATGCTGTTAAATAAATCTACTACCGAACCCATATAGGGCCCGGAAAAATCATCTATGCAGCTTCATGCTCTTCCATATCTCCTTGCGATCATCAGTAGTGAGTATCACAGGTTTGCGCCAGGTTTCTTTAGCTAAGCGATCTGATTTCAGACTAAGCGGGCTGAGTCCATTATCTGCTGCTACCACACACCGATGCACACCTATATCTGCTGAGAGAAAATATTCTCTTTGCATATCTCGCGATTATGGAGAGTCTTAACATTTAAGAAGCCTCAGCCAAACTTCTGCGAGATTTACAACCTCATGACAGACGAACGTAGGTGATGCATTCGGTACATACCGAATGCATCACCTACGTTCGTCTGTCATGAAAAGTTCGATCTCTGCTTACTACATAGTAAGCAGAGATCGAACTTTTCTATCAAGGATGTCCAACTCTGTTTGTGTCCATCTGAGTATATCAAAGGAGTAGGTTAACAAAGGTATGACCCCAATCATTATCAGAAAACGCTCCATTAACGATTGTTTCATACCCTTGTCATCAATTCCTAATACCTGTACCCAAATATTTGTAGATTTCATTTGCAGAAAGGGTCTGAAATCTGAAAGTTCCATCCCTTAAGATTCCACAAACTTACTTCTTTTAACATGCATGGTTGCACATTTGTCAACACCAAACTTCATCTTGATAGAATTATTAAAGTTTTCGGTGGCCTTAAGTAAGACTTTTAATTGGATATCGTTGGAGGCAAAGAGTTTCAAATCATCCATGTAAAAGAGGTGGTATATAATTTAGCAAATTCTCTGCAAATGATAGCCTAGCCCTCTAATATAGTACTGAGAGGGTTAAGTGCTAGACAAAACCACAAAGGACTCAAACTATCATCCTGGAAAATACCCCGGTTCATCATCTACCACAATTTCTCGACATCCCGGATAGCAAGGGACCGTACTCCAATGCCCCAAACGTGTTTCCAAGAAGGTGCATAGAGTTGCATCAATCTTATACAACTCTAGCTCCCTCATGAGCCATGAATGCGGCACGAAGTCATAAGTCTTCTAATAGTCTATCCAAGATGTTGCCAAATCCTTTCGTTTACGACGAAACTTTATGTTTATTATTATTTCTTTTATTCATTAATTACACATATCAATTTCATTTTTAAATACATTATATATATAAAATAATCCATTTAAAATATAAGAAATTGTATCCCACCGGCATCGTCTACAGCGACCAAGCTACCGGTGGAGACAGAAATTTCCGCTCAATACGTGCCGTGTCCAGAAGAACCGCCTTTTGCATCAAGCCCTATACCAAACTGTTAAACGCGAGCCTCTTGAGATGTTGGTCGAGGCTCTTGGCGATCAGACCATGTGCCGATACAACTATCGGAACAATAATCGCCGAATCCACACCTCGTGAGCAAGGTCCAAATATTTTATTTGTTTGTCCTTATCTGCTTATTATATTAATATTATCTCTTTAGTTAAGTTAAGATTTCTATGGATAGGACACTTACTGATGATATGGTCCATTTCTTTTTTAACGTCCGCAAGGGTTGTATCACTGTCTACATCACACCAAATGTCTGTTTGTAGGCTGTCTTCTCCTAGAGGGGTCTCAACAATAACTGCAAGGATAAAGTAGCATATGAATACTAATATCTAAAGCTGAAAAGTTTATTTGTAAGCCGTTGGACTCGGCACAGAATAAGTAATAGTACTACGTACAGAAGTGCCACTCCTTAAAAAAAGCCAGTTTTAGGTATGCAATCATACCTAGACTCGCCGCCTGCAAGCAAAATTGAAACTTATAACTGCGCGCAAACGTTAAATTTACTTAGCGCACCAGAGTTTTATGACCGAGCTGCGAAGTCCGCGCGGGGTTGTCACTTGAAAAGTTTTGTACCAAGTTGATTTATTTAGAGCGCGACTGCCGTGCAAGCCGAGCGGTAGCGGCAGCCCACTGTGATTAGCCGCTCCGAGCGGCGCGCTGCCCGAATATATCTAAACTGCGGAGTGACACCCCCCTGGTCTCGGTTGCCAGTAATAAGCCAAGTTGAAAGCCTTATGGGCGGTTTGAATAATTTTTACAGCGGGTCGCCACAAAGTGAGCCCTTCTATTTCAACACGGCTCACCACCTATGTTACGAATGACAAATATGCTTACGGTGAAATGTGGGCGTACAGTATGCCTCTGCGACCCCTTCGGGGATAAAGCGTGAATAATAAATATGTTCATGTTTATATACTAATCCGGACATTTCACACTCACTACGTCATTTTTGTTTGGCACAAGTTTATTACGTTCAAGTATCTTTATCACTGAATTCCAAATCCCGGATAGCTTAAATCCATATTCCTTTTAAAGTTATTTTGTTTTCTAATTTCAATAGCTATCTGGAATGTGGAATTCAGTGATGAAGAAACTTGAACGTAAAAAACTTTTGCCAAACAAAACTGACGTAGTTAGTGTGGTGTGTCGCCGGCCTTATCCTTCATTATAAAAATAATGGAGGGTAGTTACACACAAAAGTAACTCCATACATATTCTCGGCCCTCACCGCGCGTCGCGTCCAGACGCGACCACGGACGCTGCAACGCGTTCGAAATGTCGGTGAATGTAAGTAGAATTTTGCTTCGCGTAAAGTCCCGAGTAGTATACAATGTGTTAAGAAAACCCTGTCCGATCCGTGAAGGTATTGGTAGGTATCGAGATGTGATTCTATTCGCGTAATAATTTTTAGAAATTACCCCAAAAATATACCCCGAATAAAAAAAGCAAGGTCAAGATGTCAGCTTACGCCTGCCGGCGAATTTTTTTTGATATCATATACGCTCGTCGCCGCATGCCAACAAATGTGCTGTCAGTTTTTGAAAAATTGCTTGTGTTCTGATTCTATTCTAATTCTATTCTATCCTATTCTATATTTTAAGGAAATTAGACTAATTATGATACTAAAAACGCATTTTAAAAAATGATAACTATTTTATAATTATAAATATAGCTTATAAACTAGCTGTCCCGCCCGGCTTCGCCCGTGACATACTTCGATAATTTCACATTCACAATACTGTATGAACATTTTCCAAATTCATTGATTACTTCTCCGCTCTCCAGTACCTAGGTACTCGTACCTAGCTACGAGTACTACGCCCGCACGGCCCGGTCGAATTAAATTAATTTATTTGGGCTTTATTTTGAATTTGCGATAACTCGTAAGATATTCATTTAATTTGCAAGGTATATAGGGACAAAATAATCTTCATGAAATGCTGAAGCCAACTAACGAATTAAAAATGATAAGGATTAATAGCATATTTGTGTAAATAGCCTTCCAATTACCGCTTTATAATTGCTGTTTTTTAAGTATTAAAATGGATATAGTATGTTATTCTTAAGAGATAGACATATGTCGCCGCGGACTTTTTTGTAGACCTTTATTGGATACACAATTGCACCATACATTGTTTCGTTATATCTCAAAGGGTTTAGACAGCGTTTTTGTTGAAAGCTCTCAGAAGGCTTATTTTTTCCGACATCCCCAACAAATATCGTTATAATTTGGTCAATATATACAAAAACTTAACAAATTATACATAAAAACCTTCTATGAGAATCACTCTAACTATTTAAAAAAACCGTATCGTAATCCGTTGCGTAGTTTTAAAGATCTAAGCATACATAGGGACAGACAGCGAAAAGCGACTTTGTTTTATAATATGTAGTGACATGATTCTTAATTTTTTTTGGTTATGTTATTTAAGTGCCTATGTGCCCCTTTCGGATCGGACAGGGTTTTCTTAACACATTGTATATATACACCGCGAAAGTTTGAAGATAAACATGTTTATTGTGTGATTGAAAAATCAAGTGTATTGTGTAACTGCCTCGGTGGCGCAATTGTGACTGAGGTCCCAGGTTCGATTCCCGGGTCGGTAAAAATATTTGTGTGATCCACAAATGTTTGTTTCGAAGTTTGGGTGTTTCCTATGTATAATATGTATGTATTCAGGGTGGATTCGACCAAACAAGAATAAGATTTTACTCGTAAGTAACCTCCACTTATTCTAAGAGCAAAATGATTTTCCATTTTACAAACTATTAACCCAAGCATAAGGTATATATACTCGAGTAAATATTTACACCGATGATTTTGGTGGAGTAAGTACTTGTACCGAGAATAACAGCCGTCAAAGCACGAGATGACAAATATAACTGACATTTTACCGTATTACCCTATAAAATTAAATACGACATTTCAAGTCGAGGTGAAAGAAATAGTAGTACATAGATTTTTGTCCGGTTACATAACCGCAGAATAACAATACCAAGTTTAACGTAATCCTCGAGTAATTTTGAATAACGTAAATGAAGTTATTCCAAGGGTAAATTCAAAGTGTAAAATTATTCCCGTACTAGTTACACTAGTGTAACTTCGTGTTTGGTCGAATCCGGCCTATATAAGTATGTTTATCAGTCGTCTAGATCCCATAACACAAGCTTATATTAGCCTACTTATGGTTAAACACCGCTGTGTAAAAATAATGTCCCACAATATACATATTTATTACAAAAAAACATACCTTCATGTTCCAACTTCACTTCACTAGCATCATATGCCTCGGGGAGCTCAAGCTTTATGTCACAGTCTGTATCATATTGTGGTAAAGGTCGCATGCTTAAAAGCGTTGTTTGTTTAATACTCAATCTGCTTGTACTGGGGGCCACCCCTAATTGTGAGGGCGTCTGCTGCCAAGAAATTAAATTTATTATTTCAATCTATACTAAAGAGTTTGTTTGTTTTAAATGTTAATTTTGCTGCCAAACAGTCTAGATAATGCCTCGTGTGTAGGCGCTAATCTCAGGAACTACTAGTCCGAATTGAAAAGTACTTTTTTTTCTTGATAGCCCATTTATCCAGGAAGGCTATATATCAATAATCAATATCAATACGCTGCTACCCTGGAGAGCGGAGTAGCAATAGTAAGTGTCAACAAATCGAAAACATTTTCATGAGAAATACTACACACAACATTACATCCCTCACTCCTCAATCATACATACACAACAACATAAACACCCACGCGCACACAAGACACACATACATACATGCATAGACAATCAGACATAAACGCACACTCTTAATAATTCATTTTGAAATGTAATTAAAATAAAGAGTGGTATAAAATGTAAATGCTAAGTAATACGTAAGTTAATTTTTGAAAAATATTGTAAAATATATATCTACCAAATGTTGTACTCAAACACATTTTAAGTACTTTGCTAATTTAGGTTTTAGGTTTTCTCTAATAGATTTGGTTATGTCATACAATGATGTAGAGGAGCGGAGTCTCCTAATACAGGCATCGATTTGCTTAAAGGTAGGCTTCATTTAGTATCTAAGTAAAACTGTAACTTTAATCACAATAAAAAAAATGCATTTTTGTAATAAGTAATAAGCGAAGGGATTAAATGGATAAGGCAGGGGTTCAAAATATGTCACGTTCGAAGCCGTGGGAGTCTGCTAGTAATACATAATAGTGTACTACATTTTTTTTTTTTTTTAAAGAGAAAAATGACAACTTGGTTCTAGACGGATTGAACCAGAGACCTTTGCCTTACTGAAAAGCTGTCTAAATGAAATGAAAATATATGTGAAAGTTCGCACACTATTTGCTTTAAAAATTTATCCAAGGATTGTCCATCGCATCAATGTTTAAAAATGGTTGTAACACTGTTCATTGTTATTTGATATCGAGCTACCCCTAGATGGCCCTGGTCAGACTCTTAAATGTCAATTGAGATATATAGTTAAGAATTTCAGCTTGTTTCGGTACGGTTCGGGTAGTTCAGTGACTAGAACATTACCCGCGTTAGGCAAAGAACACGGGTTCAATCCCCGTCTCGAATCAATTGCTTTAAAAAATTTATTATGCAATATTTATTGCCTGTATGTATAAAAAAGTTTGGAAAATCCAAAAGTGCCTAAAGTAAATAATATTATAGTACTACCTACCTATAGTAATAATATTATAGCTCCTTACGCGATCTCTCCGCGGAAAGCAAAATACCCAACGCACCACATAATAGGTGTAGATGCTAGTTTGATTACTGCTTTTCTGTTTTTAAAACTTCAAAATGATGGTACACACTTGTTAGATGGTCATGGCGATATTATTTATATGTGCATGTGTTAATTCCTTTTCACGCGTCACTGGACGTAAGAGCAAAACTTCATCAACGTCATTTTAACCAATTGATTACCTACATTTTTTAAATCGGAAAAAAGTTTGCTATGACCGATCTTGCGCCACCCGACACAAATTTACATTTATCTGTAAGAAATTGCATCAAAATTTGTATTTTTTTAAGAATAGCAACTAAACTAAAAATGAAGAATGTTTGTCCATATTTCTTTGCCAACGTGGCAATACTTACTTACTTTAGGCACTATTACTACTTAGTGAGATTCGAATGTTTGTTTCATGAATACTGGTTTATTTTCGACAGCTTTATAAAAAGGAGAACGTTTTCTTCCTGTCTCCAACTTAACTCTAAATCAAGAAAACACGCTTTTATTATATTATAAAAAAAAAGTTAAATATTAAAAATTAAAACTAAAGTCGTTCCTTTTTATTGTACCAGCCAAGAGTTGTGCACAGCGACATCTATATTCGCAATTGTTAACAACTTTACGAGAATGTGTATTAGACAGTACACAACTCTTACCATAGATTCTAGCATACGATCATTTTCGAAAATATTGAAAAAAAGATAATAACAATTAAACCACATCGAATCAGACCGTGAAAATTGAAAGGGCTCTATTCCTAATTATACTGAAGCGTAAGAGAAAAGAAAAGACTCGATTAGTAAAGTATCGTTATCGTGTTAACATACGCACATACGGACAAAACTTTTTTAAACAGTTTTTTAACTAGTTTAAATAACAAAAATGGCATTAAAAAATATCATGAGTGTTAAAAATAGTGTTTTTTTCCTGATATGTGTGTGTATATATTATTTTACAAGTGCAAATGATAAATAGAGACATTTTAAGTTTGAAAAATCAGATGTTTTGCGCGTAGTGACAGTAGTACACGCCTCATTGGGCTCACCACTTGTTACGTGACTGAGTATAACAAGGCCATACGGATGGCAAAAAGGAAGGCATGGAGGGAACACTCACCAAGGCAATGGCAATAACAAGGTCTAACCATTTAACTACAATTAAGGACAGTAATGGTAGATATACGGAAACTGGGAGTGAAACACTAAGAGTGATGCTCAGGACACACTTTCCAGATTCAATGGCAATAAGTGCATACATACATACATACATATCAGCACGCCTGTCTCCCATCGGGGTAGGCAGAGACTATGGCTTTCCACTTGCTACGATTCTGGCAAACAACTTTCGCTTCGTAAACTTTCATAATTGTTTTCATACACGCTCGCCGATTAAGGGTACTCTCGACCTGGCCTTTTGTCAAAAGATCTTCAATTTGATCGGTATATGTACGTCGAGGTCGACCCTTACCAGTTTGCCCATTTACTCTCACCGCATAAATTTTCTTCGTCAGTCTATTTTCATCCATCCTCTCCACGTGTCCAAACCATCTAAGCATCCCTTTTTCTATCTTAGTCACTACGTCTTCTGTCATACCGCAATGTTCCTTTATCACGCTGTTCCTTTCTATATCTATCAATTTCACTCCAGCTATACTTCTCAGACTCCTCATTTCTACTGCATTAATTTTACTCCTATGCTTCTTCTGCCATACCCAACTTTCACTGCCATATGTTAGTGTAGGGACAAGCACTCCTCTATGCACAGCCAGTCTTGCCTTTTTAGACACGTTCTAAGTGCCCATAAAGGTGTACATTGCTCCATTCACTTGATTGCCAGCCAAAACCTTTCTTTCAATGTCATCATCACACTTTCCATCTCTCGCAAATTTTGAGTTAAATGGGCTTTCAACCATTTAAAGCGCCAGGACCAGTCGGCGTATACCCGATACTACTACAGAAAGCGGAAACAATACTAAACCCACACTTATGTAGGTTATATAAGGCGTGTATAGCTTTTGGCTACATACCAGAATGCTGGAGACGTGCAAAAGTCATATTTCTGCCGAAACCGGGCAAAGCGGACTATGGAGATCCAAAATCGTACAGACCGATTAGTCAAACATCGTTTTTCCTCAAAACACTAAAGAAGCTAGTTCATAAGCACATTAGAGGGAAAGCACTGAAGAAATATCCTCTTCACAAAATGCAGTTGGGCGGAGTTGGCACTGGGTAATCAAGAAATATGCTTAGCTGCATTTCTGGATGCGGAAGGAGCGTTCGACAGAACCACATTCGGAACCGGGAGCGAGTGGAAGTCCAAGAGACAAAAGGCTGCCCACAGGGCGGTGTTCTATCCCCAACGTTATGGTCTCTGGTGATAGATGACCTACTGGGCAGACTTAACAGAGGGCAACTATATACAATTGGCTACGCGGACGACCTCGTGATACTAATCAACGGAAAAGTACAAAGTGTCGTTTCAAACATCATGCAAAAAGCGCTGGATACAGTCGAGGGATGGTGTGGACAAAACCACCTATTAATTAACCCCAAAAAAACGGTGATAGTAAATTTCACGAAGAAGCGAATCGTAACAGGAATGGAGACGCTACGGCTATTTGACGAAGAGCTTTGCTTGTCCACTGAAGCAAAGTATCTAAGAGTCATCCTAGATAATAAGCTAACATGGAATCGACATGTGGAAACAGCAACTACCAAAGCAATGAGAGTCTTTGGAATGTGCCGTTCCACTTACGGTAAGACATGGGGACTACAACCAAAAGTAGTTCAATGGATTTACACAATGATGGTGCGGCCACTAATAACATACGGGAGCATAGTATGGTGACCCAAGACTAAACAGGAGAGCTGCAGGCGAACCCTGTACAAGCTACAGCGGACGGCATGCATGGCTATGACAGGAGCCTTCAAAAGCACTCCTACGGCGACCATGGAGATACTTTTAAACCTCACTCCGCTGCTCATCAGAGTGGAGTTGGAGGCAAGGAAAGCGGTTCACAGGCTCGGAGCTGAAGGCCGAAGCCGGAACTACGGGCATATGGCGCTTAAAGCAACACAGGAGCATGGAGTTATGACTATGAGTCTAGACAGAATACAGACGGTCTATAACTTTAAAAAGAACTATATACCCCACGAGAGAGGAGTGGAAGTGTGGAATGCGGACACAGGACAGAAATGTCCAGATATGGTTCACGGACGGATCCAAGATGGAAACCGGCTCAGGTGCAAGGGTTTACAGTGACAACTGCAACATAAGTCAAAGCATGGGCAAGTATGCAACGGTCTTCCAGGCAGAGACCTATGTAATACTGACATGCGTGCAAGAAATGTTAGATAGACGGGTCACTGATGAGACAGTCTATATTATGAGTGACAGCCAAGTTACACTCAAGGCGCTCACATCATGTGAAGTGAAATCCGGATTGATATTGCAGTGCATTAAAAGCCTAAATAGGCTGGGAAGACGCAATAAAATCCAATTGCAATTGCAAGTAATGAGAGGGCGGACGACCTCGCACAGAAGGGCTCGGAGGAAGGGTTCATTGGACCGGAGCCGATCGTCGGACTCGAAGGCTGCCTCCTTTAGTGTTCGCCTTATTACTCCATAATAAGGCGAACACTAAAGGAGGCAGCCGCTAAGGCACATGAAAACCAGTGGCAGTCGACAACAGGTCTAAGACACGCGAAGATGTTTCTGGGAAGCATCAGAGAGGGATGGTCGAAGAAACTGTGGACACATACCAGGGAGCAACTGCGAAGAATCACCGGAGCGCTCACGGGGCATTACGCAACGAGGCAGCACCTTCACAGGATGAGGCTCACGGAAGACCCGACGTGCCGGGCCTGTGAGGACGCTGGCGAAACCATGCACCACCTGCTGTGCGAATGTGTGGCACTTGGTGCAAGAAGAACGAGTCTTCTGGGTCAAGCATACCCGACTCCGGAAGATTACAGGCACATCCCTCTAGGGAACATTTTGAGGTTTATGGAGCCGCTTCATAGGCGCTGGGGCGATGGGTGATGCGATGGGGTGTGGCACAGTAGTTCCGGAAGGGACGCAGTGCCTCGGTATTTACCGACCCCGGACAAGATAAGATAAGACTTGTTACGTGGGAATTAAATGCTACGATGAAATGTGGGCGTATAGTATGCTGCCTACCCCTTCGGGAATAAAGACGTGACAATATGTATGTATTTATATAGAAAAGAATACCTATTTCTCTTGGTCACGACATCACGCGTAAACAGTTGGACGGATTTTAATGTAGTTTTGTGTGTGTCTGAGCAGTTTCAGCATTTTTTTTTTTTATATTGTGGGACACTTTTCACACACCGCCATCTAGCCCAAAGTAAGCTAATATTAGCTTGTGTTATGGGATCTAGATAACTGATAAACATACTTATATATTTCTAAATACATACATATTATAGATAAATAACACCCAGACACAGAATAAACCATCGTGCTCATCACACAAAGTTTTATCCTGGGTGGGAATCGAACCCACGACCTCTTGCGTAGCAGTCGGATGCATTCCCACCGCGCCACAGAGGCAGTCAATTTTGTCAATTTTGAAGTACCATTTTTCCCAGTAATCACACAAGTAAAACCGCTAGTATATAATATTTACTAGTTGACGCCCGCGGGTTTGCCCGCGTCGAGAAGTTTTCCCGTTCCCCTTTTCCCACAGGAACTTGTTCCCGGGATAAAAAGTAGCTTATGTGTAATTCTGATGTATAAGCTATATTATTGTAAAGTTTCATTAAAATCCATTTAGTAGTTTTTAATATATTAAGGTTCTTCCTTCCTGACATATTTAAATACAAAGTATTTTTATAGATGTTAACTTTGAACCATATGGAGTACTAGGTGACTAGGCACCCATGACATACTTCGCTCTCCTGTCCTACCTATTTAATCTCGTCACTAATAAATTCTACAATTATGCATAAAAAATTGCCCGATTTGTTGACATTTATGATTACTGCTCCGCTTTCCAGAGTAGTAGCGTGATGATATATAGCCTTATAGCCTTCCTTGATAAATGGGCTATACAACACAAAAATAATTTTTCAAATCCAACCAATAGTTCATGAAATTAGAAATAAACAAACTCTTCAGCTTTATTACATTAGTATAGATGGGAATTTAATTATAAAGTTCAAAATTGAATGTCAAATTCCAAAAACTATCGAATTACGTAGATTCACACTGAAGAATTATCAGCTAAGCATTAAGAAGCATTACAGCCATCAAATGTTTCACGGTAAAAATGTTTATAGGCTCACCACATTACTAATCAGCATCTGTGCGAACAGCTGCTCACTTCGGAGAGAATCTTTTCTCAGCTCGTAGCAGTTCTTGAGTCTTGCCCAGCAGATATAACAGATTTCTGTTGGCCTGAAGTCTCTTGTATCAAGCTGTAATACAGAACTGATTTACTTAATGGTACTGAAGTGGCCAATTTAATGAAGGAATCGCTTTAAAGGTTTGAACAAAAAAATTTATCACTTGTGGCTATGCTGACTCTGTGTTCTGTAAACAATCACTGCATTATGCAACTTTCACTATGGGTGGTGACCACTTTCTGGCATTTACGTCTGCGAGCGTTTCCGTGCTTCTGAATTCGAGTTCGAGTCCAGCTTGTGACAGAAAAATATTTTCACTTCAAAAATTAAATTATATCCTTACATTATTTTACAGTAAAGTATGCTGTATGGGTGGTAAGCCTAACCCTTATCTACCGGGAATATTTCACACATTCACAGAAACTTACGAAATGGAGTTTAATATGACTTTTAATAGGACGTTTAAAAGACTAAAGTTCTGCTCTCTTTCGCATTACTTACTGGTATATTTGTCAACAACTGATACATTTCTTGAAGGTAAGTACCGACGACCTCACGTAGACTAAGGTTTTCCGCAAGACAAATTCGACACATTAAGAGGTTCTCCATGTTAAAAACTATTTGATTCACCTTACGGTTCCTATACCAAACCAAAAGTTACAACAGAGAACTTATTGTAGTCTTTGTAAAGAACACAGTGGTAAAGAACCAATAAACATATACACTTATTTTTCTTGATTGTGGCTTTGCGGATTAGTCACCGCAATTTTGCAATGTCCAGATTGAGGTAGACCAACAAGAAACCTATGTAAACATGCAACAAATACAAACAAAACTGAACGATCGAAACATTGTATTGTAATTATCGATTTTTTTTCTTTCGACATTTTTTTTATAATTATCTTATGGCCTGGTTTCAAAGACCTTTTAGCCAAATCTTATAATGGTAATTCTTATACCGAGGTTTTCAGTGTTTCTGGTTTTGTTTTCACTGTTTACGCTACTATATTGTCTGTTACACTCGCTCGCTCTCGCATCTTTACGCCTTTATACCTTATGTACTTTTCACCTTATGCACATGTAGCGTCATACTTCTTAATATACTTTTTTGGATTTTTCCAATTTGCAGACAGAAATAAATGTTTATTTACGTGCTACCTGCGGCCTCCTGCGGCCCAGCGCGAGACATTAGCGGTGCCTTGCCCCCGCGACCTCACGTCCTCCGCAGCGCCTATAACGGGCCGCACTGGCGGTCCTCGCCCTCTAAATTCTTAACTTCTTCTCATTGCTTGATATAACGTTTATTTTTGTTTAATAAATGCTTATATTCTTTCAAATGCATCTTTCCTTAATCTCTGTGCGTAAGTCACCCTAAATTCACCCCTAGCCTAAGTTTGTGTAGTGCAGTAGCGTACTGTAACTAAGTGTGTAACAAACGTACACACTAAGTAACAGTAGTAACACTTTAAGGAGATATAGGTACAAGGTTCTGCATTTCGTTCCTTCACATAATGTGAGAAACGTAATGTTGTTTGTGTTATAATGACAGACGCAATTGTTCTAGAGAATTTCTAAATTATTTCAGAACTAAAATTGATATTCTTTGTCTAAACGCATACGAAACCATATATGGCATTGATTAAAAACTTTTAATGTAGGTATATGTTGTTTTTTATTTTCTGTTGATTATAAACACGATATTACAAAAAATATTATTGATTGTTATGTCTGTAATCTATGGATAAATGTTTAACCCCTTACCGCTTGAACGGTAAGGGGTTATAAAATCCATAGATTGTGTGGAGTCCATCGCAATAATGTTTAAATTTTTTTTTTTTGTAACACTGTTCGTTGAAGTTCAGACGTAGAGTTCAGAGTTTTGAAATTGCTGATGACGATTAAAACATAGTAAAGAATTACAACTTATTTCGGCACGGTTCGGGTACGGGTAGTTCAGTGGCTAAAACATTGCCCTGGTTAGGCACAGGTCACGGGTAAGGGTTCAATCCCTGTCTTAAACTAAGTTGTATTTATTCACTTTAATAAAAATTCACGGAAATGAAGATGTTGCGGTGGATGCGTGGTGTCACGCGGATAGACCTCGTGAGGAACTCTCGCATCCGCGGCAGCCTTCACGTACGTGACATTTAATATAAGTGGCAAGTGTCGCCTTCGCTGGTATGGTCATATCTTGCGAAAACAGCTACGTAGGAAACAAATGCTTGTCCATGTCAGTCCCGCCGGATCCCGTTAAGTCCCAAGAAATACTAGCTTGACGTCGTAAGGGATGACATACGTGCCAATGGTCTTACTACAGGGGATGCAGACGACAGTGCGAAGTAGAGAAGAAAAAGAATAAAAGTCCGGGCGTCCAGAGACTCAACTGGGACAGACGCTCGGATGATGATGATGATGATATTTATACTTGGAACAGGAATACACACGGTGAAATGTGGGTGTATAATATGCCTCCCTTTGGGGGTAAGGCATGATTGAAAAACTAAAGTAGCACACAAGCACCAATGTTTGAGCCTAAGCCTATAGAATCACATTCCCACCTTCAATAGCATATCATGAGTCTATGACAATTCATCATCTTAGCATGCAGATCCTGTATATCTTTAAAATGAATGAATGACATACAATGCATCCAAGCTACCTACTCAATCTATCATTAAAATTGCTCATACATAGTTAAGACCTATTTTCATTTTAGCACTAAATGTTAAACATAATGGCTTTATAGAAGTGTGCGTGAAATCAAATACGTACGTTAGGCTGTGCCCTTTCACCCTACCTAAAAATATCTACCACCTCTAAAATAATTTTTCCCTGCACATTCTTCAGTAATAACGGTACACTTTCATAAATTCTTTATTATACCATAAATACATATTTTTGAACAAGGCGAAGCTGGCGTCCAAAAAGCTCGAGTGCTCAACAGGGCGCGGCAGTACTTTACTGCAGAGCAAACACTGCTCCTCTATAAGTCGCAAGTGCGGCCGCACATGGAGTTCTGCTGTCACCTTTGGGCTGGTGCACCTGAATACCAGCTTCGACCTTTTGACTCGGTAGAAAGGCGTGCTATGAGGATTGTCAACGATCCTTTACTAGCGGGCCGTTTCGAGCCTCTTCGCGACAGGAGAGACTTTGCCTCCTTATGCGAGTTCTATCGCCTGTACAACGGTCTGTGCTCTGAGGAGTTGTTTGATATGATGCCCACGGCTACCTTTTATCATCGCACCGCTCGCCATAGACATGGTGTCCACCCTCACACTTTGCGTCCGGAGTGCACGCACACGGTTAGGTCCGATAAAGGCTTTATCCCGCGTACGCTTAGATTGTGGAATGAACTCCCTGCCTGGGGTTTCCCGAACGTCTACAGTGTGGGGTTACAAATTAGGTTCTTCAAAAGGGGTCTTAGAAGGTTTATAAAGGGTCGGCAGCGCGTGTGCTGCACCTCTGGTGTTGCAAACGTCCATAAGCTACGGTGACCTCTTTCCATCAGGTATAAAAAAAATATGTCTCACAATTTTGTTTTTTTAATTGCTTTAAAAAAATTATCCATCCATACATATTGTTATGCTTTTATCCCCGAAGAGGTAGGCAGAGGCATACCATGCGCCCACATTTCACCGTATGCATTTTTGTCCCACGTAAGAGGTGGTGTCCTAATGGACCCATTGCCATGTTGAAATGGACAGACGCGGGTAGTGGCGACCTGCTGTTTAAATTTTTCAAGCCCATCAACTGGGCCATGGCCACTGGCCATGTTTCTGGCAACCGGGACCAACGGTTTAACGTGCCTTCCGTAGCACGGAAACGCTCGTAAATGTAAATGCCACAAAGTGGTCACCCATCCGAGGACCAGCCATAGTCAACGTTGCGTAACTCGGTGATCGTTTATTTATTTTGTAGTGAAACACCCGTTAGTTGGTTAAACACTGATTTTATTTACATCCACCGACATTAACAAATGGATACATATCGATGTACCGCCAACATATACTACATCTTTCCCCTCTTTACAATGGAACAGTCTAATTGCAACAACTTAATTAACTTCACGCTGTATCCCTGACGGGGTAGTCAGAGAGGACAGATCGCCAGGCATCGCGATCCATGCATACTTCTTTCGCTTCCTGTAGATTCATTAATCGCATACATGCACGTCTGGATATCCGAGTACTTTTGACTCTTCCGTTCTTGAGCAATCCGCTCACGTGGTCTTCATAAGTAAGTCTCGGTCTACCTTGACTTCTTCTGCCCTCTACTTTCGCACAATATATATTCTTCGTTAATCGTTCCTCACTCATTCGTTGAACGTGTCCAAACCAACGGAGCACGCCCTTTTCCAGCTTAACGCTTACACTTTCACTCAAACCTGCCATATTGCGTATCACTAAGTTGCGTGTTCGGTCGGCCAAGGTTACGCCGCACAATTTTCGAAGTGATCGCATCTCCACAGCATTCAGCTTACTTTTATGCATCTTCTGTCATACCTAGGTTTCGCTGCCGTAAAGCAACGTTGGCACTAGCACTGCGTTATGAATCGCGAGTCGTGATTCTTTTACGATGCTTTGTCGCTTTACTAATTGGGACAAAGCACCGTTAACTTTGCTTCCGGCAGTTACTCGCCGTTCTACATCCGAATCACATCTTCCATTCGCGCTAAACATACTCCCTAAATACACAATTTCATTCACTTGCTCTAGACATTCCTGATTTACCCGAATCTCGCACTTAGTTCTTACGTCTTCTCTTTCAAATACCAGAACCTTAGTTTTACTTGCATTCAAGCGAAGACCCTTTCTTTCACTCTCCTCTTTCATATTAGTGACTAATGCCTGAAGGTTGACTTCCGATGAGGCCATTAGCACCGCATCATCAGCGTACACATAACAATTTACTGTTAAGTCACCCAAATTCACACCAATATCACAATCTTTCAACTTCTGCAGGCAACCATCCAGATACACTATGAACAGCCAGGCAGACATGACACAACCCTGTTTGACGCCTATACAGACGTCGAAAAGAGGCGTCACATCCCCCCCTACTCGCACGCAAGCCTTACAGTCCCTGTATAGCGACTGTATTGCCCGCAGTAGCGAGCCGTCCACACCATATCCAGGTAGCAAGTCCCACAGAGTTTCTCTCACAACGTTATCAAATGCTTTCTCTAGATCCACAAAAGCGCAGAAAACCTTCTGGCTAACAGCCAGAAACTTCTCCGCGATCATGCGGAGAGAAAACACTTGATCCATGCAACCTCTTCCACGTCGGAATCCGCATTGAGCCTCCCACAAATACCTTTCAGACTTTTCTTGCATTCTTGCCGTTATAACCTTTGCATACACCTAACTAGCTAAGCTGACCCAGCTGATCGCTCTGTAGCTGGAGCAGTTTAGGCGAGAGCCTTTCCCTTTATAGATAGGTACTACAACTGCTATTCGCCAGTCATCTGGGACCTCACCCGTCCGCCAGCATAAGTTGCATAGCAGACAAAGAGTGTCTCAGACGCGCGACCCACCGTACTTGATCATCTCAGCAGTAACTCTGTCTTTTCCCGCAGCCTTACCACATTTCATACTTTTTATCGCTTGTTCAATCTCTTTCATACTAATGACTTCAATGACACCAGGATCCGGAGCGTCACAGTGAGCTCCACTTCCCGATGCGGCATCTCTGTCCTTACTTGCATACATCCTTCCATAATATTCACTCCATCTCTGCAGGACGTCAGTTTGTTTTGTTAGAACATCGTTGTCAACACTAAGCACTTTATTCATACTGCAGATTGTCGAACAACTCCGAGTCTTGCCTACCTCTTTCCAGAAGAGCTTGGCATTATCTCGGAAATTGGACGACAACCTTTCATCCGCTTTCATTCTGCACCTTTCACGAGCTTCCTCTATCAGTGCCTTAGTGTTAACCTTTTGCAGTTTGTATCTCTCTTTCATATTCAAATCATTCCGCGAGGCTAAGTAGTCCAACCATGCTTTCTTCTTCATTCGTACGGCTTCTTTCACTTTATCGTTCCACACTCTCTCCACACACTTCCACAGCGGCATTTACCATACTATCCCTAAGGTTCTGCCATACACATTCCGCACTCTCACTACTAACATTGACGTCACCAAGCTTTTCGCCCACCCTTTCTTTATATTTATCCCTAATGGATGCATCCTACAGCTTCCAGCTTTTGATGCTATAAGTCGGCTCAGGTTCAGGACACTTGGCACGATGACGCCAACCCGCGAGCAGACCCCTAATCCTAGTTATGACTAGGTAGTGGTCTGATCCCAGCTCAGCGCCACGATAAGCCCTTGTGTCCATCACCTATTTACGGAGCCGACTATCCATTAGGAATAGATCTATCATGCTTCTCTTTGACTTACATCTCCTCGTATACATATGAATTTCTTTGTGGTTGAACATTGTGTTCGCCAGAAACAAATCCTTTTCCTTACTAATTCCAGTATAAGCTTGCCGGCGTCATTCACCCTTAAGTATGGGACTTACCGAGTACCGACTCAAATCCATCGCGAGCGGTACCCACCCATCCATTTAAGTCTCCACACACTATAAGTCTTTCACTTCCTTCTATCACATTAAGAGCTTCTCTCATACTCTCCCAGAAGTCTTCTAGCTCAATCGCGCTCGACGAAGACACTGGTGCGTAAGCAGCCACCAGGAAAACTTTCGTCGAGCCGAGCTTTAAACGGATCCAGAGGACTCTAGGACCAACCAATTTATACTTATACATACCGGAGACCAATCGCGAGGACAACAAAATCCTAACCCCCTGGCTGCCATGCTCGCTCTCTGGTACTCCAGACCATAGCGCGAGCATCCCACCCGGGAGCTGCCTGCCCTTGCGCTTGGTCTCTGTCAAGCACACAGCATCTAATTTTCTCTCTTTCATTACATCCATCAACTCATTCTTCTTATCTGCCATTCCTCCCCTAACGTTCCACGCAGCTACCCTGCACTCCGTCCTCCACTTCCCGCCGTGTCGGGCCGCGCGTGTAGGGTGGCGGTCCCCTACGCCGCTCTGACACACACTTTTCGCACCAGGAGACGAACAGGTGCGCGTCGCCTCGGGGGCACGCCCTAACATTGTTCGCCTCTGTGGCACTCGTGTTGGAGTAGAATTGCAGCCTTGGCTGGCAGGGATGGCGACGGGCACGCTTCTACTCTTCATCCCCAACAACTTAATTACATCGCATAATGCCTAGGTTCAAGCACATACCTAGTTATTGTAAAGAAGGGTTCAATATTATTGAAACAATCTAACAATAATATATAATACAGTAAATAATATAAGTTTAGTACTTAACTATTCACTCTAAGCTCAGCGTAGGTACATCGGTAGGTGATATTATGACTAAATTATGCATACTAATCAAATAACGATACACATAATGATTTTTTAAGCATTATATATGCCACTACAGCATTTATTTATTACAAGCAATTTCTGTAGTATGTTTGATTATATACCTAAGTATTATTTAGAATATCTGTGACAGTAGCATTCGCGCGGTTCGCTCCTTCGATCTAGTAATTGGAACTATTGGTGACGACTGTGACACTTAATCGTTACTAGAACTGCTTTCAGTACTTATACACTTATTATCGGCATCAGTAGAAAGCGGTGATGACTCATTATTGGTTCCCAGCTGAGCGCTCTCAGATGCCGTTTTTAGCCTACGTTTACGTGTACCCAGCTTAGCCGCAAACTCTTGACGCAGTTGCCTGAAGTTACCATGCCCACTCACCCTTTGTGGTGAATCTGTGCAACGTGTATCAAAATTATCAGAACGTACTATAAGCTGCCCACGGTTACGACGGAATTGTTGTCCACGTTCGTCTTGTACTACAAATGATCGCGGTTCTGGCGCACGTGCTACAACTGTTACTCTCTTTCTTTGCCCTTTATCTATTAAAGTCTCCTTGTCGCCCGCTACTAAAGTACGTTCGAGTGACCTCGCCGACCTGTCGTAATGCTCTTTAACTTGCTGTCGCTGTAACATTAACATACGAAAATTTCGTTCATTGTCCACTTTTTCATTCAACAAGTTGAAACTGATAGGAAGTTTAGTATTAAGTCGCCTGCCCATTAGCATTTGAGCTGGCGAGTCCAGACCATTTCGAGGCGTAGACCTTAAATTTAATAATGCTAAATTGAAATCTTGCCCGGAATCAATACATTTTTTCAATAAGTTTTTCACTGTTTGAACTGTCCTTTCACTCTTTCCATTCGATTGTGCATACTGTGTCGACGACGTTATATGACGTACTTCCCATTCATTCACAAACTTTTTAAATTCATAAGAACTATATGCCGGTCCGTTATCAGTCACTAGCTCTGTGGGAATCCCGTGTCGTGAAAACTGTTCCTTTAAGAAATTAATTACCAGTTTACTCGAGTATAATACACTTGTCTCTATTAGGCCAAAAAACACCAACTTTTTCATTGACATCGTACCTATTACTATATGATCAAATATCAACTAAAATATTAAAAAAGGTATCCTATAAAGTATCAGATGTGTTAAGTCACATTATTAACTTAGCAATCGAACATGGCAAATTCCCGACCCCATTGAAAGTGACAATAATAAAGCCGTTATTTAAAAAAGGAAATAGCAAATGCATTAGTAGTTACCGACCAATAGCGTTAGTACCCGTACTATCGAAGGTTTTTGAAAGAGTGATCTAAGATAGACTTTATAATTTTTTTGAGGAGGTTCATCAGGTTTTAGAAAAAATAGAAACATAAATCAAGCAATATACAAATTTCTTCAAAAGGTTATAACTAATGTTGACCAAAAAATGCCAGTGTGTGCTCTGTTTATGGACTTTAGTAAAGCATTCGACCACGTTGATCACAAAGTTTTGATTAATAAGTTACGTCGCTACGGAATACGCGGTAGAGCTCTAAATCTAATTGACTCGTATTTAACGGGCAGAAAGCAATGTACTCAAATCAATCGCCTGTGCAAAAATGGTATTAGGGAACTAATCTACACATCAGACTACAGGGAAATAAATATGGGAATCCCTCAGGGGAGTGTGATGAGACCATTGCTGTCCAATATTTACATTAACGACCTTTCAAGAATAACAAACTTTCCAACATTCTTGTTCGCTGACGACTGTTATTTTTATGAGTAAGGATAAAATTTTAATGGAATCCATACATTCACAACACTCTGAGGGACATCAATACATGGCTATTAAATAACAATTTGAAATTAAATATGAATAAAACCAATTTAATGATATTCCGTAACAGGACAGCTAAAATATCGGACATTAATATTAAGTACCTAGGCAATAAAATAGAAGAAATTGAAACTACAAAGTTTCTCGGTCTACATATGGATAATGATTTGAATTGGAAATCTCACGCAGAAAACTTATGCCAAAGGTTATATCGCCAATCGTATGCTCTTTACATGCTTGCTCGAACGGGAAACACCCCAACAGTGTTGACTGCATACCATGGAAACGTTGTGTCTTTAATTAGATTTGGTATTATATTTTGGGGGAATTCTACCCACAAAGATATGATATTTGTAGCGCAAAAGAGATGTGTCAGAGCCATATGTAACATTAAAAAAACCGAAAGTGGTAGACCTTATTTTATAATGCTTGGTATACTAACGCTGCCCTGTATTTATATATTTGAGGTAATCATGTATGTCAGAAATAATAGCAATAGTTTTATAAACTACAACAGCAGAAGACACTGTCTGAAAATTTGCTGTCCACAGAACAGAACTACATGGCACATCATCATCATCATCCGAGCGTCTGTCCCAGTTGCGTCTCGCGACGCCCGGGGTCCGCTTTCCTACATTTTCTCCTCCACTTCGCACGGTCTTCGGTATCCCCTGTAGTGAGACCATTGGCACGCATGTCATCCCTTACGACGTCAAGCCAGCACTTCTTGGGTCTTCCCCTCTTACCGGGACCCGGCGGGGCTGACATGGCCAGACATTTGTTACCTACGTAGCCCGGCGGTTGCCGCAAGACGTGACCATACCAACGAAGGCGACACTCTTGCAATTTGTCTGCAATGTCACGGACGTGAAGGCTGCCGCGGATGCGAGAGTTTCTCACGCGGTCCATCCGCGTGACCCCACACATCCACCGCAGCATTTTCATTTCCGTGACACGCAGCTCCTGCTTGTGTCGCTCCAATATCGGCCACGTCTCACTGCCATGTAAAAGGACAGGTCTAATAATGGTTTTGTAGACCTGTCCCTTCAACCGGATCGGAATTTTAGGGTCACAAATGACAGCGGTCATCTCCCGCCATTTGACCCACGCGGCAGCAATGCGTGACTTGACATCGCAATCGATGTCACTGGACGTGTGAAAAACAGATCCCAGGTATTTAACCTGGTCAATGGCACAATAACAGCATTTTTTGTACGGCACCGCGTATATACAACCATCTTCCAAAAGAACTACTAGAGATAACAATTCATGAGTTATTTAAGGGTAAACTTAAAAACTTACTTATAGAAAAATGCTACTATAGTGTTGACGAATACTTAACAGACAAACTTCGATTAATTGACATGGTTACACACATGACATGACATCTTATCTTTGACATTATAAATTATAGCTTTAACATTCGTATTTCACTGATTATCCTTATCTCCGCACTGCACGGTTCAGAGGCCGCGGATCTAAACACACGCGAATACTACCATCTTTCTTTGCCACCAAAACAATAGCATTAACCCATTGCGTTGGATGCGTAACCTTTCTTATAACGCCTAACGTTTCCATTCGCTGTAATTCTATCATTCTTTTTTGTCTTTAAGTCCTAAGGGTATTTTTCTAGTAGGACAAATTACCGGTTGAACACTTTTATCAGCTACAATAGAATATTCACCCGGTAACTAACCTAATCCTTCAAACAAACATGAATATTTATCAAAAATATTTAATGAAGGAACATGATTTATTATACCTAACAATACACAGCTGTTCAATGCGAGTACATTCTGGTATTTCAATTTAGCAACAACAAACGGTAAATTAAACGTTCGGCCAACAAACATAAAGTCGATATTAGTACTACCCAGAATCGGCAATCGATTACCTGTAAACGAATGCACCCTTTTAGTGAACGGCTTAAGGTCCATAATAGATAAACCCAATCCTAAGTATTCACACATAGATATAACATTGAGCATAGACCCCGTATCTATTTTTAATTTGAGTTCCTTACCATTACAATAGACTTTTTCAATCCACTCTTTAGGTGACATAAAATTTTGACCGTTCTCGCCAATAGTGTTCACGTAAAACATTTCTTCCTCACTTTCCGCTCAGTCTATATTCAAATTTAAAACTTTCTGTAACGCTTTCTTCTGCTCATACACCCGAGCAAAATGTTCTTTTCCATCGCATATGTAACATACAGCAGATCGTGCAGGACACCGAATATTACCTGCGCAGCGGGAACCACCACACGTCACGCAGCCGGCCGACGTCGACGCCCAGGCCGAACGCGCCTCGCCGCCCGCGCCCGCGCCGCGACGAGACATGCGCCCGCGCCGCCAACCCGCACGTCGCCCATAGTGTCGCTCTGTTCCACTAGTGCCCGCACTTTGACCCCACACTGCGTGTACTTGCATCTCTTCCGATGTTTTTTCAATACATTGCCCTTCCTCTTTGGACATCTCTGCCGCCTGACAGATTTGTATTGCTTTCGCCAGAGTTAATTCATCCGTTCGAAGTAATCGATCTCTAATCGTGTTATTCATTACTCCGCAAACAAGTTTGTCACCTGCCTCCGAGTGTAGGTTCGGTCCTTGCAAGCAGTGTCAAAAGAAAAACAATAGTTTATTACACAACTATTTTAACAGCAATACGTCTAACTTAAAGATATCAGGTTCTAATCCAGATGCGTCACAAGCGGGAGCCAACCAGGTCTCCATCGTATCATATTCGAATGTGGTACCGACCGAGGACGCATCGGCGTCATCGGTACCATCGCAGGTGTTACTGTCCACTGCCCTAGTCGAGCTCATGGATAGTAACAACCAATATCACACAGTCCGAGCACTGTTAGACAGCGGCAGTCAGAATAGTTTCATAACTGAAGAACTATTTGCGCGTATAAATATTCCAGAAATACAGTCCACCATACGAATTTCGGGAGTGGGACAAACGGTCTCACAATCGAATATATCATGCGTAATTAACATGCGATCTAAGGTAAACACATTTAATACACGATTAAGTTGTTTCGTTTTACCTTGCCTCACGTCTCACTTACCCTCAACATTCGTCAATAAAAATGAACTTCACATTCCACAGAGTATTTCTCTTGCCGATCCTAATTTTAATTACCTTAGGAAAGTCGAGTTGTTATTAGGCGCAGATATATTTTGGGACCTACTAGATGAAGGCACAATTCGATTATCCAACGGGCCATGCTTACAGAATTCAAAAGTGGGTTGGTTAATATCGGTTCCTATCTTTGTCCATTCGCGTGCAAATAAAACTCATTGCCATGTTACTCAATCAATCAGTATTGACAAGCAATTGCAGAGGTTCTGGGAGTTGGAAGAGGTTGGAGAATCGAATACTGTTCTTACGGATGAGGAACGTTTATGCGAAGCTTTATTTATTAAAACTACTAAACGCGACAGTAGTGGCAGATTCTCGGTTCGAATTCCATTAAAAGAATCAGCTGATGCACTCGGCGACTCATACGAAAACGCAAAGTCCCGGTTTAGATCACTCGAACGAAAATTAAATCGACTACCTACATATAAAAAGATGTATAGTGATTTTATGCGAGAATACATCGAGTTAGGACATATGTCTCGAATAACCGATTATCCTAAGCCTTATTACTTTCTCCCACCCACAACCACAAAACTACGTGTAGTTTTCGACGCGAGTTGTACCACCTCTTCAAATAAATCATTAAATGACATACAATTGATAGGACCTCCTCTTCAGAATGATATCTTCTCAATCCTCCTACGATTCCGTCAATATAAATTCGCTTGCGCTGACGTGGAAAAAATGTACAGACAAATACTAGTGCACTACGATCAGCGTAACTTGCAATTAATACTTACTACAGAAAAAATTTTCGTGGATGATTTAATTACGGGTGAAAATGACCGTACGCGTTTATTGGAAATATGCGAAAGAACGACAGAGCTTTTAAAATCGGCTTGTTTTCCATTACGGAAATGGACATTTAGTTTTGACGTTAACGTTAACGAATCGAAAGACTGCGATTGGTGAGCATTGTCAGAATAAAACTTTGGGTCTGGGCTGGCATGTTTCGAGTGACGAACTCCATTTTACGACTCAGCCAAAGCATTTTTCTATAATAACTAAGCGTAGTATGATGTCAGTCATATCACAGATTTATGATCCATTAGGTATATTATCACCAATTATCATTACTGCAAAAATCATGTTACAAAAGTTATGGCTAAGCAAGATTGATTGGGATGATAGGGTTCCCAGTGACGTCGAATTCACTTGGAAACAATTTAGTTTTGCTGTGTCAAATCTATACAAAGTCCGTGTACCTCGTTACGTAATAGGTGAAAATGCAAAACACATAGAATTACACATTTTCACTGACGCATCTCAAAACGCATACGGAGCTTGTGCATATATATAGCATATATATATATATACATATAGCGATGTAAACAACACTACAAAATTGTTGTGTGCCAAAAGTAAAGTTGCACCCGTGAAATCCGTGTGTACCATCCCTAAACTAGAATTGATGGGAGCTCTGTTAGGCGCGCGCTTATATAAGAAAATATTAACTTCACTTCGCCTAACGTTTACCAATGTTTACTTGTGGACCGATTCAACAATTGTTGTGGGGTGGATAAAAATGTCACCTCACCGCATTAAAACCTTTGTTCAAAATCGTGTATCTCAAATAAACGAATTAACAGGCGACGCCCCTTGGTTTCATATAAACGGAGTCGAAAACCGATGTACTGTCGAGAGGTACTACAATTACTGAACTTATGAAACACAATATGTGGTGGCACGGTCCTGAGTTATTGCAAGATCATATTAAACATAATCAATTTAATAACATTCATGTCGATTATGGTCAATTACCCGAATTAAAGTCGAATACTATTTGTATGAGTAATATTTTATATGATGAAAATAATTTAATAGATTTTCTTCTTTCAATCGGTTACGGCGTTCACTTGCATATGCATTGAGATTTATACATAATGTACGCGTGAGCATACAACAGCGCAGAACCGGTTTGTTATCTATCGACGAGTTGGACGCCTCGGTAGCCGAGCTCGCCCGTTGCGCGCAGGCCGTCATTTGGTGACGAATATAGTAGTTTATTGAAGCGTTCTAAAGTTAAATCAAAACAATTACTTAGTCTTAATGTTTTTATTGATGAAAACAAACTAATTCGTGTAGGGGGCAGATTACATAACTTACTGTATTTTAATAACAATAAAAAGCATCCTATACTTCTGTGCAGCAAACATAGACTTACACTGTTATTGTTTAGATATGAACACGAACGACTTTTGCACGGCGGACCACAAGTATTATTAGCGTCAATTCGTGAAAATTGGTGGCCGCTTGGAGGACGAAACTTGGCTAAGAAAACCGTTCATAATTGTGTTAAATGTACGCGCTTCAAGGGGAGAACCGTACAACCAATCATGGGCAACCCACCTGCGGCGCGGCTTGAACCTGGGTAACCTTTTATGCGTTGCGGCGTGGACTACGCGGGACCAGTTATGATATTGAACCGGAGAGGTCAGGGTTCGAGTCTAGTTAAAGCATACGTGTGTTTATTTGTTTGTTTGTGTACGCGTGCTGTACACTTAGAATTAGTTTACAACAAGCGATTATATTCTTGCCTTAAAGCGATTTATATCCCGCCGAGGTAAACCGGTCGTAATAGTTTCAGACAATGCGACAAATTTTGTGGGGGCAGAAAGGGAAATTGTATCAAACTTAATGAACAATAGTAATAGTATTATTAATTTTACAACAGATAATAATATTAAATTTAGCTTTATTCCGCCAGTCACTCCACATATGGGTGGTATGCATGAATCGGTCTCGAAGAGTTGCAAGTACCATTTGCGACGTGTGGTAGGATTCGCTAACCTCACGTAACGAGGAATTTAGTACCGTATTGGCACAAATTGAAGCCATTTTGAATTCACGTCCTTTAACCGCCCTTTCCACAGATCCTAGTGATCTACAACCACACACCCCCGCTCACTTCCTTATTGGCCGACCTATGACAGCTATTGCAAGTAAGGATATGACCACCACACCGACTAGTCTGTCTAGTCTGTCACGATACGAGCTGATGGAAAAGATGAGACAAAGCTATTGGGAAAGGTGGTCATAAGAATATGTATTCGATCTACAAGTCAGAACAAAATGGAAAACGCACCAGGGAGACATCCAACTTAATGGACTCGTACTCATTAAAGATGACCACTTACCACTTTGAAATGGAAGCTAGGCAGAATCATACGTGTCTACCCTAGCACAGATGGTATCTCAAGAGTGGCCGATCTACGTACTGCATCTGGCATTGTGAAACGGGCGTTCCCGAAGATATGTCCGCTGCCAGTCCCAACCATTGAGTCAGAGGACATCGTATTATCAAGAGCTTGCTAAGCATTTGAAACCTAGTGATTCCAAGGCCGGGCCCATGTTACCGCCATCTATGTGCGGTAATATAAACTATACACAATCACAAAGTTAGACGCGAAGCAGCCAATGGGAGCGAAGGGGTGCCGACGTGCGGCGTGAAGGTAGCAGAAAACCAACAGCTGAGAATCGTCGCCAGTTTTTTACTCATCATAAAACCATCACGCATAACAGCTGTATACGAGTATTTCTATAATTTAATTTTTCATCATATACCTTGTAAAGTTGTAATATTTTATAATTAAATCTAATATTGAAAATCAAAGTTAAGCAAAAGTATTATTTGAAGAGCACATTCTCCTACTGCATATTGAGCGCACGGGATTCGAATACCAGCCACCTGAGGGACGAGTAAGCTGCGCCAACACGGGCCAACTCTTGACTTTGACTTGGAGGATGAGGGAAATTGATATGAGCGCTCATTTTTGAACTGTGTTTTCTATTTTTTAAATTTTAATGATGACCTTTTTACGTAAGTTTGTTAACTTTATGATTAAGGTCAATAAATATAAAACTATTTTTGTAATAATACTTGTTTTTTTTTTATAACTTATTTTCCAGTCAATGGGTAGTTTTGAGTCCATTCTGAGAAATTAAAAAAAAATACCTGTGAAAGTTTAATTGTAAGGACTCAACCCACATTTCACTTATTATCTCGAAATCTATTGCAAAATATATCACTATTTTGATGGACAAATAAAATATAAACTTTCTTCTTAATAATAACCGGCAAAAATAAAAAATAAAGTTACTATTTGTTAGAGAAATAACAGCTGAAACTTCAAACGCCCATAAAGTCACAAGTGACAATTGTGGATTGAGTCCTTTCTGCTTAACTACGTCCATTTATGGTTCACAAAACAGAATATAGCACCTAGGAATCTTACATGTTTTAAACTACAGTTTTGAATTAAAGTAGGTTTCTAAACATGTAAACACAGCATGCATTAAATGAGGAAAATATCCATTAAAATTCGGAAGTAATGCTGCAATAGGCTAGAACATCTGGCAGTATTGAAGTGATAATTATAAGATGATATTAATTTTTTTACAGAACACTAAGTCCGCTGAGCCACAAGCGCTTCTTTATACCATTTGCGATTTATAAAAATTAAAAGAACACAGTTTTAAAAGGATATTGAAAGAAATGGTCAAGTAGTAAAGTCAATCATGAAAATAAATATTGTGAGACACTTATCACACAGCGCCATCTAGCCCATAGTAAACTACTACAACCTTGTGATATGGGATCAAGACAACTGATAAACATACATATATATTTCTAAATAAATACATACATACGACTGCCTCTGTGTGCGGTGGGAGTGTATCTGACTGCTACGCAAGAGGTCGTGGGCTCAATTCCCACCCAAGGTAAAACTTTGTATGATGAGCACGATGGTTTATTCTGCGTCTGGATGTTATTTATCTATAATATGTATGTATTTAGAAATATAATAAGTATGTTTATCAGTTATCTGGTTACCATAGTACAAGCTCTGCTTAGTTGGGAATCAGATGGCGTTGGGTGAGTTGTCCCAACAATATTTATTTGTTATACATATTAAATTTCTTGCTTAACTACACAACTTCTAGTGTGTTATGGCTTCTGATTGACAAGTAAATCGCCTTTTTAAGTATAAATAACTATATTTTCAACTAATGTACCTATACTATTTATACATATAATTTACTAATAATTTATTTATTGATAAATCTTGAAGAAGCGAAAGAAGTATGCATGGATCGCAAAGCCTGGCGATCAGTCCTCTCTGACTACCCCGTCAGGGATACAGCGTGAAGATAGTAGTAGTAGTAGTAGTAGTAGTACTAATAGCCGAGCCCCGCGACTTCACCTGCTACTTACTTCGAACCCGTATGGCACCCATTTAATCCCATCATTGATCCATCATCGAAAAATTGGCCGATTTATTGACATTTATGATTACTGCACTGTTCTCCTGGGTAGTAGCGTGTTAATATACAGCCAATACCCTTCCTCGATAAATGGGCTAACCAACACAAAAAGATTATTTTTTTCAAATCCGACCAGTAGTTCCTAAGATTAGCGCGTTCAACCAAACAAACTCTTCAGCTTTGTAATATTAGTATAGATTAAATAGACACACATCACCAAACACTGCACTAAGAACACTCATCAGCTTGAACGTTGAGATAAAATTAACCAAACTCTCAAAATGTTATAGATTTCGCCTCTCCTCTCTTCACAGAAATGAGTATCTAATATTGCCCTATCACTTAAAGACATTTATTTATACACATGACACTGCAATCCGTTTCAGTGTCATCTTCTTAGATGTCTTTGTAATCTACTTTTTACATTAAAACCTTTGTTACATACAGGACAGTGAAACTGTTTCTCATCACTGTGTGTAAAAAGATGAGTATTTAAATTATTTCCACATTAAAACATTTATTTATACACATGACACTGCAATCCGTTTCAGTGTCATCTTCTTAGATGTCTTAGTAATCTACTTTTTACATTAAAACCTTTGTTACATACAGGACAGTGATACTGTTTCTCATCACTGTGTGTAAGAAGACGAGTGTTTAAATTATTTCCACAATAAAACATTTATTTATACACATGAAACTGCAATCCGTTTCATTGTCATCTTCTTAGATGTCTTTGTAATCTACTTTTTACATTAAAACCTTTGTTACATACAGGACAGTGAAACTGTTTCTCATCACTGTGTGTAAAAAGATGAGTATTTAAATTATTTCCACATTAAAACATTTATTTATACACATGACACTGCAATCCGTTTCAGTGTCATCTTCTTAGATGTCTTAGTAATCTACTTTTTACATTAAAACCTTTGTTACATACAGGACAGTGATACTGTTTCTCATCACTGTGTGTAAGAAGACGAGTGTTTAAATTATTTCCACAATAAAACATTTATTTATACACATGAAACTGCAATCCGTTTCAGTGTCATCTTCTTAGATGTCTTTGTAATCTACTTTTTACATTAAAACCTTTGTTACATACAGGACAGTGAAACTGTTTCTCATCACTGTGTGTAAAAAGATGAGTGTTTAAATTATTTCCACATTAAAACATTTATTTATACTCATGACACTGCAATCCGTTTTAGTGTCATCTTCTTAGATATCTTTGTAATCTACTTTTTACAATAAAACCTTTGTTACATACAGGACAGTGAAACTGTTTTAAATTAGTTCCACATTAAAACATTTATTTATACACATGACACTGCAATCCGTTTCAGTGTCATCTTCTTAGATGTCTTTGTTATGTACTTTTTACATTAAAACCTTTGTAACATACAGGACAGTGAAACTGTTTCTCATCACTGTGTGTAAAAAGATGAGTGTTTAAATTATTTCCATATTAAAACATTTATTTATACACTTGACACTGCAATCCGTTTCAGTGTCATCTTCTTAGATGTCTTTGTAATCTACTTTTTACATTAAATCTTTTGTTACATACAGGACAGTGAAACTGTTTCTCATCAGTGTGTGTATGAAGATAGGTGTTTAAATTACTTCAACAAGTAAAGTATTTTTTACACGCATGACACTGAAACGATTTCTCGGCAGTGTGAACGCTGATGTCTTTGTAATCTACTTTTTACATTAAAACCTTTATTACATGCAGGACAGTGAAACTGTTTTTCTTCAGTGTGTGTAAGAAGATGAGTGTTTAAATTACTTCCACAATTAAAACGTTTTTTACACACATGACACTGAAATGGTTTCTCACCGGTGTGTGTACGCTGATGTCTTTGCAATGTACTCTTCATACTAAATCCTTTCATACATACATTGCACTGGAATGGTTTCTCACCAGTGTGTGTACGAAGATGCATAATTAACGTTTCTTTACGACTGAAAAATTTCTTACATACATCACATTGAAACGGTTTCTCACCAGTGTGTGTACGAAGATGAGTGCTTAAATTACCCCTGCGATTAAAACTTTTCTTACACATATGACAATGAAACAGTTCTTCACCCGTGTGTGCACGGAGATGGGCATTTAAATGACCCCTGTGAATAAAAACCTTATTACATATTTCACAGTGTAATGGTTTCTCACCAGTGTGTGTACGAAGATGAATATTTAAAGAATACCTTAGATTAAAACTTTCGTTACATACATCACACTGAAATGGTTTCTCACCAGTGTGCGTACGAATATGAGTACTTAAATTATCTCTGCGATTGAAACTTTTGTTACATATATGACAATGAAACAGTTTCTCACCAGTGTGGGTACGACGATGAATATTTAAAGAAGCCTTTTGAATATATCTTTTCTGACATACATCACACTGATACGGTTTCTCACCAGTGTGTGTACGGCGATGAGCACTCAAATAATTTCTGTGACTAAAACCTTTTTTACATATATTACATTGAAATCGTTTCTCACCAGTGTGTGTACGGAGATGAGTTACCAACAATGGTTTCTTACTGAACGATTCCGTGCATAAGTGACACTGAAACATTTTCTCACCAGTGTGTGTACGAGGAGAATTATCTAGTGTACTACTCTCTATAAAGGTCGAATATACATTGCACAGGTCGAATCTGCTATCATTAGAAGTTGAACTATTTTGAATTACGCGTTTGCCGTCCTTTGGTTCTCGTTGTATATCCTTTACTTCGCTCCATGTAACATTGTCTGAAGGTCTATCCTCATAATGCATAGACAGATTGCATTTTAATGGAGAATAATCACCTGAATGAAAAAATAACAATATAAATAAATATCGTTGGGACAACTCACACAACGCCATCTGATTCTAAACTAAGCAGATCTTGTACTATAGTAACCAGATAAATGATAAACATACTTATATATTTATTTTAATAAAGTGGAAAAAGACAATTCGATTCGAGACGGGTAAAATTACGATAAAAAAATATGGTGGAGAATTTCAACTTGATTCGTTACGGTTCGGGTAGTTCAGGTGGCTAGAACATTGCCCTGGTTAGGCAAAGGCACGGGTTCATTCAGTGTCTCGAAACGAATGTATTTTTTCACTTTATTAAAAAACTATGAGAAATTTAGCAACATACTCATACCTATATTTCTTAATACATACATCTATATCTATATATATATAAAAGAAAGTCGTGTTAGTTACACTATATATAACTCAACAACGGCTGTACCGATTTGGCTTAAAATTGGTGGGGAGGTAGCTCAGAGCCAGGAGACGGACATAGGCTACTTTTTATCCTGGGAACAAGTTGGGAAACGAGAACAGGAAATCTTCTTTACGCGGGCGAAGCCGTTTGAAATTAATAAACGACGGTATTAAATGGGTGCCATGGGGTTCGAATAATGTCACGGGCGAAGCCGGGCGGGACAGCTAGTCTATATATATATATATGTATATATATTAAAGAAAGTCGTGTTAGTTACACTATTTATAACTAAAGAACGGCGGTAAAGATTTAGCTGAAAATTGGTGGGGAGGTAGCTTAGAGCCAGGAGACGGACATAGGCTACTTTTTATCCCGGGAACAAGTTCCTGTGGGAAACGGGAACGGGAAATCTTCTCTACGCGGGTAAAGCAGCGGGCGTCAACTAGTTATAGATAAATAACACCCGGACACAGAATAAACGATCACACACAACCAACTCATCACACAAAGTTTTAACCTGGGTGGGAATCGAATCAAACAGAGGCAGTCAGAAATATAATTTTAAAACAAATAATTTTTAATGTCCCTTTTTGCATGTAACTTTTTCAAAGTAGGTTGCCGCAGACGCAAAGACCCATGCTAGCAGCATAAATTTGAGCGAAGCGTTAAATCAAACTAAGTACTCGTATTTTCCCATAGACAACATGATTTATGCGGATAACTTTTTTTTTAGATCGAATATTGTAATTCGGGCTTCGTCGCGACCTGCATAATTTGAATAGACTGCCGTAGCAGAAAAAAAATCCGAAAACGGATAAGAAATGGCGAAGTTCTGCCCGGTGTTACAAACGCCATTGAAGTCGCTCCATGTGAGCTTCGCTTCGCTTCGCTCAATCTATACTAATATTATAAAGCTGAAGAGTTTGTTTGGTTGAACGCGCTAATCTCAGGAACTACTGGTCGGATTTGAAAAAATCTTTTTGTGTTAGATAGCCCATTTATCGAGGAAGGCTATAGGCTATATATCACTACGCTACTACACTGTGGAGCAGAGCAGTAGTCATTAATGTCGACAAATCGGGCAAATTTATATGCATCATTGTAGAATTTCTAAGCGACGGGATGTCGAAATATTCCACGGGCGAAGCTGTGGGGGTCATCTAGTTAAAATATAACATACAAACTCTCAACACAATAAGGTTGACTTATTTTCATACCACTGGAGTGAACTCAGAAAAGGTATTTAACAAGTTATTTGCTATAGTGGTTAGATAATAGGTACTAGTGATGGAAATTAATGCTATTTTTTGTTAATTTCATTAGCGTGCTAATTTTTATCTCTTAGCATGCGACGTACTATTGCTATGCTAATATGAACATCAATGAAGTAAACATCAACTTGCTAGGTCCTCCCGTTCCTGAGAAAATCGATGATGACACATGGATAGACAGACGAACTGACGTCCAAACGGACATTATGAAAAAAAATAAGGGTAGCAAATTTATTAATAATTACCAAAAAACGAAAAATTTACCGGGATCGACGTTAATGATGATGATGAAAAAAAATTCTACACCGAAAGAGTCTTAATTGATTACACAATATTTTTTAATAAGACCTGAAGATGACCGGGATTAACGTTAGATGATAATGATTAAAAGAAGTTTTAATTCAATAAAAATAAAAAAAACTTTAGTTCCGTTGTTTTCCTTTCGAGAGACGGAACCCAAAAAATACATTTTGTATTACATTATTTATTCCACAATAATAAAGTACAATCACACGATTTTAGAGTTCATATATTCAAAATAAAAGAATAATACATAAAAACCAAAGTATCTAAAACTCGTAAAAAGTACGTACGAATTTCGACTTCTTACTCAACTCAATGGCATTAACAGAATGTTAAAAAAAAATTATACTATATTGGAATAAATAACCCCAAACACAAGCATTTAATAGGTAAAAATAATGGGCTAAATATCAACCATGCACTTTTTCACTCACACACTCCGTATTTCGCAATAGCACAATGATACGATCCATTCATGAATTAGACGTGAAAATTCATTTTAGCAATCGCAGCGACGCATCATTCGCAGCTCGCCTGCCTCATGATTTAGTCGTCGCAGCGACGCAGCGTTCACAGCTCGCCTGCGATATGAATTTGTCGTGAATTATAATTATGAGTTTTGGCAATTTAATTTAGCATTCACAACACAGTAGCGGCGCGAACGTCGATGCGCTTAGTCATGTATTGGAGGGAGATTGTGGGTTCGTGACGAATTGTCAATTATTGCGTAATCGATGTCTCTTAGCAATAATTAATTTTAACAAGTACTTTTCATTAAATTAATACGAATGGAGTCTTAGCAATTAAATATGATTGCTAACGCTAATATTTCCTACACTAATAGGTACTGAATATTTTTCATCTTATTTTTTGTTGGAGTCATAATTTAAATAAATAAATAAAAATAAATATCCATCACGCCTTATCCCCGAACGGGTGGCAGAGGCATATTATATGCCCACTTTTCACCGTGTGGATTCCTGTCCCACGTAATAGGTGGTGAGCCTATTGCCGTGTTGACATAGACAGACGCAGGTTGTGGCTACCTGCTGTTGAAATTTTCAAGCCGCCCATAAGGCCTTCAACCAGGCTTAACGACTGCCATTTTACTGGCAACCGGGACCAACGGCTTAACGTGCCTTCCGAAGCACGGAAACACTCGCAAATGTAAATGCCACAAAGTGGTCACCCATCCAAGGACCAGCCATAGTGAAAGTTGCGTAACTCAGTGATCGTTTACAGAACACTGAGACCGCGGGGCCTCATCATAATTTAAGTTTTTTAAATCTTAGATAGATGTAAGCGGTACAATATTAAAATGATATGGGTCCTACTATTGCATGGTGTGTCATTCACCTGTAATGATAGTTTAGGTATTGTTATAAAATAAATAAATAAACTCTTATACTACCTAAATTCCACAAATTGATTCGTTTTGGGAGACGTTTGGCAAGTAATCATCATCACGCCTGTCACCCATCGGTGTAGGCAGAGACTATGGCTTTCCATTTGCTACGATCCTGGCATTCAACTTTCGCTTTTTCTATATCATAAGTGTTTTCATACACGCACGCCGGTTAAGGGTACACTTGACCTGACTTTTTTCCAACATGTCATATATTTGATTGACATATGTACATCGAGGTCGCCCCTTACCAGTTTGCCCATTCACTCTCTTCTGATAAATTTGTTTCGTTGGTCTACTTTCATCCATCCTCTCCACGTGTCCGAACCATCTAAGCATACCATTTTCTATCTTAGACACTACATCTTCTATCATGCCGCAATGTTTTCTAATCAAACTCAGGTCGCTGTATTACATTTTGGCTAGCCGTGTGGAATAACGTATGGCGGGGAATACATTCCGGCGATTATTTATTCACCTGCATTCAATCCGGCTAATCGTTAAACCGCCACATTTCAAAACGGCCCTGTTTTTGATAACGGCTAGCTGTGATGTAAAATGGCGGATTATTTTATTGGAACGAAGTTCCTTATCGCGCGTTGTGAAAGGGGGCTAGACGGAAAAAAATCTTACGAAAAGTTGTCACGACACTTTTTGCTATTTGCTTTTTTTATTTTATATTTTTGAAATGAAAACTTCTTTAGCGGCGTTGAGCACTTTTTCTGTAATGGGTATAAAATCTTAAACTCGCGTCAGGACACGTGACCTGATCGAAAAAGCGTAAGATTTTTTTATCATCATCATCTTTACGTCGATCCCGGTCAATTTTTGAAGGAAAAACTTCTTTTAGCGCGGTACGCATATTTTTAGATGAGATAAAATCTCTGGACTCGCGACCATAATCATCATCATCATCAAACGTTGATTCCGGTCATCTACAGGTATTATTAAATAATGCTGTGTAATCAATTAGGACTCTTTCAGTGTAGAATTATTTTTTATCATCATCATCTTTACGTCGATCCCGGTCAATTTTTGAAGGAAAAACTTCTTTTAGCGCGGTACGCATATTTTTAGATGAGATAAAATCTCTGGACTCGCGACCATAATCATCATCATCATCTAACGTTGATTCCGGTCATCTACAGGTCTTATTAAATAATGCTGTGTAATCAATTAGGACTCTTTCAGTGTAGAATTATTTTTTATCATCATCATCTTTACGTCGATCCCGGTCAATTTTTGAAGGAAAAACTTCTTTTAGCGCGGTACGCATATTTTTAGATGAGATAAAATCTCTGGACTCGCGACCATAATCATCATCATCATCAAACGTTGATTCCGGTCATCTCAGGTCTTATTAAATAATGCTGTGTAATCAATTAGGACTCTTTCAGTGTAGAATTATTTTTCATCATCATCATCTTTACGTCGATCCCGGTCAATTTTTGAAGGAAAAACTTCTTTTAGCGCGGTACGCAATTTTTTAGATGAGATAAATTTTTTTTCATCATCATCATTAACGTCCATCCCGGTCAATTTTTGAAGTGAATATTCTTTTAGCGCGGTACGCTTATTTTTAGATGAGATAAAATCTCTGGACTCGCGACCATTATCATCATCATCATCTAACGTTGATTCCGGTCATCTACAGGTCTTATTAAATAATGCTGTGTAATCAATTAGGAGTCTTTCAGTGTAGATTTATTTTTCATCATCATCATCATTAACGTCGATCCCGGTCAATTTTTGAAGGAAAAACTTCTTTTAGCGCGGTACGCAATTTTTTAGATGAGATAAATCTCTGGACTCGCTACACCCCGTTACGATACGCAGCTATAGTGTGTGCATATATGCATGTACCAACGCGTCTAGATAAATAAATTATTAATAAATTGAGTTTTCACTTCTGTCGGCACTCCCGGAGTGGTTAGGTTTTTTATATTTTTATTAATTATGCTCTTTCCATTTCAGATATAGACTATGTGGGACAAGAAATAGACAAATGCCTCCACAAGAAAGCAGTTCCACCAATTGATATTGCCTATAAATTTATTAAATGCTATAAACGTAAGACAAATCTTATTTTTTATATCAATTTTTTCAATCTTTTCTTTTAATTTAGCCTTGTCCAGTCCTTTGTCGATGTCAAGTCCAGTCCTAGGTCCTGTGTCCTTTACGACAAGTTTTACAATAGTTTTTCACTGCAATATATCATTGTCTTTCACTATAGAACGATTACACAACTTTTATGTCTAAAAAACTACCTTTTTTACACATAAAACAAGGTTAATGCACTAGTTTAGTTTGGAATAATATATAGCAAACGTCCGCCATTTACCAAGATCCCGCGCAAATCCTTGGCGAATTATACAATATGTCAAGAAAACCCTGTCCGATCCGCAAAGGTATTGGTAGGTGTCGAGATGTGATTTTATTCGTGTAATCCTTTTTAGAAATTACCCTAAAAATTTGTTCCGAATAAAATTAATATAATGGGGTAGCGTAACACAGGGAAAGGGCTATTCGGAAATGCTAGGTAAAAAGGTCAGCTTACACCTGCCGGCAGCTTCTGTTGATATCACATACACTCGTCGCCGCATGCCAGCAAAGCAAAGAGTTGTCAGTTTTTGAAAATTTGCTATATTTTAAGGAAACTGGACTAATACTAAAAACGCGCATTTAAAAAAATTATAACTATTCTATACTTACAAATAATATGAATGAATGAGGATCGATTGTAGAAGAATATACCTAGTCAGGTCATAAGTATTGTCACACAGTAAAAACTTTTCTTTTAGAATGCTGGCCACAAAAAAGTTTATTGAATTCGAATTTCGAATTGTTCATGAAAATAAAAATGTATACTTTTTAGAATTTTAATCATTTTTAAATATGAAGTGGACGCTTAAAGAAGACCGTGTTGCAGTTTTTGCGTTGCATTGTTGCGGTTAAGCAACAATACAAATTTTTGACATACTGAAAAATTTGAATAAAACCAAAAGATTCGTTTATCGTACCATCAAACGATACAATAAAGACTCTAGTGTAGATGACAGGTCAAGAAGTGGTCGCCCTCGGTCTGTTAGGACTCCAGCAGTGATAAAAGCTGTGAAGGTGCGAATTCAAAGAAATCCCAAACGTAAGCAGAAACTGTTGGCCCTTCAGATGGGGTTAAGCAGAACCACGGTGAAAAGGGTGCTAAATGAAGACTTAGGGCTTCGGTCATATCGAAGAAAAACAGGACATCGTTTAAATGCTCGTCTAATGGACCTGAGACTGAAGAGATGCCGCGCTTTGTTGAAGCGGTACGCGGGAAAAAATATCGGGAAATTCTTTTTTCGGATGAAAAAAAATTTACCGTAGAAGAGAGCTACTACAAACAAAATGATAAGGTGTACGCACACAGTAGTGAAGAAGCGAGCAACCGTATTCCGCGTGTCCAACGAGGTCATTTTCCACCCTCGCTCATGGTATGGTTGGGAGTTTCTTATTGGGGCTTAACAGAGGAACATTTTTGTGAGAAAGGTGTAAAAACGAATGCAGTTGTGTATCAAAATACAGTCAGTCCTGACGAACCTTGTGGAACCTGTTTCTCATACCATGTTCAATAATAGGCACTGGGTATTCCAACAAGATTCGGCGCCAGCTCATAGAGCGAAGAGCACACAAGACTGGCTGGCGGCGCGTGAAATCGACTTCATCCGGCATGAAGACTGGCCCTCCTCCAGTCCAGATTTGAGTCCGTTAGATTACAAGATATGGCAACACTTGGAGGAAAAGGCGTGCTCAAAGCCTCATGCCAATTTGGAGTCACTCTAGACATCCTTGATTAAGGCAGCCGCCGATATTGACATGGACCTCGTTCGTGCTGCGATAGACGACCGCGCAGATTGAAGGCCTGTATTCAAAGGGTGCCCTTTCGATCGCATATTTTTTTTCAGCATAATGTAGTTTGGCATAACAGTTTCAGCATAAAGTTTTCTCGCATAAATTATGATAAGCAGAGTGTTATAAACGCATAATGGTTTTATTGGCATAACATTAACTTACTCTAATTTTTTTATCATAATTTTAATCAGCATAAATGTAACGGGTATAAATGTTATACGCCTAAAGATAATTTATCATAAAATACAAAACACATAATGGAGGAATGGATAACCGTGTAAATCAGAAATGAATAATAATTTGACTAAGAATATTTAAGAAATGATAAGACACCATTGTAAATAATCATCTCACTCATAGCCAAGTTTTTAAGCTGTAACTTATAAACGATATTATAAGTGAGTGAATTGAGCGAAGTGAGTATGCCGCGGCAGCGGCCGGCGATGCGCTAGAATACAATCGCTCGTTTTAATCTACCTACTTTCTTTTTGTATTTTATTTATATATTCTATATATAAGTGTTTAAATTTTGAACTTCAGTAAAGTGACTATCGAAAAAAACCCAAAAAAAAATCCCTCACCCTCACTGTAACAGTCACCCTCATCCTCAGCCTCACACTCACACTTACTATTATCACGTCTCGATCCGTGCGAGCTTCGTACAATCGTACCATATAATATATGTACATACACGTTAAGCCAACGCTCGGCCGTGCTCGGTGAACTTCGTGTGACCTCGTCTCGACCATCGTTTTAGGTTTTTTTCCTTACGGAATTTCTTGATTAAAGCCCACTCAAAGCCCGCGATAAAAACTATGCAATAGCTTAATAAAAATATTTACTCGTTAACATTATGGTATTCTATATGTATGGCTTGTAATCTTTATGCGAGAGTGAGTGATATGCCAATAAATGTTATGATTAGTAATCGTTATTGTAAAAAAAATTATGCATAAACATTTTATGCGGGTATATCATTATTATAAAAAAGTTATGGGAAAATACAGTATGCCTAATGATTTATTCTGTTTGAACGTTATGCGAAACGAAGAGTATGCCAAAAAAACGTTATGCAGTTTTAAGTTATGCCTCGAAAATTTATGCAACCCAATACGGACCCGTATTCAAAATTACGGAGGTCATTTTGAATAAACTTTATTGTCATAAGAATCTATGTTTTGTTAAGTTAATTTTCTTTTATAAATGGTTACATAATAAATAAACTTGTTTCAATTATTTTATATTAAACGTGTGACAGAATTTATGACCTGACTAGGTATATTATGCGAAAGTAGAGGGTAGAAGGAGTCAGGGTAGGCCGAGACTTACATATGAAGACCATGTGAGCAGATTGCTCAAAAATGGCAAGGTCAAAAGTACTCGGATTCTCAGACGTGCGTGTATGAAGCGATTGATGAATCTACAAGAAGCGAAACTCTGACTACCCCGTTAGTTAGTTAAATGATATGATTTATACTTTTTTTTGGTTATGTTATTGAAGTGCCTATGTGGGGCAAATAGGCACTTCGGTTCGGACGGGGTTTTCTTAACACATTGCACAATCCGACTGCGACACATAGATAAAGAAGAGTGATAGGACACTTTATCTATAATATGTATGTATTTAGAAATATATAAGTATGTTTATCAGTTATCTAGATCCCATAACACAAGCTAATATTAGCTTACTTTGGGCTAGATGGCGCTGTGTGAAAAGTGTCCCACAATATTTATTTATTTATTACTTACTGGTGATATATTCTGTTTCTTCTTTAACACCTGCAGCTGCTTTGATGCCTTCTACATCACACCACACTTCTCGCTGGAGGCTTTCTTCTCTTAGAGAGGTTTCAACAAACACTGCAAGGTTAAAGTAGCAAATTAATGTTTTTAAACTTTCACGATTTTCACTCACATTTATGACTAGATGACGCCGAGGATCCACACGCGTGGTGAAGTTTTCCCGTTCCGGTTTTCCACAGCAACTTGTTCCCGGGATAAAAAGTAGACTATGTGTTAATCTGATGTGTAAGCTATATTATTGTAAAGTGTCATCAAAATCCATTCAGTAGGTGTTAAAGATTAACAAACATTCATTTTTACAAACTTTTGCGTTTATAATCTTAGTAGGATATTTCGGGTCTTAATCACGACGTATATTATTAGGTACAAAGCCTACCTAACACTTCCCGACGTTTCGACCGAATTACATTAGCTGTGGTTACGTGTGGACTCTCGTCATCGCATTTTTGTAGAATGAATTTATAAGCGATGGGATTAAATAGGTGCGACGGGAGTTCAAAGTATGTCACGGGCGAAGCCGGGTGGGTCACCTAGTAATGCATAAAAATTTGCCCGACTTGTCTACATTTATGATTACAGCTCCGCTCTCCAGGGTAGTAGCGTGATGATATATAGCATATAACCTTCCTCGATAAATGGGCTACAAAAGGATTTTTTCAATTTGGTTCCTGAGATGAAGCCCATTGAACCAACCAAACAAACAAACTATTTAGCTTTATATATAGTAAAGATAAAGATAGATTGAAGATATAGGTATAGATTTGAGGTTATAAGGTGCTATATTTTTCAGGTGCAAGTTTAAAAATAAAACACTTGTATTTACATACATACATACATATTGTCACGCCTTTATCCCCGAAGGGCTAGGCAGAGGCATATAAAACGCCCACATTTCACCGTATGCATTTTAGTCCCACGTAACAGGTGGTGAGCCCATTGCCGTGATGAAATGAACAGGCGTAGGCTGCGGCGACCTACTGTTGAAATTTTTAAGCCGCCCATAAGACCTTCAACTTGGCTTAACGACTGCTGAATTTTATTGGCAACCGGGACCAACGGCTTAACGTGCCTTCCGAAGCACGGACCTGGGGTGGGTCTAAAGGGCCGAATAAATTTAATAAAATGTGTCTATTTTAGATGTTAGATTTGGAAGAAATTTTGAACCCGTTGCCCTTTTTAGTGACATGGTAACAAAAAGGCTAAAAGGTCTTATGTGCTAGACACTTATTAGCACGACCAATTAAAGTCCTGGTAGTCTCGGACTCAATTTGTATATAATAATAAATATTATTATATAGAAATTGAGTTATCTCGGACTTTAATTGGTCGTGCTAATAAGTGTCTAGCACATAAGACCTTTTAGCCTTTTTGTTACCACCTCACTAAAAAGGGCAACGGGTTCAAAATCTCGTGGCCCCGCGGTCTCAGTGTTCTGTAAACGATCACTGAGTTACGCAACTTTCACTATGGCTGGTCCTCGGATGGGTGACCACTTTGTGGCATTTACATTTGCGAGCGTTTCCGTGCTTCGGAAGGCACGTTAAGCCGTTGGTCCCGGTTGCCAGTAAAATGGCAGTCGTTAAGCCTGGTTGAATGCCTTATGGGCGGCTTGAAAAATTTCAACCGCAGGTAGTCACATCCTGCGTCTGTCTATTTCAACACGGCAATGGGCTCACCACCTATTACGTGGGACAGGAATCCACACGGTGAAAAGTGGGCATATAATATGCCTCTGCCACCCCTTCGGGGATAAGACGTGATGGACTCAATTTGTATTATTATCAAATTGTATTTATGGCAACTGGTAAAACAAACTTTACTGTATAAAGCCTGCAATACATGTTGGTCGAGCTGACCAACGCGAGCGTAGGCAAATTAATACAAGGCAAGTGCTAATGCTTAAGCCTGCAATACATGTTGGTCGAACTTAGACCAACGAGAGCCCTGATAAACATGACAAAAAATTGACAACATGTGGACACTATAAACAAGTGCGCGCGAGCGCCTTAGATTTGTGCAGAAAAACCGACAGCACTCCGAAGTGCGGCAAGTTGTCGCGAGCCACCGCCAGTTGTGACAAGCTACGCCAAATGAGTTCTATACACGTTGGCGCTTGACTTTACTCGGCTTACTAGGCGAGCGATACCGAGCGACGGCCAGACAATGCAAATATACTGTCTATACGTTGGTATTGGCGTTCACTCGGCGACGCTTGGCCAACATGTATTGCATTTACATACCTTCTTCTTGTTCCAACTTGACTTCACTATCGTCACAAGACTCCAGAGGTTCTAGTTTAATTTCCAGCTCTGTATCATATTGGGCTACATCGCCTATGCTTAAGAGTGTTATTTGACTTACACTCAATCTGTTAATACTTGGGGCCATCTCTAGTTGTGAGGGTATCCGCTGTCAACAAAAAACATGTTATCTTTAAAAAAAAAGTCTATAGATTTTAAATACGTGTTCTGTAAACGATTACTGAGTTACGCAACTTTCACTATGGCTGGTCCTCGGATGAGATCCATTTGCGAGCGTTTCCGTGTTTCGGAAGGCACGTTAAGTCGTTTGTCCCGGTTGCCAGTAACATGGCAGTCGTTACGTCATGTTGAAGGCTTGAAAAATTTCAACAGCAGGTAGCCAGAACCTGCGTCTATCTATTTCAACATGGCAATGGGCTCACCACCTATTACTTGGGGCAGGACTTATTGTATGCCATATATTTTTACCATGTGTATACATGGTAAGCAGGCCCAAGACGTAGGCATGACATGAAAATGTCACGCACGCCTCATGCCCCAAGAAGCGGGATAGTACCCGAACCAACCCCCTAAAGAAGCGGGATAACACCCGAACCCCAGGTGAGGCCGCGGTGGTAGCCAAAGTCTGCCGGGAGCTCTGGGACATCTTTCCGAGGAGTTACCCGGGGCGTCAGGCAATAGACAGTTAGGCGGGGACTGTGTGGTTTTAGCCGGTTCGAGTCCGGCATGACATCCGAGGGGATTTCCACACGTTAAAAAAAAAATGTGTATACATGGTGAAAATTGGGCATACAATATGTATGCCTCTGCCACCCCTTCGGGGATAAGGCGGGATAGATAAGGTTTTGGTAGAATAATCGCTACCGAATACGACACACCTAAGAATAATCCGGAAACTTAGTGTGAGACCAATCCCAACAAACAAGATGACCTTATAAAGTTGATGCTATAAGGTCTTAACCATTATAGTAGTTTTAAAATGGCATCGATTACGCCAATGTGCCTTATATTTTTTATTTATTTATTTATTTAAAACTTTAGCACAAAGTATAAGGCGGACTTAATGCCTTAGGCATTTTCTACCAGTCAACCTTAGGGTGATGCAGAGATGATATTAGGTAGGTGCTCAGGGATATGAGAAATTGTACAGCATACTATATGATACAGTATGCTGTACAATTTCTCATATCCATATATTTGTGTAAACACGATTTACACAAATATATAAATACATACATACATATACACAGACATACATACATTTATATATACACATACATAAATATATAAATATTTTATAATGACATATATGACATAATATATATTATAATGACATATTAAAAGAGGATTTAGCTAATATTACCTTAATTCTTATAATTAGGTGGGTAAACGTTTATAAACCCAATTAATATGACTACAATAGGAATTCAAAAAGTATTCTTCTTATAGAGCCTAGTTACATTGCTTTTTAACCGTATAATAATCATAGTCATATAAAGGTTTTGAATATGGCCATTTCTTTTTATTAAGTTAATGCACAAGATAACTATGATACTTTTTAACTTATAGCAGCGATGTACTCGTATATGATGTTTATCCAACAAACGAATAATGGCATTTTTCATGATCTTTACAAGAATGCAAGCAATCCAATTTTACTTATATACTAATTATAAAGGCATAGTTCTTTATGCAGTTATATTTCAATGTTTTACATAACAATATTCGCCATGTTGAAAGTTCAGCAGATGTGAATTGATTACTGAGTTTTTAAAGTTTAAATTAAAAATAAGGAGGAATAGAAGTGGTGGTTATAAAAGAAAAGTAAAAAAATATACTAAAACGTTGTTGTGCCTAATCCCGCAACTTTCACTGCCCGAAAAGGTCAACTCTTACCAACGAACCATCCAGTGGTTCCGCAGAAAATACTACATAATGTACCTAATGCCATACAAAAGTCATTGGATGCGTGTACACTACTCAAAAAAATAAAGTAGATATAGCAATCAATCAAATCAGCCTATGGCATTCAACTACTGGACGTGAGCCTCTCCCAATTCACGCCACATAGTCATGCACCTTCCGCATCCAGTTCCTCCTAGCGACATTTTCCAGGTCGTCGCTCCATCTGGCTGGTGTCGTCCTACAGTACGTTGGCCGAGTCGCGGTCTCCACTCCAGAACTCGCTTGCTCTATTGGCCATCGGTTTTTCCACAGATGTGGCCAGCCTATTGCCACTTTAATGTACTTACCCTGCGAGCTATGTGGTCCTCTGACGGATACGCTGTTTCCGAAGTTTAAGTAGATATGCATTAAACAAATTGATACTGGACATTCCTGGCATAATTGATTACTTGTACAAATTCATGTGCTGACATTTAATGTTAATTATGAAATATAATTCAGTATTGTACTTTATACCATTACTCCAAATTCTTTGTAAAATAAAACAACAAATTTAAAAATCAAGTATTTGTATTAGTCATCATTTTTATTTTATTTCTGGTTGCCGAATTTCTAAATTCCTATACACGTAGAAGGAGTCTGGTTCGCAAATCGGGCATTATCTAAAGAAATATTGTTTTACTTACTTGTGAGAAAGGAACCCTAACTAAATGTAAAATGGCAGAATCTTATGCCACAAATGGAACCATTACAAAGTTTTGAATCTCTTAGTCTCCTTGTAAACGATGTACGAATTGCTTTTTCTCTTATAGTAGACTTATATAAAACGTAACTCGATAAATTAACCATATTTATAACAAAAAACAGCTTAAATCAAGGGCGCGTTGATAAAAAAAGATACTGCGTATCACATTTTGTCATGCATTTAATTTCCCACACAGTTTTCACTACAACCAAGAACAAAATTGACCTAAATTCATGAAATAAATTATAACTTACCGTTTTATTTTTATTAATATGGTTGACGATTTTCATTTTTTTTTGTTTTGTTGCGCAAAAAATATAGATCACTAAACAAAAATACTTATTGCAGTGTTTTAAACACACAGTTTTAGACTGAACAGGTTTTTAAAAGCCTTTAGTTTTGCTGTTATAAGTTTTATTCTCTTGTTGTTGACCATAATAAATTACATATAAGAGTGATCACCCTTATTAACGTTATTAATATATTTCTTATAAGTACATTGACATTTTATTTGCATCTTCTTGGCCATTATAAGTTTAACTATCCTGTTACTTGCCATAATAAAAACGTATAAGAAATAAAAGCTATAACTAAAGCAACTATAAGGGGATTATAAGATTACTGTGCTTATAAATTGTGCCCAAACGCACTCTTGTTAGCGATAATACGGCTCTTAAAAGAGTATTATTTTTAAAAGGTAATATTTTGTTAGTTGGGATAGCATCCACAGATCTAATAGTGTTGCAGAATGTAGATACATTCTGCAACACTATTAGATCTGTGGATGCTATTGGTATTAAGAAGTATAATCATAATTTCCGTCAACTGATGACCACTCAGTCCCAAAGCCTCTACTCAGACTATTGCTACAGAATAAGTAATAGTACTACGTACAGAATATTCACTCCCTAACAAAAGTCAGTTTTAGGTATGAAATCATACCTAGACTCGCCGCCTGCAAGCAACATTGAAACTTATAACAGCGCGCGAACGTTGAGTTTTCATTGCGCGCCAGAGTTTTATGACCGAGCTTCGATGTCCGCGTGGGATTGTCACTTGAGAAGTTTTTGTACCTAGTTGATATATTTAGAGCACTCGTGTCGTGCGAGCCGAGCGGCAGCCCACTGTCATTAGCCGCTCCGAGTGGTGCACTGCCCGAATATATCTAAACTGCGGAGTGACACCCTCCTGCTATTGCTAGTGCACACATGAACCATAGAAAACCGAAAACCAGGGGAAATGCTATGCGGGAACATCCGCATGGTCGCTGTCACATGCTTAAAAATCAAGAAAATATGTATCAAATACGTTTAAAACCTTCACTAGTCCTGAAAATATATTCATTAAACTTTATGTTTATAATAATAATTAAAATTCCAGTCTCATTCCCTATTAGATTAAAATTCTCAAAGGGCCTCTGCGTGTTGGAGCTATGTCCCCAAGTAAGCCTACCAAAAGTCCGGGTATCTTCATGATAAAAAAAAGAAGATACCCGTGTAAAAAAGAAGAGACACAATAACAATATGTTTATTAAATTTTCTTTTAGAAAGGTGCTTTAAATTTAATTTTCAATACACTTATAAAATGGCTCTTATCTCACCGCAATTAAGCACATAATGATACCTATTATCAAACTGTGGTTTTTTGATTGTTATTGTATCACTAGTGGGATAATAGATTTTTAATGCACTGGTTGATGTTTAAAAAATATCGATACAAAATAGATCGCGTTCAATAGAACAAATAAATTAATATACGTACCTATTGCTTGCTCATTTTATGCAACTTCGTATTTAAATAGAAAATATCACCTTGTACGTGTATATTAAATATAACTTTTGTTGTCTCTCTGTTTAAAACTTTATACAACAACTTAAACAAAAAAAAAAGAAACCTCATTCTATAATCTGTGGTCAATGCGCGCGCATAAAAAAAAACTAAATAATTGTTTTTCCCCCAGTACCAAAAATATTCACAATTCGTTTTCCCTGTTGAAATTAAAGTATGTATTAATTATATTTGTCTACAAGTACTATAGTTGAGTCAATTTAAAGAGGTCACATTTGACACTTCATTAAAAATCCCCAACGTATCCTTGTAACGGCGGGTTTAAAATATTATAAAAAATTTCAAAGTTAGAACTCCACAATTGCTGAACTTTTCTCAGCTACACACATACATATTTTATTGTCTAAATGCCCAAAGAAGGCTATTTCACTATCTAATTTCACTAATAATTCAATGTAAAGAAAATAAACAATTAATGTTCTAAAGAACTAAACGTCATTACAACGTTGCGGCAGTGGACCCTTTTCCTTTTTAAACACTAGGGAGGTTACCAAGAAAATCAAAAGTTTATTAGCAGAATCGAATGTAATGAGACTTTACTAACTATCTTCACGCTGTATCCCTGACGGGGTAGTCAGAGAGGACAGTTCACCAGGCTTTGTGATCCATGCATACTTCTTTCGCTTCTTCCAGATTCATCAATCGCTTCATATACGCACATCTGGGTATCCGAGTACTTTTGACCTTTCCGTTTTTGAGCAATCTGCTCACGTGGTCTTCATATGTAAGTCTCGGCCTACCCTGACTTCTTCTACCCTCTACTTTCGCACAATATATATTCTTCGTCAGTCGTTCCTCACTCATTCGTTGGACGTGTCCTAACCAACGGAGCACGCCCTTTTCCAGCTTAACGCTGACACTTTAATAATAATAATCCTTTATTCAGCCGCTACAACTTGAAATTAATAATAAATAACAAAGACTTGACTAAACTAGGCTATGAAAAAAAATACAGTTATGATACCTCTGACCCTCAAACTAGGTGAGAAAGACACCTGTGTTTTGAGTCTTCAGTGAGCACTCACTCTGAAATTTCAGCTTACCAACTAATAACAAAATTATGATTTTACCTGAGATATAGCTTGTGTGTGTTAATTTTGTTGTATGGGTTTGTTATGGTGACAGTTTGATGTTTTGTGTTTGTGTGCCAGATACACTATGGTATTGAATATAAAAGAAGAAAAAGCGTTCCCCTATCCGTTGTGTTTATGTTAGAAGCAACTCTGTGTTTTCGTAATCTAAGGCTTTTAGCCATTAGGTAACTAGTTTTTTTGTTACAAACCTTGAGAGTGGATCAATGTGTAATTGCTGGTTGATCTTGTTATACAGCCGGTTACGGTCAGTCGTGCTTCTTTTACGATGCTTTGTCACTTTACTAATTGGGACAAAGCACCGTTAACTCTGTTTCCGGCAGCTACTCTCCGTTCTACATCCGAATCACATTTTCCATTCGTGCTAAACATACTGCCTAAATACACAATTTCATTCACTTGCTCCAGTCGTTCCTGGTTTACCCTAATCTCGCATTTGGTTCTTACGTCATCTCTTTCAAATACTAGAACCTTAATTTTACTTGCATTCAAGCGAAGTCCCTTACTTTCACACTCCTCTTTCATATTAGTGACTAATGCCTGAAGGTCGGCTTCTGATGAGGCCAAGAGCACTGCATCATCAGCGTACAGCAGACAGTTTACTTTACAGTCACCCAAATTCACACCCATATCAAAATCTTTCAACTTCTGCAGGCAACTGTCCAGATACACTATGAACAGCCAGGCGGACATGACACAACCCTGTTTGACGCCTGTACAGACATCAAAAAGAGGTGACACATCCCCCCCTACTCGCACGCAAGCCTTACAGTTCCTATAAAGCCCGCAGTAGCGAGCCGTCCACACCATATCCGGGCAGCAAGTCACACAGAGTTTCTCTCACAACGTTATCAAATGCTTTCTCCAGATCCACAAAAGCGCAAAAAACCTTCTGGCTAATAACCAGACTCTTCACCCGCGATCATGCGGAGAGAAAACATCTGATCCATGCAACCACTTCCACGTCGGAATCCGCATTGAGCCTCCCATAAATACCTTTAAGACTTTTCTTGCATTCTTGCCGTTATAACCTTTGCATACACCTTACTAGCTAAGCTGACCAAGCTGATCGCCCTGTAGCTGGAGCAGTTTAGGCGCGAGCCTTTCCCTTAGTAAATAGCTTAGGTACTACAACTGCTACTCGCCAGTTATCTGGGACCTCACCCGTCCGCCAGCACAAGTTGCAAAACAGACATAGTGTGTCCCAGACGCGCGACTCACCGTACTTGATCATCTCAGCAGTAACTCTGTCTTTTCCCGCAGCCTTACCACATTTCATACTTCTTATCGCTTGTTCAAGTTCTTTCATACTAATGACTTATTTGAAATATTCCACCACATTTGAAGTTTTGTTTTAATCATACCTACTCATCTTGGTAATTTCGTCTTTCTTATATAGAGAAATAGAGAAGTTTTCCCGTTCCCCACAGGAACTTGTTCCTGGGATAAAATGTAGCCTATTTGTTATTCTGATGTATAAGCTATATTATTGTAAAGTATCGTCAAAATCCATTCAGTAGATTTTGCGTGAAAGAGTAACAAACATCCATACTTACAGACTTTCGCGTTTATAATATTAGTAGGAAGTAGGATTACAGATATAGATTACTTTATTATGATATGTGGTTTCTTAACATGTTAAGGTCTAATCTATGCAAAATTGCCCCTTCAACACAATTTTTCCTGATCACCTAAAATATGATCTTAACACAGTTCTATCAACATAATTTAGGGAGTGCTTTTTTAGCCGTCCAGAAAATCAGCTCGCTATTCACATCCAGTTGTCCCAGATCTAGTGCTCTAGAGCTTCGACATATGAAGGTCCGACGTATAAAACAACCACCTTTTCTCTAAATACATACCTAATCCAGGACTTCTTTTTGTTTTTTTTTGGAAGCGAAAGAAGTATGCATGGATCGCGATGCCTGGCGATTTGTCCTCTCTGACTACCTCGTCAGGGATACAGCGTGAAGATAGTTTGTCCTTATTGTTTTCTTTTTAATTTATTCTGTGTAACTAAACGTAATATTGCTACTGTCGCAACTTTTTATTTATTTATTTATTTCATTTCTAGTAAAAAAATGCCTGGCATTTATTCTTTTTCTGTTTTTGTGCAGGAATATGTCACTATAAATATTGATTATATTATAATACCCACATTGCTAGCCTTCACGTTTTACTAGAAGAGAATAACAAATATAAACTTTTAACATCAATATATTGAATTGATAATTAATAATTTTCTTTTACTCGCTTAGTTTTCAGATATTGTTCCTAAATTTACGATAGAAAAAGTTTAACAATAATTGAACTGGGATTCGACTGAAATACTATACTACTTTCTTCTTGATAGATCACTTTTCAAAATAATTGATTCGATTCATATTTGTTTGAATGCCGTATCGGTTCATTTACATTAATCGATATTTTTAATCATGTCATCTTAGTGAGATGACATGATTATATATATATATATATATTTGCTTCAATAATATATATTAAATATATGAAAGAAGAAGCAAAAACTGACACTTGTCAACTGTTGCCTATTATATTGACTCAACTATGGTTATGAAGAAAACGATTTATGTAGTACCTACACTGCCCGATATAAGATGTAAAGCCCTTAACGTTATAGAAAGTTTACTACCTGGAAACTCCAAGAATAATCATCTATTTGTTTTATTCATAAGTGTATTGAAAAACGTCGTATGATACACGTGTGTATTGTTGATTACCGTCTTCGGCTCTCTTTAGAGCTCTCAATAGCGCCTCAGCATCACCAACTTTACACACTTGTACCATAATCTACTATTACGCTCAGCAATAGCATTACGTGCGTAATATCTATCCTTTGTGAAAGACTGGTATCTGAACTAGGCATGCACAAAAATTGTACATTGGCGGACTTAATGCCTAAGGCATTCTCTACCAGTCAACCAAAGGGTGGTGCAGAGCTATATACGAGGTAGGTGCATTTATGGTCAGCAATCTTACTAATATTATAAACGCGAAAGTTTGTAAGAATGGATGTTTGTTACTCTTTTACGCAAAATCTACTTGATGGATTTTGATGAAACTTTACAATAATATAGCTTACACATCAGAATAACACATAGGCTACTTTTTATCCCGGGAACAAGTTCCTATGGGAAATGGGAATTAAAGTTTCATTAAAATCTATTCAGTAGTTTTTACGTGAAAGTGTAACAAACATCCAAACAAACTTTCACATTCATAATATTATTAAGATGATGTAAGGCTAATCACAAACAACAGAATTACAACCAATACAACCATCATTTCCATCATAAATTAATAAGGTGTTAGCTCACCATATTACTATTCAGCATCTGTGCGAACTGCTGCTCACTCCGGAGAGAATCCTTTTTCAGCTCGTAGCAGTTCTTGAGTCTTGCCCAGCAGATATAACAGATTACTGTTGGTCTGAAGTCTCTTATATCAAACTGAAAATATAACGAGTTTTAAGAATTTAAAAAATTTAAACTATCATGGTCATTCACGTAAGTAAAATATTGATTTTCGGGATATTCAAAGTCGCGTGTGAAAGTGGACATGGAAAATATGTCGAAAATCAATATTTAACAATACTAGTTTTATTTACTAGCAAGTGGCTAATGCAGTGAAGGGAGAGCTTGTTTTAGGGAAATAATGGCTGGACAAAACAGATTGTGGAATGGACATGCCCATAGAACTGTAACAATGTATACCTTTAGTATTGATACTATGGGCATTGGACATCTATCAGACAATCTAGATTGAGATAATGAGGCATACAATGTATTAAGAAAGCCCTGTCCGACCCGAAAAGCGAACATAGGCACTTCAATAACATAACCAAAAAAAATAATTAAAAATCTTATTATTTATAAGCACAAAATAGTTATTTTTTTTTTAAATGCGTGTTTTTAGTTATTAAAATATTCACAGCAAATCACAGTATGTGATATCAAAAGCCGGCAGGTTTAAACTGACCTTATGACCTTGCATTTCCGAATAAAAATTTGCCCGATTTGTCGACATTTATGACTACTGCTCTGCTCCCCAGTGTAGTAGCGTAATGATATATAGCCTATAGCCTTCCTCGATAAATGGTTTTATCGGCTATATGGCTTACATCCCTGTGTTGCCATGTAAGCTACCACATTATATTAATTTTCAATTAATTTTATTAGGGGAAAATTTTTGGAATACATTTTTTGGGGTAATTTCTAAAAAGGATTACACGAATATAATCACATCTCGATACCTACCAATACCTTCACGGATCGGACAGGGTTTTCTTAACATAATGTATGTTTTAACTGAATTGGTGTCTAGTCTTCTGGCAAATACCTACTTTACTTATGTTTAACTAGCAACTTCGCCTGTAATAAACTTTTTCGCCCGTAACATACTTCGTAGATACCCCATCCCCCCCATTTAATCCTTCATTACTTTTACAATATTGTCTATACTAATATTATAAAGCTGAAGAGTTTGTTTGTTTGTTTGGTTGAACGCGCTAATCTCAGGAACTATTGGTCGGATTTGAAAAATTCTTTTTGTGTTAGATAGCCCATTTATCGAGGAAGGCTATAGGCTATATATCATTACGCTACTACACTAGGGAGCAGAGCAGTAGTCATAAATGTCGACAAATCGGGCAAATTTTTATGCATCATTTTAGAATTTATAAGCGACGGGATTAAATAGGTGCGACGGGAGGTCGAAATTTTCCACGGGCGAAGCTGTGGGGGTCATCTAGTATTGTATAAATATGACTGATTTGTTGACAATTGTAATTACTGCTACGCTCACCAGGTTTGAATTGAATAGATAGCCTATTTAGCAAGAACTGCACTTGCGAAATAGGCTCTTTAACCAATTCAAACCAGGTTCTGAGATTGGTGTGTTCATCCATATTAACAAACAAACTCTTTAGCTTTATCAATTAGTATATATAAAAAACTGATCTATGGGTGCGTAACATGGCCATTTACAGCTGCTTCAGTACATTAATTAAGAGTATGCCAACATAGTATGGAGGGAAATATGCTTGGCATTCGACTAAAGGACAGACTAAGGCTTACAGACATCAGAGAAAGAATACGCGTAGTTGATGTAGTACGAAAAGAAAATGGCGTTGGACTGGCTTTATGATGCGATCCAAAACCAAGAAATGGTCAAACAATGTCACAGAATGGTACCCCAGAGACGGTAAAAGAAGAAGAGGTAGACAGATAAGGAGATGGGAAGACGACCTACCTAAAGGATGGAGAAGAATAGCGCAAAATAGAGCTGATTGGAAAAGTATGGAGGAGACATATGTCAAGGGACAGCCTGACCAAATAGCTGTGGATGGTGTCACACACCGGTATTACCAAAACAAACAATCACTACATATTATTTTTTCGCTGTCTGTCCCTATGTATGCTTAACTCTTTAAAACTACGCAACGAATTTAGATGCGGTATTTTAATAGAGTGATTCATAAGGAATGTTTTTATGTATAATTTGTTAAGTTTTTGTATACATTAACAAAATAATAATGATATTTGTTGGGAGTGTCGGAAAAAATAAGCCGTCTGAAAGCTTTAAGCTTTAAACCAAAATAATGTATGGTGCAATTGTGCATCTAATATAGATCTACAAAAAAGTTCGCGACGGTGTATGTCTATCTCTTAAGGGGGTAACATACTATATCCATTTTAATCCTTCAAAAACCAGCAATTATAAAGCGGTATTTTGAAGGCTATTTACACAAGTACGTTATTAATCCTTTTCATTTTTAATATTATGTTAGTTGGCTTTGGCATTTCATGAAGATTATTTTGTCCCTTTACACCCTTCCAAATTAAATTAATATTTTAGGAGATATGGCAAAATCAAATTAATGCGCAGAGAAATAAATTTCTTGTCACCATAATTCGACCGGACCGTGCGGGCGTAGTTACTGAAGAGCGAAGAAGTAGGTAATCAACTAATTTGGAATATGTTTATACATTATTGCGAAATTAATAAACGACGGGATTAAATAGGTGCCACGGGGTTCAAAATATGTCACGGGCGAAGCTATCAGTAAAATATATAAAATAGGTTGCAAGTAAATAGTAATAAGCACAGCCGAAAGATCATACAGTCGGTCGACGAAGCTGTCTAGACAGAGCAATCGTGCGGGGGGCACGGAACGAGGCGCGGGAGGGAATGTCCCGAGCTGCGAACAAAATATGGCGCATACGAATTGTGAAAAATAAACCCCAAATAAACTTCAGGGAAAAAGAATTCCTGCGTACTTTATTGTTATCAAAAAGATAGCTGGTATTTTAAGGAGTAACTTATGCTAGGCTACATTTTGTCTTCATATTCTCTCAGGAATGGGAACTACACAAATGAGAATTTATGTTTAGTGATAACTAGTAATGGCTTTGGATTATTAATATTCCCATATGGGAATATACAAACTAAACTAACTAACGATCTTCACCCTGTATCCCTGATGGGGTAGTCAGAGAGGACAGATTGCCAGGCTTCACGATCCATGCATACTTCTTTCGCTTTATCCAAGTACTTTTGAATTTTCCATTTTTCAGCCATCTGCATGTGGTCTCCATACATAAGTCTGGGCCTACCCTGACTCCTTCTACACTCTACTTTTGCACAATATATATTTTTGTCAATACATAATAATGGGAATACATCTGATTGGTTTTCTAGTTAGGTCAGCAAGGACACAATTCAATTCCTACAGAAACTGGAGCCTAATGCAAGAAACAGTGTGGCCTAAACTAAAAATATCAGTCGAAACAACTAATAATGCCTGTGTACTGCTAGTGCCTGCTAAGTGCTTAATTGCGGCTTACTAGATGTTCATCTAGTTTGTGTGCTGAGATCACAGCTACTGGTAAATCTTTATTTTTTTGAAGTGAAAACTTCTTTAGCGGCGTTGGGTATAAAATCTTAAACTCGCGTCAGGACACGTGTCCTGATCGAAAAAGCGTAAAATTTTATCATCATCATCTTTACGTCGATCCCGGTCAATTTTTTGAAGGAAAAACATCTTTTAGCGCGGTACGCATATTTTTAGATGAGATAAAATCTCTGGACTCGCGACCATAATCATCATCATCATCTAACGTTGATTCCGGTCATCTACAGGTCTTATTAAATAATGCTGTGTAATCAATTAGGACTCTTTCAGTGTAGAATTATTTTTTATCATCATCATCTTTACGTCGATCCCGGTCAATTTTTGAAGGAAAAACTTCTTTTAGCGCGGTACGCATATTTTTAGATGAGATAAAATCTCTGGACTCGCGACCATAATCATCATCATCATCAAACGTTGATTCCGGTCATCTACAGGTCTTATTAAATAATGCTGTGTAATCAATTAGGACTCTTTCAGTGTAGAATTATTTTTTATCATCATCATCTTTACGTCGATCCCGGTCAATTTTTGAAGGAAAAACTTCTTTTAGCGCGGTACGCATATTTTTAGATGAGATAAAATCTCTGGACTCGCGACCATAATCATCATCATCATCTAACGTTGATTCCGGTCATCTACAGGTCTTATTAAATAATGCTGTGTAATCAATTAGGACTCTTTCAGTGTAGAATTATCTTTTATCATCATCATCTTTACGTCGATCCCGGTCAATTTTTGAAGGAAAAACTTCTTTTAGCGCGGTACGCATATTTTTAGATGAGATAAAATCTCTGGACTCGCGACCATAATCATCATCATCATCTAACGTTGATTCCGGTCATCTACAGGTCTTATTAAATAATGCTGTGTAATCAATTAGGACTCTTTCAGTGTAGAATTATTTTTTATCATCATCATCTTTACGTCGATCCCGGTCAATTTTTGAAGGAAATCTTCTTTTAGCGCGGTACGCATATTTTTAGATGAGATAAAATCTCTGGACTCGCGACCATAATCATCATCATCATCTAACGTTGATTCCGGTCATCTACAGGTCTTATTAAATAATGCTGTGTAATCAATTAGGAGTCTTTCAGTGTAGATTTATTTTTCATCATCATCATCATTAACGTCGATCCCGGTCAATTTTTGAAGTGAATATTCTTTTAGCGCGGTACGCTTATTTTTAGATGAGATAAAATCTCTGGACTCGCGACCATTATCATCATCATCATCTAACGTTGATTCCGGTCATCTACAGGTCTTATTAAATAATGCTGTGTAATCAATTAGGAGTCTTTCAGTGTAGATTTATTTTTCATCATCATCATCATTAACGTCGATCCCGGTCAATTTTTGAAGGAAAAACTTCTTTTAGCGCGGTACGCAATTTTTTAGATGAGATAAATCTCTGGACTCGCTACACCCCGTTACGATACGCAGCTATAGTGTGTGCATATATGCATGTACCAACGCGTCTAGATAAATAAATTATTAATAAATTGAGTTTTCACTTCTGTCGGCACTCCCGGAGTGGTTTTTTTTTATACCACTGAGTAAAAGTAAAGTAAGTAAATTAAAAAACTCTTTATTGTACACCAGGAAAAACATGTATAAACAGTTTAATATTAGATTTATAGGTATAACAATTGGCGGCCTTATCGCACAAGGCAATCTCTTACAGGCAACCTTTGGATGGAGACTGTAGGGTGGAAAATAGTTTTCGGGCAGTGAGGTGTACATTATCAACTATCTATGAATTGAATATCTAAATAAATAAATAAATAAATAAACATATCGTTTACTTTAAAACTATATACATACACACTTAAAATATATTAAACATAGATATTTAACTACTTAGAATACAATATTATACATTTGATGTATTTATAATACATACAAAAATAGTTGTAGTACTGTATATTAAAAGAACCATTTATAGTAGATTATAAGTTGTCACCAGCAGGCAGGTAGTAGTTCGAGACTAATGTCTTGAAGGTATGCAACGTTTGTGCCCGTCGATTGTTACTGGCAGCGCATTCCACAAGCGAACCGCCTGGACAGTGAACGAATTGTCCATAAAATTTGTGAAGTGGCCAGGCATTTTCAATCTCTAATTCTCGGATGATCGCAAATTTCTAGAGTGGGAGACATTCAAAAAATTGAAACGTTTCTTTAGATAAGACGGGGTAAAAGGGTTAAAAAGGATATTATATAATATGGAGAGGATATGAGCATTCCGGCGAAGGCGGATAGGTAACCACTTGAGTTTTTTGCGATATTCAGAAATGCGATCATATTTGCGTAACCCAAATATGAATCTAATACAATAATTCTGGAGTCTCTCAAGTTTGTTTAGTTGGTCTTCAGTGAGATCTAGATAGCAGGCATCAGCATAATCAAGGATAGGGAAAAGAAGTGATTGAACAAGCGCAATTTTAGTTGTAATAGGTAGAAAATTTCTGAGTCTACGCAGGGATCCCGATGCGGCAAATATTTTACGTCTCAACTCCTGCAGTTGAGTACGCCAACACATACACGAATCTATGTGTATACCTAAGTTCTTGACAGATTTACTGTAAGGTATATCAATCCCATTACATATAATTTTTTGAGTTATTGTCAAATCGATTCGTGAAATCATCCTAGGGCTGCCTAATATTATAGCCTGAGTCTTGATCGGATTAACCTTTACTCCGTAAGATTCACTCCATTTACAAATCATGTCCAAGTCCCTATTGACAACGCCAATAGCTTCGTTCAAGTTGTCTAGTGAAGCTTGGAAATAAATTTGGAGATCATCAGCATATAGGTGGTAGGAAGAAGATAAATTCTTTGTGATGGAGTTTATAAAAACTGTGAAAAGTAAAGGTGACAGAACGCCACCCTGTGGCACCCCAGCAGACGCATTACACCATGAGGAAAACATATCTTCGACATTAATACGCTGCCAGCGGCCAAACAGGTAACTACGAAACCAGTCAATTACCGTTGGAGATATGTTAAGTGAGCCCAATGTACCCAGCAAGATGTCAAAATCAACTGTATTAAAGGCATTGCTGAAGTCTAGCAGAGCTAAAACTGTCAACATGCCGTTCTCCATACCCGCTCTTATGTCCTCCGTAATATGAAGTAAGGTTGTAGTAGTACTATGTCCAGCACGAAACCCAGATTGGAAAGGGTTTAATAATTGATTTTGGGAAAGGAAATTGGTGAGTTGAGTATGAACAAGTCGTTCCAGAACTTTAGATAGGAATGGGAGTATCGAGATGGGGCGGTAGTCAGAAAACGAGGAAGGGTTTGATTTTTTGGCGATAGGGATAATTATGGCATCTTTCCAAGCTGCAGGGAAGACACTATGGTTTATTGAGAAGTTAAGAATATGACATAGAATAGGAAGGATTTCATCAACTATGGGCATAATCATTTTACGGCTAAGACAGTCTGTACCTACGGCGTTAGAACTAATGGACAATATGCTCTTCTTAACATCACAAGCAGTGAATTGACTAAAGAAGAATGGAACACTTTTGGGAGTGGATAAAGTTGAAAGATGTTGAAGTGTATTAGTTTTGGTTTCCACATCAAAATTGGAGATAGCACTGAAAAATTGATTAAGTGAATTTAAATTAAGACTTTTAGAAATTGAAACTTGTCAAGATTTGCCAACCACCAAAGATCTTAAAAATTTCCAGACTTTAGCTGGATCTCCGTCTTGAACAGAGCTGTGGATATGTTGGCGTTGTGCATTCCTACACACCTTGCTGCAATGATTTCCAATAAAAACATATTTCTGCCAATTTGAGACTGTAGGCCGTCTCTTGTACTTGGACTTGGCTGTAGCTTTTTTAGTAATGAGTGATTTGATTTCAGTGGTTAGCCAAGGCGATGGCAAGTGTTTCACTTTAATCTTACGAACCGGCGCATGAATATCGTAAAGTGAAATTAAATGGGATGTGAATAAATGTATTTTCTCATCAATGCATGCGGAAGAGAATAAGGGTACCCAGTCAATTTTGTCCGCATCCCTACGCAAATCCTCAAGAGATATGCTACTGAAATTGCGATGCAATAGAAATTTGGGTTTGAGCTTAGGAACACGAAGGCGATAAGATAGAAAAATCAGGTCATGATAAGAGAATTGATCAGCTGTTCGCTGACCATGCCTTGCCACTTGGTCAAGAGAAGTAACTATTGAAAGATCGAGTAAGCTAGGAGTACAGTTTGGAAAATGATGTGTAGCATTAGAAGGAAGAATTGTGAGATTACAAGATTCAATAATGAATTTGAAAGTAGAAGAGCGAGTGTCATTTTTGAGAAGACAAGTGTTGAAATCACCCATGATTATTGTTTGACTGTAATTGGGGATGAGGGTTTCTAAGAGTATTTCGAAAGAAGAAAAGTAGTTAATATCAGAAGAAGGACCATAATAGACTCCTAGAAGTACCTTTGTATGGAGGAGTTCAACCTCAAGGAATAGATGCTCGCCGGCTAGTCGTGAAGGTGGTTGAGGAGATGAATCCACAACAGCATAGGACAAATTACTGCGTAGGTAGATGGCCACCCCCCCCCCCCCCCATAGCCAGACGGCCCGCGATCATGTCGAATGAGGCTGAATCCTGGCAAGGTATAAGGTGATGAGGATAAACAGGGTTTTAACCAAGTTTCAGTGATGAGTATAGCATGTAAATACTTACAGTCAAACGATGCCAGTATATCTGTGAAATGAGCCGGAATACTCTGAGCGTTTATGTGCACTACGTTGAAATTTTCAGGAACATCAGAAAATTGAGATGAGAGGAAATCTACTAGTAAAGGTACACCTTGAGAACTAGGACTACTGCAAGCAGAATAATAGTCATTACTACAGTCTGTGTCAGTACTACAGTCCATGATAGACATTATTACAGTAAATAACAATTTACTATTAAATATAAATAAATGTACGAATAATTATTAAAGTGTGTCAAATTAAATCTAAACGCTTATATAAGTTATATCCCAAGAAGCATCTGCCGGTTGCATATTGCAATGAATACTTAAAGAATAGTACTAATAGAATAGAAATAATAAATTTACTAAAATAATTTGACAGTCCAGGCATTTCCATAAGGCACAAGACAAACCATAATTCCATGTTCGAAATAATAAAATAAGCATACAAATATTGGCAGTATGGTTAATAAAACCTTCACGTGTGTCGTATTCTTATAGACAAAAAAAAATACAATGTGACACTGACAGCAATAATAATTGAATATGTTAGGGTAGTTGGAAAATAAAAATAAAATAAAAAAGGTAGATAGTATCGTATCAAACAAAACAAAACAATGACCAGAAGTTGAAAACAATTACCAAGTAGCATAATATACATATAGTTGTAGCCAAAAATAACTTGAAATTCCTGAAATTATATCAATAATAGTGTACCCATTTACTTAAAGAAAAGTGAGCGTAAGATAAACTAATACTTAGCGTAAACAAGTGCCCTGTGATACCTGGACCGTGCAATGTTCAGTTGAATATTCACTTGGTTTTGGAGGCAACAGTGCGTTTGAGTTTCGTTACCGCTGGCTTTGATGTGTTGACTACGGCCTTAGCTGGAACGTCACATGCGATATTGAGCTCTGCAATAGAGTCCACACGTCGCCGTACGTTGTCTGCTGCCAGCACATTAACGGATCCGTCCTTGGTCCAGCTTTTTGCGACTCCCAACCTCTCACGGGCCGCCACAAACAAGTCATGCTTGGTTTTAGTGAGAAATTCGGACATCGTAATCCCAGTGCCCTTCAGATTTGACTTAGAGAACCAAAGCTTATCCCGCAAAGTAACGTCTTGCCGTTTAAAAAGAAGGGGCCTAGGCTTTTTATTTTGTGTTGGACGACCCAGCCGTTGACAGCGCCTTACATGGCTGGAAAAAAACTCTGGAATGCCAAAGCGCTGCTTGACGATAGCAACCAATGTGTTTGTGGGATCCTCACCTTTCAACTCACCAACACCATGCAATAGTAGGATCTTTTGTATCGCCTTCCGCACGTCGCCTTTGCATCTCAGTGGTATCCATTGCTCGTGTCAAGGCCTCCATCTGCTGTTGAAGCAGTTTCAGTGCTTGAGTGGCAAATTCTCTGAATGTAGCGAATTCAGAGGCTAAGCCGGCTACACTCACTGCTTTATTAGGTGTATGGTACTCAAGCTGCGTCTCAAATTCCTCCATCCTTCTGTTCAGATTATCATTTAGAAGATAAATAGCACTCTGCATAGCATCCATAGTGATGTTTATAAAATATTATTGTTTGATAAGGACTTGTTATGTGGGAATTATTACGTCCGGCAGAATGGCTACTTAGCAATATTTTCGTACCATGTAAGTAGATAAAATTTTAATATTATAATAAAAACAATAAATAATTAGTGGAGTGAAAAAAACTTTGACTTCATCGTTCAACTACCCGCCTTATCTACTGAGGTGGCAGACAAGCGTAGGCCCCACCTGGTGGAAAGTGGTCACCGTAGCCTATGGACGTTTGCAACACCAGAGGTGCAGCACTCGCGCTGCATAAACCTTCTAAGACCCCTTTTGAAGAACCCCATACAGTAGACGTTCGGGAAAACCCAGGAAGGGAGCTCATTCCACAATCTAAGCGTACGCGGAATAAAGCCTCTATAGGACCTAACCCTGTCTATGGCGAGCGGTGCGATGATAAAAGGTAGCCGTGAGCATCATATCAAACAACTCCTCAGAACACAGACAGTTGTACAGGCGATAGAGACACGCATAAGCAGGCAAAGTCTTTCCTGTCGCGAAGGGGCTCGACACCGCCCGCTAGTAAAGGATCGTTGACAATCCTCATAGCACTACCGAGGCAAAAGGTCGATGCTGGTATTCAGGTGCACCAGCCCAAAGGTGACGGCAGTCCTCCATGTGCGGCCGCACTTGCGTAAGTGTAAAACTAATGTAATTACTGGCGTTTAGTAAAGAGTGGCCATGAGTTTTATTGCCAGGTTCTTCCTCAGGCTCTACCTATTGCTTTGCGAATCTGGCAGTAAAGTAAATGTAGAAGCAATATTCTTGACGTTCATAAGTGTTACTTTGTGACCTAAATGAATAAAGATTTATTATTATTATTACTTGCGACTTATAGAGGAGCAGTGTTTGCTCTGCAGTAAAGTACTGCCGCGCCCTGTTGAGCACTCCGAGCTTTTTGGACGCCAGCTTCGCCTTGTCCTCTAAATGACTTCGGTATTGGACGTCACTAGAGATCTCAACTATTGCGGCGCTACAGTAAATGGGGCTGTTCTAGCGGTGAATGCACAAACTTGAGTCTTGGTAGGGTTAAATTGGATAAGATTTTGTCTACCCCAATCGGACACTCTAGCAAAAGTAGCCTCGATTTTAGACACAAGTTGTTCACGACTTTCTTCCACTGCAGACCGGGGGATATTGGAGCTACCCGTGTAATAAGTGTCACCCGTACTATATCTGCATAGCAATTAATGCCGTCAATGGACAGCATGTCATTGATATGCAGCAAAAACAGAGTGGGTGACAACACTGAACCCTGCGGGACCCCAGCATTGATGGCCATGTAGTCCGAACAGCAACTGTCAACGACGGCTCTGATAGTTCTACCGGCCAAAAAGCTGGATACCCATTCGCAAAGTCCCCCGGCCAGTCCATAGGAGGGCAATTTCGATAGAAGACCACGGTGCCAGACCCGATCAAAGGCCTTTGAGTTATCAAGCCTCTCCCTTACTCTCGATAGCCGTCGCCCAGCGGTGTGTGAGGTACACAAGAAGATCACCAGTCGCGTGACCGTGACGGAAACCGTACTACCGGTCACTGAGCAAGTCGTGATCTTCCAGGTACCTCAGGAGCTGTGTATTGATTACACGCTCCATCACCTTAGATAGAAGGGAGGTTACGGCTATCGGCCTATAGTTGGACGGATCGGTCCTGTCTCCCTTCTTAGGCACAGGATGCACATTCGCGGTCTTCCATAAAGCCGGGACTTGTCTCATGGGGTATGAAAGTGTAAAAAGTCGTGTAAGTACCGTACACAACTCGGGACCACACTGCTTTAGTACCACCGTGGGTATACCGTCTGGCCCACTCGACTTATGAACGTCAAGGGACTGAAGCTCTCGCCAGACCTCCCGCTGTGTGAATTTAGCCCTGGCAATTGCTCTTTTGCTGGCCCTCGAGGCGGAATTTGGTTTGCGATTCACTTCAGAGATATTAATATCATTATTAGCGCGAGCCGTAGTCCAAGCTTTGTAGTCAGAGTCCTTCAGCAGTCTAGCCCGTGGTTTAATCGGCTTTGCAGAGAATGCAAAGCCAATTAAACCACGGTCGTTCTTGGCCCCTGCGGGAATCCAGCGGTCAGAAATGTAATTCTCTATGCCCGCCAAGATCCACTTAGCAACTGCTGCCGCGCAGGAGTCCACATCATCATCATCATCCGAGCGTCTGTCCCAGTTGCGTCTCGCGACGCCCGGGGTCCGCTTTCCTACATTTTCTCCTCCACTTCGCACGGTCGTCGGCATCCCCTGTAGTGAGACCATTGGCACGCATGTCATCCCTTACGACGTCAAGCCAGCACTTCTTGGGTCTTCCCCTCTTACCGGACATTTGTTACCTACGTAGCCCGGCGGTTGCCGCAAGACGTGACCATACCAACGAAGGCGACACTTGCAACTTGTCTGCAATGTGCGCAGGAGTCCACATCGTCTGAAGTGAAGCAAAGCCGCCTCCACGGGTAGGTTGCAAAGAACTCTCGCAGTCCATCCCAGTCTGCTGACTTATAGTGCCACACATGCCGCCACTTCTTGGGCCGGGGTGGTTCAGGCCTCGCAAGAGGTACTCGCGCCCGAACGAGACAATGGTCTGATGGGCCAAGCGGCGGATCCACTAAGATGATATATCCGTCCGGACGCGTAGTCAGCAGGAGGTTCAGCAATGCACTTTGGTCGTTCTCCCTGTCTGGTATCCTCGTGTGAGAATTTACCAGTTGGGAGAACCCATAGGTCAGGGCAAACTCGTGAGCAGCTCTCCCCGCAAAGTCAGTGCGCAGAGAACCCAACCAATCAACAAGGTGACCGTTGAAGTCCCCCAGCAACACTATCTCCGCGGAGGGATACTGCTTAATTACTTTGTCAGTCGTTTGTTGCCGGTGGTCATAGAGGCAAACTGTGTCCGCATCACCGCTGTGGGACCTGTAAATGCACGCGTAGATCCGGGTGTGGCCCCCATGATCCACGCGCACCCATAGTGTAGACAGGTCCCTGTCTTCGAGGCTCTTAAGACGGCGACAGCAGATATCATCCCGGACGTACATATATACCCCCGCTTGTCGCCTGAAGTTGTACTCCAGCTTGTAGCCAGGGTACATCAAGTAAGATGTATCGGCCGGGCATGATATCTTCATGAGGTCTCCCTGACCGCCGTACCAGTATTCCGCGCCTATACCAGCTGATGGAGGCATATAAGCCTCCGGTCTCGCCATCACCGGTACAGAATTACCCCAATGAGCTCTGGAACACTGCTCACCGACGGAGAACATAACCCAGCAGGGTCAGGTTACTATTACCGCGGTCTACTGCAGGGTGGAGGTGCTGCGCCAGGCGGGCTGCTCGTCGAACGGAGTACCGTTATTTATTATTATTATTTTCTTGTTGGGGACGCCGGCACCGCCGAGCGAACGATCCGACCGCATCTCTTGCCGCCCACTTCGCTCATTTCCCCGAAATCTTCTCCTTGCGGTTTGGATTGGGTATCCCAGCAGTCTTCACGGCGCCCCGTCGAACCTTCTTGTTTCCTTGCAGAAGCTTACTATCTGATCCACATTCAGATGTTCTATGTCTTCTTCTTCTAGTCTGTCGGTGCCCATAATTTCCCATCTTGTTAACGAATACATGGGGCACTCAGCTAGTAGGTGGAAGCTGGTTTCTTCTTGCTCCATGCATTCTGGGCATAATGGGTCATCCATTACTCCTATCACTGTTAGGTGCCTGTTGAGGCGACAGTGTCCTGTGATGATCTCTATGACAAGCCACGGAGTACCGTTAATGCCCTCCCTCCTAATGTGAGCTTTTTCGGCGATCCCTAAGATATTGGATCTTAGGGCTCTAATTGAAGAAGCTTGAATGCAAGTATAACTAAGGTTCTAGTATTTGAAAGAGGTGACGTAAGAACTAAATGCGAGATTAGGGTAAACCAGGAACGTCTAGAGCAAGTGAATGAAATTGTGTATTTTTAGGAAGTATGTTTAGCGCGGATGGAAGATGTGATTCGTATGTATAGTCGAGTAGCTGCCGGAAACAAAGTTAACGGTGCTTTGTCCCAGTTAGTAAAGCGACAAAGCATCGTAAAAGAAGCACAAATGGCCATTCATAACGCACTGCTAGTGCCAACTTTGCTTTACGGTAGTGAAACCTGGGTATGTCAGCAGATGCCTGTATATAAATTGAATGCTGTGAAAATGGGGTTACTTCGAAAATTGTGCGGCGTAACTTTGGCCGACCGAATACGTAACGAAGTGATACGCAATATGGCAGGTTCGAATGAAAGTGTCAGCGTTAAGCTGGAAAAGGGCCTGCTACGTTGGTTTGGACACGTCCAACGAATGAGTGAGGAATGATTGACGACGAATATATATAGTTCAAAAGTAGAGGGTAAAAGGAGTCAGGGTAGGCCCAGACTTACATATGAAGACCAAGTGAGCAGATTGCTCAAAAACGGAAAGGTCAAAAGTCCTCGGATACCCAGACGTGCATGTATGAAGCGATTGATGAATCTTGAAGAAGCGAAAGAAGTATGCATGGATCGCGAAGCCTGGCGATCTGTCCTCTCTGACTACCCCGTCAGGGATACAGCGTGAAGATAGTTAGTTTTTAGTTAGTTAATTGAAGAAGCTAATTTCACTGTGCCGTCAGGGAGTTGCGTTAACCTCATGATGAAGTAATGTACAACCCCAGATCCCCGAGGGACAAAACTTTTCTTCTGTTCTAAGCTCTTACAACCTGATTGCTAAAGAAGTGCCTGTGGGGGTTTTTAGTAGAAAAACTGGTGCATGACTAAACCTGCTTCTAAGGTGGAAATTTTCATTGTGTATACACATTTTATCAGTCCCAGCAATGTCATAGTATCCACTCAGGATCTTATATGTCATCATCATCATCAATAAAGTACAATACTTAATAATTAAATAAATATAAATAAATATCGTTGGGACAACTCACACAACGCCATCTGATTCCAAATTAAAGCAGAGCTTGTACTATGTTAACCAGATAACTGATAAACATACTTACATATTTTTAAATACATACATAAAAAAAACTAAAAAAAACTAACTATCTTCACACTGTATCCCTGACGGCGTAGTCAGAGAGGACAGATCGAGTCAGAGAGGACTGATCGCCAGGCTTCGCGATCCATACATACTTCTTACGCTTCTTCGAGATTCATCAATCCATTCATACACGCACGTCTGGGTATCCGAGTTCTTTTGACCTTTCCGTTTTTGAGCAATCTGCTCACATGGTCTTATATGTAAGTCTCGGCCTACCCTGACTCCTTCTACCCTCTACTTTTGAACAATATATATTCTTCGTCAATCATTCCTCACTCATTCGTTGGACATGTCCAAACCAACGGAGCATGCCCTTTTCCAGCTTAACGCTGACACTTTCATTCAAGCCTGCCATATTGCGTATCACTTCGTTACGTACTCTGTCTGCCAAGGTAACGCCGCACAATTTTCGAAGTGATTGCATCTCCACAGCATTCAATTTACTTTCAAGCATCTGCTGACATACCCATTTCACTACCGTTAAGCAAAGTTGGCACTAGCACTGCGTTTTGAATCGCCATTCGTGCTTTTTTTACGATGCTTTGTCGCTTTACTAACTGGGACAAAGCACCGTTAACTTTGTTTCCGGCAGCTACTCGCCGTTCTACATCCAAATCACATCTTCCATCCGCACTAAACATACTCCCTAAATACACAATTTAATTCACTTGCTCTAGACGTTCCTGTTTTACCCTAATCTCGCATTTAGTTCTTACGTCACCTCTTTCAAATACTAGAACCTTAGTTTTACTTGCATTCAAGCGAAGACCCTTACTTTCACACTGCTCTTTCATATTAGTGACTAATGCCTGAAAGTCGGCTTCTGATGAGGCCATGAGCACCGCATCAAAATAAAAAAATAAAATAAAAAAATACATACGTATTATAGATAAATAACACCCAGACACAGAATAAACTATCGTGCTCATCGAACCCACAGAGGCAGTCAATCAATTGGTTCTTTACTACTTCCTTAACTCGTTGCACTCTGTTGCACATCACTTACCGGTATATTTGTCAAAAACTGGAACATTTCTTGAAGGTAAGTGCCGAAGACCTCACGTAAACTAAGGTTCTCCGCAAGACAAATTCGACACATCGAGCGGTTTTCCATGTTTATGGACTTTGTTTCACCTTCCAGTTCCTAAGCCAAATGAAAACTTAAAACAGGTAACCATGAAACCTATACATGCAGATGCAATGTCAAGAATCTATGAGAACCTAAAATATTGAATATAAATTATTTCTATAGCTTTCGTGCTGTTAGCAGCAACTCGGCAATGTACCGTTAAAGTAATTATTTGGAATATTTATGGAAAGTAAACCACTTTCACACATCTGACTGCTGACTGTGCTGATTATGCTTATTTATTATGCCACAGATGACAGATCTGTCATTTTCAACTTCGTCATTTATTTGTCACATTGACATTTTTGTTGTCATTTCTCTTCACCAAACTTGGACAGGTAAAGGAAACTTAGTCCGTATGGACTAAGTTTCTTTTAGCCTAGTCTTCAGTATTTATATTTTCTTATTATTTAATTTCAGTCATCTCTACAATAATAATAATAATAATATATTAATTAATAGATTTAATTAGTAGATTCGCTTTTTGAGTCATCCACTTTCTGATATCAACAAAAAAAAATATCAGAAAGTTATTGAAAAGCTCACATCCGCAGGGCAGCTTGTGGCGAGCTGAATGTGCGTGGCTACACATCGGTCCCGATTCCTCAGAGTTTTGTTGCCCTTCTGCACCGGTTAGCATTTAATGGGCTAACGGGAGAGCAGTGAGAGTGCTACTCCCGGGAGTGCAGCAAAACTCAACTCTGGCTTGCCTTAATTGGCCGGTCAGAGGGAGGGAGCCAGAGCTATATGCTCGGGGGTGGAAGTGTCATTTTCAAGGGCATAACTACGGGGAAGCCCGCTCCGGGCCTGTCCCGCGAAGGTGAAACCGGCGCCGCACCGCTCGACACCCCAAGCCGCTCACACCGGTGTTGCCTCCTGTCGCTTTACAGGCTTATCATGCCTATGGCGATTGTATAGGGGGCCCATCTAGTGAGTTGGCGAGTCACCGTCTGCCAAATTTTTGATAATCACATATTAAAATGGCAGACGCCGCCTTCATCCATAGTTATAATCACCTAGTTCATCAAACCCCTAACCCAATAGCCCATTTCTTAGTTAGCATATTTTACAATAGTTTAACTCCCATTGGAAGTGGTCCATTATCGTTCTTCTACATAAGGCGGGCGTGGACTGTCTGCAGTTGGGGTCCCATTTCCTTTTAGATTAAAATTCTCAAAGGGCCTCTGCGTGTTGGACCAGTATGTCCCCATGTACGCCTACCAAAAGCCCGGGTATCTTCATAAAAAAAAAGAAGATACCCGTGAAAAGAAGAAACATAATAATAATAATTGACAGTTCTGATATAGCTAGTGCAGTGCGTCCGTTATCTAATTGGAAATCTCCAGGACCGGACGGACTGCACACTTTTTGGCTTAAATGGTTACGTAGTTCACATGCTCGACTGGCATCACATTTTCAATCTGCTCTTGAATCTGGGTCATTACCAATTTTTATGACAACTGGTGTGACCCATCTGCTCCATAAATCAGGAAGTACTTCAAACCCCAGTAATTATAGACCAATCACGTGTTTGCCGTCGATTTATAAAATACTTACATCCATTCTGAGACACAAATTAAATAAACATATTAATGAAAACAAAATTATGAGTACCTATCAGAATGGATGTAGAAGTGGGGCTCGAGGTACTAAGGAGCTTCTCCTCATTGATATGGCCATTAGCCAACAAGTTCGTCGTAACCATAAGGATATCTCAACATGTTGGATAGATTATAAGAAGGCGTTTGACTCTGTACCTCACACGTGGCTCTTGAGGGTGCTGGAGTTGTACAAAGTTGATACAACTCTATGCACCTTTTTAAAGTCATGTATGAGGCAATGGAGGACCCTTCTTACCTATCCAGTATGTAGGCATGCCTGTGGTAACGGCGAACCGATTAGGATCCAGCGGGGTATCTTTCAAGGTGACAGTTTGAGTCCCCTTTGGTTTTGCTTAGCACTGAACCCTCTTAGTATACTACTAGAGAGTTCAGGGCTGGGTTATAGATTACGAAGAGGAGGTCAGGTTATATCTCATTTGCTTTACATGGATGACTTAAAGCTCTTTGCCACAAATAGTTCTCATCTGGTTGATTTACTAAAGGTAACTGAAAACTTTAGTAATTCAATCAAGATGGAATTCGGTGTGGAAAAATGTGCAGTAATGCATGTTAAGCGAGGACGGATAGTGGAATCAGAAGGTATTCAACTTTCTGATTCCATTCATCTGACATCACTTCTCGTATCTGACACCTATAAGTACCTGGGTATGTCACAGGCGTTAGGCATTAATGAAGCTGACATGAAACAGTCGTTACGAGAGCGTTTCCTTGGTCGCTTGAGAAAAGTCTTAAATAGTCTTTTGTCAGGAGGCAATAAGGTGCGTGCTTATAATGGCTGGGTCATGCCACTTTTGATGTACTCCTTTGGCATACTCAAGTGGACTCAAACTGAGCTCGATGCCTTAGATAGGAGAGTCCGTACATTGTTGACATCATATCGAATGCATCATCCACGTTCTTCGGTTATGAGGATGTACATCCCGCGGAAATGTGGTGGTCGAGGCTTCTTGAATGCTAAAACCCTACATAACCGAGAAGTGTGCACCCTTAGAGATTACTTTTTACACATGAATGTGGATATACATCGGGATGTTGTCAAAGTGGATACTGGGCTCACCCCGCTATCCTTGGCTAAAGAGAACTGGCGCAAACCAGCTATACTTAGTGTTGGTGACCGGCAGGAGATATGGAGGAGCAAGGAGCTTCATGGTAGGTTTTATAAGGTTCTTCATGGACCTGATGTGGACCTTATAGCCTCTGTGGCCTGGCTACGATTCGGTAATCTCTTTGGAGAGACCGAGGGTTTTGTCTGTGCAATTGCAGATGAAGTTATCATGACGAACAGCTACCGGAAATATATACTGAGGGACGGCACGGTTGATGTATGTCGAGCGTGTCATCTGCCAGGCGAGTCCCTTAGGCATATAATCTCTGGTTGTTCTCGTCTTGCTAACGGCGAGTACTTGCACAGACACAATCTAGTAGCCAGGATCATACATCAGCAACTTGCTCTGAAATACCGCCTGGTGGATACTGAGGTCCCTTATTACAGGTATGTAGCTGAGTCAGTTCTTGAAAATGGTCATATCACATTGTACTGGGATCGATCTATTATTACAGACAGGACTGTTGTAGCCAACAAACCTGATATTGTGGTCATAGATCGATCTGAGCGGCGAGCAATGATTATTGATATCACAATCCCTCATGACGAGAATCTCGTGAAAGCTGAGAATGATAAAAAAATAAAATATCTGGACTTAGCACGCGAGATTGTCGACATGTGGGAAATTGATTCGTCAATCATTATTCCTATAGTCATCTCCGTTAATGGTCTTATAGCTAAGAGCCTCGACCAATACCTAAAGAGGCTAGCGTTGGGCAGCTGGATCAAGGGCGTGATGCAAAAAGCAGTACTACTTGACACGGCTCGCATTGTGCGGAGGCTCTTATCTTTGGAGCCCTAACCACCGGTAGCTTGGTCCCTGTACCCGATGCCGGTAGGACACTATTTTTATATTTTTAAATGTATTTTTTTTTAATAATATGTATATTTAAAAATGTAAATAATATGTTAGTTGTCTAAAGAAAGAGAATAATAATAATAATAAATCTTTATTCATTTAGGTCACAAAGTAACACTTATGAACGTCAAGAATATTGCTTCTACATTTACATTTACTGCCAGATTCGCAAAGCAATAGGTAGAGCCTGAGGAAGAACCTGGCAATAAAACTCATGGCCACTCTTTTCTAAACGCCAGTAATTACATTAGTTTGATTAACATGATATTTGACCAATTATATAGTAATGAATTTATACAAACAAAAAAAAACAAAATCAATGTTGTGTTTAAATCATATCAAAATTAGAGCGATTATAGTTGCCGGTTCTAAGGGCAGCCTACCCTTGAAGAAGAAGAATCTGGCAAGAAAGTCAATGGATGCCATTTTAAAATGTAGGAATGGCTTACAACATTAAAATTACACTTACATTGTTCCTTTGGATTTATGTGAGAACAGTCGACTAAACTTAAGTTTACCTTAAATATAAATAAGATTATTTTTAATAATTGCTATAACAGCTATGAGCTGACCAGTCCCAACAGACGGCACCTATTGACGGGTATGACGCATTATATCAGCCATCGCCCTACTCAACCGTATTATAGGGAATAAGGCGACCCGATACATACGCCACCACTGCCAGGACACTTAGGTGAGCATGACTCAAAAACTGCACAGCAACTATAATGCCAATTTCAAAGAAATAAATAAGTCTACAAGGTGCTCACACAATAACAAACTCAAATTACATTGTATACCGGGACTAAACGCAGCCAATTTAGAAACCTTTAGTTGTCAGATGTTTTAAATTATGAATAATGTAGAGATGTAAAAATACAACATATATATGCAGATTCAAGGCATATCACAAGATTCATTCGAATCCTAAATAGCTCAAGCGAAGAGCAAGCAACTCATTTCCATTTATTTTTATCGTTCAAATAATCATTAGTTGTGTAATAGGCCCTTTTCAAGAGGTGCCTCTTAATTTCCGCCTTAAATTTATGTAACGGCAGGTTCATAATGTTTAAAGGAATTTTATTATATAGTCGTACGCCAATTCCTGTAAAAGAGTCGTGAACCTTTTGTAAACGATGATGCATTCCAATTAATTTATGCTTATTTCTAGTATTTATCGAATGTATGTCACTGTGTCTATTGTATAAATGTATGTTCTGTTTAACTAACATAATATTTGCAAATATATACTGTGATGCAACCGTTAAAATGCCAATTTCTTTAAATTTTTCTCTAAGAGACACCCTAGCACTCAATTTATATATTGCACGTATAGCTCTCTTCTGGAGTACAAAAATTACTTGTAGATCAGCTGCTTTGCCCAACAGCAAAATGCCGTAAGACATGACACTATGAAAATAACTAAAGTATACCAGCCTGGCAGTTGCCACATCAGTAAGCTGCCTGACTTTACTAACGGCAAAGGCTGCCGAGCTGAGTTTACCTGCAAGACACGTTATTTGGGCATTCCACTGCAGTTTGCTATCTAAAGTAATCCCCAAAAATACAGTTGATTCTACAAGATTAAGGGTATCACTGTTCAATGTTATATTTGTACCGCAATTCCTGACATTAGGCATGCTGAATCTGATACATTTTGTCTTCTTAGCGTTTAGTAGCAATTATTGGTCGTAAACCAATCTACAACTTAGGCAAGTGAACTATTTACGCCGTTAAAATTACTAAGCGTGCGATCAACTTTAAAAATAAGTGACGTATCATCAGCAAATAGAACAATGTCGCACAAGTTCTGTATATAGAATGGCAGATCGTTAATATAAATTAAAAATAGAAACGGACCCAGAATTGATCCCTGCGGTACGCCCATAGCAAAAGATGCTCCAGGGGAGCGAATTCCATTGACATCAACATGTTGTATTCGATCATTTAGGTAGTACACCTTTGTCTATATCAAGTCCTCAGTTCTAGTATAGAAGTGGACAATTTACTTGGTCTTTCTATGAAGATTTGGCACTTATACAAAGAACACCACTGTTTACTGCAACATTACACTTAACATAACTCATGCAAATTTTCGAACAATTTATGTATCATAATCAATCATTATTAAATACAAAATCACGAATTATACACTAGTTTTGGAAATAAAATACGGCAATCGTGTTCAAGAATTGGCGGCAAACACTATAATGAGATTAACAAAATATACGTTGAAGTAGGAATAAAATATGAAGAGAGCGTGTTGTGCTATATGAACTATCGGTTATACACATATGATCTAAATCGACATTGTACTCATAAACTTACTTGTAATACCCCATGTAAAAGGAGACAACAATATATTTATTCGACTTAGTTTTGGCAACATAAAAACGTGACGTCATAGCAATACATGATCGTGCCCGTTCGCCATATTAGTTTCTCACCTTAAACTGTCAAAGTGAGCCTTTAGAGCTACCCTTCAAATCATTTTTCGTATCGATTTTTCTAGTGTGAATTGTAGTGTAATAATTTTATAACGGGCTTTTTTCATTTTGGTTGCTTAAAAATTAGAAATAAAGATAAATGGGACAGTTACATTTGTTTTATATTGTAATTTTACACTCTATTTTGTAATTTTTTTTATCTGTCATTTTGCGACTGGATACAATAGTAATGGGAAAGTGAAAAACTCATATATAATCTATTTTTAGTTACTCTCTTCATTTAGAAGAATCATGTTTTAATCGAACTCTAAATATTACGACATTACGGATACCGTACCAACACAAACTTTTTAGTAAGTATTTTACTTAGTTTTCCTAAAGGTATAGAATGTAGACTTATATACTTTGCCCCTCGAATGGTTCCAAAGGGATTGAATTTTTGCTATTAATTAATATTAAATCACCAGTAAATGAATCTGACCCAAAGTTATATAAGAGTACATTCTTCTAGTTAGTAAAAAAAAGCGCAAAGAAATTTATTTTCATGCGGGCGTAGTACTGGATGGCGGAGAAGTAATCAAATAATCTAGAAAATGTCCATACATTATTGTGAAATTAATAAATGACGGGATTATATGGGTGCCACGGGGTTCGGAGTACGTCGCGGGCGAAGCCGGACGGGACAGCTAGTACATATTACAAAACAAAGTCGCTTTTCGCTGTCTGTCCCTATGTATGCTTAGATCTTTAAAACTACGCAACGAATTACGATGCGGTTTTTTTATTGTTAGAGAGATTCTTATAGAAGGTTTTTATGTATAATTTGTTTAGCTTTTGTATACATTGACCAAATTATAACGATATTTATTGGGGATGTCGGAAAAATAAGCCCGTCTGGGAGCTTTAAACACAATCCCTTTGAGATATAACAAAATAATGTATGATGCAATTGTGTATATAATGTAGGTCTACAAAAAAGTTCGCGACGTTAGGTATAATGTATATGTCTATACCTTATATACGTTATATAAAAATAACATACTATATACATTTTAATACTTTAAAAAACTAGCAATTATAAAGCGGTAATTTGAAGGCTAATTACAGAAATATGCTATTAATCCTTATAATTTTTAAGTTAGTTGTTCAGCATTTCATGAAGATTATTTTGTCTCTTTACACTTTGCAAATTAAATGAATATCTTACGAGTTATAGCAAAACCAAAATAATGCGCAAAGAATTTAAATTCGTGAAACCATAATTCGATCGGGCCGTGCGGGCATACTGGATAGGGCAGAAGTAATCAACGAATTTCAAAAATGTACATACATTGAAATTAATAAACGAAAGGATTAAATGGATGCCACGTGGTTCGAAGTATGTCACGGGCAAAGCCGGGCGGGTCAGCTAGTTGTAGAATAAAAATATGAACTTAATTATAGAAATAGGATATTCTCCTTTGTAATTCATATTGTAACTAGCTGATCAGCCAGCCCCAACCAAAGGAGTCTTGGACTCACACATTCATATTCTGTCACACATTCTTTCATTCTCGCCGAAAGTGGTACACCGACACCATGGCACGCTGTACTGGTTGTGGCTACACCTGACCATTAGGCCGTATAGGTTCTATGTATGGTAGTGTCTCATCCTTTCCGCTTTGTTTTATTATTATTATCTCGCATACCTCATCAATCTTGTCTTTCATTAATTCCTCCTCTAACATTCAATGTAGCAAAGTAGCAATCCCTAGCCCACTTTCAGCCTCGATGGGAAACGGGACGTTATGGGTGGCAAACCACATCGCCGCCATAAACCATCACTATAGTCGGATAATGTCCACCTAGTATTCTAATTGAGAAGCTTTTACAGAGCTTTGTGGTAAACTCGGTCTTTCTGCTTGTTAAAACATTGCTCAATCAATAGTAATAATTTTCTCGTCAGTAATTTTTTTTTCTATGACCTTGTTTTGGTAAAAAGATTAAGTTTTTTTTTTAATTTACCACCGTCTTCATTTTTAAATTGATCAGTAATTATGTGTGTCGGTGTACCACTTTCGGCGAGAATTAAAGAATGTGTGACAGAATATGAATGTGTGAGTCCAAGACTTCTTTGGTTGGGGCTGGCTGGTCATCTTGTTTATACCAAGGTATAATACATGTATTTCACAAAATGTATGCAATGTTTTTGTTTTTCGTTCTCACTCTAAAACTTGTATACATAACTTGTTTTAAACTTATTGAATCAGGTGATTCATCTGAACGAAAAGATGTTTGAAATGAAACAGTTGCAATACATGTATGGAACAAATAATTCTTCAAGTGTTGTTCTTAACAAGTATTCTATAAGTTTTGTATAAAACTAGCGTAATATTTGTTTCTTGGTATAAACGAAGTGTTAGGATTTGGAACCTATTACTTATTATATGAACCTATTACTTAGAGGAGAGAACGACGCATTGGTCATTATTAAACTAACTAGATGACTCCCACAGCTTCGCCCGTGGAATATTTCGACCTCCCGTCGCACCTTAATCCCGTCGCTTATAAATTCTACAATGATGCATAAAAATTTGCCCGATTTGTCGACATTTATGACTACTGCTCTGCTCCCCAGTGTAGTAGCATAATGATATATAGCCTTCCTCGATAAATGGGCTATTTAACACAAAAATATTTTTTCAAATCCCACTAGTTCTTCCTGAGGTTAGGGCGTTCAACCAAACAAACAAACAAACAAACTCTTCAGTTTATAATATTAGTATAGATAAATTAAAAATGAAAGATGGTGGTGAATTAAAAAAAATCTTAACAAAAGGAGGTCATAGAAAAAAATATTTACTGACTAGAAAATTATTACTATTGATTGAGCAATGTTTTAACAAGCAGAATGACAGAGTTTACCTCAAAGCTCTGTAAAAGCTTCCCAATTAGAATACTAGGTGGACATTATCTGACTTCAGTGATGGTTTGGTGGGGTGTTAGCTATCAAGGAGTGACTGAGCCCTTGCTCTTCTAAATCTGTGGACTGAGCCATATTTTTGAGAAAAAAGTATCTAAACAGCGGCACAAGTATATCAAGATACGATTCTTGAGAAGGTGATTAAGCAAGAGGCTTACCGGATTACACCAGCCGTGGTCACGGGTTGACTGATGCATTCAGCATCGCCTTCTCGAAGCGCGAGTGATTTTCTCAACTACCCGCACTTGATCGTCACAATTTTGATAATGTGTTCTAATGTCGGTCGGCCTACACACAACTCTCACAATGTCTGTACACTCGCGTACAACGTTCGCACTGTCGTTTTTGCACTTGCTGATGACAATCTGTAGGCGACCCTGAATGCATCAGTCAATCCGTGACCAAGGCTGGTGTAATCCGGTCGAAATGTCGGTAAGTATAAGGTAGGCTTTGTACCTAATAATATACGTCGCAAATAACACCCGAAATATCATACATATGAGTGACAATCGCAAAAGTTTAAAAACATTACGAGACAGTCTCCTTTGAGGAAGCGAACAGTGCGAATCAAAGCGAATCGAAGTGATCTAAGCTAAATAGTGCAATACTGTTACAGTGCTATTATCTAAGCGAAGAGTGTGTGTTTAGTGTGTTTAGTAGCGATTATTAATTGTGATGTTATTGTTTTTATTCAGAGTAATCAGTGTTTCTTTTAAATTTGTGGTATTAGTGCAATTCCTGTAAGTACCCATACCCTACGAACGTAACAATATTAGAAAGATAAAATAGAATAGAAAAATAGAATAGACAAGGTGACAGACTTTAAGTGGGAACATTGACAAGCGCGGACGCTTGCTGTATATTATTTTCTAAAACTAGTGCATTTATCTTGTTTTATGTGCGGGAGTAGTGGTTTCTTGGACATAAAAGTAATGTTAACGTGCTATAATGAAAGATAATGATATATATGCAGTGTAATGCTATTTCTTATCTTGCCGCGTAAAATCAACTGAAAACCTCAGTGTAAGAACTAAGGGCAAGGACCAGGACGTAGGAATGAGGAAAGTGACTAAACATGACAACAATTAAATAATAAGAAAATGTAAACACTAAAGACAAGGCTGTATGGGCTAAGTTTCCTTTTGCTTGCCCAAGATGGGCGAAGACAACTAACATCTATAGCAACAACAATGTGAGGTTTGGCGCCAACGCAAGCGGTGACGCATGTTTGTTGTATATTATTTTCAAAAACTAGTGTATAATTCGTGTTTTTGTGTTTAATAATGGTGGAATATTATACATAAAGAGTTCGGAAAAGTGCATTAGTGAACGGAAGTGATATATTGCAAAGAATAGCGGTGTTGTTTGTGTTAGTGCCAAATTTCCATAGATAGCCGCAATAAGGAATCCACTGCCTTATTGGGGCACGGACTAGGACCTAGGACTATAAATACTGAAGACTAGGCTGTATGGACTAAGTTTTCTTTGCATGCCTAAGACGGGCGAAGAAAAAAAAAAGCAACAACAATGTGACAGCGAAGGGTCACATGCTTTATAATTTCCTTGTGAAGCATCTAATTCCTCTTCCTACTTCTGTAAACTGTTTATTAGCTTTAAATGATCTTGATGTATATAAAATTCTAGCCGACTTAATTTATGTAAATAATATTAAAATTTAGTTTATTTTTACCTTTACTTTTATTAGTGTTATTGATACCTTATTATTCCTATCATCCTTTACATACCTGATCTAATCCACGTCCTATAATAAATTCCGACACAAAATTTTACTTTTATTTTGTATTCGTTTCCTTAACTTTGTTGCTGGCAATCGCGTCACCGTGCGAAGCCAAAAGAAGAAAAAAAAAAAAAATAAGGATGACAGTGAGATAAATTGACAACTCTATTTATTGTCATTGCGAATGCGATGCGCTGCGATGGACTTCGAGAAATTAGAAATTGAGAATTTATTTGTTCCATTGCAGTGGAATTTATTTCTCTATGTTCTTTGTGTACTGGTTTCATACGTTATACCTACGTACCAGACTTCTATAATTTCTCTGTTTTAAATATTTGTATAGCAAAGGAATTTTAAACTGATACAAAGTTCTAAACATGGATAGGCTCTCAATGTGTCGAATTTGTCTCGCGGAGAACCTTAGTTTACGAGAGGTCGTCGGCACTTACCTTCAAGAAATGTATCAGTCTTTGACAAATGTGCCGGTAAGTGTTGTGAATACTTACATATAGTCACGACTTTCTCAACCAGGACCAACGGCTTAACGTGCCTTCCGAAGCACGGAAACGCTTGCAAATGTAAATGCCACAAAGTGGTCTCTCATCTGAGGACCAGCCCTAGTGAAAGTTGCATAACGCAGTTTTCGCTTACAGAACACTGAGTCTGCGGGGCCACGAGCACGAGACACTATACTCCTACATTAATAGCTTTAGTAACGAGATATTGGCAAGTTGATTCTAAAAGCCATAAAAAGAATTGAATTGAACCAGAAGAGAACTATTTTTTAGCATTTAGTAAATTCACAGGCTTACCACACATAATTAGTTATGTTTTACAGCTTGATACAAAAGACTTTAGACCAATAGGAATTTGTTATATCTGCTGGGCGAGACTCAAAAACTGCTACCAGTTAAAAAATGATTCTCTCCAGAGTGAGCACCTGTTTGCACAGATGCTGAGTAATAATGTGGTAAGTCTTGAAACTTATTTGATAATACCAGTTCTCCATCAGTGATTAGTTTTACACCATTATAATCCATGTATATCTCAGTCTCATGGTGCCCATTGTCCGTATTCCTACTTTTTCTCCTTCACCTCACATGGACAACTGCATCCCCTGTGCCCTGTAGTGAGAACATTGGCATTAAAGTCATCTTTTACTATGTTAAGTCAGCATTTCTTGGGTCTTTCTCTCTTACAGGGATATGGCAGCCAGACATTTGACCTTGAAGTCATAACCACACCAATTTCAAAGATGTGATGGCTGCCACACTATTTCCACCATCATCATTATCTGAGCGTCTGTCCCAGTTGCGTCTCGCAATGCCTGGGATCAAATGAAATAAAAAAAAATATGTATTGGATAGTATATATAAATGCTAATATAAAAAACTGATACATTTACAATAAAGGATGAGAGAGCTGATGCATCCAACTGTAGTGATTAAAAGACTAATAAGGGCCACACCGCTGCATCATCAACCTCGGTCATGGTCTTGTTACCAATTGCCAATGGAGCAGAAAGAAGTCTATTTTACAAGTAACAGGTGGTACATTGCTGTGTTGAAATAGCCAGGCATACAGTTAGGATACAATGACAATGGGTCTGACAAACATTTTTTACTTTAAATGCCAAATCAATCTAGAAAATAATACGAAGCGGTGTTTTTATTATTTTTATATTTAAAAAAGGCTGACATATTTACGATCAAAGTGTGTATAACGCGGGTGACCGCATATGTCACAACACTGCTCATTCAACAGTCGTGCTCTCGTTCGCACCCGAATCGTCATAATGAACGTGCCTAATCTCGGAAATTCAAAAGAGAGCTATAACTATTCTTCATTATAACTTCGGAAATACTGCATGTATTGAAGTGAAAAAAAAAAGTAATGTAATGTGCATGATGGCTCATGTACATTACATTACTTTTTATTTCACTTCACTACAATTTTAGCTGTATTGGATAGTAATATTTTGACCCTTTTGTGTTCTCCATTGGCAGATATAGCTTTCCCAAGACTTTTGGCGCCCTAATGCACTTCATGTGCCACCTCATGCACCGCATTGGGGTTTAGAAATCTGAGGGCAAGCACTCTCTTAAATCGACAAGTCAACATCTGCCAAATTAATGGTTCAAGACACAACTGGGACATAAACTTATATGTTCATGATTTATACATTTTTTTTATACCCCTGAGGTTGCAGACAAGCGTACCGCTCACCTGATGAAAAGTGATCACCATAGCCTATGGATGTTTGCAACACCAGAGGTGCAGTTCTCAGTGCAGTCAACCCTTTATAAACCCTTTCAAAAGCACTGCACTATCAGATCTGAAGAAACTAAGTTTCTATGGCACCACAACGGTACAGTAACAATTAATATACCAATAAATGTAACCCTATTTTATAAATATATTGTTTTTAAAATAATCCATATTTATTGCCAGCGTTCGCCCTTGCAACTAGGAGTGGCCGTCAGTACAAGAAGATTGAGTGTAAAGCATATAACACTGTTAAGCATGGGGCATGTAGCTCAATTTGATGTAGACAGGAAATTTAAACTAGAACCTCCCGAGGTGTTTGACAATATTGAAGTCAAGTCGGAGCATGAAGGAAGTATGTCATACAGTTTATTTCAGTAATAAAATATACAGTATAACTAATTGAATCGGGCGTTACATGGCGGAAATCCATCGTAGAACGATAATATAGGAGGGGAGGAGGATCACTTGCTGTCAAGCAGTCTTGAGGATGCCTCGTGTGTAGGCGAAACACGTGTCGACTTGTCGACTAAGTGCCACCTTGTAAAGCGGAATATTGCAATAGTTTTGACAACCTTGAGGGTAAGGTTTCCTTTTACCTATCCTACATCCCTTTCCTTGAGGAGTTCGGTTCGTCATTCCTCCGTTACAATTAGTAGAGGTTATCCTTGACCATTGTGCGTTAGGATTGACGAATCGAGGGTGTGTGGTGGGATCCTCCTTCCCTCCTTTATTATCGTTCTAAAATATACAGAAAAGAAGCACGACTGGCGATTCATAACGCAGTGCTAGTGCCAACTTTGCTTTACGGTAGCGAAACCTGGGTATGTCAGCAGATGCATGAAAGTAAATTGAATGCTGTGGAGATGCGATCACTTCGAAAATTGTGCGGCCTTACCTTGGCCGACCGAATACGTAACGAAGTGATACGCAATATGGCAGGTTTGAATGAAAGTGTCAGCGTTAAGCTGGAAAAGGGCGTGCTCCGTTGGTTTGGACACGTCCAACGAATGAGTGAGGAACGATTGACGAAGAATATATATTGTGCGAAAGCAGAGGGTAGAAGAGGTCAGGGTAGGCCGAGACTGACATATGAAGACCACGTGAGCAGATTGCTCAAAAACGGAAAGGTCAAAAGTACTCGGATACCCAGACGTGCATGTATGAAGCGATTGATGAATCTCGAAGAAGCGAAAGAAGTATGCATGGATCGCGAAGCCTGGCGATCTGTCCTCTCTGACTACCCCGTCAGGGATACAGCGTGAAGATAGTTAAAATATACAGTGTTTATTTACAAACTTGCACCCGACAATGAAGCACTTCATAATCTCAAACAAGAATGAAATAAAGTTAGATTACTTTATACAAATGTGCTGGCAGGCAACAGACTTAAATTGATGATAAAAATGAAAAGTGGGCGCATAGTATGCCTCTGCCTACCACCTTTGGGGATAAAAGCGTGACAATATGTGTGTATGTATGGTGCATCATGTAAATTTACGAAATATCACCACAGTATAAGTAATAGTACTAGGTACATCAAAAGTTTTATTACCTGACGAAAAGTAAGAATACACTCGCCGCCTTCAAGTAAAATTGAAACTTATAACTGCGCGCGAACGCTGAGTTTTATTTTTCTCCCACGGTCGAGGATCCTGGTGTAAGGTCATTTATTTAAAATAATAAAAGTATCATTTCCACTAATAAGAAAATTATAAGTTACATAAACAAAATACAAGCGGTGTTCTATCTCCTCTTTTATTTTCCATCTTTATAAACTCTGCTACGACTCTTATCTCCAACAATTTCCATCTCTATGCTGATGATCTGCAGCTATACCGACATTTTTCGCCCTCTCTGGGATATCATCTATGAACAGGGATTTGGATAGACTTAGCGACTGGGCCAATTCGGTCGGATTGCGCATTAACCAACCGACAAGCTATAGTTATTTGTAGTAAAAACCAATGTAGTAATCTTCCGGTGTCTGGACTGAATCCTGTACTTTTGGCCGGTACTCAGATGCCATAATCAGACACCGTGAGGAATTTAGGGGTGATTATGGACACCACGCTATCTTAGAGCGCCCATATCAACAATGTCAGCAAGAAGGTGCATTTTTCCTTTCATTCTTTGAGATGCCTCCAGGGCTTCTTGCCTATGCGGACGAAAATCAATCTTGCTCAAGCCATTATTCAACCCATTATTGACTACGCTGATGCTTGCTATTTGGACGCCACTGAGTTGCAAAATTTATGTATACGCTTTATTTTCAATCCTAGAAAGTATGATCACGTTTCTCATCTTCGCAAAGAACTCAAGTGGCTCCCGATCCGTCTTCGCCGGAACACTCGAATTCTCAGCCTCCTTTTTAATATATAGGTACTTTGCAATCCATCTTCACCTTCCTATCTGAGGGAACGGTTCTCGTTTGTTCGTTGTCCTGACGCTCCCTGTAGATCAAACCTACGCACGAATCTCAAATTTCCTAAACACAAAACCGATTTCTACTCCTACTCCGTCAGAGTACATGCGGTCAGATTGTGGAACTCTCTTCCGCCTGCTATCAGGGACAGTAAAACTATTACTACGTTTAAAAGGAAAGTCCGTGAACACTATATCTCTTCACTGTAAACCTAATTGCTTGCTGTGGAGATGCGATCACTTCGAAAATTGTGCAGCGTTACCTTGGCCGACCGAATACGTAACGAAGTGATACGCAATATGGCAGGTTTGAATGAAAGTGTCAGCGTTAAGCTGGAAAAGGGCGTGCTCCGTTGGTTTGGACACGTCCAACGAATGAGTGAGGAACGATTGACGAATAATATATATTGTTCAAAAGTAGAGGGTAGAAGGAGTCAGGGAAGGCCGAGACTTACATATGAAGACCACGTGAGCAGATTGCTCAAAAACGGAACGGTCAAAAGTACTCGGATACCTAGACGTGCGTGTATGAAGCGATTGATGAATCTCGAAGAAGCGAAAGAAGTATGCATGGATCGCGAAGCCTGGCGATCTGTCCTCTCTGACTACCCCGTCAGGGATACAGCGTGAAGATAGTTAGTTTTTTTTTTTAGTAAACCTAATTATTTATATATGTAAGAATATTGATGTTTTATATATTTGTAAGTATGTAATTTTATTGATATTTTATGTATTTGTAAGTATGTAAGTTTATTGATAAATTATTTTAAAATTATTTATTTATACTACGCTCTTAGGTATGTGTGTTAATTAAATCCTATCCTACTCTTCTATTTACACACTTTTACTTGACTTTTTTTTATATCTTCACGTTCTCCTCTCGCCGGACTGCTGGAAGATATTTCTTATAGAAATAAGCAGTTCCATTGTACTTATGTTTCCTCATACTGTTATTTACTTTATTATTAGTGTGTACATGAACAAATAAATAGAATTGGTCTACTGGTCACATTTCACATTTGATATCTGGCACCAACTTCAGCTGTTGCGGTATTAAAATTGCATTGCAACAGTTGGATATTCTGACCCTTGGTTAACTGTCAATTATATTGAATTCTAAATGAAAGCGCTCGTGGCCCCGCTGACTCAGTGTTCTGTAAACGATCACTGTGTTAAGCAACATTTGCTATAAGTGGTCCTTGGATGGGTGACCACTTTGTAGAATTTACATTTGCGAGCGTTTCCGTGCTTCGGAAGGCACGTTGAGCCGTTGGTCCCGGTTGTCAGTAAAATGTCAGTCGTTAAGCCTTGTTGAAGGCCTTATGGGCGGCTTGAAAAGTTTTAACAGCAGGTCGCCACAGCCGACGACTGTCCATTCAACACGGCAATGGGCTCACCACCTGTTACGTGGGACAAAAATGCATACGGTGAAATGTGGGCGTATATTATGCCTCTGCCTACCCCTTCGGGGATAAAGGCGTGAGCTGATCGTTGCCAAGATGGAACCGAGCGATGCCTCAGCTAGTAAGTCCACTTGTATATTTCACTAGTTGACGCCCGCGGCTCCGCACGCGTGTAGATATTTACCCGTTTCCGTTTTCCACATGAACTTGTTCCCGGAATAAAAAGCAGCCTATGTGTTATTCTGATGTATAAGCTATATTATTGTAAAGTTTCATCAAAATCCTTTCAGTAGATCTTGCATGAAAGAGTTACAAACATCCATCCTTACAAACTTTCGCGTTTATAATATTAGTAGGATTGTTATGCATTTGTAGGGTGTAGAGCTGATATTGTCTTCACCTCATCTTATGCTTTTCCCAGTTGTATCTGTAGTGTCTGAAAAGTACACTAAGAAGGTTAAAAGTTATTTTTTTGCAGCACAGACGTTTCACGGGTCTTAGAAGGGTTTGTTTGTTTAGTTTAACGCGCTAATATCAGGAACTACTGGTCGGATTTGAAAAATTATTTTTGTGTTAGATAGCCCATTTATCGAGGAAGGCTAAAGGCTATATATCACAACGCACTAATCGCACCGCTAGTCAGTTGCATTTTTTATAATCTTCTAACATTTTGACAGCTAAAAACAGCGATTCTGGTTCTATTCTACGGTTTGTCTATAGTAGACTCGGCCCCCTGTTATACAGCCGACATCTACGCTAAATATTTGAGTCATCCCCAGTCGGAAACTATATTGAGTAATTGTTTATTCAGGTCCGCCTGTCGCTACAAAACCTCGACTGGTCCCGCATGAACACCATGATGATATATATATATCTTCAAACAAACTTAGAAGAAGTGATATAAATAAAGCAAAATCTGAACAACCAAAAAGTGAACCTAATTCAACTGTTGAATACAAACCAGACAAAGGAAGCAAACTCGTTGAAGCTTGTGATAAAGTAGAAACCGTCCATAAAGCTGCGATTGAAAACAATCGACAACATAAAATTAAAAAACATTCCTACAAGAAACTAAAATCATATATTTGCGACACCTGTCAGAAATGTTTCAGTACAGAGCGTAAGTTAGTTATACATGTTAGTACACACACTGGCGAGAAGCCGTTTAAGTGTAATGTATGTAAGAAATGTTTTAAACAAAAACCTCATTTAAATAGACATTCTCGTACACACACTGGTGAGAAGCCTTATGTGTGTGGTGTATGTAAGAAATGTTTTAGCCGAAAGGGTATTTTAGATAGACACATTCGTACACACAGTGGTGAGAAACCTTATAAATGTAATGTGTGTAAGAAATGTTTTAGAGCAAAGTGTACTTTAAAAAAACACATTCGTATTCACACTGGTGAGAAACCTTATATGTGTAATGTATGCCAGAAATGTTATAGTCAAAAGGGTGATTTAGATTTACATATTCGTACTCACACTGGTGAGAAGCCTTATATGTGTAATGAATGTAAGAAATGTTTCATTCGAAAGGATGTTTTATATTTACATATTCGTACACACACTGGTGAGAAGCCCTTTATGTGTAATGTATGTAAGAAATATTTTAGCCGAAAGGATGTTTTAGATTCACATTTTCGTACACATACTGTTGTAAACTCTTATATCTGTGATGTGTGTAACTCAGGTTTTAACGATAAGCGTAATTTACTTAAGCATATTCGTGCTCATAGTAGTAGCTAGAAGCCTTATTTGTGTGACTAGCTGCCAGTTAACATTTATTTATTTATTAAATACACTTTTATTAAATTATTAGATTGTGGTTTAGACCATCTAACTAATGGATTTGCCTTACGTGATCCATCGCATACAAAAATATTCTGCTAGTAGTGAATGGGTGCGGGGGTAATCACACACATTCACAATTCGAGGGCTGCTCATCCTCAATTGTGGGCAGGAAGTTCTCCCATTCGTCTCCTCTGTGTTCCCAGAGCGCGGCTTTAACCTGGTTGGTGAGCTGGTTATATTGGGTTTTGTCCCGCGGGTATCGACTCTTCTGCCAGAGTTTGCCAGCCTTGCGCTTCTCCTCGAGCATCTTCCTCAGTCGAGCAGGTAGTGGTTTGTATCTCTCAGATTCTGGCTTGATGGTCGAAGCAGATTGCAGCGAGTTCCGAATAGCCCTGGTGAGTTCGTCGGCAGCTGCATCGACTTCCTCAGGCGTCTTAATGAAGTCTGGACGCTGGTAGCTGTATAAGATGTTGTGGTGCGCACTCCAGTCTACCTGAATGCGTGATCTTGGCGGGCTAATTACCGATGCTGGTTCTCAGCTGCACTGGCCTATGGTCGGATGGAAGATCTGAGAGCACCTCTTGCGAGGGAGGAGCACGTAGTCCCTTGTGGACCAGGATGTCCAACACGTTGTCCCGTAGAGGGTTCACCCGATCCAGTCTGGTGGGCTCCCGGGGAGAGGCGATCTCGTAGTCGTGCGTGTTAGCATCCCGGACGAGAAGCTCTCCTGCAGTGTTTCTGCGGTGGCAGTGCCAAGCTGTTGCGTCAGCATTGTTGGCGTCGTTGATAATAGTAAGCTTCGGATTTCTTCGACTCGGAAGGCCGAAACCGGGGGTCGATAGGCTGCGTAGAGGCGCATCTCCGCTCCGCCAACTTGGACGTCGATACCAAGGGTGTAAATGTTGCCGAACGTCTTTCGGTCGACTGGTTGATGTACCACTGTCCTCTTCACTAGAACAGCGAGTCCACGATATGTGATGCCTTCTGGTGATACTTCATTCTGACGATAAACGAAGTAACCAGGAATCTTCAAGGTTTTCGGCTTGAGGTGGGTCTCGCTTATTAGCATAACGTCGACCCGCTGTTCCTTGAGAAAGAGGCGTAGGAGACCTATCTTCCCAGTCAGGGTCTCCGAGTTCCAGTGTACCTCCCTCAATGGCTTATCCATCCACGCTTTGCGAATAATGTAAGCAAAAAGCGATTAGTTGATCCCTCTCCTGTGACATTTGCTTCTCCACCACTGCAGTTGGTGGTGGTTGTTTTGATGCAGCCTTCTTCTTCCGTTTGGATTTCTTTTAGGGCTTGGAGGCTCCAGGATTTGCTTCGGCCATGAGTGTGGCTGGGGCTGATTCTCTGACAACATTTGGGTGGGCCGGTCCTAGGCGCTAGACCTGCTCGCTTATTACGGGCCTCCTTTTTGTACGTGGGTGTGGTCCCTTGCAGTTAGCGCAAGTTGCTGGCTGTTCCTTGGGTCGGGGGCAGTCGTGCGCCTGATGCTCGCCACCGCATCGCACACAAGCTTGGGTCCGGTGTCAGTTCTGCGAACTACGGCGGAACCCCTGACAACGGTGACATTGTGAGGGTCCATTTTTCCCTCTCCAGGCTTCGATGACGACGCCAGGCATGAGCAGGATCTCATCTATTCCGTAGGCCTTGGGTGCATCAGGTGTCTTTTCCACCTCCGCAAAGAAGATACACCCTGGTCTACCCGTTCGGGCCCGAATGTGTTTTGCATACCTGACCGGCACGCCCTTGTCGGTCAAGTCCTGCATTATCTCCTCAGCAGGGGTATCGGCAGGAAGGTCACCAACGGCCATTTTTAGTGGCCTTTGGTGCGGAGGTGCGATGGCGTAGTAGGGCGCCTGCTCCTGCCCAAGGTCGTCGAGGTGTTTTTGGATAGCCCTGAATTCTTCATCCGATTTGGGTGTAAAACGGAACCCTTTGCCGAAGGGCCTTCTATTTGGAGGGTGTCCGATTTTTTCAGCAGTATTCCCTCTCGGTACCCGTTTGGGTAAGGGGAGGAGGGATTTGTAGAAAGAAGAGAAATCTTCCCGCGTCTTCGTCCTCCCGTCCGTTCTCTCTGGTGTTGAACTACACACTGGTTCCTCTGATATGGAGTTCAAAGATCTAGATCCTAGATCAGGCCGCTTCAGTCTCTCAGTGTTCAATGAGTCCTTTTCGCGTGGATGTTTGCCCCACCCCCAAGCCCTGCGCTTGGGGGTGGGGCTCTGGACGGCACCCGTTCTTCCAGTACTGCTGATACCGCCTGTAGTATGTTTAGGTCGCTCGTGGTCACGGCCTCTTTTGTCTTAAGTCCGATTTGGACTTCCATCACCCGAAAGTAGGCTTCCAACCAACGCTGCAGTCCCGGCGTCATTCCTCCCTTCTCACGAAGTGAGTAATAGATAGCCAGGTCGCCCTGGTATCCCCGACGACGATTAGCGTCGAGTCGCGTTCCTCCTGATGGGTGATGTCGGACGCTGCTGCGTCGGATCCATGTTGCGGTAGTGCTGTTCTGCCCTGTTTTTGACGGCTGAGTTCCACACTGGGTGCTTTGCATTTAGGTCGCCAGCCATTATGACCGGATATTGGGACTCCATTAGGCTACTTATATCTTCTGTTTCCAATGTATTCGCTGGCGACTTATACGAGTAGGCGATGTATAGTTGTAGGGTGGAGCCATCCAGGTAAAGTTCCACACCCAGTGTGTACACAGTGTTAGTTGGCTTCGTGGGTATCGACTGATGCACTATTCGCCTTCGGATGAGGATAGCCAGACCACGAAGTGTTGCCGTATCAGATCTCTCGTCCCTCCGATAGACGAGAAAACCTGGGAATTTTATTTTGTCTGCAGGGCCGCAATTCTCATGCCTTCGAAACAGTCTCGATTTCGAGATAAATCTCGAATTCGAACTTTATTCGGGTTTTATTGACGTTTAGCTATTCTGCAAATCTCGAACTCGACTGTTCTCGAAGGGAAGCCACTCGAGTTGCTTCGAATGGTTGGTAGCAGCCGAGACGCAGATTTCAAAGTCGAATCACTATAATCTTTGAACATTTCTTCAGTGACTGACCCTAGATTAATATTATATTACATTTTACATTTAATAAATATCAAAATGAGTGATGAATTAATAGTGAAATACGTGCAAAACATATTGCAACTCGCTTCAATTTCAAACACGTCGTCGCCGATGTTTCAGCAATGTGGAAATTTCAGCAATTTGTGGTTATAAATAACAGTCTTTAATAATACAGAAAAGATAACACACAGTGATAACGACAAAATCAGATATTTTTCATTTTACGGGACGGTATAAGCAATTTTTAAAATATACATTAAGTATTGTATATCATGCAGTTTACAATATTTTTTCCTTTAATAATTACTATAAAATATAAATGTAATGTAAAATAAGCTTAAAAAACTTTTAGAACATTTTGTAAGTCTAGTGTTGTTGTAACCGTTTTTAAACCGGATGAAACGTGTCGAACGAAACGCATCGTAACGTGACATGGTTCCTAAATGGCAATATTTCACACAAAAATGCCGAACTTTAGTTCGAATAGTGGTGGGAATAAGACATTCGAAAACACTTTATTTTTTTTTATGATATAGATTTTATGGTAGAAAAAGGATTCGAAGAGTAAACTCGAATTCAAGATTATTTCGAAGAAAACGAGAATTGCGTCCCAGGTCCCAGGAGCGTCTCGCTTATCAGCGCCACGTCAATCTTCTGTTCCTGCAATAGAGGGCGGATGGGTCAATCAGAATCATAGTTCATCCTCTTGAACCTGGTGTGGTCCCGGGGGTAACTGTAGTCTGGCCGTTGGGCCATTTCAGTGGTAGCAACGCCGCCTGCGACTACAGGTGGGTCACTGGGTTGGACCAGGGTGGTCCGTGGTATCCCTTTGGTGGCGCGGTCAGCCCATTACGTGGGCGTCCAGCAGCCAGCCATTGTAAAAATTAAGCGTCTTGGCAATCACTTCGTCGATATGTAGCGTCATAGACAGGTTGCGATCGAGAGTCACTCCCAGGTATTTTACTCTGGGGGACCAACTGATCGGTTCTCCGTTCAGCATCAGTGGAGGAATGTGGTGCCTTCCCGTGGAGAGGGCCTGGGTCTTGGCTACGTTGACTCAGCCTCCAGGCTTGGAGCCAACCGGGAAGTGCATCTAAGGTCCGTTGCATCTTCTGCGCCGCGTGATCCGTAGATAGCGACATAGTGATGAACGCGGCGTCATCGGCGTACAGCGCCAGTGTGGCTCCACCTGTGACTGGGATGTCATTTGTGTAACAGCTGTAGGCAATCGGCGAGAGGCAGCTTCCCTGAGGCACGCCGGCACGGATGGGTCGCTCCGTAGACAGGACAGGAGGTCTTCAACCGCCACTTGAAAACGTCTGTCTTGCAGGAAACTGCCCACTGTCTTAACTATTCGACGGGGAATAGTAGACGTGGACAGTTTGTACATCAGACCGACGTGCCACACGCGATTGAACGCCTTCTCCATGTCGAGCAGTACCATGACAGCCCGCTCGTGTTTGTTGCGAGTGATAGCAAGTAGGTGCGCCACTCTCGCAACTTGCAACGTCGTGGAGTGCCCGGCACGGAAGCCGAACTGTTCGTCGCGTGGTATCAGGTGAGGTGCCATGTGCAGCAGCAGCAGCTTCTCAAAGACCTTCGAGGTCGTCGACAGCAGAGTGATGGGTCTGTAGCTCCCGGGTAGCAGGATGTTCTTGCCAGGTTTGGGCAAGAGGATGACTCGGCCAAGTTTCCACGTTGTGGGGAAGTGGCCGGTACGAAGGATGCCGTTGAAGAGCCGTGCCATTGAGGCAATGGCTCGCGGCGGCAGGTGGCGAAGTGCTTTATTCGAAACTCGGTCTGGGCCGGGGGCTTTTCTTAGTTTTGTTTGGCGAATCATCCTCTGGAGAACACCACAGGGTCTTCCGTCGGGGCTATCGGCACCTCGAAGTATGTCCTTAAGTGCTGCTGGACTGCTGCTTCGTGTTGGGCGTCTTCGGTAGGGTTTGGCGTGAACTGTGACTTCAAGGAGTCAGGCAGCGCTTGATGGATGATGTTCCGATGCACCAGGACTGCTAGGCCTCTGTAGGCGTGTCCTCGTAGAGACATCTGGTCAATAGTTATTTTTTAAAGATTACTACTAATATTAAATTATTTTTCATATATTCTACATACGGAAATTGTCCGATATTTAGAAAGGAACGCCGGAACAAGCGAGCAGGCACTACCGCTCGCACCACCGCCCATGCTACCACCGCATCCCGGGACATAGTATCCGGAAACCTTCAACTTGTCCACCGGGCGGTGGCGAGTATCAGATATGAGACCGCTATTTGCACTTTGTTGGGATATCAATGTTTTCAGAAGGCGGGTCTTCTCCTTTGAGAGCCCGTCGGCATTCCAGTAGATGATGCGGAGCTCAAGCGAGAATGGTGCAGAGCTCCAGCATACATCTGGTGATCAGAGAGATCGGGTCTCTCTGTTCTTCGATGGTCACTAGGACTTGTTGCAAAGTGCCCGAGCCCCCGAGAAGGGGCAGCGACCACGGTTGGTCTGTGTTCGGGCACCGTTACTGGTGCCGTGTTTCTGGTGGTAGGGGCTGACCTGGCTCCTCTTGTTGCGCAGGTTTGCGCCTGTTGCGCATTCCGCGGCGCTTCTTCGGCCTCGGCTTCTGTTGTGGCTGGTTGGCGGCAGCCATAAGTGAGCCGGGGGCGTCTTTTTCCCGGAATGCTGTGGTAGCATGGGCGGTGGTGCGAGCGGTAGTGCCTGCTCGCTTGTTCCGGCGTTCCTTTCTAAATATCGGACAATTTCCGTATGTAGAATATATGAAAAATAATTTAATATTAGTAGTAATCTTTAAAAAATAACTATTCTACTAATATTATAAACGTGAAAGTTTGTATGTATGGATGGATGGTTGTTACTTTTTCACGCAAAGACCAAGAAACTGTAGCCAGTTCGATTTGTTGCAGAACTGATTATTCTGATGTTTTTTTTTTGTATATAATAAATATTTTAATTGCATTGTGTTTAATTTGTGTCGATACCTGAGTGACCAATCTTCTGACCGTTTTCTTTATATATATACTAGCTGACCCGCGCAACTTCGTTGAGAGAAACAGGTAAAAAAAGAGACATTAGTTAAAGAGGGTGTCGCGTAGTCTATTCTTATGAAACAACTTCTAACGACAAAAATACTGAATGAAATCGGAATATTTGTTGATGAGTTACTTAGAACTGAATAATATAAACGCAGGCGAAACTGCTTGAACTTGCGAGACATTTCCAGAATTAATACATAGAAAACATTTTTTTCCCGCAAGAAAACCTTTTTGTGTACTAACGACTTTACATTAGGAGAGCCACGGGCAACAATTTTCGGAAATGTTCTACCTATATGCTGATTTTCATTAATATGTGATTAAATAACAAACGTCCAAATAACGCTAATCTCAGAGACTACAGGTTCCATTTGCAAAATTATTTTTGTGTTGATGAGTCCATTTATCGAGGAAGGCTATATAGCATCACGCTACGACCAATAGGTGCGGAACAGCAATGATAAATGTGGCAAAATCGGGGACAAAATATTTCTTTTGATTGGTTCCTTTGCGAACGCTGCGTAAGCGATTAAAGTTACGCAAAAACTATGTATTACATAATTATTCCCCTTTAAAAGTTCTAAATTAAAGTCCGCGACAGCATATGTCTATCTTTTAAGGTTAACTTATTATAATAATTTTATTGTGAAAAAACTTGATCTTAAAATGACAACTGAAAAGTATGGCCGATGATTTGCGATTTACGCATGCGCGACGTCGCAACTAGCCAATAGCGAGCGAGCTGCGTGCCCTATTCGACTAAGTAAAGATGTGTCCTTGGTAACTATACTAATATATAACTAACTAAATAGGGTATATATTTTTTTTTTCTAACTGGGGTAGTCAGAGAGGACAGATCGCCAGGCTTCGCGATCCATGCATACTTCTTTCGCTTCTTCGAGATTCATCAATCGCTTCATACAGGCACGTCTGGGTATCCGAGTACTTTTGACCTTTCCGTTTTTGAGCAATCTGCTCACGTGGTCTTCATATATAAGTCTCGGCCTACCCTGACGCCTTCTACCCTCTAGTTTTGAACAATATATAAAAAAAAAATGGACATTTGGCGGGAAGAGTGACAAGTGTTGACGCTTGCTTTATATTATTTTTTAAAACTAGTGCATTTATCTTGTTTTATGTGCGGGAGTGGTGGTTTCTTGGACATAAAAGTTGTGTTAACGTGCTATAGTGAAAGACAATGATATATATGCAGTAAAATGCTATTTTCTCTCTTGCCGCGAAACGTCCACTGACAACCTTAGTATAAGAATCACCATTATACTGAGGGCAAGGACCAGGACGGACAACGAGGACACGACATCGACTGGACAGGACTAATTAGAAGATAAGATTGAAGAAATATAATATAAAAAATAAGATTTGGCTAAAAGGTCTTAGAAACCAGGCCATTAAATAATTATTAAAAAAAAATGTCTTTTTTTGCATAGACCATTTCAACGGCGCTTACAAAATGTCATACACTAAAACTAAAGAAAAAAATTGTATATTTAAAGTGACCATCGGTTCGGAACGCGGCCCACCTGAGAAGAACCGGCAAGAAACTTAGGAAGGCTTTTTTTTTGATGGCCTATTTACAATTTAATAAATTATGACTATAATATTTTATTTGCCAGCAGATCATTTCCAGGCATCCCTGTCCTGTAAATAGTCTTGAATAGAGTAATAACCTTTTTCACAAAGCTTTCTTTTAATAAACTTTTTAAATTTATTTAATGGTAAATTTCTCAAGTCACAGGGAAGCTTGTTGTAAAAGCGTATACAGTTACCCTGGAAAGAATCGCCAATCTTATGCAGCCGACTGTGGTGAACTAAAAGATTGTTTTTATGTCTAGTGTTTATATTATGTATATCACAGAGTTTAGTAAAATGTGATAGATTTTCTGGACATACATAAGATTGGCAAAAATGTATTGTGATGCTACGGTTAGAATATTTACTTCTTTGAATTTTTCTCGGAGGGAGACTCTGGGGCCCAAATTATATATAGCGCGTACAGCCCGCTTTTGAAGAACAAAAATGTTATTTACATCTGCAGCACTCCCACAAAGGAGAATACCGTAAGACATAATACTATGAAAATAGCTGAAGTAAACCATTCTAGCCGTATCTACATCTGTTAGAGTCCTGATCTTTTTTACAGCGTATGCAGCCGAACTTAACCTAGAGGCCGTCTTTTCTATGTGCGGGCCCCACTGCAAATTGGCATCAATAGTTATACCAATGAACACAGTTGATTCCACAAACTCTAACACTTGTCCATTAAGTTGAACATTGGCCGTAACTTGTTTTACATTTGGTAGAGTAAATTTAATACATTTAGTTTTGTTTTCATTTAGGCAAAGATTATTTGAGCTGAACCAATGAACTACTCTCGTGATTGCATTGTTTACATCGTCATAATTATCTAATTGTCTTCTAATTTTAAAAATCAATGAGGTATCATCTGCAAACAAAACAATCCTATTCCTGTCCCCTACATAAAATGGTAAATCATTAATATAAATGAGGAACAAGAATAGCCCAAGTATCGAGCCTTGTGGCACACCCATTGTAACCATGGATCCTACAGAACGTGTACCATTAATATCGACCCTTTGTATTCTATTGTTCAAATATGAAGACAGAAGGTCGAGAGATTTGCCTATTATTCCATAATGATGTAATTATTTGCACAATGTTTCATGTTGAACGCAATCAAAAGCCCTAGATAGATCGCAGAATATATTCTGCGATCTATCTAGGGCTTTTGATTGCGTTCAAAGATTAGGTATACCTAATGCATCTTGCTTGTCTTCCCAGGCTTCATGAATACATTTTAATAACTCAACACCAGCATCGGAAGTTGAGCACCCTTTCGTAAAACCAAACTGTTTTGTATGAAATATTTTATGAATATCAAAATGGGATAGCATTTGATTCAAAATTATTTTTTCAAATACTTTGCTCAAAGTTTGCAGCACTGACACTGGTCGGAAATTAGACGGGTCTGTAGCGCTGCCAGCCTTGAACAAGGGTATGACTTTGCTGTGTTTCATTAAAACAGGAAATATACCATTGGAAACACAGTCATTAAACACATTTGCTAGATGCGGCGCAATGACCTCAATGATACATGATGCAGTTTTGACTGATATATTCTTCGTCAATCGTTCCCCACTCATTCGTTGGACGTGTCCAAACCAACGGAGCACGCCCTTTTCCAGCTTGACGCTGTCACTTTAATTCAAACCTGCCATATTGCGTATCACTTCGTTACGTATTCGGTCGGCCAAGGTAACGCCGCACAATTTTCGAAGTGATCGCATCTCCACAGCATTCAATTTACTTTCAAGCATCTACTGACATACCCATTTCACTACCTTTAAGCAAAGTTGGCACTAGCACTGCGTTTTGAATCGCCATTCGTGCTTCTTTTACGATGCTTTGTCGCTTTACTAACTGGGACAAAGCACCGTTAACTTGGTTTCCGGCAGCTACTCGCCGTTCTACATCCGAATCACATCTTCCATCCGCGCTAAACATACTTCCGAAAAACACAATTTCATTTACTTGCTCTAGACGTTCCTCCCGACGTCGACGACGACGTCGAAGATTTGTAATGATATGCCATCAGAACAAACTGAAGTTTCTTCGTGGAAACATATAAATGATTTGGATCTTGCAGATCCTTTCTTCAACATACCAGGACCCATTGATATGCTGGTCAATGTTAACCTTCTCGCTTCAGCTCTCCAGCCTGGTCTTGTCAAAGGCAGATCAGGGCAACCTGTTGCTGTCCGCACTGTTTTCGGCTGGATAGTGATGGGGGAGTGCTCTGTTGACATTGACTCTTCTCGATCTCGTTCTCGTAAGGGGTCCTGTGTTTTTACCAAGAGCTGTCTTATCGTATCGAGTCTGTCTTTGGAAAGCAGCATTCGGCAGTTCTGGGTATTAGAAAGGGTTGATCCTCCTAAAATTGTCATTTTATCAAAATCTGAACTGTCGTCACAGAACCGTATGGTGGCTTTATATTGTCGTTCTCCTGATGGTAGAATGTTCGTACCCTTGACATTTACCAACCCTCAGGAAAAGCCTCGGTTCTCGGGATCGCGTGAGATTGCTCTCAAGCGACTCCTTAATTTGGAGAGGAAATTTAAGGTGAACACCCTATTTCACTCAGCTTACCTTAACTTAATGGACGATTATTTAAAGTCTGGTCACATGGAAGAGGTCGAGCCTCCTTTGTCATCTGATGGTCACTTCTACTATATTTCGCATCACGGAATTTTACGTCCTGACTCTGTCACTACCCCGTTGCGTACAGTGTTCGACGCAAGCGCCAAGGACTTTGCCGGTGTGTCTCTGAATGACTCGCTGCATGCGGGCCCTAAGCTGCAGAAGAATATATTCGACCTGTTGATACGGTTTCGCTGGCATGCAATTGTGTTTACCGGAGACATCAAACAGATGTACCGCCAGTTCTTGGTCGACTTGAAGGACTGTGACTACCAACGCATCTTGTGGCGCGCGTCAACGGAAGAACCTGTTAAGGATTTTCGCCTGCTCACTGTGACGTATGGTGTGTCATGTGCTCCATACCAAGCCCTTTGGTGTATCGCTAGATTGGCTGAGGAGCTTACGTCTCGCGCTCCTCATGGCGCTGTGCTGTTTGCTAGGGACGCTTATGTGGATGACATCTTGTCAGGAGCGGAGTCAGTTGAGAGTGCCTTATTAATACAAAAGGAATTGTTAAAAATCTTGTCGTCCTGTCGTCTCTACCTGCGTAAGTGGGCGTCTAACAGTTCAGAGTTTCTTGGAAGTTGTCAAGACTGATCTTTATTCTGACCGCCTCCGTAACTTTGAGGATGCCAGTGATTTCTCGCTCAAGATCTTAGGATTATCGTGGCTCCCCAAAGATGACACGTTTACCTTCAATACAGTTTTCCATGAATGTCGCTGCACTAAGCGATCGATTCTCTCTGATATAGCCAAGATTTTCGATCCCTTAGGTCTTCTGTCGCCTGTCGTGTTTTTCGTAAAATATTTAATACAACTTCTATGGCTGTCTGGAGTAAATTGGGACAGTGAGGCGCCTATTGCTATCGCGCAAGAGTGGCGCAAGTTCAAGTAGCAACTTTCGCTTCTCTCCTCTCTGTCTATCCCTCGCAGAATGATAGATGTTTTCGTATCGTTGCAGCTCCACGGATTTTGTGACGCCTCGGAGAAGGGCTATTGTGCCGTCATTTATTGTCGTGTCGTTAGAAATGATGGATCCTTTGCCGTGCGCCTTTGCTGCGCCAAATCAAAGGTAGCTCCCCTTCGTAGGTGTTCCATTCCTCGTCTGGAGCTGTTAGCTGCTGTTTTGTTAGCGGACTTGGTCGTATCGTTCAGGGACGCCCTTAAGGAATTCCATACCTTGGACGAAGTCTACGCTTGGTCGACTCGAGTGTCGCCCTGACCTGGATCCGATCATGTTCGGCTACGTGGAAAACTTTCGTGGCCAACAGGGTGGCTGACATACAAGAAAAGATTCCCCCTGAGAATTGGCACCATGTGTCTGGATCTGAGAATCCGGCAGATTGCGGTTCCCGCGGTCTGTTGCCTGCTGATCTCATCCAGAATTTAACATGGTGGGCGGGGCCATCTTGGCTTTCCAACAACCAAGAGACTTGGCCCCGATCGGAAGCGTCCTTGGAGTCACTCGATCAAACTGTTTCAGCCGAGCAAAAAATTTATAGCTTAACAGCTTTAAACGTATCGTTTGTCGATGAAATCTTAAACAGATTTTCGACACTCAAACGAATCCTACGCATATTGGCGTATTGTTTTCGCTTTATCCACAACTTGAAAGGTCGTTCCTCAAGGAAATTAGACCAGTTATCGTGTGAGGACATTAACAATGCCCTCTTATTTCTCGTGAAGCACGTTCAAGAATGTATGTTTGCATCGGAGATTCGCTCCTTGTCGAAGGAGGATTCCTTTAGTGCCCTTTCGAAGCCTATGCGAAAATTGTCTCCTTTTTTGGATGAGCATGGTCTCCTCAGGGTGGGCGGTCGACTTTCCAAAGGTGACCTGTCATATGATGTAAAACATCAAATATTGTTGCCTCGTGATCACAAGCTCACCAGGCGTATTATCGAAGACTACCACCAACGCTTCATGCATCCTGGATTACAAACTTTGCAAAACCTGATAGCCCAGGAGTTTTGGATTCTTTCCCCAAAGAGGGCTATTCATGCGGTGGTTTCATCATGCATAAAATGCTTTCGTGTCCATCCGCGAGTTGTTGCCCCTCCGTTCATGGCCAACTTACCAGCTTATCGCATCAATCAGCTAAAACCTTTTTCGCCTTCAGCGGTCGATTATGCGGGACCCTTTAATATTAGCTTGGGTCGAGGTCGAGGCTTGCGCACTTTCAAGGCTTATATATGTGTATTTGTGTGTACCGGTACCAAAGCAGTTCATTTTGAACTTGTGTCTGAGTTGACCTCCGAGGCTTACATAGCCGCATTAAGGCGATTTATAGCGAGCGAGGCGTGGTCGTTGCTCCAGACTCGTTTCTGACCAAGGGAAAAATTTTGTCGGTGCTTGCAATATTATCCGAGAGTATTAACTCTATGATATGTTCTGCTTGCGACGCCTTTGACATTAGTCAAAGGCGTCGCAAGCAGAACATATCGATTTCGCCTTCAACCCCTTGGTAGTCAACATTTCTCGGGTTTGGCTGAGGCTGGGGTAAAGTCTGTGAAGACACATTTATCGCGTGTGATAGTGTCACAACGTCTTACATACGAGGAATTTTATACTGTCCTCACACAAATAGAGGCCATGTTGAACTCGAGACCTCTATCTCTGGTTAGTTCAGATCCAAATGACTTTTCTGTTTTGACTCCTGGTCATTTCCTCACTCTGGAGCCCCTCTCTATTTTACCTGAGGAAAATGTCGTTGATTTGAAAATAGGTACTCTACAGAGGTGGAAATTGATACAACGGATTCATCAGGATTTTTGGCGCAAATGGCACATCGAGTACTTGCATACCCTGCAACAGCGTCATAAGTGGTACAATAAGCATAATGAAATCTCTATTGGAACTCTTGTGCTAATTGTCAACGAGCAATGCCCTCCAATGAAGTGGAAACTAGGTCGCGTAATAAAGCTTTACAAGGGCGATGATGGTGTTTGTAGGGTTGTTACAATTCGAACCGCGACTGGAGAGTTGAAACGCCCGGTAATTAAATTGTGTCCTTTGCCTTTGGAGTCATAAATAATCTGTTATGTGTTATCTCGTAGTTTAGGTTTAGTTAGTTAAGAAAATACCCACATCCAATGTGAATTATAGTAGTTCATTTATTCGTGTTCAAAATACGTTGTATTTTGGCGGGCGGAATGTTAATAATTGTAATGGGCAATTTTTAGTTTGTCGCCTGGCAACACTTATTACGTTGGTATTTTTTAAAATTATAAAATCTTCGTCGGGTTGTCGTAGAAAAGGTAACGTAGCATATCGATTGTCGTTTTTCTCGTGCGCGTATCAAATGCGCTATATTGTCGAAATAAATAAATATTGTGTCGTGTTTATTGTAAAATAGATTCAGTGATCTGAAAAGAATTGTGCTAAACATCACACTTCCTATATATGCTGGTTCCGTTAGGTAGATATAGGTAACCTACATTTCCTAAGGTAAGTCGCGACGAGCTGAAGGTTTGTGGGGCCTGTGTGCTTGATGGGACTGTGATCTTCAAGAGGTTCACGAAGATAAATAGGGTGATTTTAGTAATAGTTCTAAACCGGATTACACTGAAAATGGTGTTAATTTTATCGTGTCGGAATTTTACAATTTGTTTCGCTAAATTTATTATAATATATTCATTTTCGTAAATACAGTCCATTCATATACAGATATTAAACCTTATCATTTTTACTACGTTAGTTGGCTTCAGCATTTCATGAAGATTATTAGTCCCTTTACCCTTTTAACAACATCAAAATAATGCAAATCAAATTGACACAGCCGAACAGGCGTACTGGAGAGCGGAGAAGTAATCAACGAATTTCGAAAATCCATCATCATCCGAGCGTCTGTCCCAGTTGCGTCTCTCGACTCCCGGGGTCCGCTTTCCTGCATTTTATCCTCCACTTCGCACGGTCGTCGGCATTCCTTGCAGTGAGACCATTGACACGCATGTCATCCCTTACGACGTCAAGCCAGCACTTCTTGGGTCTTTCCCTCTTACCGGGACATGGCCAGATATTTGTTTCGTTTCCCACGTAGCCCAGCGGTTGCCGCAAGACGTGACCATACCAACGAAGGCGACACTCTTGCAACTTGTCTGCAATGTCACGAACGTGAAGGCTGCCGCGGATACGAGAGTTCCTCACGCGGTCCAGCCGCGTGACTCCACACATCCACCGCAGCATCTACATTTCCGTGACACGCAGCTCCTGCTTGTGTCGCTCCAATATTGGCCACGTTTCACTACCATGTAAAAGGACAGCTCTAATGATGGTTTTGTAGACCTGTCCAACCGGATCGGCATTTTAGGGTCACAAATGACACCGGTCATCTCCCGCCATTTGGCCCACGCGGCAGCAATGCGTGACTTGACATCGCAATCGATGTCACTGGACGTGTGAAAGAGATCCCAGGTATTTAACCTGGTCCGTGCGCTCGACCAAATCACCACCTATGCGGACGGATGAGGGATCTGTCGAATTTCGAAAATGTTCATATATTATTGTGTATTTAATAAACGATGGGATTAAATGGGTGCTACGGGGTTCGAAGTATGTCACGGGCGAAGTTTCGGGCTGGCGGGTCAGCTAGCCCATAACATTTTATATTCCTACATTTCTGAATTAATTTTTTTTATTTCCTAATTTTATTCCTCAACTTTGAATAAAATTTACATAAGTTTGGCAAAACCCGCAAATCGAGAAAGCTCAAGAAGAAAGAGAAAAAAAGGTAAAGGCGGTATGCACTCAGTTTCCTTTGCCTACCCAAGATGGGCGAAAACAACAACAACTGAACTGACAACAACAAACAACAATCAATATTAGAAATTGCGTGTTGTTTATTATCTTGTTATTATTGATATTCATTAGTTTATTCTCATAAATTAGTATACTATCTATGGAGTTCATTATTTACCCAAACTTTTGTTATTCATTGCTAAGAATATTATAAATTATCTGTTTTAAGATTTTGTTTAGCAAAATAACTGCAAGGTGAAACAAACGGAAGTTCTTGAACATGGAAAGCCTTTCGATCTGTCGAATTTGCCTCGCGGAGAAACTTCGCTTACGTGAGGTCGTGGGCACACATCTGCAAGAAATGTATCAGTCTTTAACATTTATGCCGGTAAGTGATAGGAAATTATAAAGAGAATTCCCTTTTAGGAAAGGTTTCGCAATGAAGTTTTTCACAACGAATGCCTTATTTGGATATGTATGCGCTCTGCTAGCTCGGCGTTAAGCGATCACTGCTATAAGTTACACAGTCCTTAAATGCGTGACGGTTTTGATGCATTTGCTATATCAATTACACGGAGGTCTTGAAAATTTCAATAGCAAGTAGTCATAACTGTCTAGTACAAAAGACCCAATAGGGTCGAAGTGCTAGGGTAAAACCAACCCCAATAACAAGATAAGAAGTCATAACCGTCACAACAGTCATTTAGGAATATGATCAGAGCCACCTATAGCTACTTAACAAATGTGATACCAGATGACTATTAAAATATAGTGAAGATTTTAACTTGTTTCAGCATGGTTCAGGTAGGTTTGCCCTGGTTAGGCAAAGGTCACATGTTTGATTCCCGTCTCAAACCAAGTTGTCTTTTTTCACTTTAATAAATATTTATGTGTAGGTTCTCTTACTGTTTTTACCATTACCTCATACATTAGTCAGCAGGTCCACCAAGCACAGCAAAGCTGTCTTGGACCATCCATCAAACAGTAGATGAGGACATAGCAAAGAAAAGGAAAATTCAAAACAAAACCCTGTACCGATACGCTTACTATCTGTACTGATCAGCTTATTACTGTAATACCTAACATTCTCCTGAAATGGAGGCACACAATAGGAATCAAAGGACCTAGAAGGGCGGTCTCTTCTAGGACCTTTAATTCCTATTGTACAGGATGTGGAAGGCGTTGAACTGTTGGGTGCAGCATAAATCGGGACAGGTCTAAGTCGACCAGTAAAGTGCCACAGGCTTATTTAATGGATTAGGCACAGCCGAACGGATGAACCGATCCCGAAGTTTGCCATTAATTTCGTACATCTGCCTAAGCCAATGCCATTGTGCTAGCGACTAATACATTCACTCTTCAATTGCTCTCAAACCCTATCTGAATTTAGAGCATAGAGTGCACTTTTATTTGATTGCTAGAAGAATAACTTATTGTCACGCCTTTATCTCCGAAGGTGTAGGCAGAGGCATACTATACACCCACATTTCATCGTATCATATTTGTCCCACGTAACAGGTGGTGAACCCAGTTGAAATGGGCAGGTGACCTGCTGTTGAAATTTTCATGCCATATAGGGCTTTCCTGCCCGGCTTCGCCCGTGACATACTTCGAACCTCGTGGCACCCATTTAATCCCGTCGTTTATTAATTTTCCAAATTTGTTAATTACTTCTCCGCTCTCCAGTACCTACGCACGGCCCGGCCCGATCGAATTATGGTTACACGAAATTAATTTCTTTGAGCATTATTTTGATTTTGCTATAACTCGTAAGATATTCATTTAATTTTCAAGGTGTAAAGAGACAAAATAATCTTCATGAAATGCTGAAACCAACTAACATAGTAAAAATAATAAGGATTAATGGCATATTTGTGTAAATAGCCCTCAAATTACCATTTTATAATAGATGGTTTTTTTAAGTATTACAATGGATATAGTATGTTATTCTGAAAAGATAGACATATACCGTCGCGAACTTTTTTGTAGACCTACATTAGATACACAATTGCACCATACATTATTTTGTTATATCTCAAAGGGTTAAGACAGCGTTTTCGTTGAAACCTCCCAGACAGCTTATTTTTCCGACATCCCCAACAAATATGGTTATAATTTAGTCAATGCATACAAAAGCTTAACAAATTATACATAAAAACCTTCCTTATGAATAACTCTAACTATTAAAAAAAACCGCATCGTAATTCGTTGCGTAGTTTTAAAGATCTAAGCATACATAGGGACAGACAGCGAAAAGCGACTTGGTTTTATAATATGTAGTGATTCAACCAAGCTAAACGACTGCCATTTTACTAGCAATCGAGACCAACTGCTTAACGTGCCGTCTGAGGTACGGAAACGCTTGCAAATGTAAATGCCACAAAGTGGTCACACATACAAGGACCAGCTATAGCGAAAGTTGCTTAACGCAGAGATCGTTTACAGAACAGTAAGTTGGTAGGGCAGGGCCACTAGCGCTTTTTGCTAGAAGCAGATATTGTTTGACTTTTGATTTTGGGCATTGTTGGAAGGAAACCGCCTAACCCGTTAGGCCACCTCATTCCCTCCTCCATTGGTCATTAGGGCTACGTATCACTAAACGCCCGCAACGATCGTAACACCCAAAGTATCGTTCCACCTAAGACTCGTGGTCGTTGCGAGCGATCGTATGACGTCATACATGATGTCACTTTTCGCGACCTCATGACGCCCACGAAATATAGGTGGGTCCAAGTGGGCTTACAAGGCTCAACATGTGCGTTTCACTTATGAATTAGACCAACGCCCGCGGTCCATTTACGTTAGTGGAACGGCAATTTCATCGGTCGCAGTCCTGGGCGTTGCTGGCGATAAGTGGAACGCGCCCTGAGAGGAAGCGTTAAGCTACATCGGAAGTTGCGCTCGCACTCCAGTAATAAGTGCCAGCGCAGCTTCCGACGTACCTTGAGGCTCCTCTTGAAAAAGGACCTCGGTTATGTCCGAAACTATTCGGGCTATCCCGAAATTTACATGTGAGTAAAACAGTTTATTTAATAATAACACTTCACTACTAGTAAAACACTTTGTGTTTCACAGCTTATTTCAGGAAATAGACCAACAGTAATCTGTTATATCTGCTGGGCAAGACTCAAGAACTGCTACCAGTTGAGAAAAGTCGCTCTTCACAGTGAGCAGCTATTCTCACTGATGCTGAATAATAATGTGGTGAGCCTTGAAACTTTTATAATATCTCGGAAACATTTAAAAACAGTTCGACTGCCTCTGTAGCGCGGTGGGAGTGTATCCGACTCCTACGCAAGAGGTCTTCGGTTCGATTCCCACCCAGGATAAAACATTGTGTGATGAGCACGATGGTTTATTCTGTGTCTGGGTGTTATTTATCTATAATATGTATTTATTTATTTATCTATCACGCCTTATCCCCAAAGGGGTGACAGAGGCATATTATATGCCCTCTTTTCACCATGTGTATTCCTGTCCCACGTAATAGGTGGTGAGCCCGTTGCCATGTTGAAAATGGACAGGCGAAGGTCGTGGCGACCTGCTGTTTAAATTTTTCAAGCCGCCCATAAGGCCTTTAATTGGGCTTTACGACTGCCATGTTACTGACTACCGGAATCAACGGCTTAACGTGCCTTCCGAAGCACGGAAACGCTCGCAAATGTAAATGCCACAAAGTGGTTACCCGCAGTGATCGTTTTGAAAAGTGGGCGTATTGTAATCTTCTGCCTACATCCTCTGGGAAAAAGGGGTGGCTTTATATATATACTAGTTAACGCCCGCGGCTCCGCACGCGTGGTGAAGTTTTTCCGTTCCCGCTTCCCACAGGAATTTGTTCCCGGGATAAAAAGTAGCCTATGTGTTATTCTGATGTGCTATATCATTCTAAAGTTTCATGAAAATCTATTCAGTAGATTTTGCGTGAAAGAGTAACACAACAAACATCCATTCTTGAAAACTTTCGCGTTTATAATATTAGTAGGATGTATGTGATTTTTTTTTTTGTTTCCAGCGGGCACCTTTGCACCTAGTAAAAGCCCCCGGTACTAGCAGATTGGATGTAACAGAAGTGATGATACTAAACATGGGGCACGAAGCGCTATGTGATAAAGACCGCGAAATGAAAGTAGAGCCTCCTGACGAAGACACTAAAGTGAAGGTGGAACATGAAGAAGGTATGTTTTCTTGTTAGAGTCCCGTACCTCAAAAGGAAAATAGTAGATTATGGTACAAGATTAGTAGTAGTTTAAGTAAAGTTGGTGATTACCGCTGACACGCTATTGAGTCAACAATACACACGTGTATCATACGACGTTTTTCAATACACTTATGAATAATATAATACTATATAAAACAAATAAGGTTTTTTTAGCTAAAGGTTTTTTTTGTGTTAAAGTTGTTACTTAAAGTTTTAAACAGAGAGAAGTCAAAAGTTTTAGTTGAGTGAAACTTTTGTTTATTATACACGAACAAGATGAAATTTTCTATTTAAATTGAACAAATTGTACGGGACGACTTGAAGATCGCATAGTACTATGATACCTACGTATCTATAGACTAGTACGTACAGTCTAACTTTTAAACTATCGCGTTGCATACTATCAGTATATTTGTTAATAACGGGGCTAAACGCAGTCAGCCTGTGACCACGGCCGGTGCAACCTGGTCGAAACGTCAGGCACCAAAGGTATGTGGAATAACCGCGTTTAGCCCCGTTATTAACAAATATACTGATAGTACGTACAGTACTTGTGGTTTCGATTTGTTTTGTTTACATGTTTTATTATATAGTCTTTTTGTTGATTTTATATTTTTTATAGATGTGTAATAACGTAGTAAATAAGAAAATACATAGTTTATATATTTTTAATTAAATTTTAAGGTAGAAGTCGACAAAAATGTGCCGCGGCTCTCGTTACGGTAAAGTTTCGAAGTAGCTTAGTAAAAATTTGTAAATATTGCGTAATTACTATTGGTTAAAATGTAGACATTCTGATTGGACTTGTATTTTTGTCCAATAATAAATAATGCGAAAATTTAATAAATATACGACCCATTTTGGGTATCGACACAGTCAACCGGCAACAGTAACCAGGAACAGTCCTCAGGAACAGAACAGTCCACTACAGAAGAAATCCTCAAGAATCCTGAAGAATTCCTGGACCAGAAGAATAGTTCTAGAAAGAATTCACTGTGGCAGATTGTGTGGCAAGAATAAACGGTCAAGCACGATCTGGCATTGCGGTTTTCATTTAGTACTTCACCAACCCCAGTCCCACCAAACACTACAGCGGGGTAAATAGTGCTCCTCACGGTGCCCTGCTGTACATTTTTGTCCTGGTCGAGCCGGATTGTGAAGTACTGAAGATTCCAAGATGCCAGTAACCAGATCGGAGGAAAGAAGCCGCAAGCACGTGGAACAGACGCCTTCATCCTCGGGGGACACTGCCGCTTCCTTGAGGACCGGTACAACCGGATCAACAGTCACAGGGACCACCACCACGGGAGTCACAGAACAGACAAGATTATTAACCCCCATGGCATTGGAGTCCACATCAAGCCTGGTTGAAGCCATCACCACGCCGCCGCCATGCGTCGCTTCGGTCCTCACAGACGCCACCGCCGCCGCCGCCACCCGGTCTGCCGCCGCCGGAACTGTCGTCGCCATCTCGACTGTCACCGACGCCGCCCTGCTCTCCGCTCATACAGAAGAATCGACTGCGGAAAGGAGGGTGCCGGCAACGTACAGAACAGAAGCTCCTTTATATATGGAACAGAATAAAGGAGCACCTGGTCTGCCGGGCCCAAGAAGACAACAGGACCACCTCGCCACCAAAACCCGAAAAGGGGGTAAGGGGGGGTCAACTCGCAGCAAGAACAAGACTTACAGAATTGCAAAAGCAAAAGAAGAGCTCCTGCGACTACAAGTTGAACTAGCAACAGCGCGGATAGCCACGATGGAAGCCGAGGACTCCGAGGATGAAGAGGACAACTAGACCTCATCGAGCAGCAGAACAGAAGCCAACGAACGTGTCGACCACTGGTTGAAGACCCATGAACAACCACCCAAGCCTACGGTCACCAACGAAACGGACCACCCAGCTAAGACTCCCGTAGTCTCAAGACAAGACGCAGAGAAGCAAGACGAGGAACCGTACTCACAGTCAAGGCATCCACCGACGGTTGCCCAGCCTGACTTCGCAGGACTAGCCGCAGCAATCACCAGCGCTGTCAAAGCCGCACAGCGCCCGAAGTTTATAGAGCTGCCCTTCTTCAGCGGGTCACATCAAGAGTGGTTACCCTTCCGTGCCGCCTACTACGAGACGGAGCACATGTTCTTAGCGGTCGAGAATACCAACAGACTACGGAGAAACCTTAAAGGGTAGGCAAAAGAAGCGGTCGAGGGCCTATTTATCACCAGCGCTCACCCATCCGAAATAGTGAAGACCCTGGAGTCAAGATTTGGAAGACCAGAATCCATAGCAATAATGGAGATGGAAGCACTTCGAGGTCTACCACGATTAACAGAATCGGCACGTGACATCTGCATCTTCGCCACGAAGGTCTCCAACATAGTAGCAACATTGAAGACACTGGGCTGCATCAACTACATGTACAACCCGGAAGTCTCGAAGACCGTAGTCGACAAGCTCACACCTACGCTGCGATACAGATTCTACGACTTATTTTATTTGCGCCCGGACTTGCTCTCGCTGTGTAGGTACAAAAAAACTAATTAGTATCACATGCAAAGTTTAGACAATTGACGAGTCGTTTATGAACGTAAGGAGTTTATGCTGGAAATAAAGTCAAACTTCCATTAAAAAAATAACATTCCATTGCTACAAATATTCAAAGGCTTTAACTGGCAGTATGTTACAGTATGTAAGTTTGTAGACAGAAATATGTAGGTATTTAATTCCAAAAAATTTTTCAATTTTGAGAAATCAAACAATAAAAACAATTTAGCACTCGTGCAACTAGGAGATACCTACGTGTAAAAGTCGTGCGTAGGCTAGGTAGTGATTTTGAAAAATTACTACGGATCTCCAAATTCATGGGTCCACCATTTTTAGATTATGAAGTTAATAAAAAACAGTGAAACGGACTAAAAGGTAACATAATACAATGAAGGTATTTATTTTTATAGCATTCTAATAACAGGGTCACGACTTTTTAAGTCAATAGGCAAAGTTTTGTTACAAATTTACTAAAAATAATGTTTTGCTCTATGTGAAGCAAAATATTTTTTAGATAAATACACCGCAAAGAGTGGGCGCTTCAATTATTTGCTAAGAATATATACACATATTCACAGTTTACTTACCTTCGCAATGAAAATTCCGCTTCATTTTGCACTAAAAATCAGTTAAAAGTTTTGCACTCAACTCCGCCATTTATTTTAGTAAACACAACGCATTACACTATGTTTATTTGATCCCTTTGAAAAGGGAATATCTTTCTTAATTCATTTAACAAATTATAAGAAAAAACTAAGGAAAAATATATCCTTAGACGCTGTAATTTCCTATTGTAGATCCATACTGCAACTGAAGGCGTTACAATTTACCTTATTACCACCCTCTAACCGCTAAAACCGTAAGCAAGTTACATCTTAGATCTACTATACCCCTCCCGGAGTTTATATTCATTAATTTACTCTCTTTATAACACTCAAAGAGTCAGTAAGCTGCACGTAGCTCTACCGTACCGCTTAAGGAGTTAATGGTCACCAAAATACTACTCTTACAGCGCTTTAGGTCTCAGTTAGCGCTACTGTTCCTCCACAATTGCTCTTCTATACCTCTTAAATTCATTCTATAACTCCACTACATTGCTATAGTGGAACCTAAGATCATAAGAATTTGTGCCCAATCCGGGGGTATAGTAGAGTTATAGCTTGCTATAACTCCTATGTGATAGCACTTATTGATGACCTTAGGATCTCTATAGCTCTTTTATATATCTGTTCTAACTCTTATAGTAGCGCCTAATGTTAGTTGGGCTCAGTTTCAACCTCGGCCTCACCCGCATCCCATCGAAACTTCTCGAAGGAAAAATACCAACGAAAAGAGAAGCTTTGAAGATAGTAATGTCTTTATTTGACCCGCTTGGTCTTGCGTCACCCGTCACCATAAGAGCAAAACAACTGCTGCAGGAAGCCATACTTCCTGCAGAGGGACAGCTTGGGACACCGAGATTGACAACGACTTAGCCGAAGAAAGGAAAAATTGGATGGCTCACCTGAACAGTCTACGTAACGTTTCAATCCCACGACAGTATCTTCGCTACAGTGACACTACTTCGCTACAGCTTCACGTATTTACCGATGCCAGCGAGTCAGCATACTCCGCAGTCCTATTCTGGAGAACGGAGAATGCCAGCGGCGAAGTCAACCTGTCGCTAGTTATGGCCAAAGCGAAAGTAGCACCGTTGAAGTTAACATCGATCCCAAGACTAGAATTACAAGCAGCCGTTATGGGGACAAGACTTGCGGAAACAGTAATAGAAGAGCACGAGAGGAAGCCTGACTGCAAGGTGTTCTGGACAGACAGCAAAACAGTGCTCACCTGGATATGAACCGGTTCAAGGTCGTATAAACCCTACGTTGCTCATCCGCTAGCAGCTATAGAAGAGAGCTCCAACGTCAACGAATGGCGCTGGGTGCCTACCAAGAAGAACGTGGCAGATGATGCCACTCGCGACGTCCCAGCTGATTTCGGAAAGAACCATCGTTGGTACAAGGGCCTAAACTTCCTCTACGAGACAGAAGATCTTTGGCTTACTGAACTACAGACAGCGGAGCAACAGATACCTACTGATGAAGAGAAAACTCATCACATCAAACTGAAGACAGAAAAGAAGCTCGCAAACAGCCTACAGGATGTCTCTCGTTTCTCAAACTGGGATAGACTTCGGTATACAACAGCAAGTCCTACAGTTCATTCGACTTTGCAGACCACATAAACAGGTAGTCTGCTACAAGAGGACCAAGAAAAATACAGAGGAGGATTCAACATGGCAGAAAACAGTCAAACCCTCCGTCACTCTGACTAAATTGAAGAAAACAGCGTCACTACTAAATAAACAGTTCCTCCGAACCTCCGCAGAAGACCTCAGATTGGCCGAAGAATTATTAATGCGTGCCTCACAAGAAGACTCTTTCGCCGTCGAAATAGAAAATCTTAAGAATGAAAAACCGATCGACATGGAGAGTCGTCTTCGACAGTTGAGCATCGTGTATGAAAGCGGAGTCATCAGATTGAGAAGCCGTATCCAAGCCGTTCAAGGCATCACAGAAGAACTTAAAAGCCCTATGATCCTTGACGGTGCACACCCAACAGTCAAACTCTGGGTACAGGCAATACATCGTCAGCTACATCACTCTGGAGTCGAAGCTACAGTGAACGAGTGCAGACAGCAATATTGGGTGCTAAGAATAAGACCCATCACTCGCACTCTACTCCGAAGCTGCCTGTTCTGCCGAATGAAGACTCAAGCTCCGCCTCACCCGAGAACAGGAAACCTGCCGGCGTGTCGCCTAGCTCACCACAAGCGACCCTTCACATACACAGGGGTTGATTACTTTAGTCCCCTCACAGTGACCGTCGGAAGAAGTCACCAGAAGAGATACGTGTCAATATTCACTTGCCTCACCACCCGAGCCATACATTTGGAAGTCGCTGCCTCGCTCAACACGGACTCTGCAGTGATGGCCCTAAGAAGAATGATGGCACGCCGTGGTTGCCCTACAGAAATCTGGTCAGACAACGGCACCAAACTAAAGGGAGCAGACAAAGAAATTCGACGTGGCATCGACGAAGCAACGCAGGCAGAAGCAGCCAAGAAGACAATCTCATGGCGCTACATCCCCCTGGAGCCCCATTTATGGGGGTGGGGGTGGCTTGGGAACAAATGGTCCGCTCAGTGAAGACGGCCTTAACAGCAACGTTACATGAAAGCTTTCCTACAGAAGAAGTAAGAAAGCTGGCGGGCTTCACAACGCCTAGCAGACCTCTTTTGGACACGTATCTCCCTGAGCTTCAACACCGGCGGGAGCCCCACGGACGAGGACAGCCAGTACAGAACAACGACGTCGTGCAGATAGTCGACGCAAACCTTCCTCGCAACGTGTGGATACGAGGCCGAGTTATCGCCACGTACCAGGGTACGTGGCGCACGATGTTGTCCGGTCCAGGAACCGGACAACATCGTGCGCCACGTAATGTCCACTGTCAGAACATCGTGCGGACAGTGGACATCGCGACCAAAGGAGGCGTCCTGCGGCGGCCGGTGAAGAAGCTGATAGTACTACCCGTGTCAACAGACGTCGCGCCCGTACTCGAAGATAATGCAACATAGTTGCACGGCGGGAGAGATGTACGGGACGACTTGAAGATCGCATAGTACAATGATACCTACGTATCTATAGATTAGTACGTACAGTACTTGTGGTTTCGATTTGATTTGTTCACATGTTTTATTATATAGTTTTTTTGTTGATTTTGTATTTTTTAAAGATGTGTAATAACGTAGTAAATAAGAAAATACATAGTTTATATACTTTTAATTAGATTTTAAGGTAGAAATCGACAAAAATGTGCTGCGGCTCTCGTTACGGTAAAGTTTCGAAGTAGCTTAGTAAAAATTTGTAAATATTGCGTAATTACTATTGGTTAAAATGTAGACATTCTGATTGGACTTGTATTTTTTTCCAATAATAAATAATGCAAAAATTGAATAAATATACCACCCATTTTGGGTATCGACACAGTCAACCGGCAACAGTAACCAGGAACAGTCCTCAGGAACAGAACAGTCCACTACAGAAGAAATCCTCAAGAATCCTGAAGAAATCCTGGACCAGAAGAACAGTTCTAGCAAGAATTCACTGTGGCAGATTGTGTGGCAAGAATAAACGGTCAAGCACGATCTGGCATTGCGGTTTTCATTTAATACTTCACCAACCCCAGTCCCACCAAACACTACAGCGGGGTAAATAGTGCTCCTCACGGTGCCCTGCTGTACACAAATATTAATTTATTTGTTCTATTGAACGCGATGTTTTTTGTATCGTTTTTTTAATGCAAATCAACCAATATAATAAAAAAAATCTATTATACCACATATATCGTGTATAATAACAATCAAATAACCAGTTTGTTAATAAGTACTTTCATTATGCGCCACTTGCGGTGAGATAAGAGCCATATTATGAGTAAGTGTATTGAAAAAAATATGTGTTTAAAGAGTACACAGGTAAGAAGTGAAACTTTTTTACGACGTTTTTTACAGCTATACTAGATGACCCTCACGGCTTCCCCCGTGGTATAGTTCGAACTCCCGTCGCACCTATTTAATCCCGTCACTCTCGTCACACTCAACAATTTGCCCGATTTGTCGACATTTATGACTACTGCTCCGCTCTTCAGGGTAGTAGCGTGATGAAATATAGCCTATCTTTCAAGTTGGATCAAACTGCACACGGTGTGCAAATTTGATTAAAATCGGTTAAGAAGTCAACAACAAACAACGTGACACGTAATTTATATATATTAATAAAAGATAATTTCTATCATACTTCGATAAAGAAGTTACACTAGAACGTTGCGCGTAACCGAAACACGTGACGTTTTTTTACAGCTATAAAATTTCTCTCAATGTCGATAAAGAAGTTTCACTTCAAAAAATGGAGCCCCTATAGAAACATTAGCTGATTTCTGCGTCTTCGCATGTGACATACTTTGAACTTCGCATCCATTTAGTCCCGTCGCTGTAACTTTTACCTACAAGAAAATATGATGTATGAAAATTTGCCCGACTTGTTGACATATATGATTACTGCTCCGCTCTACTAGGTAGTAGCGTGATGATATATAGCCTATAGCCTTCCTCGATAAATGGGCTATCCAACACGAAAAGAATTTTACAATTCGGACCAGTAGTTACTGAGGTTAGAGCGTTCAACCTAACAAACTCTTCAGCTTTGTATATTAGTATAGATTTACTTTTTATATTATTATTTTATTCTTGCAGTTATTGTTGAGTTACCGCTAAGAGAAAATAGCCTACAAAGCGAAGAATTGTCAGACTTAGAAGGTGATCCTCTTTCATCGGTTAAAGTAGAAACAGAGGATATCGCTAGTAAGTGTTCTATTACTCTATTTTATCGATCACGCCTTATCTGCATTAGGGGTGGCAGAGGCATACTATATGCGTACCGTGTGTATTTCTGTCCCACGTGATAAGTTCTCGCTCGTAACCTCGCTGACTTATTTTTCTGTAAACGATTGCAAATTAAGCAACTTTCTAGATTGAGTATCTTTTAATTTTTAAAATTTATTTTTTGAGTGGATACATTTTTCATTCACGAGCTGGTTCGAACCAGCGTATTCTAGTTCAACGCACCAGACGCGTTTACCAACTACACCACCGTGACCTGCTTGAAACTGACGAATTAATCCACCTCTTTACGTCTTAGCAATGTTGCACGGTACGAAAATATAGAATTGCATCTATTATTATTCGATTTGTGATGAAACCTGTCTAAACATGAGAAACAATTTTTGAAAAGCGTTGAACCAGAAGACGCTGGTTAGAGTCCAGCTCGTGACGGGAAAATTTTTCCACTTTATAAATTTTAATGTAGAATAAGTTATCATACTAATGGCTTTTCCGAAAATGGTGTATTTTTTTTTTGCATCTTATATCGGTCTACAGAAATTGTGTATCTTATCTACAGAAAATTCCGCGAACACATATGTCTACCACTTAAGAATAACATACTGGCTTACAAATAACAACAAGAAACGGGTACAGGAACACTTCACTCTAGGCGAAGCAACAGGCATATATTAAAACTAGATAGTAGATACTGCCCGCGATTACACCGTCAGGGATACAGCGTAAAGAGAGCAAGGTTTATTAACATCGGAGTTTGCCATTCTCAAAGTGTCTGCAAGGGTCCCGCCTGGGCCACCCTGGTTCAGAAAATGATTATACGGTAGTAGGGTAAATTTATCATCGCGTTTCCTTCTGGTACCTCCATTGGCTTACCCAACCGGAGTTAACAGTGCTTCCTCATGACTGTATGTGGCCAAGGAACGGGGTATATAACCTTAAAAGGATATTTCTGGAACCCTAGCAGCCTCCGTCTCAGAATCTAACGAACCCTGCCTGTTGTGTTGGGTGCATTCTTTCTCAAATTCTATTTTATTTATAATCAGACAAAAAAAGAATACAGAATTAACAATCGTCATGTAGCATTAAAAAACCACTAAGGCTTGTAGTAAATGCTACAATAGTCTACATGCACGTACGAGATAACAATAGAACTTAGGATACACAATGAATACACACTACATAAGTAACAAATAATTACACAAATTTTCTAGAATTATAGGAACACAATGGTGCTAATTCTTTTGTTGAGACCACTAAACTAAATTTCTCTAAAATTTCCTTATTTTTATTAAGAGATTGCCGTTGTAACGTGAAAAATGTACATAGACAGTCGATTGTAAATACATGCCGACTAACTTGGTGATTGAACTGCCTATGTACATATTTCACGTTACAACGTTTTACACGTTTTCACGTTTCAAACGGTTACTAAAATTAATAAACGTCCCAATAAAATTAGACTTTTCACTAAAATTAGACTTCACCTAAATAGGTGACGGCTAATTTTAGTTAAAACGTCTAAATTTTGAGTGACGTTAAATTTGTATCTGATATCACTAAAATTCATTTTATGTGATAAAATTCAACAAAAAGTGAAAATGTACATAGACAGTTCAATCACTAAGTTAGTCGGCATCTAAATACATGTTTTGTTGAATTTTATCACATAAATGGAATTTTAGTGATGTCAAATACAAATTTAGTGTTGTTTATGATATCACCAAGTTTAGTTCGACATAAAAACAGAATAGCATTTGGCAATCTCTCAATAAAAATAAGAACATTTTAAAGAAATTTAGTTTAGTGGTTTCAACAACAGAATTATTACCAATGCCAGTATAGATAGGTGGGTTTACATATTTTCGAGAAAGTGGGATTTGAGTTTAGATTTAATATTCGATGGTGTAATTATATTTCTTGAATCGAGGGGTAATTCGTCACATGTCGCACCGTTACTTCGGGATCTACCTCTGTGACGACTTTGGTGGGACGAGCCTGTGCGCTGTTTCAACGTACATTCCACTGGGACCTCTTGCGCCGAGAGCGTCTTCGGTTATGCGAGTGATCGCTATGCCTTTTCTAACACGCTTTTATTAGTTTCACCTGTATGTTTGTTTGTTTGTATGTAACTGACACCTTTGGACTCGATTTTGCCCAACTTTAAGCGATCAGATTTACTTTAAACGTTGTAGACTTATCAACGATCGACGACAATACAATATTTTGATAAGCTTATCTCATTATCCTAATTAGGATCGCCAGGATTAATGATTGTAATACAGGTCCTCGGCGTGAGAGCAAAAGAGATAGAACAAGAGCGCGGTCTGCGCATGCGTGTACTGTGAAGTGTATTTTAACACTCTGTACATATTAAAAACGGTTTTGTAGCAAATCGAACTAAAAGGTGAAAAATAAAATATAGTTTAAAAAAACTAAAAAAACACGCTTTAATAGCAAATCGAACTAAAAATCAGAAAAACCCCTTTTAATTTATATTTCATTCAACTGTTATAAAAAGTATACTAACTCAATATGTTTCAATAATTTTCAAAAATTCTAAAATAAAAATAAAGTTATGAAACAAAAAATTAATTTCATTGTAAAAAAGCGTGGGGTGCTTTTTATATCAAACTATCTGTCCCGCCCGGCTTCGCCCGCGACGTACTTCGAACCCCGTGGCACCCATTTAATCCCGTTGTTTATTAATTTCACAATAATGTATGAACATTTTCCAAATTCATTGATTACTTCACCACTCTCCAGTACCTACGCCCGCACGGGCCGGTCGAATTATGGTTACACGAAATTAATTTCTTTGCGCTTTATTTTGAATCTGCAATAACTCGTAAGATATTCATTTAATTTGCAAGGTGAAAAGGGACAAAATAAGCTCCATGAAATGCTGAAGCCAACTAACGTAGTAAAAATGATAAGGATTAATAGCATATTTGTGTAAATAACCTTCAAATTACCGCTTTATAATTGCTTGCTTTTTAAAGTATTAAAATGGATATAGTATGTTATTCCTAAATTATAGACATATATCGTCGCGTACTTTTTTGTAGACCTACATTAGATACACAATTGCACCATATATTATTTCCTTTAGGCAGCGGTTTAGGCAGCGTTTTCGTTGAAAGCTCCCAGACGGCTTATTTTTTCCGACATCCCCTACAAATATCGTTATAATATAAAAACTTAACAAATTATACATAAACACCTTCGTTATGAGTTACTCTAACTATTAAAAAAAACCGCATCGTAATTCATTGCGTAGTTTTAAAGATCTAAGCATACATAGGGACAGACAGCGAAATGCGACTTTGTTTATAATATGTAGTGATTATCAGATGACTTGATTATATTATTATGTTGTAAACAACCTGAAATGTCACAAATGTTGTGTTGTACTAAATAAATCCAATGCATTTATACTAATTATAAATTTTGAAACGTTCTCCGTCACGTCTGGCAAATCTCACGACAATTCAACATTCAAAAATGCCTCACTTCAATACTAATATTATAAAGCTGAAGAGTTTGTTTTTTTGTTTGGTTGAACGCGGTAATCTCAGGAACTACTGGTCGGATTGAAAAAATCTTTTTGTGTTAGATAGCCCAATTATCGAGGAAGGCTATAGGCTATATATCATTACGCTACTACACTGAGGAGCAGAGCAGTAGTCATAAATGTCAACAAATCGGGCAAATTTTTATGCATCATAGCGATGGGATTAAATAAGTGCGACGGGAGGTTGAAATATTCCACGGGTGAAGCTGTGGGGGTCATCTAGTAATTAATAGACGCCCCCGTAAGCCCTAATTTATTTTTGTATTTACTGTAGTCTGGTTAAAGTAGTTTTATGTTTTTTTATTTGTCACTCAGGAAACTTTGCTCGTTCAAACTGTAGTATACCTAAAAATTATGAGGATGACCTTCTGGAAAGCCAACAAAAGAATACACCACAAGAAATGAATGAGGGTAAATCCGTTATCCAAAACACTACAAGCGGAAGTTCACGTAATAGCAGATCTGACCCTTATATGTGCAATAAGTATGTTAAATGTTTCACTCAAGAGAGTACGCTAGAGAATCACCTCCGTTCACGTACTGGTGAGAAACTTTTTCAGTGTCACATATGTAAGAAAGATTTTAATGTTAAGAGTCATTTAAATATTCATTATCGTACACACACTGGTGAGAAACCTTTCCAGTGTCATATTTGTAAGAAAGGTTTTAGTGTAAAGAGTAGTTTGCAAAGACATCAGTTTACACACACTGGTGAGAAACCGTTTAAGTGTCATAAATGTATGAAATATTTCATGGAGAAGGGAATGTTAGTTAATCATCTCAGCAAACACACTCACGATAAACCGTTTCATTGTCATGTGTGTAAGAAACGTTTTAATCGTAGGGGTACTTTAAGCACTCATCTTCGTATACACACCGGTGAGAAACCATTTCAGTGTCATATTTGTCACAAAGGTTTCAATGTAAAGAGTAGTTTCCAAAGACATCAGCGTACACACACTGGTGAGAAACCGTTTAAGTGTGTGGTCTGTAAAAAATCTTTCTATGAGAAGCGATTGTTATTAATTCATCACAGTATACACACTGGTGCGAAACCGTTTCACTGTCATATATGTAAGAGAGGTTTTACTGTAAATAGTAGTTTCCAAAGACATCAGCGGACACACACTGGTGAGAAACCGTTTCAGTGTGAAGTATGTATGAAAACTTTCAGTGGCAAGGCAATGTTAATTACTCATATGCGTGCACACACTGGTGAGAAACTGTTTCAGTGTGATGTATGTAAGAAAAGTTTTAATCACAAAAATTATTTAAGTTCTCATCTTCGTACACACACTGGTGAGAAATCGTTTCAGTGTGATATATGTAAGAAATGTTTTAAGCAGAAGCGTTATTTAGTTATCCATATTCGTACACACACTAGTGTTGTGAGCCACTTCAATAATGAGATTCTATGTTGACAAGAGAGGGCAGATTGAATAGCAGAATTTTACAGTATTGTTAGATCATAATAAATAGAATAATAAATTATATAGAGGATAGATTTAGTAAGGTATTGCAATAACATGGTACAATACAAATACATAAGAAATATCACTATGTCAAAATGTGCTAAAAAATATAATATTAAAGTTACGCAACCTAGCTTTCCTTTACCTTCTCCTTCTTACAGCCTATTAGCCACAAGACCCCCCAAACTTGTTTTAGAAACTATATCTATACTAATACACTCATTTGCAAAAAAAAACCGGGCGGTTTCGATTTTCTTCCTGGCTGAAAAAAATTAAATACCAAAAAGGTTTTAATCATTTGAACATGTTACTGGTCAGTTATAAAAGTGCCATAATGTTTATAAGAGTACATTCCAAACTCAAATTTTTGACTGAGCCTGGTTTTCAAAGAAAACAACTTTTAACTACATTTTGTGGCTCGAATTCCCTATAGTTAAATATCGACTCTAATTAACTTTTCGTCAATTTTCATTAAATTATCTGATGTCCTTGACATTTAAAAGTATTTTTATTGCTGTTTAGCAATCTAGAAAATAGTAGATAAAGTGATAAAAGTGAGCAAAATTATTGCGCTGCTTGAAGAAGGTTGCAGCCAATGCTTCGTGGCTCAGAGGCTAAATGTGAGTCGGTCGACAGTTCAAAGGACCTGGCAGCCCTATCAAGAGACCGGTTCCGTCAAGAGAAGGCCTGGTTCTGGCAGAAAGACATGTACCGAACCACGGGATGATCGTTTTCTAGTTAGTTAAGCGTTGAGAAATCGCAAATCTTCTTATGTGGACCTGTAGGAGGAGGCTTCTCGCTGCTAATATACACAGTCATCGTCCGGCACGCGGCCCTAAATTACTCCGTGGACATCGAGTTGCCAGGCTTAGCTTCGCTCGAAATTGTGTGTCATGGACTCATGAAGACTGGGATAGGGTATTGTTCTCCGATGAAGCCAGGATATCTCTGCATGGTGAAGACCGACATCGGCGAGTGCTACGTAGACGAGGAGAACGCTTTGCAGAGGCATGTTTTGAAGAAATCACACCTTATGGAGGGGGCTCTGTTATGTTTTGGGCAGGAATAAATTCTATGGATCGTACGGAGTTAGTCTTCATCGAAAACGGTACACTGACTGGACACCGATACATAACGGAAGTTCTAATTCCTTATGCACAACCCGTTTTAACCGCTCTTGGCGAAAACTCAATTTTTATGGACGACAACGCTCGCGCCCACCGGTCTGGCGATGTGGAAGCGTATATGCTAGGAGTCAGAATTCGTCTTTTGGACTGGCCAGCTAGAAGCCGGACCTCAATCCCATAGAGCATGTCTGGGACGTTCTGAAGCGACGAGTGAGATCAGTGCAGCCGGCTCCGCAGACCATCAGAGAGCTAAAGAATGTGATTACCGCGGAGTGGGAACGTATTCCCCAAGAAACCATAAAAGATATACTCGCTAGCATGCCCAGACGAATGCAAGCCGTGATTTAAGCAAGAGGGGGTCACACGCAATACTAAACTTTTATCTGCTTTTAATGCATTCAAGAAAAACAAAGAAATTAACGCGTTTCATTTTTATTTAGCGAGCAGGTACAATAATAGTGTTTTGAGCACATTATTTCTCAATAATTTAATCAAAATGTTATGATAAAACTGATGAAAACTATTCCTTCCTAATTAATTTATAAAATTCTGAGGATAACAATACCTAAAATTGTCAAACAAACTATAAAACAGTTCTTTGCTTAAGAGCCCGTTTTTTTTGCAAAAGAGTTTATTATAAAGCTACAGAGTTTGGTTGTTTGTTTGTTTGATGAATCGCTCTGAATTGGTGCATATCCGTGGTTTCATATCTAGGATGTTCATGGTTCCAACGGGAGTACCGCAGAGTTCCCATCTCGGGCCCCTCCTTTTCTTGGTGTATATTGATGATATTAAGCATGTCATTCAGTCGCCATATCAAATGTACGCCGATGACTTTAAAAATTTACCGGACTATAAATGAACAAAATGATATGAAGATACTTCAATCTGATAGTCACGCAGTGCATAAATGGTGCGTTGATAATTACATGGGTTTAAACCTTGATAAGTGTGTTCATATTAAATTCACCAAAAAGATTCACCCGCTTCAGGTAAGTTATTTCATTAATAATGTCCCTCTAAAGGAAGTATTCGGGATTTGGGAGTAGTTCTAGACAGTGCGTTGAGTTTCAGATATCACATCGACAGTATCACAAGCAAAACATCCCGACTCTCTGGCTTTATTAACCATCAAATGAAAATATTTAGGCAACCAAGTCTCACAATCCTTATTTACAACAAGTGTTTTATGTTCAACGCAATCAAATGCTTTAGAGAGATCGCAGAAAACACCAATAGCATCTTGTCTATTCTCCCAGGCGTCATATATATGATTCAGAAGTGTCACACCTGCATGAATGGTAAAACGACCCCTTGTGAACCCATACTGCTCTTTATCTAGTAACATATTTGAATTCAAATGGCGCTCGACTGCCTCTGTGGCGCGGTGGGAGTGCATCCGACTGCTACGCAAGAGGTCGTGGGTTCGATTCCCACCCAGGATAAAACTTTGTGTGATGAGCACGATGGTTTATTCTGTGTCTGGGTGTTATTTATCTATAATATGTATGTATTTAGAAATATATAAGTATGTTTATCAGTTATCTAGATCCCATAACATAAGCTAATATTAGCTTACTTTAGGCTAGATGGCGCTGTGTGAAAAGTGTCCCACAATATTTATTTATTTAATATTTATTTATTTTATTAATAGTTGCTAATAAAATATCTCTGCGCGGATAAAACGCCTTTGCAAGACAGTGCCATCTTGTGACTAAACTTTTGATTATTTTGCCTACTCTTTGTAATAATTCTATATTGTTATTTTAGTAGATCATTTATTTATATTCAAATTTTTTTATATAGGTAACGACAATCCTTTGACGCCTAAGCCACTTGACCCACAAGAGTATAAACAAGCCAAAGTTGAAGTACTTAAAGATGTTTTGAGATATAGGTTTTTTGATAATAAAGACGTTTTAAGACATAAGTGCTCTGATGACAAAGATGGACCGACACCAGCTGATAAAGAGCCCAAACCAGCTAAGGTCGGCATACTCAAGGAACTTCTAAGTTATAAGAGTATTGAGAGTAAAGACGGTTGGTTGGGTATTTCTCTGAAAATAATGATCAAGTCAAGAAAAACGATAGCATACCGACAGTTATTTAAAATGTATAACCAAAAGGTAGAAACAAAAATTACGTATGTAACTTTTGTCAGAAAACATTTATTTTTCAGTCAACCTTAGGGTTGTATTACAGAAACTAACTCAAGTCACACATAAACGGAATTTAGCAAATTGACACTTGAGTGCTAAATCTAGACATAAGCATGAGATTTATTATAGAACTATCCCCATGCTCAGATCGGTGAAAAGTAACCTTGAGTAAACATCCAAATCTCCAATCGCCAGAATACGCATTTGTATGTTGCAAGCCTAAAAACAGTCTGTTTTCTGTTACATTTTTATTTCTAACATATTTTGTTTTCATTCCACGCAGCTTACTACTTGATATTTATGTTTCAAAAGCTAATTTTTATTTACTTTTTTCAGTGAAATGATTAAATCACCTCTGTGATTGCTCTAAAGTATCCTTACTTCAAAATACTGAACAAAAAACTGCTGTATTGGAAGTCCCGGACTCCTAAAATGAACCTTTTGTCTGCGTTAAATGGATCGCGAGTTTAATAAACTTTGCTTGACTGACATTTGATATTATCGTACCAGTGTTATGGGGGTTTGGCGCCAACGCGAGCGGTGACGCACGTTTGTTGTATATTATTTTCAAAAACTAGTGTAAAATTCGTGTTTTTGTGTTTAATAATGGTGGAATATTATACATAAAGAGTTCGGAAAAGTGCATTAGTGAACGAAAGTGATATATTGCAAAGAATAGCGGTGTTGTTTGTGTTAGTGCCAAATTTCCAAAGAGACCTGCAATAAGGGATCCACTGCCTTATTGGGGCACGGACTAGGACCTAGGACTGAGGACTTGACATCGACAAACGACTAGACAGGACTAAAACATAATAACAAGAAAAATAAATACTGAAGACTAGGCTGTATGGACTAAGTTTCCTTTGCCTGCCCAAGACGGGCGAAAATTCTTCTAATTCTGTACATATCTGAAAAAAGAAGAATTTTACGATCGTCCAAAGGAATCTATTACTAGAAATATTTAAATCTTTCAAGAATATTAGGTATACAAAATAAAAAACGATGCCATACAACGTATTGGGCCAATATTTCAGAAAAGTATATTTACTACAAAAACTATCGAAACGGTAAGTGTTGGAGGTTTATGGTCTTATATATTTGTGCAGATATACACCATCTAGTAATTCATGATAACTGTTTAATAAGATTCATTCTATTTTTGTTCTAGGCACCCGGAGAGCAGTTGAGCTGCTTTGTGGTAAAATTTCAGAGCAAGACAGCGTGATGCACTTACGCGTGAAAGGCAGTACCATATAGCCACTGTCTGTGGAGGTCTTTGTCCTGATGCCGATATGGATCCAGATATCTAATTTAACATATGCACTGAATTTAAATACCAGAGACTATTGACACATACCGGGTAATTACCTATTATTTGTTGAACATATTATTTATTTATTTTACACAATTACAAAATCCTCACAGTACATATGCACCAAATCGATATTGTAAGCAATCATCCAAGAAAATAATATAATCTAAGATCTAAAATAAACAAAATTCGCAAATCACCACTGTTCAATTCACAATTCATAGCAATATAATTACAGTGAACAATGCAATTAATATATTCAATGGATCAATCTATTAAACATTAGTTCAGTAAATCAAGTCAGTAAATTAAACAATAATCACTACCAATCATGTCAACTTCACGATGATAAAATGTCAATTTAATAACTGGGTGATACTTAATAAAATTACTAATTTAAAAATAATAATAATAAATAGGTCGATAAATAACAATGTCCTTTATATACAGTTGTTAATTAAGAAAATCATATGTCAATTTAATAACTTGGCGATACTCAATAAAAATACTAATTTAATAATAATAAAAATAAATAGGTCGATAAACAACAATGTCAATTCTATACAGTTGTCGATTTTAAAACTCAAACGTCAGTTTTAATTTAATTATACATAATCCATATCATAGGTACAGTTTACTTGTATTTACAAAATAAATATAATGTCCTTTCACCACTCAGGTTTTTAATATGCAGCATAATTGATTATTAATTTTAAAATGACATTCTGTAATAAGCGACCTTTGTGAATTCATCCAGAGTACAGTTAAATAAGTCAAAAGTGTTGAGCCACCACATTTAACAGCCGCAGCGCGCGTGTCAGGGGAGCATGCTGCAGCAGATTGGTGCGACTGCCTGGTAAGCTCAGCAATGGTGGGCGCCTACGCCTCCACACGTACTCGTCCGGCACACATAATCCCACCACATGCAGTATACCTGGGTTATGAATTTTTCCCCGAATTAATTTAAATAAGTAAGTGGCAAGTGCTACTTCCCTTCTTACTTCCAGTCTGTAATAGCCTACCATACCCAGCAGAAATAGTGTAGGATACATCTGCGGATACCCCGGGTACACCCCGTATTGTTTAAAATATATAAATCGAACGAATTTGTTTTGAATTCGCTCCAACATAACTTTGTATTTAGCTTCATGCGGTGACCAAATGACAGCACTGCACTCCAAATGACTTTTTACCAGAGCCTCGTAAAGGGATTTCAGAGTCGTGATGTTCGTGAATTGGTTTCCCAGACGTAAAACCGCCCCTAAATTACGGTACGCTTTTTTACAAGTCTCAATTACCTGTCCTCGAAAATTTATATCAGCCGTGAATCGCACCCCTAGATCCTTCACCTCATAAACACGCTGCATGGGGGTTCCCTGCATATGGTACTGATGATGACTCGGATTGCGCGCACGGCTAAAAGACATCACTAAACATTTGCTCACATTGAACTGCAAATTATTTTCACAGCTCCACTCTGTGATCCTAGATATATCCCGCTGTAATAAGTCATGATCTGTGTTCTGCCCTATTCCATGAACCAATTTCAAGTCATCGGCAAATAACAAGGGTGTGGCGTTATTGACTAATCTTGGTAACTCGTTTATAAATAATATAAAGAAAAGAGGCCCTAAGTTACTGCCTTGACCGACCCCGGATCTAATAAAATAGGGTTCTGAAAGCCATCCACTACAGTCAACATACTGACTGCGGTCACGTAAATAGCAGGCAAAAAATGACAGTGTATGCGGCGTGCAGCCCACGTTAGCCAACTTAGCCAGAAGGATGTCATTATCTACGATGTCAAACGCCTTCTGGATATCAAAATAAGCCACATCAACCTGCTGGCCAGCATCCACTGCTGGCACCAACTGCGCCATTAACTGCAGCAAGTTTCCCGTTGTCCCTCGCCCAGGACGGAAGCCATGCTGCGCGTCAGACAACATGGCGCTTACCTGTTGGTATAAGCTATTGTGAACAGTGGACTCGAACACTTTCGCAGGAGTGGACAATACTATATATAATATATATATTTATAGTAATATAAAATTATAGTTTTGTACACTTTGTAACATTGGTTGCATAGGGTTCGGGGCTCTGTCATAAACAACCTTGAGAGGATAGAAAGATAGAGCTTAAAGTCACATGTAGAACAGAAGTTTTAACACCGTGAATCAAAGTTGTATGTAGGTAATGAGTTTATAAATAAACATTGTAGGACACTTTTCACACAGCGCCATCTAACCCTTTAAGCTTGGGTTATGCGAACTACTCACCTTATAAACATCTTATGTATATCTAAATATATACATTGTTATAGAGCAACCACCCAAACTTCTAAACAAACATTTGGGGATCTCACAAATATTTATTCCGATCTGGGACCTTCACATGAGTAGCAGTCACATACACTATCACCTACACCACGGAGCCAGTAATATATGCATACCTGAACATTTTTTTTTGTTACAGTGATATTGTAAGCTGAAACAGATACTGTGGAAATAATAGTATCTCAGAGAACAGAAGTTGAAACTCTTGTCCTTTTGTTATTAATGAGATAGTCGACTGTGACACAAGCGTCCAAAAACTTGCCGAGCCTGTCGTGCACAATATTCACCACAAGAAAGTACCAAAGAATCTGTCATCAAATCATTATCTTAAGAAATAATAATAAAATGATTAATCATTTTTAGGTTCTTTATATTAAAAAATAAAAATATATAATTGTATTGTTTAATATGAATATTTAATTAATATAGTATAAATAAATATTAATCTATTGATGATGTTTGTTATAAGTTGTAGTGTACACCTCTCATTCAAATAAATGTTATTACAGTGATAAAGATAACTCGGTTCAAGATGGGACTTGAATGAGTGACAATGAAAATATTGTGAATAATTTCATCTTATTTTGGTATGGTTATGGTACCTCAGTGGCATAGAGCATTGCCCTGGTTAGACATAGGTTACGGGTCAAACCTCATCCTAAACCAAGTCATGTTTTTAACTTTAATAAAAATTATATGAAAGTCGGCATCTACAAATTGCTTTGAAAATTTATCCAAACCTCTCCTTTATCTATATTTCCTATTCCTCCTACATATTAAATGATCATGTTCTTATTATATGGAGTACTCTCTTAGGGGGTAAAGTGTATTGGAAGTCAATAGGGATATTAATATAATAGGCACAATAGTGCAGTACAGCACAAGCTACAGTACTATCCTGAAAGGATGCTGTGGCATAAAAAGGATGTCCACGCTGGTATTGCTTTAACAAATGTTCCATCATTTAAGGTATTATCTTGTGTTTAATGTTATGTGTTTGATGGTACATAGCTACACTACTCGTAAGCGACAACACAACGTTATAATGACATTATTTTGTAATATCCACATATCTCATTATTATCATAGGTATTATTTTATTATCACATTTCTATTAAAAGTGTGGTAGTTGAAATAAAAGAATGAAGCAATACGATCCACACTGCCACACAATACAAGATCACACTGTCTTCGGTAGTGATATAATACTGAATTAATATCTTTGTAAAGTAATTGTTATTGATTGGTACGGGCCTGCTGTTTGGTAGAACGTGCTGGCACTGAAATAGGGGCGTCTCTGCCACCCTTTCGGGGATAAACACGTGAATGATAAGTAAGTAATAGCACAGATAAATGGAAATGAGTCGCTTGCTCTTCGCTTGAGCTATTTAGGATTCGAATGAATCTTGTGATATGCCTTGAATCTGCATATATATGTTGTATTTTTACATCTCTACATTATTAATAATTTGAAACATCTGACAACTAAAGGTTTCTAAATTGGCTGCGTTTAGTCCCGGTATACAATGTAATTTGAATTTGTTATTGTGTGAGCACCATGTAGACTTATTTATTTCTTTGAAATTGACATGATAGTTGCTGTGCAGTTTTTGAGTATGTCATGCTCGCCTAAGTGTCCTGGCAGTGGTGGCGTATGTATCGGGTCGCCTTATTCCCTATAATATGGTTGAGTAGGGCGATGGCTGATATAATGCGTCATACCCGTGAACGGGTGCCGTCTGTTGGGACTGGTCAGCTCATAGCTGTTATAGCAATTATTAAAAATAATCTTATTTATATTTAAGGTAAACTTAAGTTTAGTCGACTGTTCTCACATAAATCCAAAGGAACAATGTAAGTGTAATTTTAATGTTGTAAGCCATTCCTACATTTTAAAATGGCATCCATTGACTTTCTTGCCAGATTCTTCTTCTTCAAGGGTAGGCTGCCCTTAGAACCGGCAACTATAATCGCTCTAATTTTGATATGATTTAAACACAACATTGATTTTGTTTTTTTTGTTTGTATAAATTCATTACTATATAATTGGTCAAATATCATGTTAATCAAACTAATGTAATTACTGGCGTTTAGAAAAGAGTGGCCATGAGTTTTATTGCCAGGTTCTTCCTCAGGCTCTACCTATTGCTTTGCGAATCTGGCAGTAAATGTAAATGTAGAAGCAATATTCTTGACGTTCATAAGTGTTACTTTGTGACCTAAATGAATAAAGATTTATTATTATTATTATTATAGATAATATAATATAATTCTTATACAGATGCACGAACAGGAACAAAAAATGGTCACGGCCTTAACTTTCCAAGCAGGCAGGCAGTACGGGAGTTTGTATATAGATGGCGACAATGTTTTGGCAAACTATTCTTATTATTTACTACACTACACTAGATGTCACTATAAACAGAAATACTCTGCCGAATGCCTTTTCTAGCTAATTGACGTTATCAATATTCTGTACTTTTGGGCATGATAAAGGTCATGTTATAAAGCAGAAAATGGAGGTTTTACTTATTTGGATATTTTATCTATAGGTACTAATATTATAAAACTGGAGTTAGTACTTTCAGTGTTTTTTAGTTACGTAGGTACTTGTAAGTGACCATTTGTAATTTTCATGCATGGAGATTGTTTGTAGAGGACACTGGAAGGTGGCCATAGGGACTTCTAAAATAAACACGATAAACCCATTCCAGGGTTCATTAATGTTCAGGGGCCAGGATCCAAGTTCGAAAACGTAGAGCCCATATTCCCGACCCGGGGTCTGGGATCCCGAATTCCGGCTTCTGTGTCTTAGATCGAGAGTACAAGGTCAGCTACTCCAGATCCTCCGTTTAGAGTCAAGGGTTGGATTCCCCACCGAGGGTATGCAGTAGAGGCTCTAAAGACCTCACAGTACAGGGGCTAGGATCCAAGGTTAAGGGCCTAGGGTTCATGATCCTGTTCCCGAAATCCGGGGTCCAGGGTCCTGAGTCAAGATTCCAGGGTCTTAGATCCGAAGTCCAGGCTTCTGGGCTAGAATCTGAGCTTGTGGGCTTAGAGCCGGTAGGGCCCCGAGACCTTAGATCCTGAGGTCAACGTCAACTGTCTAGAGTCAATGGATGTCTATAGCCCCTGGCTCCGGCGTAGCTAAGTCTATGGTCGAGATCTCGGGGTTTAGGTTGTAAGATATACCTATTGTCTACAGTGCAGGCTACAGAGACCGAAACCAGGGGTCAAATAAACCCTTAAGTTCTATAATATTAGTAGATAATCTATTGTATCAGGCCTCCGAACGTGAAATTTATAATTAATGAAAGCAAAGTAAAAGAAAGTACCTAGATAGATTATGATCTTAATGTTAATAATATTATAAATGTGAGAGTTTGTATGGATGTTTGTTACTCTTTCACGTAAAACTTACTGAACGGATTTTAATGAAACTTTACAATGTGGCTTATACATCAGAATAACACAGGCTACTTTTTAGCCCCGGAACAAGTTCCTGTGGGAAACGGGAACGGGAAAACTTCTCTACGCGGGCGAAGCCGCGGACGTGAACTAGTTTAATATGAATATTATAAGATATAAATATTATACAGTGGAAAGCTTTGATGTATGTGTGTTACTCTTTCAAGTAAAAAGTACTGAATATAGGCTACTTTATATACTGGGAACAAGTTCCCATCACGCGAGCGGAGCCTCCTCCTCATTTTGTGGTCTCCGCTGGGAGTACCATCCTAATCGACAAAAAGCACTCAACTCATCTGTTTATAGTCTGATAAGACTGATTGCATGATAAGAGCAAAAAAAAAAATTTACTGCAGACGATGAAAATCGAGTTTGGTATCCACGCCTGCACGAGTAATTCACTCTTTTACCTCCCACAAATTTGGCTAGCACGCTATAAAAAAAATGTCCACGATGTTACTGTCAACATCATGAACAAGACTTCTGGAATGCCCCGCAATTGTATTAATAAAAAAACATATTTTCTCCGCTCCTGACATTGCTGAGTAGTTCTTTTTGTAAGACCTCTTACAACAGCATCCGTCTACAACCACATCTACAATAGGTATCCTATCTTTGCTGACGTTACCTTTTTCTAAAGCAATTCTTTTCTCTTCTTCAGCAGCATCATTCATGGATTTGCTTATTGCTTTGTCCCAGGCATTGGAAGCAATGTCGTGGCGTTTTTGGTATACAGGTACAGACATCACGGGCAAGTCAAATGCTGATAACAGTTCCTCTAATTGCGAATACCCTATACCAACAGAAACGGCGCCCGCGACTGCTGCTGTATTAATGGTGGGTGACATCATTAGTCACCAAGGTCTCCATGAGACCTTTCGAATGAGGTTAAACACGCTGGTTCTACGTAGCGCCGTCACTGAGATCATATACCCACTTTCGTAGTCCACCATCAGGTAGGTGACATCATCAGTCACCAAGGTCTCCATGAGACCTTTCAAATGAGTACAATCACGATGGTTCTACGTAGTGCCGTCACTGTGATCCTATACCCACCTTCGTAATCCACCATCAAGTAGGTGACATCATTAGTCACCAAGGTCTCCATGAGACCTTTCGAATGAGTTCAAACACGCTAGTTCTACGTAGCGTCGGCACTGGGTTCGTATACCCACCTTCACAGTAGGTAGGTGACATCATCAGTCACCAAGGTCTCCATCCTTCGTCATTCGAAATGTTCAAGATAGCTTAAAACGATAAAAAATAAACAATAGAAATAATGTACTCAATAGGGTAGGTACTTACCAATAGTTTTGGAGAGCTCGGCCACGCTTCACCTTACTTTTATTCTTATATTTAGGCATAGTCAGGCTTACTCTATGATCGGTTGAAAAAACAAAACGAAATTACAAACTACTTTAAATATATTTACAAACTTAATTACTAATGTTGTTTTAAGAAATTATTATATTTGTACTATTTACAACAAAATTTCATTCATAACGTGGACTTTTAGATTTTATTTGGAAAAAATAACGCGCGTACAGTCCACCCGTCACAAGAGTCATCGAGATACTGAAGTAACGCGTCCCGAGTACAGGTCGCGCGGCGAATGATGAGCTCTGACAAAAATTTGTGGGGATAGTTTGCGTAGTATAATCGCGCACAATATATTTACACAAAGAATCAAGTTTAATACGACTCTGCTTTGAACCATTAAACATTTTTTTTTATAACTTAGGTAGGTGGGTACGTAAGTAGGTTTATATTATTTACAACAAGTAAGTTCAAAGTGTTTTGCGTTAAAATATTAAACCATGATAGATATTTTATTTATTTTTCAGTGATCGTATTAAAAAAAAAACATTTTTATTGTAATATTTTAATGTAGAAATAGGTATAAAATGTGTGTGACACTACTTATTTAAAGTTAAAGAAATGGAAGAAGTCTATGCTTACCCCGGTGAATGATAGGCGTGATTTTAATTTTTTTGTATTAAACAAATGAAATTGTCGAAAATTTATAGCTAAACTAACTATCTTCACGCTGTATCCCTGACGGGGTAGTCAGAGAGTGTCCTCTCTATATATCTCTCGATACAGCGTGCCAGGCTTCGTGATCCATGCATACTGATTTCGCTTCCTTAAGATTTATCAACCGCTTCATACACGCACGTATCCGAGTACTTTAGACTTTTCCGTTTTTGAGCAATCTGCTCACGTGATCTTCATATGCAAATCTCGACCTACCCTGATTCCTTCTACCCTCTAACTTGCGCACAATATATATTCTTCGTCAATCGTTCCCCACTCCTTCGTTGGACATGTCCAAACCAACGAAGCACACCCTTTTCCAGCTTAACGCTGACACTTTCATTCAAACCTGCCATATTGCGTATCACTTCGTTACGTATTCGGTCGGCCAAAGTTATGCCGCACAATTTTCGAAGTGATCGCATCTCCACAGCATGTAATTTGTCAAAAAGAGTAGAATATTTTATGTGCGTGACAGTACCGAGACTAATGACAACACGTGCCGACGTATCGCGGAGTAGTGTGCAGCTGTGCCCTAGTGTGCGTGTAGGATTTCGACCACTCCTGCGTCCACGCTCCTACACTCCCGCCCTTCACCCCCTGTCACCCCGCCAGTTAGACCTAATTTATGAGTTCTGCGCATTCCCCTTCCACTTTCTTACAGAGCTCATCATTCGCCGCGCGACCTATAAGCGTCACAGGCCTTAGCGGGGGTGCTTCAAGCGGGGTGCTGATGAGGTTTCGGGTTTTTATTCATAATTTAAAAATATTAAAAGAAGTTATAAAAAAAAAGCAATACAAATTGTGAAATATGTCAGTACATATTTTTTGATACAAAATTCATGCCTAACTATTTAGCCGTTACAGAGAAAATTTACAATTAGGTTGAAAAAGGACCTATTTAATAAGATTTTTTATCAAATTTTTGGGAAGTTTATTAAAATTTTTCAAACAATATAATGTATTTGTGATGACCTTAAAAATACCATATATTTTTTATAAGGGAAACGCACAAACGGATTCATCTGCAATCTTCTTTAAACTTACCTTGTTTTTGGGATTTGAGCGAGGTAATCCCTTTAACGCCAATAGTTCGACCTCTTCGCTGATGCGCTCGTCGCCCGCTCCCATGCGACGAATAATATTAGATAATTGTAGTGTTAGGCAGAAACTACTAAGTACGAACTTTGAGCAACTTTCAAGTATTGAATGCCCTATAAAATTTATGCTGAATTTCGCTAAATATTCTTGAATATTTGTGAAAATAGCTACAAAACGATTAATATTTGTGAAAGCAACCGAAATAACAAGAAATGTATAAATGAAAACTTAAAAAATATGATTATTCAAAGAGACAGGTTATTCGATATATGGAGTACCAATCCCAAAAATATGATGAAACGACTTCAATATACTAGATATAGAAATAGGTGTACGAAAGCAATAGCAAAGAGTAAAAATAAATACGACAGGCAGACCATATTGGATTGTAATGGAAATATTAGAAAAATATGGCAAAAGATTAATAATTTATTAGGAATACAGAATCAATCTTTAGATAAGGTAATAATTTCTAATATGGCGAGGGTAGGTGACACAAAGGAAATATGTGATAAGTTTGTCTCTACTTTCTCCAATGATATTGAACTAATTAAACATGTAACTATGATAAATGGTTGGATAGAAATAGTTATGTAAAACTATTAGACATGTGTATGAGATGGCAACCGGTAGATTCTGAAAAAATAACAAATATTATCAAAAACATGAGCAGTAAAAAATCCCCGGGTGATGATCGCATACGCATGTCTGACCTAAAGCTGGTGGTTAACAAAGTGAGCCCAGTAATTGCCAAACTAGTCAATCTGTCTGTCAGTAAAAGTAAGTTTCCTAATCTTTTGAAAAAATCTATAGTACGTCCTATTTACAAAAAATATGATTATAAATCATTTTAAAATTCAGGCCTATCTCTATTCTATCTAGTGTAAATAAAATAATTGAAAAATGTATAGTGAACCAATTGGGATTATATTTAGAGAAAAATTAAATATTAAATGTCAGCATGGGTTCCAGAAAAATAAAAGTACAATTACCTTGTTATCAAAATTTACTAATGAAATTAATACATACTTAGCTGAAAAAAAGTTTGTTATTGCAATATTTTATGATTTTATTAAAGCGTTTGATACATTGGAAACTGATACTCTTGTAAGGGCTATGGGAGAGTGTGGAGTGAGTAAACCATTGAACAAATGGTTCCGTGAATATATCACTGACCGATCTTATCGTGTGAGGGTCGGCGATAGCCTGAGTGACGAGACAAAGGTGCGATGCGGGGTGCTCATCCCGAGCCTTGCGCCACCACCATTTGTTCAATGGTTTACTCACTCCGACCGTGACCGGAAGACGTCTATCAGGATCGAAAAAAAATAATTTCTCGTTTTAGAAACCTGGGTCTGGAAGTGAATCCCTCCAAATGCGAATTTTTCCCTTGCAGTATTGAAGCTCGCGCTTGCTATGCAAACTTTACTTCCCTATTGCCCGGCCTCATAGAAATCTCTTCTCATTCTTTCACCCTATTGGGGTCTCCTATCTTTCCTTCTGGAGTGCCAGAGGCAATTTCTTCACATAATGAACTTCTCTTTACCGCTCGAGAACGCCTCAAAGATCTTTCTGCCCATATAGCGATCGTGTTATTACGCATATGCTTCGCCCTCCCTAAGATTACGTACCTCATGCTGACTGCACCTACCTGGCTTTATCCAGTTGAAGTGGCGGCTTTTGATAATTGTTTAAAGACCACTGTGGAGTCTATTTTAAATAAATCTTTCAACGAGACTCAGTGGATTCAGGCGGCTCTTCCTATCCGGCACGGGGGTATAGGGGTGCGATGCTTGCGGGATGTAGATGTGCCAACTTTCCTGGCGTCGGCGCATGAGGTAGCGGACCTCGTCACTTTAATTCTTCATTCTGATGGTGGCGGGGTGACCGTGTGCTTCGCGGCCGATGCCGAGTCGGCATGGTTTGCCCGTAGTTCTGCGTCGTCGATCCCTGTCGTCCCTCACGTCCAGCGCGCTGGATGCGCCTTGGATGACAGTATATCATCCAAGGCGTGAAGGAGCGGCTGCTCTGGCCCGGATGCGGCCTGTGTCACAGCCTGAATCGGGGGCATGGTTGCATGCGCTGCCTTCACCTAACCTGGGCACTCTGTTGGACGACAATTCTTTGCGGGTGGCAGTTGCTCTCCGCCTGGGCTGCAAGGAGTGTGAACCTCATAGATGCACCTGCGGTTCCATGGGGGATGGGGACGGCCATCATGCACTGAGTTGTCGTAGAATTACAGGTAGATTTCCACCATGCTCTCAATGACATTCTCCGGAGAGGCTTTATTTCGGTGGCTCTCCCGTGCTTATTGGAGCCACCCGGCCTCAGTAGATCCGACGGACTATAGCTTTGAGAGCGGAGAAGTCATCAAGAAATTTGGAAAATGTTTTTATATTATTGTGAAATTAATAAACGACGTGATTATATGGCTGCCACGAGGTTCGAAGTATGTCACGGGCGAAGCCGGGCGGGTCAGCTAGTATTTATATATTTAATAAAACTGGCTAAGGTACACAGTTAATTCCACAAACTGTTAGAGTTTGTGGAATCAACTGTGTTCTTTGTCCTTGTCTTGTTCATTCAGTTGAACATTGGCCATAACTTGTTTTACATTTGGTAGAGTAAATTTAATACATTTAGTTTTGTTTTCATTTAGGCAAATATTATTTGAGCTGAACCAATGAACTACTCTCGTAATTGCATTGTTTACATCGTCATAGTTATCTAATTGTCTTTTAATATTAAAAATCAATGAGGTATCATCTGCAAACAAAACAATCCTATTTCTGTCCCCTACATAAAAAGCTATATCTTTTATAAGTTACAGTACTCCAAACCAAAAAAATCAAGGTGGCTCGATTTAGGTGTCCGGGAGTGTATTAATGATTTACCTTTTTATGTAGGGGACAGAAATAGGATTGTTTTGTTTGCAGTTTGAAACATTTTCCTTCTACATACATGAAGAAGGAAAATGTTTTGATGCAGTTTTGGAGCTGGTATACTCATCATGCATTTAGAGTGCCACTGTTCTAAATTTGAACTACAGTTTATTAAAAAAGTCGAGTTACGTTGAAACAAGTCCATATTTGCCTTTTTCAAGGAAAAAAATCTAATCGATTTTTAAATAAAGACATGTTTTACATGAAAAGAAATGTTTGTTTAGTAACTTGTATTGCCTCCCAGTGCATTTATGACAGCTCTCATACGGTTTGGCATAGAATTTCTCAATGTCGTTATGACATGTTGAGGAATGTCCTCCCATTCTTCCAAAATTACATTTTTGAGCTCATGCATGGTTTGCGGGGCAGGATGATGAGCTCGAACACGCCTCTTTAGCTCATCCCATAGATGCTCTATAGGATTCATATCAGGACTTCGCGCGGGCCATCTCATAACAGTGATACCAATGCAATTTAAGTACTCCCTGACGATTCCCGCAGTATGGGCCCTTGCATTATCATGCATTAAAACGAAATCTTGGCCAATAAATCCAGCATATGGCATCATGTGGTTCTCTAAACATTGACGAATGTATCTATTGCCATCTAGGGGCGGCAGTCGTGGTCCCGTGTAACGTGTGTGTGTGTGTGTATGACCCTCTAGCTCAGTTTTGCCTTCCATAGAGATTCCTCCCCAGACTGTCCATGATCCTCCACCATAACTCACTTTCTCGTCAATACAGCATTGCGCGTAACGCTCGTTCTGTCTTCGGTACAACTTACTCCTTCCGTCATTACCATATAGTCCAAGGTAATGACTCATCTGTGAAGAGAACCTGGCTCCATTGATGTCGAGTCCAATTTAGATGTTCGCGCGCAAACTCTAGACGGGCTATTCGGTGTGCTCGTGTCAATTTGGGTCCATTGGCTGGCTTATGGGGCTTTAAACCACGTTCATTGAGTCGCCTTCTAACGGTCCGAGCACTTACAGCCACTCCGTGAAAGTCCCTGAGCTGTTCTTGTATCTGAACAGAGTTAAGGCGTCGATTTCGTAAGCTAGTAGTGACAATGTATTGATCTTGTCTCGCCGTTGTCACTCGGTAACGAGGTCCTCCTGTTCGCCGAACGAAGCCGCCAGTCTCCAGGTATCGGTCACTCTTTGAACAGCGGAACGACTTATGTGAAGTTGTGAACTCACATCTCGCTGACTAAGCCCAGATTGAAGAAGTGCTACAGCTTGCGCGGCTACTTCAGGTGAAGTATCCATAATTTTATAGCCAAAAACGTTTATGGTTAACAACAATTGCGAAAATTCAAACCAAATCGACATAAAATTGCTTCAAAAGCAACTTTCAACAGTCATTATTTTTTTCCAATCAGTGACCAAGCTCGGCTTTTGTTCTGTATTTTAAATTCTAAAATTCAAATTTGGATTAATACATACGGGAAAGACGATGAAATATGCCAGCAATTAAAATGCATAAAAACTTTTTTGTTATATTGTATATTTTTTGTGTATTGGGCTTTTAGGCCCGGGAATGTAAGGTGGCTCGATTCAAGAGTCCGGGAGTGTATAAATGAGGAACAGAATGGCCCAAGTATCGAGCCTTGTGGCACACCCATTGTAACCATGGATCCTACCGAACGTGTACCATTTATATCGACTCTTTGTATTCTATTGTTCAAATATGAAGACAGAAGGTCGAGAGCTTTGCCTCTCATTCCATAGTGATGTAATATTTTGTACAGTTTTTCATGCTGAACGCAATCAAAAGCCTTGGATAGATCGCAGAATATACCTAATGCATCTTGCCTGTCTTCCCAGGCTTCAAGAATACATTTTAATAACTCAACACTAGCATCGGAAGTTGAGCGCCCTTTCGTAAAACCAAACTGTTTCGGATAAAATATTTTATGAATATTAAAATGGGATAGCATTTGATTCAATTTTTTTTTTATTACTTTGCTTAAAATTTGCTGCACTGTCACTGGTCGTAAATTAGACGGGTCTGTAGCGCTGCCAGCCTTGAACAAGGGTATGACTTTGCTGTGATTAATTAAATCAGGAAATATAACACTAGAAACACAGTCATTAAACACAGTTGCTAGATGGGGCGCAATAACCTCAATTATACATGTAGTAGTTTTGACTGATAATACCCAAAGGTCCGCGGTTTTCTTAATTTCAATATTTTTAAAAGTTTATATAATATCCTGAGCGCAAATACCTGTGAATACAAATGCATCCCTGCAATAAGGAACAGATTCTTCTAATAAATGTCCAACGGAACTGGAAGACGCTTGGAGAAATTAGTTGTCAAAACAGGTACATATTTGAAAAAATGTTCAAACTCCGTCGCCACTTCCAGGTCCCCTGTAACATGGCAACCATTTACTTTTAAGTGAAAATTCCTTTCATCTACCAAATATCTACCGCATTCCGAGTTAATGATATTCCAAGTCATTTTTATTTTATTCACAGAATTAGAAATATTATATTTATTGAAGTTTGACTTGGCAAAGTAACATGTTGGTTTAAATATCTTAGAATAATTTTTAACATATTCCTGAAAGGTTTAGTTAAAATTATATGATTTTTCTGAATATAATTCAAATAATTTGTTTCTACTTTTAAAGATACCTGGTGTAGCCCAGTCACTGAAAACAGGACGACCACCAATCTGTAGTGTTTTTGAGGTAAAAACTTTGCCAAACTCGTCATTAATCAAATTAAATAAGTGTTTATATGACTGGTCTACACAAGTGAAGTTAGGCAGATATGGTAATCTCTTTACTATATTCATCGGTCATTGATTTGACTTCTAAAAAGCTACTAAGTCGCTGGTTGCGGATACTAGTCAGCGGAAAATAATACATACATAAATTTGCTGTTGATTCCGGTTACCAGTAACATGGCAGTCGTTAAGCCAAATTGAAGGCCTTACTTTCACAGTAGGTAGCCACAACCTGCATCTTTCTTTTGAAACACTGCTATAGGCTTGCCGCTTATTACTTGGGACAGGTATACACATGGTGAAATGTCAATGGTCTCACCACAGGGGATGCCGACGACCGCGCGAAGTGGATGAGAAAATGTAGGTAAGCGGACCCCGGGCATCGCGAGACACAACTGGGACAAACGCTCGGATGATGATGAGTATACCTACATAGCGAAAAGTAGGCCTATAATATGCCTCTGCAACCCCTTCGGCGGCTTAAGGCGTGATTGAATTTGTGTGTGATAATAAAAACCAAATACCCATCAGCTAGTCAAAAAAAACGTCATCAACTTAATAGTATCGCCACAAGAACAAAAAAAAAAAAAAAAAGACACTTCACTTTCTACATTTTCTGCGCTATAGAAAAGGTAACTCTCTTTTTACTTGTAACAAATTTAAATAATTCTAAATAAATACTCCGAAACAAACATTAGTGGATGACAAATAATAGTTGTGACCCAAACCCGGTAATCGGAACCTCCGCTCGGCAGTTGCTTAGACTACCACCGAGACAAATAATAATCTCAATCGAAAGCTGCAGTGAAGGTTTCTTTGCTTTACTAGGGCAAGATCACAGAGCTTGCGCTTGGGCCTTGGACAATGTACTTGACAAAATACTGGACGTAAGGAAAACTGCAGGAAATTTCAATACTGAACACAAAGATGTATGGACTTAGTTTCCTTTGCTGCTCCGATATGGGCGAGGACAAATAGTTACAAAAATAACGGGACTGCGACTGTCACTGTCGGGTGTCGGGACTTAGCGTCTGGCGATGGCGAGCATACGTAGTATCCCCTATAGTGGTCCGTGACGGCGAGTTCCTTCCTGCCACTGCCAGTGCAGCCTTTTCACAGGAAGCCGTAATGAGAATTAAATTATATTGTAATATTCAATAGTTTATTTGCTTTATGTTGTATAAACGTGTTCCGTGGTTCTCTGCAAAGAGTCTAGGTTCTCTTCGGAGTTGAGTTGTATTTTGCCAAAGAAACTGGAATGTGGTACAATTAAAACATGGAAAACCTTTCAATGTGTCGAATATGTCTCACGGAGAACCTTAATTTACGTGTAGTAGTCGGCACTTACCTACAAGAAATGTATCAGTCTTTAACATATATGCCGGTAAGTAATGTGGAAGAGTAATGTAAACATTGTACTTTATACACATACCTGCTTTTTGCTCATGTTTAGTTACCAGTCAACTTTGTAAAGATAAAAATGCGACAACTAATAGGTGCGCTGTTTCCCTTGCGTGGATGGAGAGAACAGAAACTACTGAAAGGGACTGGTACATTCGTACTTTCTGTAGGTTTAGGGAGTAACTTCTTGGGTTTACAATTGCTATAGTATTGTCTATCTAATAAGATAAATACTGGTTTATCAATCACTTCTTATCCCCGAAGGCTTGACAGGCATATCTGTCCAACTTAATAGGTGGTGAGCTTATTCGACGTGTTGAAATAGACAGACTGGGTAGCCACACCTGCTGTTGTCATAGTTCAATCTGCCCATAAAGCCTTCAACTTGGTTTAACAACCAATTATGTGGGACAGAAATACACATGACGAAAAGTGGGTGTATAATGTCCCTCTGCAACGATGCTCAGGCATGATTGATAAATAAAACTAAAGAATTTTAGCAAGAGGTTGCCACACTCATGTTTCTGTGCATTTTAATATGGCTATAGGCTACAGTAATGTCTTTCTACTAGGTGGTTTAAATTCAAAAATTATTTTTGTGTTAGATAGCCCATTTATCAAGAAAGGCTATATGCTATATAGCATCATGCTACGACCCAGGAGAGCAGAGCAATGAAAACTGACAGGCAAATTTTCATCACTGTTGTAAAATCAATAAACGATGGGGTTAAATGGGTATGATTGGGGTTTAAAGTATGTTGGTGTCTTTTATCTATACACTAGGTGAGCCCCCCGACTTCGCCCGTGACTCCTGTCGCGCATATTTAATCCCGTCGCTTATAAATTCTACAATAATGCATAAAAATTTGCCAGATTTTTCAACATTTATGACTACTGCTCCACTCTGAAAAGTAGTAACTAGATGATATATAGCCTATAGCCCTCCCTGATAAATGGGCTATCTAACACAAAAATATTTTTTCAAATCCGACCAGTCGTTCCTGAGATTAGCGCATTTAACCAAACAAACAAACTCTTAGCTTAATAATATTAGTATAGATTCTTGAAAGCTCTCCTTTCACTACATCAATCACTTCAGTGTCAGTAAGTAAAATTGCTGTTTTACAGCTTGATACCAGAGACTTCAGACCAACGGGTATCTGTTATATCTGCTTGGCAAGACTCAAGAACTGCTACCAGTTGAGAAAGGATGCTCTCCATAGTGAGCGGCTGTTTGCACAGATGCTGAACAGTAACGCGGTGAGCCTTGAAACTTACTTAAGATGTGATGGTTAAACTGGAAGATTTTATACATATGGTGATGGAATGTGATCAGTCCCCCATCGGATACCTTTCCCTCAGTGTATGACACTGAGGGAAAGGTATCTGATGGGTATCCAACTACATAACGGGGATTAAACATAGTCATTAGTTGGCCGCTGTCTGAAGACTACAAGGTGTTATGTGCATTTGTCAAGGCTTGTGTGAGGGTAAGGGTAGAAGAAGCAGAGTGAATAAGTGGTATGGATATGAATGTGTGTAAAGTGTAGTATGTTAAATGTGAGATACTATGAGGCATGGTCACACAAAGTGATCGAAGCCGCAAACAAAAAAAACGTATATTAAAAAAATATGTGATGGTTACGGTGGCTTTAACTCTGGTATATGTGATCACAAACAACAGAATAAATAAGATCATCAGATTTTAAAAAAAAACCTTTCACCTTTAGTTGTGTCCGTGCGATGTTTTCTTCATATATCGGATTAAAAATATAAGCATAATCATGAGTACATATCTTGAAATGGTGATGCCTTCCATTGTGTCGGAGAACAGTTAACACTTTTCATATGCTTAGGTAAAGTAATCTTCATCCTCTGTCTGTCACAGCTGCGTCTCATGATGCCCAGAGTCCGCCTTCCTACTGCTTTTTCTCCACTTCACCCCCTGTAGCGAAACCTTTGGCACGCATGTCATCCCTTACGACGTCAAGCCAGCACTTCTTGGGTCTTCCCCTCTTACAGGGACCCATTGGGGCCGACATGGCCAGACATTTGTTCCCCACGTAAGCCGGCGGTTGCCGCAAGACATGACCATACCAGTGCCTAGAGCAAGCAATGCCACAGAATATGTAATAGTACTTGTACAGAAGTTTCACTTCCTAAAAAACGTCAGTTTTAGGTATGAATACATACCTAGACTCGCCGCCTGCAAGCAAAATTGAAACTTAAAACTGCGCGCGTACGTTGAGTTTTCATTGCGCGCCAGAGTTTTTTTCACTTAAGAAGTTTTTGTAACTAGTTGATTTATTCAGAGCGCGACTGTCGTGCGAGCCGAGCCGAGCGGCAGCCTACTGTCATTATCTGCTCCGAGCGGTGCGCTTCCCGAATTTACCTAAACTGCGGAGTGACACCCCCCTGACAATGCATTCGTTTAAGATTGTCGAGTCACCATTCACTGGTCTCACTACAGGGGATGCCGACGACCGTGCGAAGTGGAGGAGAAAATGTAGGAAAGCGGACCCCGGGCTTCGCGAGACGCAACTGGGACATACGCTCGGGTGATGATGATGTCAAGTCACCATTCAGTCAGTGTTCAACAGCTGATTCCGAAGTAACTAATTGAATCGGTCGTTACATGGCGGAAATCACTGTGAACTGAAACTTACTTTAAAATCCGCCACATACCTTTTTTCCGGAAGATTCACCTTTGCTGCGAACTTTGATACCGATTAATCCTCAATACCCACTCTTTAACGGTTTACCGAAAATTCATAAGGATAGTGTACCTGTCCGACCAGTGAAAAAATGAAAATGACAGGCAGTCGTTAAGTCAAGTTGAAGGCATAATGGGCGGCTCGAAAAATATCAACAGCAGGTAGCCACAACCTGCGTTTGTCTATTTCAACACGGCTATGGGCTCACCACCTATTACATGAGACGCACATAGTGGAAAGTGAGCATATAATATGCCTCTGCCAACCCTTCGGGGATGAGGCGTGATAGATAAATAATAAGAATTAATAGATAAAAAAATAAAATAAAAGTATCTTTATTTTGCATAGACCATATAACGGCGCTTACAAAATGTCATACACTATTTAAAATATTTAAAGCGACCACCGGTTCGGAACGCGGCCCACCTGAGAAGAACCGGCAAGAAACTTAGGAAGGCTTTTTTTTTGATGGCCTATTTACAATTTAATATTATTTCACTTTGCCAGCAGATCATTTCCAGGCGTCCCTGTCCTGCAAATAGTCTTTAACGGAGTAATAACCTTTTTCACAAAGCTTGTATTTAATTAACTTTTTAAATTTACTTAATGGTAAATTTCTCAGGTCACAGGGAAGCTTGTTGCAAAAGCGTATACAGTTACCCTGGAAAGAATCGCCAATCTTATGTAGTCAACTGTGGTGGACTGAAAGATTATTTTTATTTCTAGTGTTTATGTTATGTAAAAAAAAAAAAAATGTCTTTATTTTGCATAGACCATTTTAACGGCGCTTACAAAATGTCATACACTATTTAAAATATTTAAAGCGACCACCGGTTCGGAACGCGGCCCACCTGAGAAGAACCGGCAAGAAACTTAGGAAGGCTTTTTTTTGATGGCCTATTTACAATTTAATATTATTTCACTTTGCCAGCAGATCATTTCCAGGCGTCCCTGTCCTGCAAATAGTCTGTAACGGAGTAAAAACCTTTTTTACAAAGCTTGTTTTTAATAAACACAGAGTTTAGAAAATAAACACAGAGTTTATCACAGAGTTTAGAAAATTTTGATAGATTTTTCTGGACGTACGTACGTACGGTTAGAATATTTACTTTAAATCTGCAGCACTCCCCCAAAGGAGAATACCGTAAGACATAATACTATGAAAATAGCTGAAGTAAACCATTCTAGCCGTATCCACATCTGTTAGAGGCCTGATCTTTTTTACAGCGTATACAGCCGAACTTAACCTAGAGGCTGTCTTTTCTATGTGTGGGCCCCACTGCAAATTGGCATCAATAGTTATACCGAGGAACACAGTTGATTCTACAAACTCTAACACTTGTCCATTCAGTTGAACATTGGCTGCAACTCGTTTTCGTGTTTTGTGTCATCTGCAACAAAACAATCCTATTCCTATCCCCTACATAAAATGGTAAATCATTAATATAAATGAGGAACAAGAATGGCCCAAGTATCGAGCCTTGCGGCACACCCATAGTAACCATGGATCCTACAGAACGTGTACCATTAGTCAGGACGACCACCAATCTGTAGTGTTTTTGAGGTAAAAACTTTGCCAAACTCATCATTAATCAAATTAAATAAGTGTTTATATGACTGGTCTACACAATTGAAGTTAGGTAGATATGGTAATCTCTTTAATACATTTTTTTTTAATTATTCAAACGACTTTGGTTAATTGGTACATATTTAATTTGTTTTTTGCAGACTTTGTTACTACTTTTAGGAAACTTTATCCATTGGCCACGATGATCTGACTCTACAGGATCCACAATACCTTTATCTATAGGTTTAATATCAGTAAAAATATTATCAATACATTTTGCACTGGTGGCTGTAATACGAGTGGGTTCTAAGAATGTACTATGCAGATTAAAGGATTTAAATAGATTTTTCATTTTATTTCTCTCTGATGGAGTTAATGATGTATCTAATATATTATATTTTCATTTTATTTCTCTCTGAGTTAATGATGTATCTAATTATTATAACGGTTGACAAAGACTGGATCGTCGCGAGAGATGATTAACTTCTAGTTTACGAATGGACAGTTCATGTGTAATTTCGTCTTTGTGTAAATGAGATATCTTACATCCAGCTTGTAGAAAATCCATGATAGAAAATTTAATTCTAAATTCAATTCTAATTCAAAACAAGTATAATTGTTAGGTTATGGCACCTAATCAAAATGAAAAACAAATAGAAAACAGTAGATAGAGTAGCACGGCATATTTAAAAATATCTCTTTAAGTTTATAAGCTTAAATTGAATATATTGCCTTTCATTCATGTTGGATAGGTTCAAGTTTTTCAGCTTTAACTATCTAACCAAATACATAAAAGTAGTAGATTTGTTCAAAAGTAGCTTTGAAACACCATAACGCTTAAGACTAAAGAAAATTTATAAGTTTATTTATTTATTTATTTTTTATTTATTTATTGAAAGGTACTTCACTTCACAGCTTACAGTAAACTTATAAGACAATGGTCCAAACAATGCGCCAATAAAAAAGTACACATAGATATTCTTAATCAAGAGCAAACATTTCATTAAACATTACTACTACTTATTATTATTTATAAATATATTAAAAAAATTAAAAAATATTATTTCGACATTTACAAAAAGAAACAAAATACAATCACTAGTTCAAAAAACAAATTAAATATATGTAGATATATAATACATATGAAATAATTTATTTTGACTAAATGAAAGGTGTATAGTATGAAGGAGTGTAGGTGTGTGTAGGAATGTGTGTGTTTGTGTGTGAGATATGTATAAGTGTAATAAATAATGTATTATTAAGGTTGTTACTGTGATGTCATATTTGTGCTGGTTACTAATTTAATTAAAGCCGCTTTGTACGAGTCACGAGAGGTGTTAAATATATCTAAGGATGAGAACTTCTTATTGTATGTGTCAGGTAAACGAATGGTTGGTGACCGTTTTATGTAATTAGTCGGAACAGGTGCGGTGGTCAGTAATGATGTATGCCTGGATCGTCTCAGAGGCACATAAAAACTTATTCCCTCTACTAATGACATACAGTCAAACTTGTTGTTGAGTATATCATATAAATGTAACATGTCCGTCCAGATCTCCTATCCTCTAAGTTAAGTAAACCATGGTACTCACAAGAATCAGCGTAGGAATTGTCCTTTAAATGCGCCTTATAATTTAAATGTTTAACAAACTTCTGTTGGATTTTTTCAATTTTCCTGATTTTGCATATAAATCACGATGCTTGCGGATTCCAAGATACTTCTCACATAACTGTAATAAAGAATTTTCATGCAATGTAAATCCTTAAATGGTTTATTATTACGTATAACAAATACCAATGACCTATAAGCATTACTAACAATGCTCAAATAACAATCTATATGTGCCCTGAAACTGAGTTGACTATCTAGAATCACGCCCAAATCTCTGACTTGCGACACTTTGGGGATAATATCATCACATATACTGTAATCGAAGGTGATTGGATTTTTTTTACGAGAAAAAGTAATAAATGTGCACTTCTGAATATTAACACTTATCTGATAATACTGTGTAAGTCTATCTAAATCTGATTGTAGTAATAAACAGTCAGCAAGCGTCGAAATTTTCTTGTATACTTTCTTGTCATCAGCGTATAAAAGATGACCCGAAAATTGGAAACAGTTTGGGAGATCGTAAAGGTAAATATTGTATAATAAAGGGGATAATAGAGAGCCTTGGGGTACACCAGAAGTTACATCTACAAAGTCAGATCTGAACCCCCCAATCATGACAGCCTGCCTTCTGTTCCTTAGGTACGATTCTAACCAACGTAGAAGATTGCCTTTTATTCCGATAGCATGTAACTTCGAAATTAGGATATTATAATTTACGCGATCAAAAGCTTTTTCAAAATCAGTATAAATTACGTCGATTTGCGCGCCATGCATATTAGATGTTATGTAATTACTAAGAACCAAAAGATTTGTATTGACAGAACGACCTTTAATAAATCCGTGCTGAGTGTGCGGTCTGCTAGGTCGTGCGACCAAGAAAATTCGATCATAAACTACCCTCTCCAACATTTTACCAAAATTATTCAATAAGGATACTGGCCTATAATTAACTATGTTCAACTTAGAGCCTTTTTTGTAAATAGGCAGAATCTGAGCATCTTTCCACCGTTTTGGGAATACACTGTCAGTTAGGGATTTTTGGAATATTATTTCCAATGGTTTTAATAGACCAGGTTCACATTTTTTTATAAATACAGCAGGTAACCCGTCTAGACCAGCTCCTTTTTTTATATTAAGTCTACTAAAAATGCTTTTTAGGGTTTTTTTAGTGACTATAACCGAATGAACAGTAGTTCCCAAAGGCGATTCCTGGGAGACTGGACACACCTCATCAGCATCAGGTGCTAAGAATACGCTTTGGAAAAAAGTATTAAAAGCATTACATATGTCTTCACCGTTTGACAATGTATTATCCTCATAGTTTATTACGTTTGGGTACCCTGATTTCTTAAGCCTACTTTTGATAAATTTCCAAAAATCCTGAGGGGATTTTTTCAACTGTTTTTCGCAGATAGTTATATATTTTGAATAATATTCATTTTGAAGGTCTTTAACTCACCAACATTTAAGAATCACCGGTGCACCAGCTAGCAGAGCATGTGTATAGGGAGTGAGTATGGACAAACTTGGGGCAGAAAAATACCAGAATTTATAAAGAGAGGGCGCCAGGTATCTCTCCATCAAACGAATGATGCAATTAAAAAACTCAAGTATCTACTTATTAATTATATTTTTTTAAACTATATCCATATGTAGACATGAATATACATATATGAAAGTAAAAAGAAATGGCTTAGTCATACATAGTGGGATCAATATATATATGGTCACTTAAAAATAAGTATATATTTAGTACAAATAAAAATTTAAACCAAAGTATGGAAATGGGCGTGGCCTAAAATGACAAATATTAAAGCAGTTGTCAGATGCCTTAAAAATATCTATATTATATACAGACATACATTTAAACTATCTCTGAGTTTTGTTAACACACAACACCGCTTCCTATCATCATCATCATACACCTCAACATAACAAGGTAAAAGTAAAGTTTCACATCAATATTCCTTTGTGATAATAAAAAGATTATAAAATATGTGTAACTGGAACGTCACATCGGTAGTCCAGTATATTAAAGTAGTTGAAATCTACATAGGCAACAGAGAAATGAATATTTAAAGTTAAAAGTTATTCCTTTTAAACTATCAACATCAGTCTGCCTTTACCGGGTTATTATACAGAGAAACTAATTAAAGATTACTACTTATCTGGATATAAGGTTGAGGAACATCCAAGTCCTTCACATCTACTATTCTAGAAGTCCAGGTAGTAGGTAACCAGATTAGAGAAAAATATCCTCTTTGCACATTGTCACAGCTTACTTTAAGTCTTCTTACAGACATTCACAAGGAGTAACAAAAATGTAGAATGCAGAGAACGTGAAACACGTTAAACCCAATTATTTTGTAGATATAAAATAAAGTACCAAAACGAAAAAGAACAAAAACCCCTGTAACAACAGAAAAGTTACAGACATTAGTAATTTGTAATAAAAATCACTTTCACCCTCAACATTCTGTTAAGGAATGCAGTCTAAGAGATTATATAGTTTTAACTTACTACTTATTTCAGTGGGATTTTAACTAGATCCTACCATCAATCTCTTTCATATTATTTGCTAAGTCTCTTGAAAAGCAGACTGAAATACAAAGTACAACCATCGTAAGAACATATTATTCGCAAACACCAAGTAATCTTACCGATTACGAAGAAAACAAATCAAAACAAATATTCTCACCTCATAACAACAATTATTGTGTATACATATTTGATATAAAGACTCTCCGGATATTAATCCGAATTAAATCACCATGACAGGCATATTCTCATCACGCCATGTCGTAGAAAGAGGGTTGACCTCCTTTTCTTACGCTCGATTACGGCAGGCTAAAGTCATACGGCCTATACAGCCTTGACAAAACTTTGGCAGAATAAACAAAACCAACATGAAAACCTTACCATTCCTGTTTGTCACACCTCACGCAATACATTATGTGTGGATGTGAGTCAGGACAGCCAATCTATCTAAGTTCAATGTCCAGCACCAAACTGAAAGAAACCATAGACGCACGCGGTAATTATAAAACGCGCCAAAAGAGTCGAAACGACCGTGACAGTTTTGACAACGTCAAACTCATGTCGTTCAGAACAAAAACAAACAGAATTAAATGTTTTAACATATAAAATAATTAGACAAATAAGTTTAGAGTTATAACTAAAGTATTGTGAAAATTGAGTTTGTTTCCACAAAAGGGATGTATATAAAAATAAGGTTAGTAAATCAAATCTTATGAATATGTAACCGACACTCAGAAGTGTTACAATATCAACATTAAAATCTCCACAAACTATTATAGATTTCTTAGAACATTGGCATTTGAACAGTGCTTCTTCAAGCTTTTCTTCAAATTTAATGTAAATAGCATCAGGGGGACTATACGCTTAACAAGATAAAATGCGCAAACTCAATACTGGCAATCTCAATAACTCGCTCAATGGTGAGGGCTACCAAGTCTTTACGTTCTTTAAATTTTAAGTTTTTATTAATTAATATTAAAGAGCCTCCACGTTTAGAATGTTTTCTATTGAACGAGCTAGCAACCTGGTGATTTACGAAGTTCAATAATGTGATTTCATGATCTTTTAACCAGTGCTCTGTAGCACAAAAAATATTAATAGAATTTGCATTAATGTACAGCTCTAACTCTAAATCTTTACCATTTATTAAACCTCTAACATTATGGTGCACCAGGTTTATAAAAACAATATTTTTACTAAGATTATTCTCAGGGGCCAAAATCTACTGGCCAGATTTATTATCTGTTGTCCTATAAACTAGTTTATTGGATTTTCACTTTCCAAATGTGAAGTTTCAAAACTATCCTGCTCAATAAAAGCAGTTGTACTTGCCAATAATTTGGCTTGAAAAATTAAAAAATTAGGTAGCAACAGAGCTTCCTTTCGTTGTAAAAATTTTGATAGAAAATATCTATCTAATGTCAACAAACTATTATTATTGAAAATTATGTTCCAATCGAACAATTAAATTTTTTTGGAATATGATACCATGTAGTTTCATATTTAATTTGTATCTTAAGTGATTTTCCTTGTGGCTCATAGCAGTGCTGTATGGCAAGGTGGACAAAATTACTTGCTTTACTTGCAGACTTGATAACTTATAAAAAAATATTAAATGTTTGTCTTCTACCAACCAGCACCACTATAATGTCCAAAATTTTTACCTATTTCATCGCAATAGACTATGGTCTTTGTATCACTTTTTATTTGCAACTTTTCTATTATAGATGCCTCGCAAGTACTACTTGAACTTAATATACTATTATCCACACTGCAGAGAGAGAACTGATCCTAAATATTGTACACGTAATAGCTATTATTTGATCGAGAAAATTAAAGTTACAGATTTGACCAAAATTCAAGATTTGTCAACATTTATAGTTCTACTCGTAACTGCTCAAACTGTTGTTCAAACTACATCGCATACTCTGGGTAAAAAACAGCTTCATTTTGTCTGCCTCGGTGGCGCAGTGGTAGTGTGTCCGACTGCCGCGACTGAGGTCCAAGGTTCGAATCCCGGGTCGGAAAAAATACTTGAAATTGTCGGAAAAAGCTTGGGTCTTCCCCTCTTACGGGGACCCGGTGGGGCTGACATGGCCAGACATTTGTTTCCCATGTAGCCAGACGGTTGCCATATTTATTTAGTCTCTACATATATTATTATACCAGTTACCTTTTCGCGAGAACTAATGTGAACCCTATTCTGTAAATGTATTATTTGTCAATTTATTTGTTGGCAGCGATCACCCTCGCAGCTTGGAGTGGCTCCTTGTACAAGCAGATTGAGTATAAAGCAAACAACACTCTTAAGTATAGGACACATACCTCAATATGATACAATGGTGGAAGTAAAACTGGAGCCTCCAGAACCGTGTGACGATATTGAAATCCAGTTGGAACATGAAGAAGGTATTTTATACAGTACACTTAATAATAATATATTCTTTGTCAATCGTTCCTCACTCGTTCTTATACTTAAAATCAATAAATATTGTGAGACATTGTTTTACATACCGCTGTCTAGCTAATTTATGGAGGAAGTCTATAGGCTACATATCATCACGCTACTGTCCTTGAGAGCAAAAAGAAAAAGGGTTCTGAGCCGCAACGTTGTAACGACGACGTTCAGGTCTCTAACATAAAAAAAAAACTAAGCTATCTTCACGCTGTATCACTGACGGGGTAGTCAGAGAGGACAGATCGCCAGACTTCGCGGTCCAGGCATACTTATTTCGATTCTTCAAGATTCATCAATCGCTTCATACACGCACGTCTGGGTATCGAGTACTTTTGACTGTTCCGTTTTTGAGCAATCTACTCACGTAGTCTTCATATGTAAGTCTCGGCCTACCCTGACTCCTTCTATCCTCTACTTTCGCACCATATATATTCTTCGTCAATCGTTCCTCACTCATTCGTTGGACGTGTCCAAACCAACGGAGCACTCCCTTCTCCAGCTTGACGCTGACACTTTCATTGAAACCTCCCATATTGCGTATCACTTCGTTACGTATTCGGTCGGCCAAAGTTACGCCGCACAATTTTCGAAGTTATCGCATCTCCACAGCATTCAATTTACTATCATGCATCTGCTGACATACCCAGGTTTCGCTACCGTAGGCGTAAAGCAAAGTTGGCACTAGCACTGCGTTATGAATCGCCAGTCGTGCTTCTTTTACGATGCTTTGTTGCTTTACTAATTGGGACAAGTGAAAGTAAATAGTAAAATTGCCTTCTTTGGGCATTTAGACAAAATAATGTAATTGTAACTGAGAAAAGTTCAGCAATTGTGTAGTTGGTTGTTATATTAGCTTATTGAAAGGCGCTGTGTAAAAAAAAAATGTCCCACAATATTTATTTAATTTATTTATATAGGTCCAAATTCGAAAAAACATTCTATACCCGCCGTTACAAGGATACATTGGTGATCTTTGATAAAGTACCAAATGTGACCTATTAAAATGACTTAACTATACGGTAATAAATTAAATTGTCGCCTGTAAACTTATATTGTTCTCTAAAAAAAATACCTGTGACAGAACGCGTTTTATCCTACTAATATTATAAACGCAAAAGTTTGTAAGCACGCAAAATCTACTGAATGTATTTTGATGAAACTTTATAATAATATAGCTTACACGTCAGAATAACACATTGGCTACTTTTTATCCCGGGAATCCTGTGGGAAACGGTAACGGGAAAAGGTCACCACGCGTGCGCGGGCGTCAACTAGTCCTAATATTATAAACGCGAAAGTTTGTATGTATGGATGTTTGTTACTCTTTCACGCAAAATCTACTGAATGGATTTTGATGAAACTTTACAATAATATAGCTTACACATCAGAGTAACACATTGGCTTTTATCCCGGGAACAAGTTCCTGTGGGAAACGGAGCCAACTCAACTATTAACCTATAAATTTGCACTTTCTTCTTGCAGTTATGGTCGAGACTCCTCTAAAAGAAGACAGCCTAAAGACAGAAGCGTGGTATGAATTCGAAGTTGAACCAGCCTTTCCAGCTGTTAAGGAAGAAATAGAGGATATCGCCAGTAAGTGTTCTATAATATGTACTTTTTTTTTTACATACGTGGTGAGATCCGCTTTCAGACTACCCACTGCTGGCTAGCAATGGGCTCATCTATGTACAGTCAGCTCCAAAAGTTGCTTAACCATAAGTCTCTAATAGCATAAGTCGCTAATAGTCGGTCATTGCAAAATAAGATTATATTAATATATAATAAATTATACAAATCCTATTTTCAATGTTTTGGTGTGTGAATCTACTTTCGGCGATCGGAATGTTTTTCGATTTTTAAATTTTTAAGATTCGGACAGTATTCAAGTTAGTAAAAAAGTATCATATTTAATTAAAATAATATATACTAATGTTATAAAGAGTTAAAGTTTGTGATATGAGACTATGTGATGTTGTGACTTTGTAAGGGTAATTTTTGGATCTACTGAACTGATTTTGAAAATACGTCTACTGGTATGAGTAAAAGAATTTATTTATTTATTATACACTTTATTGTACGCCAAGACAGTTTAGATTTACGTTAATGTTGAAAGTTAAGTTGTATTATCCCTGACTGCTATGGAATTTATGTCCCATTAACATGTTCCTGTAGGAAACGGGATATTTTCCCAGACGACTTGAGCCCCAGGCATTAGCTAGTACAAATTATATAAATTTGAAATAAATATTATATATTTTTTGAAATAATTTTTTTTTTTTTAATAAATATTTTTTTTTAATAAATATTTTTCTTTAAATTAATTTTATATTTTTTTAAATAAATATTATATTATTATTTTTAATAAGGTTTTTGAAAACCTAAGGTTATTTCAAATGTATTTCATATTTTTATATACTAGCCAGTTAAACAATTTTTTTGCGTAATGGATGGATGAATGGATGGAACCTACGGATGTCATGCCGAGTTAAACCTACTAAAAACAAAAAATCAAACGGTCCCTACCAATCTGACTAGTGCCGGGCGCCCAGGGTAACTTCTCAGAAGGATGTCTCAGGGGTACCGGCACCAGGGTTATCACCGCATCGGGTTTGGGTGTTATCCCAAGTCGTAAAGTGTTAATGTCACGTCTTAATGTGTTGGTTTGGTTCTTATCCAGCTTCTTAGGGCGTGAGTTGTGCGTGAAACACTCACGTCAGGCCTTCGTCTTAGGTCTGCTTCTTTAAGGGAGACGGGGAGCCTTTCCGCCGTTCTCAGGTCATATAGATGGTTGAAAGACAAGTCTGTGCCAATTCCGCCGCAAACTGCGGAACTCGAGTGGGAGATACAGAACAAACAAACTCTTCAGCTATATATATATTAGTTTAGATTAGTATAGATGTAATTTGTTCTTCACTGTTCTTCAGCAATGGTCATTATTAACTTTTTGAAGTAAAATTCTTTACGTACACTTGACTCGGGTAGTAAGCCGGTAAATGCCTGCCTGTGTATATATAAATGTCAGTAGTTCGTTTGCTAGTTTGAAAGCGTTACGCGAACGGTTATTTGTTGATTATTTCGTAATTTTATTCCGTTTTTGAACAATTTTATAATTTAATATTTTGATTAATACATTAAATATTATACGAATAAAATTGTAAAAGAAATAATTTTATTGTAAAGTTTTTTTTATAAAATTTTCGGGTGAATAATAACAAATTATGGCAGGAAGTGGCACAGACTTTGAATATGAGAGCGGTACTTCGGGACCAACAACAAGGAAGAAATTGGTTACGGAAATTGTGCATAAAAACTGTGTGACAATACATTCAAAGCATAATTTTAAACCTATCGAGACCGAATCAACTGATAATGAATATCAAGGGTGAGTGCATATTTTATACTTGATAGTGGCGTTTTAGTATCGGTAGCGTAGCGTAGTGTATATAGCGTTCTTTTTGAAGTGAAAACTCCTTCTGGCGCACTGCACACAGATTTTTACCTTGGTAGTAAGTAAAGCTGATCCGTAACGCTCTGAGGTGAAAGGCTCGATCCTGTTAACTCGGGAACGCCGTCAGCAGCAACACACAGTCAGCTGCTCTTCGCTGTTGTGTCGCCGTGTATAGTATATTCAATTCATACGTAACAATTGATTGCGATTGACAATGAAGTTTCACTTCTGCCGTGTGGTCTTAAGCACACACTTTTTTTTCTTTTTTTATAAACATATTTACACCTGTCTCCCATCGGGATAGGCAGAGACTATGACTTTTCACTTGCTACGATCCTAACATACAACTTTCGCTTCTACTTTCGTAAGTATATTCATACACGCTCGCCGGTTAAGTTCTATCTATCTTTTACCAAAATGTCTTCGATTTGATTGACATTACGTACGCCGAGCTCGATCCCTACTATTTTATCCATTCACTCTCCCCACATAAGTCTATTTTCATCCATCCTCGCAACGTGTCTAAACCATACCTTCCCTTTTTCTATCTTAGTCACTACATCTTCTGTCATATCGCTGTGGTCCTTTATCGCGTTGTTTACTTTGTCCATCAATTTCACTCCAGTTATACTCAGCAGACTTCTCATTTCCACTGCATTAATTTTACTTCTATGTTTCTTCTGCCACTCTAAACTTTCACTGCCATACATAAGTGTGGGGCTACTACTAGCACTCCTCTATGTACAGCCAGTCTTGCTTTCTTAAACACGTTCTGACTGTTCATAAAGGTGTACATATGTAGCTTCATTCCCTTGATTTTCAGCCAAAACTCTTCATTCAATGTCATAATCAAATTTCCCATCTCTCAAATTTAGAACTAAAATATACAAATTCTTTTACCTGTTCCAAATAAAATAAATATCCATCACGCCTTATCCCCGAAGGGGTGGCAGAGGCATATTATATGCCCACTTTTCACCGTGTGGATACCTGTTCCACATACCAGTAAATCGAGCAATCTGTTATGCTTTCCTCTTTTTCCTCTTATTTACATTCAGTTTCATTCCTTTGCTTATTAGTGCATCATTCAAAATATTAACCATCAACTGCAGCTCCTTCGCTCATCATCGGTATCGGTGTATATTCTTTATTTTGTCAATAATTTAATACAAAAATAATAAAATACTTATTAATTTTAGATCACCATTACAAAAAAATAATGACAATGCGATGGAACATGACAGTAATCAGAAGGAAACTGATGATGAAGATCCTGTTATAGATCATGTAGAAACACCGAGACAAATTATAGCAGTTTGGTAAATTGATTTTTATTTTATTTCTATAATTAGTTTTTAAGCGATTAATATATAAGCGCTCGTCGTCCCGCGGACTAAGTTTTCTGTAAACGATCACTGCGTTAAGCAACATTCGCTATAGCTGGTCCTTGGCTGGGTGATTACTTTATGGCATTAACATTTGCCAGCGTTTCCGTGCTTGGGAAGGCAAGTTATGCCGTTGGTCCAGGTTGCCAGTAACATGGCAGTCGTTAAGTCAAGTTGAAGGCTTTATGGCTGCTTATGGGGATAAAGGCGTGACAATAGTATGTATGTAATGGTTATTCTTCCAATGGATTCGATTAATTGTTTTTAAAAATTGTTTCTAATAAATATTTAATAATATATATTGTGGGCTAGCCCATAGTAAGCTAATATTAGCTTGTGTTATGGGATCTAGATAACTGATAA